>CM034622.1:12789929-13493896 GCA_020080225.1 Gynochthodes officinalis
ATAAGCACAAATTTATTAATATTTTAAATGTAATTACCAATGGGTTTTGTACTTAAATCCTTAATTATTAGAAACCCAAATTGTATGGCAACTATAGGTCATGGTTGAAATTAGGTACTTAAACAGAAACTAGGGTACTTGAACCCAATTCCTAATTGTGTTTCTTTGTTTTGTATTATCCTAGTCTAACTAAACTTGTCATGGCCGAAATTTGAAGGAGTCTTCCAAGAAGATTTCCAAGTTGTATTGAAGCCAAACTTATTAATTTAGTTTTGGTTTAGGATCAAGTTCATGGTTGGGTTCTTATAAAACATCTAGTCTGACCAATTGTAGGATTCCTTTAGCTACAAATAAGGGGTCAATTCTAGTAAGGATTAGACCAACCGTTGCCCTATAAATAGGACATTAGGGTTCAGCCTCCATAGCCTATTTTAAGTAATACAATTTCTTTTTTCGAGCTATTCACAATTTAAATTCTTTTGAGAACTTATAAGTTCATTAAGGTTCTCCTTGTGCTACTCTTGCGACTAATCAAGTTAAGACTTGTTCCCTTAACTTGTAGCATCGCTTTGACACATATTGATACCAATGTTTCAATCCACATTATTAGGTTAGGTCAAGGTTTTTTTTTCACCTTGGAATAATAGTTCAATTCTTCAATAGGTTGTTCTTGAGACCATTTATTCAAGTTGTGAGTTTTTAGGATAAGTTCTCTAAGAGTTACATCAGTTTGGTATTAAAAAAATTTGGGTAACCTCTTAGAATTATTCATATATTTTATTGTTTTATTGTTTTATTGATATTATTGTGTCGTGTCTATTTCTTGTTCCTATTGTTTCTTGTTTCTCCTAACTCATTGATCCCTCTTCGTCCCTTATATTCTTTGTTCTTGTTTCCTTGTGAATTATTCTTAGAATTTTCAATCTTTGTTTGGTTCTTGGACTTTGTTCTTTGCCCAAAGTTTGTTGAGTTTTTGCTCCCAAGTTTCTTGAATTCCAAGAAACCCTAAAGTTATGCCTGATTTATCGTGTTATGTTGCTTCAAGTTTCTTGATTCTCAAGAAAACTAATTTTTACCGTGAACAAAAATAAAGAGAAAGAAAACAGCTTGGTTTAAAAAAAAAAAAAAGGAGTGGCTGAACCAAGAAAAAGAAAGAAAAGAGAAAAGAGAAAAGAAAGAAAAGTAAGCAAGACTTTGGAATTGTTCTTGAAGGTTCTTCATCCTTTTGATTTACTAATCTTGATTCTTGAAGTTCTTGTTGAAAAATTGAATTTTTGAGTTATACTCGAGCAAAATTCTTAAAGAAAATTACTTAGCAGTCAACCCTATTGTTCATTTTTTTGTCCTAAACATTTTGTGTTGCAATCCTTTCCAATTCTAATTTGTTTTGTAATAGGATTGCACCTTAGCAACCATCATTGGTCTTGTTTCTGCCCTAATTATTGTAAATTGCAATCCTATTTTAGTTTTAATTTGTTTCCTAGGTGGATTACATCTTGAACATTAATTCCAATTGTAATTAGACTTCATGTCCTTGTTGTGAATTTATTTTACAAATTGAATTGGTTCTTATCTATATTTATAAAAGAACTTGGATTGATTATTTTATTCCTAATAGGACTAGTAACATTGAATCTTAATCCAAGTAGGATTTGGTATCTTACTTCAACTAGGATTTGAGTCCTAATCCAACTAGGATTTGGAATCCTACTCCAACTAGGGTTTTTATATAGCACAAAAACTCAATTCCTACTTTCTCTTAAATTTATTCGTCTTTTCCAATTTTTATCCTTGGTCCAAGAATAATTTCTGTGAACAAAAAAATTCTTGATTGTAAATTTCTCCTTGGCTAAACGAATTTGCTTCTTGTTTGTGAAATTTTTCTTGTTCCTTTCTTTCTTCCTATTATTGTTCTTTCTTTGGGTCTGAACTTTTATTCATTGCAAATCTTGGTGTACTTTTGAAGGTTCAATTAAGAACTTTAAATTATAAATTGAGAGAAAAAAGGCTTGAGTGTTTTTTTTTCCAAGTTAAAAGCCAAATAAAAATGTAAAACA
Source organism: Gynochthodes officinalis (assembly GCA_020080225.1). Taxonomy (NCBI): domain Eukaryota; kingdom Viridiplantae; phylum Streptophyta; class Magnoliopsida; order Gentianales; family Rubiaceae; genus Gynochthodes; species Gynochthodes officinalis. Next base: position 12,791,987 of record CM034622.1, read on the forward strand.
CTTGGGTTGTGTGTAGTTTAGGTTTTGGGTGGGGGAAAAAAGGTGTGAAGATATTTTCCTTATATTTTTCTAACACTTAAAACAACCATGGTCGAAGCACTAAAGGAAACCCTAGACCAAAACCTTTAAGGGAATGTCTAGTAAGATTGATTTTATGATGGAAACCATAAATGAAATGCTTATAACCCTTGAATCCATCAACAAAGGAAGATCAAAGGGAGCTTCATAATCTTAACTAATACACCATAACCCTATGTTCAAAGAAAAGGAGACTTGTGGAGAAGAATTGTAGACATCCCATAGCACCCAAAGGAGAGGTGGTATTCCTAGAGTTGACAAAGACTTGGTAGATATATGTTGAAAATTCCACCTTTCCTAGTGAAGAGTGATCTAGAAGTCTATCTTGAATGGGAAAAAAAGGTAGAGTTTGTCTTTGATGTCCACCACCACTTGGAAGAGAAAAAGGTCAAATTAGTTGTAGTCGAGTTCATAGATTATGCCATTTTGTAGTGGGACTAGTTAGTTATTTATAGAAGAAGAAATTGAGAGAGACCCATTAACAATTGGGAGGAGATAAAAGTAGTCATGCGTAAACAATTTGTACCTTCTCATTACTATTGAGAGTTGTATAAAAGATGTCAAGGAATTTCTTAAGGGTCCAAAACCATTGATGAGTACTACAAAAATGTGGAGGTTGCTATGATTCAAGCTGATATGGAAAAAGATCCTGAGACCACCATGGCTCGATTCTTAGGAGGATCGAACAGAGAAATTGCCAACATTGTGGAGTTGCATTACTACTTAACTATTGAAGAGCTGGTACATATGGCTACAAAGGTTGAGAGGCAATTTAGAAGTCCAGATTCTTCTAGATAGAGAACATGTTATCCTTCATCAATTTGGCAAGGTTCGGGGCCCAAAAAGAATACAAAGGTTTAACCTGAGAAAGCTACTATTCCCAGCACTCCTAGCACAACAAAGGCTAGTACCACTAAACAAAAGTCAAAAGTGTCTATTGCTAGTCCTAAACCCTCTTGCGAGATTACTTGTTTTAAATGCTTGGATAAAGGATATGTTGCTTGACAATGCCCTAATAAATGCTTAATGATACTTCAGAAAGATAGTATATATGAAAGTGAAAGCAATCAGGAGTCCAACTATAAAAGAATGCTGCCTTTAGAAGGGGAAAGTGATGAATAAGTTGAGTAACTAGTTGAAGGCGACGCATTAGTGGCAAGGAGAGCACCTAGTGTGCAAATAAATGAAGACAATGATAAGCAAAAAACTAATATTTTTCACACTCACTGCCACATCCAAAACTAAGTGTGTATGGTTATTATTGATGGTGGTAATTGTATTAACATGTCTAGCATTGTGCTTGTAGAAATGTTGAAGTTGCCCATGATTAAGGATCCACGTCCTTATCATTTGCAATGTTTGAATAAATGTGGGGAGGTCTATGTAACAAAGATGTGGTAGTTCTATTCTCAATTGGTAAATACAAAGATGTGGTTCTTTGTGATGTGGTACTAATGCAAGCTGGACATCTACTTCTTGGCCATCCTTAGGAATATGATCAAAAAGCTGTTAATAATGGTTACACGAATAAATATGCGTTTGTAATGAATGACAAGAAGATAACTCTTGTACCTTTTTCACCTCAAGAAGTATATGATGAACAATTGAGAATGAAAAATGGGAAAGAGAAAAGGTAAAGAGAGTTGTAGAGTTCAAAAAAAGTCAAGAAAAGTGGAAGTAACTTTTGAATTAGAATGGGATGCATCAGGTATGGGTATTGGAGCTATTCACAAGATGGTTATCCGATTGCATATTTTAGTGTAAAGGTTGATGGAATTAAATAAACTATCCAATGTCTGACAAAGCACTTTATGTCGTAGTGCGTGCATTAGATGTTTGGCAACATTACCTTTTGCCAAAGGAGTTTGTTATTAATACCGACCATGAGTCCCTCAAGCTCTTAAAAGGACAAAACAAATTGAACAAAAGGCATGCAAAGTGGGTGAGTTTCATTGAGATATTTTTGTATGTAATCAAGTACAAACGAGGTAAGAAAATTTAGTAGTTGATGCACTATTTTGAAGGTACACTACTCTCAACACTAAACTGTTAGGATTTGATTATATTAAAAATTTATATCCTGTTGATCTTGCAATTTGTGAATAGTCTACATTCAACAAGTTCTTTAGACGTGAAGGTCACTTGTTTTGTGAGCATAGATTATGTACACCTTCATTTTTCATGAGAACTTCTAATCCATGAAGCACATAGTAGAGGTTTAATGGGACATTTTGGCTTTTTAAAAACTTTAGATATCTTATCTGAACACCTTTTTTGGCCTAACATGAGAAAGGATGTAGTAAGAATATGTGACAAGTGTATAACTTGTAAGTAAGTTAAATTTACATCCCAACCTCATGAATTGTACACTCTATTACCTATACCTGGTTCACTATGAGTCGACATTTCCATGGACTTTGTTATTGGACTACTACATTCTCAAATAGGTATGGATTCCATTTTAGATATGATGGATCATTTTTCTAAAATGGCTCATTTCATTGCTTGTGGGAAGTTTGATCATACAAAACATGTGGACAACTTGTTCTTCAAGGAGGTGATATAATTGCATCAAGTTATGAGAAGAATAATCTCTAATAGGGACTTCAAGTTTATGAGCTACTTTTGAAAACACTCTGGGATAAGTTGGGTACTAAGTTGTTTTCAACAACTAGTTATCCCCAAACCAATGGTCAAACTGAGGTAACCAATCATACTTTAGGTTCATTAATTCAAGCTTTGATTCAAATAAATTTAAAGAGTAGGGAAAAATGCTTGCCTGTTGCTAAATTCACATATAACCATATTGTGCATTCTATTCGACCATTCTTCGTTTGAAGTTGTTTATGACTTTAACGCTTTAACACCACTATATTTATCACTGTTGCTTATAAAGGACAGACTAAGCGTAGACGGTGCAAAAAAAAACTAAAATTGTCTAGAAATTGCACAAAAAAATTCACTTGCACATAAAGAAGAAGACTAAGCAACATGCAAATAGTACAAACAAGGGCGCAAACAACTTGTGTTTAAACCTGGCGAGTAGGTTTGAGTTTATATGAGAAAGGAACATTTTCCTACACAAAAGCTTATCAAGTTACATCCTCGTGGAGATGGAACTTTCCAAGTCATCTCTCAAATTAACAATAATGCATACAAGTTTGACCTTTAGTGGAGTATGCAGTAAGCACGACCTTTAATGTGGTTTATTTTTCCCCTTTTGAATTCAGTGCCAATGCTCTAGATTAGAGGATGAACCCATCTAAGGCGAGGAAGAATGATAAAAATTAAGGAGTCAAGGAATGTTTAGAGATCCATTTGAAGGTGCTTATGGGCCAATAATGAGGGCTAGAACTAAAAGTTTTAAAAAGGCTTTTAATGGGCTTATTCAAGAGGTTTAACTTCAAGAAGAATTCAAAATTGATGATTATAAGCTCAAGTTGATTAATAATACTTAAGCCCTTAATTTATTAAAAGCCAAATTGTATGGCAACTATAGGCCATGGCTGAAATTAGGGTATTTAAACTAAAATTAGGGTACTTAAATCCTCACCCTAATCGTGTTACTTTGTGTTGTATCATCCTCATCTAATTAAGCTAGTCATGGCCAAAAATTTGAAGAAGTCTTCCTAACAGATTTCCAAGTTGTATTGAAGCCAAACTTCTTAATTTAGTTTTAATTTAGGATTAGGTTCATGGTTAAGTTCTTATAAAACATCAAGTCAAACCAATTATAGGATTTCTTTAGTTACGAATAAGTCGTCAATTCTTGTAAGAATTAGACCAACCCTTACCCTATAAATAGGATATTAAGATTTGGCCTCTACAACCTATTTTGAGTATTAAAATTTGTTCTTGGGAGGTAAACACAATTTTAAATTGCTTTGAGAACTTTTCAGTGTATTAATGTTGTCCTTGTGCTACTTTTATAATTTATCAAGTTAAGATTTGTTCCCTTAACTTGTGGCATTGCTTCAACACATATTGATACTAAGGTTTCAATCTACATTGTTGGGTTGGGGTCAAAGTTTTTTTTCTACCTTCGAGCAATAGTTCAATTATTTGATAGGTTGTTTTAGGCTATCTATTCAAGTTGTGGGTTCTTATAACAAGTTTCCTAAGGGTACACATCATTTATATTTTCAAACAATACTAGAAGTACAATGTGACTACTATATTTCCCTATGTTAGTCAACTTGGAGTATACACAATTCTATAACTAGAGTAGTATGCTTATAGCAAGTTTGTATCACAACTTTTGTGAGGCAACGTCACCTATCGCTAAAGAAATCATAGGATCATTGGTGTCATTCAAGTTAGAATAACATTGCAATTTTTCAAATTATTTTTCCACATTCAATATGTTTGATAATATTATGTTCATGGAAATTTTAATTTTGGACTTGGGAGAGAATGCCCACCATTAGGCCATATGATGCGATCATATCAATGACCTTAGATGCCCTTATAGGCAAGGTATTCTAGTCACAAATTATTGCCAATGCTTCACAAATAAAAAATTTTCAATTAGTGTCCCTAAATTTTCCTATTTTATTATTATAGATGGAATGTTAATTTGTGATTTCTAAAGTCCGGCCATGTTTTGCCTACAAATCGTGATCAGCTAGCTAGTCTACATCACAATCAGGTATCATAATTAGCATTCATTCATAGGTTTTTCTTTTTTTCAATTTTCATCATTTTTTAAATTTTCACTATATTTAAAGGTTGGTCTATGTTTTGCAGTTTATATAGCAACCTTATTCGGAGGAAATTCTTGTTGCACTTCGTTCATATTGCATGACTGGTCATAATATTTGGCATGTTGTAATGTATCTTCTCTACTAGAGTATTGCTACTTATTAGCCACATATATGTAATCATGTGTTGAAGTAGTTTGGGTTGAGGTAGCCTATTCTGGTGTCTAAGTTGGTAAATAAGTTTGAAGAACTTCATAAGATAAGTCGACATGGTAAGTCCAATAATAATTGAATATCTACACATCAAACCAATATAGATATATGGGTAAATTGCCACAATTTCGTCGAGGATGGTGATACTGTAGATGACCCTACCCACCTATCTTTTGAGTACATTAAGTGGTTCAAGCCATAAACAGTTATGCACATTTTCAATCCTAGCCATGATGCTACATTTCCTGAAGGTTTTTAGGATATTGGCTTCACCGCAAAGTATTTGGTATAACTATCCTTTATTATTTTTGTTTATAATGTGTATTTTATTTCTTTCTTTTTCTAGTTACTTATTAAAAATTCAGTTGGTTATACATAAAGATGAATGTAGTTTTATGTATCTAGTGCATGTTTTTGGATCACACAGCACAGTGCAATGCACGAGATATGATTTGATTTGCTGAGACATGGGATTTTGTCAGTAGCTTTATGTGTGTTGTTAGGAAATTATATTGACTACAAAGTCGATCACCTATAAATCCCAAATGAGCCCTCGACGGGCTGGATCAGTGGTTCAACTTGGGAGCAATTCCAAGGAAGACCACAATTTGAACCTCACTAACTACAGCCAGGGCTTGGGGCATGTCTTGATTGCCTTGGAGGATTTAGTCCCGTGCCTGGTTGTGTGAGTCACTTAGCTATAGTGAAGAGTTGGGACCTTCCCTGTCTACAGGTCCACAGGTCACTACTTGGAATGGAGTTTGGGACATACATAGCCAATAAACGTGGGGATACCTCTAAGAGAAAAAATAAATAAATAAATCCCAAATGAGGTCCCACAACAAAATACTAATCCTTGCATGATTCAAAGATAGTCTCAAAATGTGCATAGAGAGCAACAAAGTGGTGCAAGGCATCAACACCCTTCTCTATAGCAAGATTTGTAAGTGCCATATATTAATACGCATAACAACATGAAAGGTTCATCACACTCTAAATTGTTTGAGATGGTGTTGTCTCAACCATTGGAATTGCCTACATTTTATTTGACCCTTGGTCATGATCAGATGAGTCTCTAGCTATCTACCAGTTCAACTCTTTTTTACACTTCCCCAATCCTATTCAAATATCTAAATCTACAATAAATAAAGATGAGTTAGGTGAGGTAGTACTTGACAATGATGACATAGATTAAGAAATTAAACATGAGGACATAGACCCACATCTTACTCTTGTCACCATGATATAAATGTAAAATTACGTAGGTGAAAGAAAGTAATTAAACCTACCCATTGTGAAGCCCATGGAAAGCTTATAAGTTATAAGTAGCACTTCGTTAAGATTCTAATTTTTTATATGTTCATAATTTTTTATCAAAAAATATTGACTATTTTAGTTTTATTTATTACTAATTTCAGTATAAAACTAATTTCAATATAATAGTATCACATTTTCAATAAATAATACTTAAAATATAGTATCGAATAATTTATCAACTTGGCATAATTTCACCTTATATACTAATGATTTTTATTTAAGGAAATTTTTAAATAATAAGATATAATTTATGTACCTTTAAATATAAAATATATATTTACACATTTTAAGGGTGGTATGGTACATTAGTCAATTTAATAATTAAGTATAATTTACAAGCATCTCATTAAAACCTAACCATGAATATATATAACTTATAACTTTTGCCCTATGTCATAGGAATATTATATTTTCTATACTTTATTTACATATGGAAAAAAAAAAATCATAGCATAACAAAATGTGGCTTGCAGTGATAGGTTTCATTTAATTAAATTTATTCCATTGCGTATTTTAAGATATAAATAACAATGATTAGGTAGCCATGATTTCAATTGCTAGTATTAGATTTACTCATTTAGATATATTTTATGCTATAATAAAGTTTTCTCACACAAATAAAATTAATGAAAAAATTATGTAAAAATTTAAATTAGTTATAACATCTACATATGCATATCATTTTTATGTCATAGTAGTCATTTATCTTATTTGTATTAGAAGTATTTTTTTCATAATGGAATTTGACTTTTTTTTTTGAAATAAGAGGGAAAAATTAGAATTTAAGAAAAAAGAGAATGAAATTTAATTTAATTTTTTTGAAACTAAAAGTAGGGGAATTTAATTTAATTTTCTTCATATGATACTTAAATAAAAAGGAATGAATGAAATTTTATTTATAAAAAAAAAATAATTGAGTTCATACTATTTTCAAACAATTTAATTTACCAAAAAAGAGTAAGTTTATAAATTTTTCCAAGCAAAAAAGGATAAAACATAAAATATGAACTCAATAAGATTGGGGTTCAGGTGAATGCAAACTTTTTCTTTTTTAATGTGTCTAGATTTTCAAGCTTAGGATTTAGGAGTAAAATTTATGAATATTTTTTTAAAAAAAAAATATTGATATTTTAAAAATTCTTTCTAAAATACTGAAGTCGATATCTGGGATATCAACTTCAAAGTCAATATTGTGGATATCAACTTCATAAAAAAAAAAAAAAAAAAAAAAAACTTTCCAGCGGAAAGTTAGATAACCTCAAGTAATTCGTCCATAATTTCAATCCAATCTAGCGAGTACCTCGGCCAATCACACCCAAACAAAGTCTTCAACCTTGCCAAAACAAAGGATGAAGCTTCAGATGCGTGAGATCTACAGCTTCGAGCATTGACAAATTAAACCCAAAGTGGATGGATTGCCAAAAACACTCCAACAGTAGCAGCGAAAGTGGAGTGCTACAATAAGAATCTTCAAGTTTGAATTCGAAAGGATGTCCACTCCAAGCAAAATCAGGGGTAATTCACAAAATTTTGGGCGTAGAAATTCCTTCAAAACAACATAGACTTTTGTCTACCAGACAGGGTTCAGTTGTGCAAAACCCAGAAAAATCTAGAAAAATTCAGAAAACCCACATTGTAGGCAAACCCAAGAAAATCTGTTTGTGCAGAAGCAAATCTCCATCTTGATTTAGAAATAAGCAGTCAAACATTATTCAAACCAACACCATCCCTGCCGACAAAGCCCTCCTTTTACCCCATCTACAGCCACCTCCTTCTGCCCTCACTTGGAACCACAAGCAAAAATCAATACCCATAAAGAAAAAGAAAAAGAAAAAGCAAGCAAACAGAAAAAAGAAGGGACCATATGGGGTGATGATGTGAGGGGAAGGGTTGGGACGGGATGCAAAAGGGAGGAGAACGATGTGTGCAGAGAAGAAAGAAGTCTATAAGTGTGGGAAAAAGAAAAGGAAGAGGAAGAAGGTTTTTTTTTTTTTAATGAAGTCGATATCCCAGATATCGACTTCAGTATTTTGGGAATAATTTTTAAAATATCAATATTTATTTAATATTTATTAAAAAATACAATTTTTATCGAAAAAAACTCTAGGATTTAGGGCTTAGTGTTTGCATTCTTCATGTCACCATTATTGATCAATTGTTAATATATACTCCGTCAGTCCCCAAAAAAAATAGTTTACTTTTGATTTTGTACAACTTTTTTTAAGTTACAAAGTACAACACATTTAATGCACAATTAAACGTATACTTTTATATTTTTATCCTTACTTTTTAATTTGGATTATACAGTATCATTATTAGTAAGGTAATACAAGAATTTACAACAAAATTGGACTCTTTTTTTTTTTTTTTGACAGAAATTTTTGAAATTGGACTCTTTTCTCGGAATGAAGGTAGTATATTTTAAACATATTAAGACACTTCATTCATAAATAAATAAATTTTTAATTACTTTATGACACATTGATGCTTAGATTACTATCATCTCTAACGTATTTTAAAAATCTACATAAATTTGCCTCGATATCATGATATTTTTGTTATCCGTATGTCACATTTAACTAAATTTACTATAATTTTAGGTCACAGGTAATAATTCTTTAATAGTCACATTTTCAATTGTTGCTATTAATCATTGCCTATTCTTTCAAGGATTCAAACATACTTTACATTACAATAAACTTCTTTTCCCAAATGTAAAATTAGCAAATATATATATGTGAAAATTTGAAATAAAGTAAAATATTTATTCTAATTTTTGTCATAAGTGTCATTTTTGTTACCCATATAAATTGCCCACTAGAATTACTTTTTCTTAAAATAAAAAAGTTCATTTTATACTAACATTTCCTACATAGGTTATTGTACTTTTTAAGAATCGAGTTTCTATTTTCTTAGTTTAAGAATTACTAACTCACATAACATAGTATTTGATATATCACTAAAACAATAAATATCAATAGCTCAATTTTATTTTTGAAAAATAAAATGTGAGTCTTGTATTTTGCACAATTATTATTTAAAAAGAAACTAATTTCACATTTCAAGAATTTTCAAATTTAAGTTAGTACGTGCTTTTCAAAATTATTTTTTGAAAAATAAATCAATTCAAATTTCCAACAAGAAAAGTTAATTTTTTAATATGTTTTTACTTTTTTTGCATGCAAACTCAATACAAGTAAAAAAAAAACCAAAATTTTTTTTTAAAGAAATACCGATTTTGCATTTCACCAATATGAACTCGACTTTATATATCCAATTTCTATTCCACAACCACACATTCCCACTAATGAAGGCGTGATCCGCAATCCAATCTAGTAATCATAATTTACAAATCTCCTAGCTCTTCAATCGACGTTCTCCTACAAAACAAATCTCAAAGTGGTTCTCCAAGGTAAAAACTTCGATGCCTAAGTTAGAAAATGTTTTTTGGCCATATCAATGTTGAATCACAAAATTCCCGAAAATTAGGGTTCTTTTCCCCTTTTTACTTGGTGGCTCAACTGGGTATATATATCTTACCTCTGAGATCTGTGGGACATATTGTAATGATCGATCACACGTTCTAAAGTATCTCCTTAAATACCGTATGTCGTTAACCATTTACGAATAAGCATGGGCTATCGAGTTCGCACATTACTCATGACCACTTATGGATAAGCATGGTCATCGAGTTCCCACATTACTTTTGTGGTCCAAGATCACACATGACTGACATGCTTAGGCGTGACTCGAGTTACCATATTGTTAAGTAATAAAGTGAGACTTGATATGCATGATAAGAGTTATTGGGCTCTAAACCAAAACAAGGCCGAGATTCAAAAACTAGACCGAGGTCCGACATTGTTGCGGATTTTACACACGCAAATGTACGCGATCGTAAACAAGTAATAAAGAGTGAATATAAATTATCGTTCCCACGAGGACTAATGGTTTACTAAATACCAAAATTTTAATAATTCTAACTTTATTTGAACAATTGTAAAGATACTTTCTAAATTAACTAAATTAAAACCAAATCTTAAACTAAGCTAAATAATTCAGTGAATAAATATTATATCAGATTACTAAAGCTCTAGGGTTTTCGATTTCACCATAACAAATCTATCTCTATAGTCTAATTTTTTTTCCTGGTTGATAGTCGAGATTCCTATCGTATTTACTAGTCTCTCCCAAGATCTAATAAAAATTTCCCTAATTGCTAATTCACTATATTCCTATGTGAATTACAACAATTATGAAGTCATTAAGTTCTATGGATGCTAATGTAGCGACTACACAAACCATGCAGGTATATTCCTATCCTACATGTAATTCGTGGCATTTATCCCAATGAACTTAACACGTAACTCCCCTTCCAGTTCGTTATGATTAACAAATCATCTAATTATTAATCAAGTAATTAGAAGCATTAAACACAGAGATAAACACTCAACCATAGAAAATTCATTCAAACTATATTAATAGAAAAATAAAAAGACTTCATAGTTAGGCTACATCGTAGCCCTAGAAAAATAAATTAGCTCATGATAATATAAAAGAATATCACCAAAATTTTAAACATAATTGAAAGAGAAATAAAAAGAAAAAGCTAAGCTAAAATCCGTAGGTGCGGTTCTTGTGTTGCTCTTCAACTTCAGCTCTCTGGTTCCTCACCAAAACGGCTGCCCTTTTGTTTTCTTTTTTTCTTCTGTTTTTTATATGTTTGGCCGCTTCCTCCTCCCAGTACGAATAGGACGAAAATGAAGGATATTTGGAAATTGGAAACAATCCTAGCCACTTCACAATTCTGCTTCTATTCAACGTAAGTCCACCTCTTTGTTTCCTTTCTCTTTGTCTTCTCTTGTTTGCTCCAAAATTCTTCCTTGGATTAACTTCTTTTTCCTTTCTTTTGTTTGTTTCCCTTTGATAAATGAAGTCTGCTTTAATTTGTTTTCCTTTTATCAACTTTTCCTCCAAATTAACATTTTCCATCTTTAATACAAAAACATACCAAAATAAAATAATTTTCCTTAAAATCCAAACAATATTAAGAAAATATTAACAAGAAAAAGGAAACTTTTAACCCCTACCAGACAAACATCAGGAGCCCCTAGACCTTGTTGTGATTGGTCAAGCCGAGATCTCACTTTTGATAGGGTTTCGTATCCAAAGATAGGGTTTTGGCATTATGATGAAGCATGTCACATCTACTACCCAAGAGTCCAAATCACATTAAATGCGATCGTCATGCCCCTCGATGTCAAAGCATTAAATGCTACAGGGCCCAAGGATCATTTGAAGGGACATGCAGGAAATGAAAAGTTTCCTATAAAATGCAATTGGGCGTTATTGGCAATTACCGTTTGGCAAACTCAATTCTCTTTGTTACCGCTCGACACGTTTCTCTCTTTTAGTGTTTCTTTGCATTCTTGGCGAGCATCTTGTTGGTCCAACGAACAACCTCACGGTTCAATGGTTGTCTTCTCCATGTAGACATCTATTTCTAGCAAAGTTCATTCCATTGGTGCAACTTTCAGTTTGGGCCAATTGCTAACAAAATTATGTCTTTTTTTGGGTCTTTGTCTGAGGGATCTTCAAGAAGGGGTGACAAATCTATGTCCCTAACCGATGAGGAAGAAGAATTTAGTGTAACGGACTCATTTGACCATGAGGATAGTATTGCGCAAGAAGTAAAACAAGTGAGTAGAGAAAGGGTTAGAAAGGGAAAACAAAAAATTTAAGTTTAGAAAAGGAATCATTACTAGTGATAGTAGGTTAAACTTCTGCGTCGACGATGAGCTCTTCTGAGAGTGAGAGAGAGAATTTTGTGTGGAGGTTTTTAGATCTTACCTAGAGGATTTAATCCCATAGTCAAAGTTCTAACCTCAGTCTTAGGCGAGGTCGAGTCAGGAACATTAGGAAAGAGTTCTATATTCCTAAGGAATATAGGGCTAGAGTCTGAGGATCGACAAGAGGGCCTGCCACCTTGATGAGATATTGTCTTTGTGTATGAAGAATAGTTAAGCGAGTTAAGGTTTCCCCTATATAGGTTGATGACCGAGGTCCTAAGGTATTATGAGATAACCTTGGCCCAACTCGTACCCAACTTAGTTAGAACTATAATTGGGTTTGAGGTTCCATGTCGAGAGGGTCAAATAGAGAGTTCGGTCAATTCGTTTAGATATTTTTATTGTATGAAGAAGCTGACGAATTCAATGGGTTACTTCGCCTTTTTTCCAAGGTCCAGGTGTAAGATAGTGAAGCCCTCAAACCACCACAATTAGAGATGGAATGGCTCTATAGGGATGCCAACAATTTCTATAGGAATCAAAAGAGACATAACCCTAAAAGTCGGGCATATATTGAGCTCCGAGAAGAAAGGATTGGGAAATATACTAAAGAGGAGCTAGTCAACCTGAGTCCAGTAGTAGTAGATGCTAGACTTCAGACCTCAAAGCTTGTTCAAAAGAAAAAGACAAAGGGTAGGGTGGCTATGCCTTGGAAAGATTTATTCAGTGTTAACCGGAATTCTGAATTAACTGGCATTTTATTTTGCAATGGTGAATTTTGGCGCGTCGATGTTGAAGAAGAGATGTGCATCTCAGAAAGGTCTGAAGGATGAAGAGAGAGAGAGAAGGGCCTCCTCTTTCCAAAGCCATTAGTGATTGAGCCTTCCAAAAGAAAGCAGGATAAAGAAAGCGATGTGGAAGCAACCACCAAAGGCAAGAGAATCAAAATGGTTGGTTCCAAGGAGAAAACCAGCGGAAAATTTTGTCGACATTTGAAACAACCTTCTTTTCAATCTTCAGGAATATTCCCTAAGGTTGGTGGTCAGGCATGAAGGAATAGCCAAAAAAAAAAAAAATTAGAAGACATGCCCATCTCAGAGCTAAACAACAATTTGGCTTACTTTAATCCCTCAAGTTAAGTATTGAGAACCTTCGTGCGTTTTGCTTTTGGGTAGTAATAGGGACTAGATCTAACACAATGTTAATACATGCGGATTTGACAGGCCATGCTTCTATAGGTGGAGTACGTCCATAGAGTGAATCGTCTAGAGGAAAGGGCCACGAAACAGAATGCCGAGATAGCCACAGTGCTCAGGCGAAAGCCCTTAAGGCACAGAAAAAATAAAATAAAAAATTGAAGCTGAAAGTGCATTGTTGCACCACCAATTCGAAGCATGCCAAAAGGAGGTACAAAAACTAAAAGGATCAATCAGAAGGAGTTCGCTCAGTTGCTAGTGAAGAAGGTCTTTCATATGCAGAATTTTGCGAACGTTTTAAACTTAGCCAGTTAGCCTTCTCCCTCCATTTTTATAATGTTTTTGACAAATATTTAGACAAACAAAATTCAATTGCCAACATTCTTACTCTTTAATTTTGCAATGACTTGTTGCTCCCATAAAACTAGAAACATTTGATCATTGTAGCACGGGTAATAGTGCACTTATAGAGACCCTCGGGACTTGCCCTATACGCCTTCGGATAAATTCACAAAAGTAACGCTAAACGAGCCTTGCTAACAATGCAAAAGGTTGTTCAATTACGCACATAAGGAGCCACTTTCAAAAACAGATTCAGAAGCATTCACACGCTTGCACACAATAGCACAAGTGACATCTCTTTGCAGGATTAGAATCTGAAGCTAAAAATTGCATTATAAATTTGCATTCCAAGTTAAATGACTTCTTAAGAACAGGTAAAAGAACGGTTCTAGAAATAAATACTAGTACTATACATACAATGACAATAATAATTCTACTACTGATCATTCAATTTGCATTTATCTGATTGCTTTTCGACTAATAACTTACATGAGTATCCAAGATTTCGGCAAAATATTGAAACCCTGGCAAAGATTCCCAACGAATCTATTGTAGCAAATGGGGCATGAATGATATGAACAGTTGAATACTGGCTGATTGAATATCAGAAAAAGTCTTGAGTCTGATCCAACCAATGAGTTCGCTTTCAAATAACACAACAATCTATATACAAGCAAAATTCCCACTTTCACGTCAAATTTTCAAGAGGCCAGTATTCTAGCTTAGATTGATATTGACCTCCAGCACTTCAAATCCTCCTCGGAAACCTTTAGATTTCAATCCCAACACAACCCAGTTTCTTCAGAACCTCAAGAAAAAGGTGTCTTATCAGAAATGACAGCTTTTTCCCCAGTTTTCTGAAGTTTCTCTATTTTTGGTAATTTGTTTAACCACGACCTTGTTACAGAAAGGGGTTTGCTCTGCCACCAGTATCATGTAATCAGCATTACAGACAAAGTTTCATATATTATCATTTTCCAGGATTTCCATTGAGAATGCTAGAAAGTTCATCAAATTCAGTAGTCACTATCTCCTTCTACGTGTCTTTCTTAATCAAACCACCTCTCTTGCCTAAAATGTCAGCATAGCAGTCAAACTTTCCATTGTCTCCATTGGTTATTGCACCATCAATTTCACAAGCAATATTAGTTGGGCTTGTCAACTCCATTATTATGACAGTGGACATTGTTGCTAGACATCACTTCACCTGCCTCTGCTGAGACTTCAGACCCTATCTTGACGTACTTATTCTGAAGAGGTTTCTCAAGAAAACCACGACGAAAGAGTGGTTTTACCATTACCGTAGATCTTCTTCCGTCAGATTTTACTGTTGCATCTTGAAAACCATTTGAAGGTGGAACACCATCAACGGACGGCATCCCACAGGCAGCCTTTCCAGTTACATCCATGGAATAAGCAGTTTTTGTTTCTTCAGGGACTTTACTAGAGCTTGAAAAAGCAGCAGAAACATCAAGGGGCATTTCTTCTTTCACATCTACATGATTTTCAGAGACCACAGAATTTATCTCTTGAGACCCAAGACCAAAGAACGGCTTTACCTTTGTTGCAGAGCGTTTGCTGTCAGATTTTCCTGCTGCATCCTGAAATCCATTGGGAAGTTGAACTCCATCTGATGATAGCATTCCACATGCAGCCTTCCCAGTCTCATCCAAGGAATTAGCAGTTTTTGTTTGTTCAGTAACTTCACTAGAGCTTGAAGGAGCAGCAGAAACACCAAGGAAAATTTCTTCTCTCACATCTGCATTATTTTGAGTGGCAAACGAATCTTTCTTAAGGAAACCAGGAAGAAAAAGTGGCTTTACTTTTGCTACAGAGCGCTTTCTGTCAGCTTCCCTAGCATCCTGGCAAACATTTGGAGCCGTAATTCCATCGGAAAATGGCATCCCTTGCAAACTGGTCTTATTCCTGGAATCAGCTGCTTTTTCAAGGATTTCACTGGAGCTTAAAACAGAGGCAGAAACATCTATGGGCACTTCTTTCTCATCAACATGATTTTGCATGGCCAATGAATCCCTATCAAGGAAACCAGGACGAAAGAGTGGCTTACCCTTTGATGCAAAATGTTTTCCGATGGATTCGCTAGGTGCATCCTGACAAAGATTTGAAGGTAGAACTCCTGAAACTGACATTTTACATGCACCAGACTTATCCCTGGAATCAGTAGTTCTTGTTTCTTCAGAGATTTCACTGGAGCTTGAAACAGCATCAGAAACATCAACGGGCATTTCTTCGGTTAAATTTACATGATTTAGAGTGACCACGGAATCTTGATCTGATGAACATCTTGGGGAGAAATCTTGGGGAATTCTATTACTGCCTCCAGAGTCATTCTGAACATTAGATGAAGGGGATGATGGTATCCCTTTGACAATATCAGATTTAGTTAAAAACAAGGTAGCCACAGGATTATTCATTGCAGCAAGATCATGAGTACGTCCAAGTGGAACTGCAGCTTTTTCCGTCGCAGCAGAGGGCGGAATTTCACACAGTTCATCATCCAGGGAAAGAGGACAATTTTCCTTGAAATCCACCATCTCCACATCCTGTTTTGTGTCTTCAGAATTGCTTAACGAAGATAACTCTGTCTCAAAGATTCCACCCTTAGATTGCAAGCTGGTATCAGCTGGATATTTAACAGAATCAGCAAGTGTATTAGTGGACTCCGCAACAGGTAGGCACGGAACATGGTGAGTTGAAGAAGGCTCCACTTCCGCACTTTCTAGCTCCTCTTTCCTTGGAGGTTCAACAGGATATAAGCATGATTTTCGCACAGAGATCCTGTTAATAGTGATCCAGGCACAACTTATTACTTTACATCATTCAGTAAATAAGCTGCACGCACTCACATTTATAGGGAAACCCGCAACTCTAGAAGTCTCTAATGCTATACAAAAGATGCATTGGAATTAGAAAACCAGAACAAAAGACCAGAAACAACTTAGTAACAGGAAAACTATTCCTCACTCAGATGGACAATCAGAATATTCTCCACTACATAAAATATAAGCTTAGTCGTTCATAGGACACGGCTTCTCAACAATAAATAGTGTTCCAAGTACAAAGGAACACATCAGACGAGAAACTACAAAAACTACTTTAATTTCTTTCACTGGATGTCTTAAATATCTTTTCAGCTAAACAAATGTATGTATGAGGGCATTTTTATTAACAAACCAAATGGTTTGTGGCCACCAGTGTAATGAGTACTTTAGCAGAGTATCTATAACTTATACAATATTGATGCATTTGCCTAACTGGACACGAACATGACAAACATTGAACATGTTAGGATTAAGATTTCAACACAAATCTATAAAATAACACAAACACAAATATGAAATGCAATAAATGGGCTGATAATTTGATAAAGTCTCTAAAGACAGAAGGTTCCACACAGCTACTTTTTGTATAGACATCTCAACTGTAGGGAGAAGTTTGAACAAACATCCCATTAATTCCTTTCAGCAGAACTATAAAGAAAAATCAGACAAAAATTTCAGATATATTTCCTTAATTTCATAGATGAATATACATATGTAATCACTTACATTTATTAGGAGCAAATTGTTGAATAGCTCATTGAACTTTCAAAAATCAGGGTTTCAAATTTTCAGTCACTTAAATTTATCATTTACCCAAAATATACACTCAACTACTTAAAGTGTACAACTGTGGGCGATCTGTAAGCATCCATGTTATCTTCCACATATCAGTTGAATTAGATGTTTTTAGTGGCTTTTAAATAGAACAATAAACCTGGTTTCCCTAACCACTACCATCACAGCCATGATATTTTTGTGGCCAACTAACAAAACCTTTTTACTAACTACTGCTATCACAGCCAGGTGAACTGTGTTTTTCCATTCCTATATATCCCCAATCCAGTGTGTTCAACCATAGTTTGTACAGCAAGCTATGGCCAAACAACAGTGGCAACAACTACTAAAACTTCATAACCACTATAAGCAGAGAAGGCAGAAACTTTCCCTACAACATATAGAGGGAGCACCATAAATGGAGATAAGCACCGATCATGAAATCCATATGGAGTGACTGCTAGCCAAAACATAAAAGCAAATGAACATAATTCAATCATGCAACTTGGTGCAACTATCAAGAATTCATGATGAAACTCGAACTGATAGCCAAAACCATCACCATTTAAAGAAGTGAAATTTCATTGAGATAGGCTCCCAAGAAAAAGATTTAGCAAAAACTCAAACACACTGAAAAAATCATGTATGCTCATAGAAAGTTCTTTAATGAAATACAAAGTTACATACTTATGACAAACTGGCAAAACATAAACCTAATTACGCACCAAAATAATGTTCATTTTTCAGTCAACAGATCAAGCTGTTATCTCACAAGTTGGAGTTACCAAGCACTTAAAAGAGTATTATAACAAGAGAAATACCTGCTATACAAAAGCATATAAGCTCCTTGGGAAAGCACTTCATCCAAATCAACACGTGTAACCTGTAAAGAAAATCATGGATATTACTTCAAACAAAAAGGAGTCATGGATATCAGATGACCACAGACAGTCATTTTACCTAGAAAAATTTCAACCAGAGACAAGGAATTAAATGCAATATTCTTAGGGTCATGACTTCCAATAATGTGATAGAGAATCCATTAGACAAGAAACAACTCGACAAAATTGTACATAATTATGGAACAAGGTCACAAATCAGAAACAGCACAGGATAAATAAACAAACAAAATTCCAATGAGGAACAAGCAATTATAAAATGCTGCATACTGTAAAGTGTAAAAGCAAGCATATCTCCCTAGAGAGAATGGGGAGAGCTTGATACCTTACAATCATCAACTCTGTACCATTTTCCACGAAAGTCCTTTATGTAGCAGATGTAATGACCAAAAAAGGAGGCATTCAACATGTCCACATGGACGATAACTGCATATAGTTTGTAAATGTTGTCATCTTCTGCTGTCTCACTCATGTAAGGACTAAGATCCAAGGTTTCAGGAAAGTCACCTTTTGTTCAGCTTTCCAAACCTTCCACTCTGCGAATAACAATAAACCTAAATTAACAATTCCTCATAATCACTAAACAAGAGAAAGTTTTTGAGAAAAGTTTAGTGCATGCACCACCATGTACAGACTTAATGTTCAAATTTCCTGTTAATTATTATGAGAGAGCAAATCATACTAGAAGATTGTTTTTCCCTAAAAAAAGATTTCCTTTTTTCCCCTCAACAACAATTAGCTTCTCATCTCAGAGAAATTCTCAAGGTTCACCAAAAACCAACACCACAGCAAGCTGATCATTGCAGGACTTCAATTTGTCATGTCAATCTCAAGGTTAAGTCTGAAATTGCTGAACATATTGACCCAGCCATTCTATTTTGATACCACCTGATTTTCTCTTAAAATATGACTTCTTGAAAATAGAGAAAGACATAAAGAACACCTGAAATCTTTTTAAGGCAATCGTGAGTATATTCGGTGCCCGCCGAACGGTTAGACGCTTCCATGCCAACACATAGTCATTACATCTGAAAGCATAAAGCACTCTCACATATCAAAACACAGAAAAGTACACAAGTCAAAAAATGCAAACACAAATCAATTTAATTACCAATTACCCAAACCAATACAAGAAACTACTTTCCTTACAAGTCTTTTAAATGTCAAGAGCACTTCTATGGTTAAAAAAAGAATAAATTAAGAAACACAAATGCTACACACTAGAAACTAAAAGGGAATAGACTGAATAGTTGAGCAAGATATTTTATGCATGGGGAAATAACTGTAACAGCCAGTGTCATTGCGCCATTGTGGTCAAACAATTCTTGCAGTTCTTTATGCAAAATAATGTTACTTATTTGGCCCAGGAAAAATACCACAAAATAGTGCTTTACAAGGGACAAGGAACACTAAGATAGAAAGGAAAAACAGGAATGGGGTTAGGAAGTCCCAACATAACAAAAAATATGTGGTGCACTGGAGTAAAAACTGTAAATCAAAGGAAAGAATCTCCACCCCCACCCCAAAACTCTCCAAATAAAACAACCCTAAAAAGGATCAAAAAAACCTCCAGATCTTTCTTATGGCTAAAATGTACTGAAAGCTAATCAAAATCATGCAGTTCATTTTTTATTTCCATTGACTTCATTTAGCATTTATAAATGTTGATGTACATCAGTTTTTGTCCCTCCAACCGACGTTCCTGGGGTTGTGGTGTGAGGGCATGGAAATACAAGCGTCAGTTTTTCAAAAATAAAATAAAATAAAATAGGAAATAAAAGTAAAAATTATATGACAGGGCACGGAAACTCAGCTAAAAGGAGATTTTTGCCTTCTTAAATTTCAGTCAGAATGAAATTTCAAATTCCAAGCAAACATCAACATGAGTATCAGTCAAAACTAGACCAAATAACTTACATGACACCCACACCGCCTAGAAGGAGATTTTTATTGTTGCATGAAGCAACATGGGTCATGTCAACCCTTGGATAATTTAAGACAAAATCTGAGACTGTTAAATTACCCAATCAACTTATTTATCCTGCATAGTACAGTACATGGCCGTAACTTCTTAACACTCAAAACATTTCCCTGATAACAAGGAGACACTTGGGCCAGAAGATGAACAGATACAGAACATCAAATGAACTTCTATGTAGTTTCGCCATCAGGTCGTTGACTAGCTGAACAGATATGCAACATCAAATGAACTTCTACGTAGTTTCACTATCAGGTCATTGACTAGAAGGAATTAAATAATGTGCAAACATAAGACTATCAAGAATTCATGTTGCAAGAAGGGGGGAAAAAAGGTAAAACGAACAGCATAGGATCATAAAAAGGGACAAATACACAGTAAGAAAAGCAATTTTATCAAGCACAGCATGTATTGCTTTGGATTATCCTATAACAGTTCTGAAAAGGATGCAGATGCCAAATATTCTACAAGAAAACAGGTGAACGGATAGATGGTGAAATGCACCATTTGTTGAAAAGAACATTTAACTGCCTACTTTATAAAGGACTAGAAACAAGGCAAAATGATCCTTTTAATATTGGATCAAGCCAATAGGATATCAAATATTCTCATAACCAAAAAGCATTGTGGACAAAGCCAATTGCACAGTGTTATAAGAAACTGACAATAACAAAATTTTGAGCTGTACAAACAACATAGAGTTATTCTGAGGAGAGGGGACATAAAAATTAGGAAGTGTTCAGCAAAAGTCAATATTGAAGCTAGAGATATCAACAACACCCAATAAAAGGGCTGGGTCAAATAAAGACTTTATAGCATATCAGGACTGGGAAATTGAATACCTATAAATTATGCTCTCTAAAAGGATTGAGAGTCAATTGGAACAAAAGGGCACCCCTAAAAAAAATGGAGCACTTTATGTTCAACACAAATTGCTGTTGACTTTTCAGAATCTTAGTAGGATGGAACACAGCAAATGCAATGATTTGTCCTAATAAAAAAGAACCGATTTGAAATTTTTCTTGTGAACTAAAAAAAAAATTAACCATGAACATAGTCATATATTAACCAAAAGATACATACCCATCACATTTATACATATTATCTCCATGAAGCTTTTCTTTGGCAGTAAACTGATCCAAGCAATCTTCTAGAGATGTAGCATCCCCTTGAATTTCCACCGTTAAATCCATCATATTCTCAAACTGATTTGAAACATTGTTGCATTGTGTACAGATAACCTAGCAAACAAATAACAAGAAGAAAACAAGTCAAAGAAATGAAGAAAGAAAGGAGAAAAAAAGGTAAAACCATGTAAAGAAGAAAACTAAGCAAGAGACTGCAACAAGAACAAATGGAAACACAAGAAAATAAGTAACTGGAGAAGGAACAAATTGAATAGCATGTTCACATAGCATATGATATTGCTAAACTGTTGCCTTTTTGAGCATATGTTCAGCCCATTTAATGATGATTTCATCAGGTTAAGAGACTGCATGAATTAATGATGGTTTCATGAAGTTATTGTATCAATTAATAATGATTTCATGAAGTTAAGAGATTAGTATCAATGCCTCATCAGCATCATCCAGGTTGTCAAGCATTTGAGCAGCAATTTGAACCAAAATGACAGGCTCTAAATACTTCTGAACTAGGAAATACCTGCGATTGAAGGTGACCACCAAAAATATGCTGGATGAGGGTAGTCTCTTGGGATGAAGGATGGACAGCTTTTTCGCCACCAAATTCATCAAGACAGACTGACTGCATTGTGTCAATGGCAAACCTGCATTACACCAAAACCACAGCAAACAAATAAAATCCCTGAGGGCAAAGACTGAGCAAAGTGCCTCAACAATAAAGGTTTCTTCAATAGAGCACAAAACAGCACAAACCTCATAAATTCATGAGCATCCTCCTGTTTTCCATAGCCAAGATTGCCACCAATATTGGGTAATCTAGAAAGTATGTTAACTGGTGAAAAGGGATTTAAACTTTGATTAGCCCTTTCAACATGCGTTTGAAATTCACACAAGAAGCACCAATCATTCCTCCTGCCTGAGGAACAAGGAAGGATTGTAAATAATAGATCATTTAAGCATTAACTCAAGATTTCCATAGAGACATTAATATTATCATGCATTACATTCTCTCCTGTGGCCTTTTTCCAACAGAAATGCAATGAGTGGCCTAGTGTACGCAAGGCATTGTAGAACAGCATTTGCAAAGCAGCTGCAGAACATCAAGAACAAAGATGAACATCATTATTTTATAGGAAGAGAGAAGAATGATGAACATCACAGTAGTGCTTATTGTGATTTCGGATTATCATACCTGTTTCCACAATTTAACAACCCACAAGGAGGAAAACCAGGTTTGTCCCAGTTAAAGAAGTCCACAAAATCCTCATAAGGGAAGAGTATCTGCGGACATGGCTATAGAAAGATTATGGCCAGGTAAGTGTCAAAAAAATAAGATCAAAAAGGTACACAAGTAGAAGTAATTTACCCTTTGTAACCGGTTAAGACTTTTTGAGGTTCCATCGGGAGTATTTACAGAAGTGGCAGAAGAACCTCTCCTTATTCCAGTAATTGATTTGCCATATATTTGGAAATCCTTACATTCTTCCTTGTGCTCAGATCTCCAATGAGATCTTTGGCAAGCTTCAGAGCTAGAAGACAGAATATAAAGAGATACAGTAAGCATCTAAACATGAAGAATGGAAGAAGAGAAGGGGTGCAGGGAATTAGAAAAGAGAGAGAAGAGAAATAGAAAAGTAAAAAGAAAAATATCCCATCACCTTTAGAAAACCAAAAACAGCCCTATCAAAGCAAATGATTCAAACAACAGAATAAACATGATTCAAGCATACAAAATCACTCAAAACATGAACCCACAGACAAGTAGACTCAAATGATACAAAAGATCCAAATGGCACCATATAAAAACTGTACAACCAGGTAAAAAATGACCTTAAAAATTTATTCCTAATTTTTTTTCCTGATTTCATTCTCATGGTTGTGATAATACTAGATGCATAAGCAGCATCACTGAGATGCTTCCCATGTACAGTAAAGTAAATAATGGCAAAATCTATGTAGACACAACCTTAATCAAAATCTCTCTGTAGACGCAACCTTAATCAAAATCTCTATAGCATTCTAGGAAGTATATTTCTCAGGTGGTGTTTGGTACAAAGGTTTTGGAAAGGAATGGAAAGGTTTGGAATAAAAAAGGCTGTTTGGTATAAGGGATTGGGGTTTTTTAAACCCCTGGGGCTGGGTTTTGTGTAAACCCAACACCACCCCCCCCCCTGGGTTTGGGGGGAATGGAATCAAAATTGGCTCAAGCAGCGTCGTTTTGAGCATAATTTAAAAAAATTTGCAACGAATGGTCATGCACATGTCTTGGGGTTGCAAACCCCTAATGGTTTGCAGCCCCATTTCACCTATTTTTTTTTTTAAAACAAATTTCACTAACTTATAGAAAATATTTTCTCTACAAATTGACATGCACTTTGACTATTTTTAAACAAGCTATGATTTTCTTAAACATCATATAATGTAAAATAATAATATCTTTATTATAATATTAATATTAAATTTTAATATAAAATTTATTAATAAATTTATTAATATTAATACTAAATTTTAATTTTAATATAAAATCTATTCCATTCCACTACAAAATAATACCAAACAACATAATTACTATCATTCCATTCTACTCCAAACCTTTCCTTTTATCAAATCCATTCCATTCCTAAACCCACCGTTTATACCAAGCGTCCCCTCAAACACCAAAATGCAAATATCTTTTCAAGCAATAATAGTAGGGAAAAAAAATGGCATACGAGAAATGGAATGAACCTACAAAAATGTTAATGCACTCCTGTAGAGTCTCCTAGATCTTATACAAGGCAACCAAAGGGCACACCAAAAGTGTTGCCCAGATCTCTGCCTTGTCCAACCTCTCTCTTAAGAGAACAGTACCCAATACTTCTCCAGCTACGATGATCAACATTTGCTAACTATTCTACAAACAAAAGACTACACACTATTGTTCCAGTCCTTAACCATGAACCTTAACAATTGGATTGATATGAATTAAGTCCATGGTTTGAACAGTAAAAGACACTAGTTGAATCTTAAACCATTAAGCATTAAATTTGCTACAATGCATGCTGAAGACTCAAACCTAAGTTGCAGCAAAGTTATTCATCTAAACTTTAACAACATAAACCTAACTTGGAAATAAAGTGGAAAAGGGACTTTGAGTGAAGTTATTATTATTCAGTCACAGGGGCCATTGACAAGGCTTGTTTTCTCATTGCAGAAGGCTTGCTCTTCACTCATTACTTCAACTGCCTCTTCAGCTACCTTATTAGGGTCACAGGTCATTAAGGACAAAAAAGAAGAGTCAAGAGGAGGAAATTGGTAGTGCTTCTCCCTGAGGAGCATTCCCTCATTATTCACTCTTTATAGCCAACTGCATACTGTTCCTAGACACAAATTCAGTAACCTAGGATCCTCAGTAGGAAGTCAAGAGCACAAGATATTAAAGTAGAAGCAGCAGAGAACCAAAAAAACATATATATCAATTCTATTATTTTTCTTAATTATTCTTCATCATTCTTATTTTAACTTAGTATCCCTTCCACGTGCTTAACACTATTTTCTGCGTGGAGCAAAATACAGAAACACTACTTTGCAGTAGTTTGCACAAAACATTTCTAACCAAACCACAAATCTGCAATGGAGCGTGCTTTTTACTCCAAGCCAACAAAGTTTGTTCCTTGAAGGAATTAAAAATTTTCTCATGTTTTCTTAACACCTCAATCCATGGCACTGAATCCAAAAACAACCTACAAATTAGGAAATCCAAATTCCACCAGCCTTAAAAATCAGCTTTGCAAACAATAAGCAAAACCAACATTAGAAACAAGTAAGAAAAGAGAAAGCAAAAGAAAAAGTTGTGGCAGTGAACTGACCAGTGTCTAAACAATATCCAACACAGTAGAAACCAGAAATAAAAAATATATAGTAAACCAGCATAATTGTGCAAAAACAAAACAACTTTGAACCAAAAAGAAAACAGAAACTACATTGCCCACGACCAATCCCATTAGGCTTCAGTATTGCTTGTCCACAACGATTTATTATTTTCTTTCCATTTATTGGTTTCTTATTTTTTAAATTCTGTTTTGCCTTAATCTTTGAATAATCCACAAACCACCCATTCTTGTTAACTCTCCACAAACAACAGATAATCATTCTCTTCTATCTATTGTCTAATTATCAACAAACTAAATAAGTCCATGGTTTAACAGTAAAAGACACTAGTTGGAATCTTAAACCATTAAGCATTAAATTTGCTACAATGCATGCTGAAGACTCAAACCGAAGTTGCAGCAAAGTTATTCATCTAAACTTTAACAACATAAACCTAACTTGAAATAAGTGGAAAAGGGACTTTGAGCGAAGTTATTATTATTCCAGTCACAGGGGCCATTGACAAGGCTTGTTTTCTCAATTGCCGAAGGCTTGCTCTTCACTCATTACTTCAACTGCCTCTTCAGCTACCTTATTAGGGTCACAGGTCATTAAGGACAAAAAAAGAAGAGTCAAGAGGAGGAAATTGGTAGTGCTTCTCCCTGAGGAGCATTCCCTCATTGTTCACTCTTTATAGCCAACTGCATACTGTTCCTAGACACAAATTCAGTAACCTAGGATCCTCAGAGTCAAGAGCACAAGATATTAAAGTAGAGAAGCAGCAGAGAACCAAAAAAACATATATATCAATTCTATTATTTTCTTAATTATTCTTCATCATTCTTGTTTTAACTTAGTATCCCTTCCATTAACACTATTTTCTGCGTGGAGCAAAATACAGAAAACACTACTTGCAGTAGTTTGCACAAAACATTTCTAACCAAACCACAAATCTGCAATGGAGCGTGCTTTTTTACTCCAAGCCAACAAAGTTTGTTCCCTTGAAGGAATTAAAAATTTTCTCATGTTTTCTTAACACCTCAATCCATGGCACTGAATCCAAAAACAACCTACATTTTAGGAAATCCAAATTCCACCAGCCTTAAAAATCAGCTTTGCAAACAATAACCAAAACCAACATTAGAAAACAAGTAAGAAAAGAGAAAGCAAAAAGAAAAAAGTTGTGGCAGTGAACTGGCCAGTGTCTAAACAATATCCAACACAGTAGAAACCAGAAATAAAAAAAATATATAGTAACCAGCATAATTCGTGCAAAAACAAAACAACTTTGAACCAAAAGAAAACAGAAACTACATTATACGACCAATCCCATTAGGCTTCAGTATTGCTTGTCCACAACGATTTATTATTTTCTTTCCATTTATTGGTTTCTTATTTTTTAAATTCTGTTTTTGCCTTAATCTTTGAATAATCCACAAACCACCCATTCTTGTTAACTCTCCACAAACAACAGATAATCATTCTCTTCTATCTATTGTCTAATTATCAACAAACTAAATAATCATCCGAAAAAGTAAAAAATAAAAATAACAGGTTCCATGCAATCATGTGGAAAAACAAGTTATTACACCAGTATGCATTTTGAGCTGCTCGTATTAGAAAAAATAAATAAATAGTATTCAACCCAAGAACAAAGCCGTACGAATCAAAAATCAATCTTTATACACAACAAAAAACAAAAGCTAAAAAATTACAGTCCTTACCAGTACATAACTATCTTACAACCAGAGCACCTCTTCTTAGTACGACAACCGCAAACGGCACAAGAATCTTCCTCCGCCACAGTGTCTCTCGTCGTTGCCATCCCTTCACTATGACTACTACTAATTATCGAAGTCGTCGTCGTCACCGCCGGGGAAGTAGGATGAACAGTACTATCGGAAGACCAATCAGAAACCTCGCCGTTGTCGCGGTTGTGATCGTGGTCGTTGTCCTCGGCAAGGAAGTAATTGGAGGCGGTGTTCTTGACGAGGTGGAGCAATCCAACGGCCACAATCAACACGGTGACGATGAATTGCACAAACCAATTCAGATCCACCGCCAGAAGGAGCGACATTCAAAATCATCGATCTTCTTTAGTTATATTTATAGAATTTTTTGAAATTTTCACAGAAGAAAAAAACCCTAGGGTTTCTTTAGTACTATTTTGGACACTACAACCCCAAAATGTTTCGGAATTTGAATTCATGCAAAACAATGGTAATAATTAGTGTAACCGGAATTAGGAATTAGGAATTAGGAGAGTATATTCTTTTCTTCTGAATAGTGGAGTAGTGGTAGTTTGGAGTTGACAACGGCATTGGAAGCACAAGACTACTTTCTTTTTTACTTTTCTCCTTTTTGATAAGCATGATAGTGCAATCTTCCTATCTTATCATTATCATAAGATTCATAACTATTAACACTATGATATTAAAAGGAAAGGTTTGTCAGTTAATTTTAATATAATTATCATAAATATTAAGAATTAAATTATTTTTTATTATACTTTATTATTAATCTTAATATTTAATAATTAAAAAATAGTTAAAATTTTAAATTTAACAAACTCTTAAAAAGATTATTTATTTACTATTTATTGATTTTTAGTAATTTAAAAGTAGTTAAAATTTTTATTCTTTTTAATAATTTAATTTTCATTGTTATGTTAATTATCATAACTATTAAGTATTAAATTGCCCAATTATTGAACTTTAATATTAATAGTAATATTTAGTTATCAGAAGATAGTTAAAGTTCTAAATCTAACGATTAAAAAGATTATTTATTTGCTATTTATTAATTTTTGATAATTTGAATATGTTTTAAAATTCTTATTCTTTTTAATAATTTAATTTTCATTAGTATTTTTTTCTTAATTAATTAATTATTTTACTGTTTTCGTACTAATTATAGAAGAATTTTGACAATAATATCTATATCATTAATTAAAATACTATCATTCTTTCTCTCTTCTTTTATGACCTTATTTATGTTTCCCCCCTAATTTAACATGCCTTTTTGTGTATTGAGTTTTAAGGCATTATGAATTGTATTTTTGTAGGATCATTTCATATTTATTTCTAAAAGTTTTAGTCTTTTGTTTTGTGATTTGTTTAATTATTTGATATTTTTATTTCTAGGGAACACTTTATATATATACATATATATAAAATATTATAGTGTAATATATAATATAAAATTATGATAAAAGTCAAACTTACAAAGAGTTTATCATTTAGAGTTTTAAATTTTATACTGGTTTTTAAATTACAATCATTATATAGTAACTTTATTTTAAAATAGTTTTCTTACCACAACCTATGAATTCATTATTTGTACTTTATTCAATAAATATTATTTCATACTTTTATTAATTTTAATTTTTATTCAACAAATATTTTTTAATTTCTATTTTTCTCTGAACTTTTAGCAATATGTATTTAACAAATTATCAACAAAATTACTGGACATCTCATGTCTTGCATGCGAATCCTACACTAGTGTTTATAGAAAGCGTCTACTTATTGTGATAATATATATAATATACATTCTTATTTAAAATTAACACTATTAGAATTAGATTCTTACTCTATAATTTTTTGTATATTTTTATCTTTATTTATTTTTTATATTTCTATCTATTATAATGTTTTATCTTACATCATCAATTAAAATTTTAATAAAGTCATAAATAAAATTTTTGTATGACACCAATTAATAGAATACGGTTAATCTAACAAACTTCTCTATTCAAATTTTACTCCTTAGTAGTTGTAAAAAATAATACTATTACAACTAAATTACAACTCTATAATATTCATATTATTTTATTTTTATATAATAGATTCTTTCCTACCCTAGCAGAATTTAGTAATCTTAATTTTAATTATTCTGACTCTTCTATAAATCTTTTCATTTTCAAATAAAATTTTATTCTAGAATGTTCATATTATTTTATTTTTCATATAATAGATTCTTTCCTACCCAAATAGAATTTGGTAATTTTAATTTTAATTATTTTGATTCTTATCTAAATCTTTCTATTGTCGAATAAAGCTTTTGGTGCTTTAATGTTTTAGTGTTTATCTCTCTTAAATTAATCCTTTCTTCCCCTAATCTTGTCAATTGACTTAAGGCTCTATTTGATTCCATGAAATTGGGACCTTAGAATTGTAATTGGAAGCCCCAATTCCAATTCTATTGTTTATTTTTGTAAAGAGTTTAGAAATTAGAATTGTACACCAATTCGATTATCCCTCAATTCTACAATTTCAATTCTTTCTCAACACCTAAAATTTTCAAATCCAATTTCTCACAAATTTAAAGAATACGCGGATCCTCAAATCGGGTAAAATGATTCGGGTCATAACAAAAATAGGTAAATTGTTCCATCGTCTTCTTCACTTCTTCACTCATTGAGTTTGCTCTTCTTTCATCATTTTTCTTCCTCGATCTCATTGGGATCGAAGGCCTTCTTCTCTAGTTCTCTTATGCCTCTCCACAATCCGCCGCCTCCCCAACTTCTGGACAGAAAATGCCTCGGAATCTCAACCTTCTTCCTCTTGTCAATCCGACCCTCCCTTGTCCATCGAACTCATCCCTCATCGGTCCAACTTCACCTCCACCATTATTCTAGCTGGCAACCGCTTAACTAGTCCACATTTAGTGGAAGTCGGGCCTTGAAACTCGAGGTAAATATGGCTTCTTTTTATTATTTTTTGTTCAAAGGCACTGTCTCTTTGTGGTTTTATGAGATAGTAATGACTAATTGACTTCCATGCCGTGGTCTGTGCT
This sequence comes from Gynochthodes officinalis, assembly GCA_020080225.1. NCBI lineage: Eukaryota > Viridiplantae > Streptophyta > Magnoliopsida > Gentianales > Rubiaceae > Gynochthodes > Gynochthodes officinalis. The sequence continues at coordinate 12,821,904 of CM034622.1, forward strand.
AGTGTGGTGTAATTTTTGTAGTAGTTGTTTGACGCTAGTGGGCATGCCTAAATTATTTTGGCCAGTGTGTAGTTCCGTATCTTTTTTCGTTTCGTGTTCGACGAAATGTCTAAACAAATTTGGAAATTGAAAAAATGAGTTTAATTACTGGTATTAATTCCTTTTTAATTTAATGTTACTGAATTGTAGTAATATTCAATTGGGAATGTGGAAATGCATTTAATTTTGTTTATGATTTGGGCTTTGTTGTAATTGTTGTTTGTGTGGAACATGGGTTTTTGATTCTATGTTGAAAAGTTCTAACTTTATGTTTGGATACGTGCATTTGAAAACTTCAAGTGGTGTGATTACTTTAATTACATTTGAGTATGAGATTTGAGGTCTAATTTTTTTTTTTTTTAACAATTCTTAATGCTCTTCTAACCCTGCATGCTCTTATTGATTTGACTACTATTTGCTACTTTACAGTGTTAGGTTGCTGAATTCTTTAAATATTCCTTTGTCAGTGGAAACTGTTTGTGTGGTGTTCTTAAATGCAAATTTTCCTACTTGGTTTTCTACAAATATTTATTATTATCCATGTTGTAGCTCTTGTTTATTACATTAAAGGGCTTCTTTCACCAAGAATGTTCATAGTGGCTATTAAACTAGTGGTCTCAGTTGGCTTGCAAATGCCTTAAAAATCAGTTTCTATGTTGGTTAGTTATCTTGAAAGGGGTTTCAAGGGATTTGGAAGAATATTGAACCTAATTTTGTTGAGTACTCAAAATTTTTTTATCCAACTTAATCAGATAGTATAAGGGAGTAAAAAATAATCTATTTGATTTTGAATTGTGCAAACACTATGACAGAATGACTCTTGCATGTGTCGAATTCTCTCTTTAACTCATTATTTCTATTTTGAAATTCAGGGTAGTTTGCTGTGCAATTGTTGCTATTTTTATAGCATTAGTAGCTTTCAGCCCAATGAAAAGATGGAGTGAACGTAGTCTGAGTCTACTTAACCTGTGAGTTTCTTTACATGATTTCATGGATTATAATTATTAATGGATTTTATATGCAGTTGTTTCTTATCACTGAGGTAAATAAGTTGGCCAAACTTGAGCGTTGATGCTTGAATCAAATGAAATTGGACAATATATCAAATGCTTTATGAGTTTACAGGGTTTGTAGCCTAAATTTGCAGCTTGTGTTTGTAGGCTGTGTTGGTAGCATGTGTTTGTAGAATATGTTCGTATCTTGTTTTTGTGACTTATGTTTACAGCCTAAAATTGATCATTTTGCTTGCCAGATACATTTGCATCAAGATACATCTGTAATAAATGACAAATTTCTGCTTGGAAGTTCCATTTGGACTGAATTTTGAGGTGGCATTTGCATTTGGAGATTATGATCAATTGAGTATATTCTGCTTAGAAGTTCCATTAGGACTGAAATTTTGAGGTCTAATAATCCATATTGGAAATCATGGATGATTTTGCAGGTTGCAACTCCAGCTCTTACCAGCTAATCTTTTAATTTCTGCGGATCTTTGAATTTCTGCATATCCAAATATGCATAAACTGTTGATCTTTCAATTTTTGCTATTGTTTTTGCTAGTTAATGTTGCCTTTAGAATAGATTTTTTCAGTCAAAATCTACTCATGATGATTCAACAAGAGACCAAACTTAATTTAAAGAGTTGCTTTGACTGGAAATAATGGTTGTTCTACCCATGTCAATGGAAGTTTCACATACTAAATGACGAGTATGAGAATTCTTCTCCTTGAAAGACTTCACGGACAATCTCATTGCTAACAAGTAAACATAGCATTTGGGAAAGTGTGAACTCAATCTAGATGCAGTTTTCTCTATTGGGAAAGACTCTAATTTCATATTCCTCAGGCACCAAAGACAATTTCATTGCTTCCTTGCCTAGTGTCTTTTGCAATTGATCTTTAGAGAATGGCTAATAGTGCAAAAAAAGATAGTGGAAATATCCTTACTTGGGATGTTTATATTATTCTTAATTTGTTATGATGTTAAAATTTTATTTGTGGATTGAATAGATGTCTTATTAGATGCAATGATGAGAAGAACATAGTCTTATATATTCATGCATAATTAGTAAATTTTAGTTGTATTTGAAATTTCAATTTACATGTAATTTTTTAATATCCAGACAAAGAATTTGGAATTATAAATGAATTCCATGTTGATTCAAGTGATTTACCAAACAAAAGAATTCAAAGAATTTGGAATTCTAATATAATAAATTCAATTCTACATAATTCCAATTCTAATTCCAAGGCACCAAACAAAGCCTAAGAGAATTTGGTAATTTTAATTTTGATTAATTCAAATCATATTTTAATCTTCCTAAATTAATTTATATATCTCACTACTATATTCACCTTTCACGGGCTTTAATCAAGGTGCTATTTTGTTTTTTCCCCTTTTCAATTCTATTATAACACTTCTATTTTTATGTAATCACTTGCTAATGTTCTCATATTTTTATGATTTCAGTTGTAGAAGGAAATTATTGTATTGATTGCTCATGGTGCTATATGAACGCAACATCTAGATATATTCGTAGTTGTTTTGTTCTTTTAACAAATAGGAAAAATATAGCGTAAGAAATCTGCGGTCCATTAAATACTTTCCTTTATATAATGAATTTTATACGTGAATTGTATTGTCGTCCTCAATGTATAACTTGGGGTCTCAAAGTTCAATGGTTTATTTTTTATTATTCAGTTTTTCATTACATATTTGAAGCTATCTAAAAATCTATAATTTACTTTAATTTTTGAGCTCTTTTATTATAGTTTGGAATAGACTTCAAATTTTTCTTTTATCTTTTTATGTTGATTAAGAAATGTTTAATGGATTGGTTAACTATGTCTTTTCTTGTTGCCAATTAATTGATGAAAGAAAGATCTAAATATTCTATTTAAGATTAAATCACTTTACTAAACTTTAATTTTAAAATTTACTGATTTTATCTTGGTTTTTTTCAAAGTAAAAATTTGTCTTGGGAAATGGATCACATATCTCTACAAGATGGTTAGTTTTTATACCAATTGATCTTTTGATACCAACTAATATTTTTTTTAATAGAATAGTACATATATCTTTTGGTTAAAACTGAAGTTTCATTTTTTATAGTTTCTAGTATTATTTTGAGTGTCAACATATATGATTGTTGTAGTTTCTTCTGTTGCAAATCTATGGATTGAGTTTTTTTTTTTTAACACAAAGTAGTGTACAATATTATAAATATTCTATTTTTTAACTTTTATAACTTCATTGACCAAGTCTTGGAATTTTAAATAATTTGTAATTATTTTGCTCACCTTTATATGTTCTTTTTGAGATTATAAATGAACATTTTTTCCCTCTAAATTTAATATGATTAATAATACTTTCCTATAATAATAAAAAAAGTAAAATATATCTATTTTTATTTTTCAAATTATAATAAGTTATATTGTAATAATAAAATTACCTATGCATTTGCAAGCGTAAAAATCTAGGTTTAGTCATAAAACAATGGATTCTTTGTGGTTTGGGCATGTTATTTTCATTTATCATATATTTATGTTTTTTTGTGATGAAGGAGATATCTGTCATCTTATCCAAAGTCCACAAAAGTTAACTTCTCTAGTCAAAAGAATGCCTATAAAATAGATCTCTGGATGGTTCCCAAGGAAGACACTCAAATGCCTAAGTCAATATTAGGGTAATATGGTAGGTCAGGATAATAGAATACAAGAGTTAAAATTTTCTCCCTTTACTTGGCGCCAACATAAAGCATTTATATACTTGGTCTTCGAGATCATAAGAATGTGTTGTAGTAAGAATTTGAGGTTGAATACACTTTAGTCATCTACAAAACTCTTTTTGGACTGGATCTCTTAAGCTAAATCTAGTGAGCTGAGATCCCATATATATCATAAGCCCTCCAAACCTCAGCGCCACGAGTTAGGCCGAGGTCTCATTTGAAAAGGCACAAGTGGGAGTTGAAATGCCCAAATAAAAACTTGACACCTAAAAGTCATTACTCATTTGCAAAACTCTTTCCTCCATTTTCACCTAACAACAAACGAAAAAAGGAGTTAGAAATTTTAATTATCTACGAAGCAACTACAACAAATCGATAGACAATAGTGAAACCAGAGGCGCACTTTCTCAAATCACATTTCACAACACAGCAAGTAACAATGTCTACAACTGATTCTCTATCTAAGTGGCCATCGAGGTATGAAAGTGAATCTGACCCAACGATGGGTATGTCTGAAAAAGCTATAAGTTTGTCTATTGTTAGGAAAAGTAGTAGGATGAGAGAAAATGAAATGGGAAAACCTAGTACATTTAGTAGAGAAGGGCAAAGAATATGAATTGAAGTAGAACAAAGAGAACTGTCTCTGGTAAAGAGCAGACTAGATTCATTGTCAACGAGTAGTTCTAGTAGTGTGGATGACGAAAAAGAGGTTTAGTTTCTAGACCTCGTGTAGCACATTTGGAGAATTTTACTCCAACAACCAAGACCATAGTCTCAAGACTCTCAACCTTAAGAGAAGCCAAGGTAAAAAACCTTAGGAAGAAGTACCATAGTCCAAAGAAGTATAAAGTGAGATCTACAAGGTTGGAGTGGAGGGCTAACCAACCTCAGCTAGGTTATGATGTTGTATACGAGGAACAGCTAAAAGCAGGGTTAAGGTTTCCCCTATGTCGCCTCATGACCGAGGTCCTGAGGTATTATAATATTGCTCTAGCCCAACTTGCTCTCAACTCGGTTAGAATAATAATAGGATTTGAAGTATTGTGTTAAGAGGGTCATATTCTGAGTTCGGTGGATCTCTTCTGATACTTCTATTGTATGAAGAAGTCAACAAATTTTGTAGGTTAATTTACCTTTTTCTGAGGTTAGGTAGCAAGGTAAAAAAACCAACAATCCACCATGATTGGAAACAAAGGTTTTTCTTTTTTTTAAACTAGCCTTTTTCAGGTAGAAATGAATTAACATTACGAGAAAGCTAATGACACATACAAAATCAAACGAGACATAGCCCCCTTGGTCGAGAGTATATAGAACTTCGAGAGAAGGAAGTTAGAAAATTTACAGAAGAGTAGCTTGTAATATATGGGTTAAGTACAGCAATAGCAGACGTCGGATATGTAGTCTCAGAATCTGGCTAGAAGAAGAAAAAAAACTCAAAGGGTAGAAACATTGTATTCAGAGATATAGCCTATAATACTTGAGGCCATTAAATAATATCATGGGTATACATTTTATGTAATGGTTAACTTCGACAAGAGTCTTGAGAAAAAGAAACCCGCAACTGTGGACCTCAATAAAAGAACTTTGTCACGTAGAGTTTAGGTGGAGGTCGAACAGGTATAGAGAATGGTTAGGAAGAGACCTGCCGAGTTGAAAGATGCAGTCTCTAAGAGGAAGAGGATTAAAATGGCTAGCACTAAAGAAAAAGTTGAAAAGAAAACCACCAAGGTCGTTGACTCGAGATGCCTTTCACTTTCACCTCTAGGAGAATATTCCTCAAGGGTAAAGATGCAAGGAATCGAGGACCAACAATGTAAGATGGGTGAGATGCCCTCTGACTGAGAAAGACTACTGCCTCAATAGTCCCTCAAGTTAGATGGATGAGTTAGAAAGAGATTTTTTTTTCGAAAATGATTAATACCTTAATTAATTTGTTATTAAACATGAAAGAGTATAGGGGGTCATTCTCCCCATTAGACCACTTAGCATCTTGAGAATCCCCTATAACAGTGGAGGAGCTACGAGATTGTAGGATAGACAAGGATTTGGATTTGTAAACCACAGAGGGAGGGGAATTTCAAGGGGTCAATATGTTGAAATCAAGGTTTTATCTCATACGGGTGAAACTAATAAAGAGGCTAGTTCCTAAGAGTCTTACTGTATCATACCTTTTTTTTTTATGTAATCAAAAGTTTATCAATGAAGACTTAATTATTTTTTACTTTTTAGAATTGTATTTTTCCTACATCTTGTAAACCTACTAATGCAGACATTAGAGTGAGATTTCTGGAAACCTAATTGACCTCACTCCATATGATTATAAGTAAATTAGATCAGAAAAATAATCAACTCAAGATTCAATTCATACATCTCAAAAAACTAACCTGTGCCCTCTAGGAAGATAAGGTTAAGCAACAAAGTGTGATAGGTAATCTTATTTGGCGCGAGAGGGCTCTGGCTACACAAGTTAAGGTATACAATAAGAAGGTTTTAAAGATTTCCTTTAAGACTTCTCACCTCATTTCCGAGGTTATGGGACGAGATGAAATTATTCATATTTTTACTCAGGAGTTAGCAAGAAAGTAGGATGAAATTCGACGTCTCCAACAATTGATGGACCTTTTGAAGAAACAAATATATGAACTGAAGTTTGAGTTAAAATTTGAAAGTAGAGAGTTGAGAATATGGAAACGCATCTAGAAGGCAAGGGTTTGAAGTTGACTCCTGCACCTGAGGATTCTATTAAGACAATGTTAGGTAAGCTGGAATTGTTGACCCAGCAATGCCAAAAGGACAGTATCCGATGTTAAAGAAAGAAAGCCATGTTAGATATGTATATAAAAAATAGAGTTAGATATGTAGAACAGAAAGAAGATGAAAATAAATATCAATTTAGACAACAGAGATAAAAAATAAATGTCAATTCTTGTACTAAACTCGACCCTTCTTGGGGGTGTTTATAATAAATGTATCTCCCCATCCTTTAGGATATTTAGGATTTTGTAAGAAATTCATTTCCTTAGCTTTTAGGGTGTTTGCGACTTCGCCACTCATTAGGATGTTTACGGATATGCAGCTTTACTTAAGCTGAATTGAGGGCACACGTGAATTTCCCAGTTTATTGAAGTGCAAGATGACTTAGTCATCTTGAACCGAGTTCCAGGATCCTTGACGTCCTTTGACTTGATTTATTAAAGAAGAAAATAGAAGATAAAATTGCCAAAATTTTATTAATACTATTATAGTAAAATTAAAACATAATCCTAAAACCAAATTGCACACAAAATTTCTTTAAATTGTTGACACACCACATGTGAGGTGGCATGTTTCGGCCTCCGTTGAATGGTACATAGGTGTCTCTAAAGTGTAATCTCGGTATTTTCAATAGATTACGCCCATGATATTTCTGTTATCCGCCATAGGTTGTCGATGTGGTGGTGATGATTGTTGTTGAGAATTCACTTGATATTGTTGATTCAAGTTCAGATCCCACCTCTACCTATAATCTGTCAGAGATGCTACAGCGCCTCGTCTCCCCTGATATTGGCTTTTGTCTCAGTTACCAAAATTTATCCTTCCTCTCGACCTCCCTATCGAGATTAGGATCTGTCACCATGCAGTTATCACCTTTGGATCTATTGCTGTAACATCTCATTTCTGATGCAATCTTCAATTTCTTTTTTCAAGTCATTGCAATATTCTATATCGTGACCATGTTCATCATGGAAAGTACACTACAAGTGTTGAGATCACTTGTGAGGAGGTGCGATTAGCAGTACTGGTGATCTCAAAATATCCTTATGGATATCCAATATCTCGGTGTGAGTCTTTGTAAGGGGTGTTAGGTCTTTATCCTAAATTTGATGTTCCAACTAACCCAGTTGTAGTTAATTATGTCAAATGCACTTTTGGGTGCGTTTTGATTACCCTTACCTTGGTATCTTCCTATTGCTTTTTTTTTTCATCTTTCTCGTTCTCTCTTTTCTTTCTGTTTTTTTTTCTCCTTTTGTGTAACTCTCAATCATCTCCCATAGAGTTTGGGCATCAATGAGAGTATTCCGAGCTAATTTGGTGTAAACGTGTTCTAGACTCAACCAATTGATGAAGGTCGAGATCATCAATTAATCTGTGCAACTTTCCATCAGTAGGCTTTCAAAGGTGAACTGCTTCACATATGAATTCAGCGACTCGTCATTTGCTTGTTTGATATTCATCAGGTTAGTAGCTATTTTATGGAACTTTTTCCTTCGAGCAAATGAGTGTAAAAGAGTTGTGCTAATTACCTGAAGGATGTAATGCTACCTGTAGACCATCTAGCCATAAGCGGGATTTGCCATTGAGGTAAATAAGGAACGGCTTGCACATTACTTCTATTACAACATTCTTGAATTTCATGACATACTTGAACCAAGACAAAAAATCTAGGGGTCCGAGTCACCATTATATGTCAGTATCCCATCTAGCAACTTAAAGCCTGTGGGATTAGAGTACTGGAGTATATGGGATACAAATGGAGATAGAACATCTCCTTCATCATCTGATCCCAACAGATTTTGAATGTCATTCTCAACCCTTTTGCTAATTTGAGAAAGCTCATTGGAGCAAGGTTTCTTAGTGTCATTCCATGTCTTAGCACTAAGGCGACCACCACGGTAGTTATCATCAGTGTGGGATGCAGATGGCTCTTTCCAATCCTCATTCTTTTGTCTGTGCCCGTTACCTTGGTCTTTATGCCCTTGATCATCTCCCAAAGGCCTTTCATTGAGTCTTACCTTCTTGAACTCTTCAAATTGTGCTCGATTTTGCTCTAGGATGACTTGCTCATCATCGTTGTAATATCTCTCCATCTGCTAAACATGGTGGTTCAAGATGGAGCGGCATTGTTGACCATCTTCATAAGTTGACGCCCATTCAGACCTCTCAAATATATCTCCCAAAGATTTTTAGGGCCCGTTCCATCAACTTGCTTGTGGCTGCGAGAACAGGCATCCACCATGCTGTTGATATCATAACTTTTAACATTAAGAAAAGAAACAAGTTTGCAGATATAGCTTCTGAAGGGTAACAACTACTCATAGAAAAGATGTTTCCCACAAATGGTGCCATGTGATAAAGGAGATATCTGTCACCCTATCCAAGGTCTACAAGTCTTGACTTCTTTCATTGGAATGATGCTTACAAAATAGATCTTGAAATGTGCAGGGAAGACACTTCGATGCCTAAGTCAATATTAGGATGATATGGTAGGTCAGGATGATAAAATGCAAGAGTTTGGGTTTTCTCCCTTTACCTAGCATCAACATAAAGTATATATATACGTAGTGTCCTAGATCATAATGTATTATAGTAGGAATTTGAAATCAACAAATGTCCTAGATCATAATGTCCTAGATCATAAGGTATCAATGCACTCTACACATGTTTGTTGTATTTTAGGTAAGTATTACCAAACTAAAGACGAGTTTAGTAATTGATCTTGATGCCAGAAATGGTTTGAAGCAAGCACATGACACCTCTTATATCATATAAGAGCTCTACCTCACTATTGTCATTTGGTGCTATCAAGTAAGAGTTTAAATTGCTGTGTAGTTGTATTTTTGTTATTTGCAAATTTTTCATTAGAGTTTTCCTTTGTTTAACTTTTCCTTTCTTTGTACTCCTTTGGAAATTTTCTTTTTAAATGTTATGTATAACAAATGTTCATATTTCCAAATGGAAAATTCCAAATATTACTATAAGTTGGCCCATAAACTATCATACTTTGGTTTTTATTCTTTTATTATTATCATTATCGGCTAGGTTTGCATTTCTTCACATTAAGTCTATCGATAGAAAGAACTCAAGGATTTGATATGGGAATCTGAAGACAAGAGGAAAAGGAAATTACCCCAAAGACAGATTCACTTAATCTGATGCCCTTACGCCGATTATTCAATAAAAAAGAAAATCAATACTTTAGCCAAGCTCTTATACTCTAGGAAGAAGAAAATGATTTGAGATTGCTTCTACAAGAAAAAGACTCAATCAAGAATAAAAAAACTAGCCACATTCCTACTAAATCAGTAAAAGGTGATGATAATGAGTTAGCTTTGAGATTTGGGCTCAATATGATCCTTCTTAAACAACCAAGCCAAAGTAACTCTTGTCAAATTGCATGTTATAAATAGTTATTGGTTTCATGAATCTAGCACCACTTTGCTCTTTATGAACCAGAGAAACTGCAAACAACCTTAGTCAAAGACTAACCACATCCCTACTAAAAATGGTAAAAGGTGATGATAATAAGTTACTTTTGAGATTTGGGCTAAATATAATCCTTCTTAAACAACCAAGCCACAGTAACTCTCATCAAATTGCATGTTATAAATAGTTATTGGTTTCATGAATCTAGAATTGCTTTTCTATTTATAATATGAGTTTCTGCTTTGTAGGGAGTTATTCACTATATTATATAATCTACCCTTGGGCATGACCCACTCAAGGTGGAGGTCATATTATCTAACAATTTTTTTTTTTGGATAACTATTTTTGGTCTTGGAGATTATGTTAAAATTTTGCACAATTTCTACTTTTGATTTTAACCACTGGCCCCTTGGTTTTATTACAATCCTATTGAATTGGATATTTGACTTGGTTATTTAAATCCTCATTCTAAAGTTGTGATACTAGATACATTTGTTGCATGTACACTCGAAGAGGCTAGCATCAGGAATAAGTTTTAATTTGAAAAGTTAGGTGAGTTTTTAAGGTTATTTGTTTGATAGTTTACATATAATTGTTTCCTAATTTTACAACTATCATATGAAGAACAAAATCTAGAATGTTTGTATTAGCATACAACCCTTGGTTGTTTACACTTAATATGCTAATGATATGCAAAACTTTTTATTGATCTTCATTTTCTTTCCTATTTTTCATTTTAATTTACAATTCTAAATATCACCTATCTAATAATCATCTTGAAAACTTACTGTTAAAGTTGTTTCATCATTATTAATATTATTACGTAATGTCATCTATTATTAATAAATAAGAAAAAAAGTTTTAGTGCCAAAAAATGCAACAAGTAATAGTTTACAAGTAGAATCAGGTTTGGGGAAATATGGAATGGAGATTGTGTTAACTTTTTAGAAGCATGGTGTACCATGACTTGTTTGACAAATAGGAAAACTTGTCAAATACAATAATAAAACAAACATGGTATTACTATTCATTTTGGTTGGAACATCACTTGCTATTCAAGTGATTTTTTTTTTCAATACTGTAGTGTAAGAAACGACAATGTTTTGTAAATTACCTTCTCCAACTGTTAGATTCTATTTGCTTTAGAGTTTCATTGTGCTCCATCCATTAGATTCATGTTGCTTTGTTCCTTTTACTACCACTCACATACTTTTTTTGGCCTCTCCTTCAATCTCTTTCACCCAATCTTCATCTTGTACATGCAAATTTCAAAGATTTAGTCAATGTGTGGATGAATAGATTTCAATGAAACAATATTAGAAGAGGATGGTTATCACATCAGGACCAAATAAAACTTCATTTAGATGGAGAGCTCAATCATATCTCCAAGCCTACGCCTAATTTTTGTAGAATGGATTAACAATGTAGTTAAGCAATCTCCATTTTTGTTAAATTTAATTTTTTGTTAATTTGATCAATATCATGTATATAAGCTTCATCTGGGTTATTCTTTGTTTTCTATAGGGTACTATTGGAATCATCCACAATTATGGTAGAATTGATTCTAAAGTTGTTCATGGTGGCCTCAATGATCTTGCCAATAATGATAAAAGTAACACATAAAATTTTGTCTCTTTGTGAATGTTTTCAATGTTTCAAATTGATAAGAAGAGTGATCACATAAAGTTTAGCTTTTATAGATGTTTTTTATGCTCATGATTCAAAACAAGAGGGATCACATAAAGTATAGCTTTTTATTACCTTTTTTGGTTTTGGATGGTTTAGTAGGAAAAGTTGCATGAGATGTTTAAAGTGTTAAAATAACCATATTTCAATTAATGGTCAAAATTCATGTGGGAGCCCTAAAAATTCAAAAAATACTTGTCTTTAAGAAACTGAAGCCCAATTTCAAGTTACCAAATCAATATCAAGTTCGTATAGTTTTTTTTTTTTTTTGTCCAAAAGAAACTGATTATATTAACGTGGGAATTCCCAAATTAATACAGTACAAGAAGCGACCCAAAAAGGCATAGCCTTCACTGGACAGGCCATAACACAACTAACCTAAATCCAGTAGGGGTTGGTTAAGGCTATTTTCTCCGAAGTAAATGGGATCGGCATAACCCCACCTAAGACACAATGAGACCGGTACCTCCTAGCCACTACCTAGTTAAGAGATTAAAAGAACACCCTAACTTGTCGGCCTCTACGTACACAACTCCCCTTAGCAGGATCAGAAGAAACGAATCGCGAGAAATTGCAGTAGTGCGGTTCTACGTTGGTCGATCCCTCCTATCCGTTTGTAGCCTTACGTTGCGTTGCATCGTACTTGACCCTTCTCCCAAGCTAAAACTCCAGAACCCTTAGTAGGGAAACCTCACCAATATGACTCAGCGCTGCCTCTTCTACCAAGGACCACTACCCTCCGTAAGGAAGTCGTGCCAATACTATCATGAACTAACCAATCATATAGTTAGAATGAATATAATGTATTCTTTGGAAAAAAAATTTATCTAGCCCTTTTTATGTGAAAGACAAATTATACAAATTTTTTGCATTTTCATTTTCTCCCATTCCTCTCATTGATATTATGTGTTTTTTCCAAATATCAATAAATTTGATAAGTTTATGTTAATTTTGGTAGTTTTTTCCTATTCAATTTAAACTAAAACATGTAAAAAAATTGCATCAATTCAAAGGGAGCTTGATCATATATTTGATGCACAGAGGCAATTTTTATAATTTAATAAAATGATTTAGTAATCATATAAAGGTTGTTGATATTTGAATATGGGTCCATTAAAATTCAATCAATGAGTGATTAACTTTTTCCAATCAAGCTTTTGTAGTTAGGGATAGTGATACGTATCAAAGAACATCTATTTTTGGGCATAGTGTAATCATAGTAGCTTGAGTTATCAACTCCTTATTTGTATTTAATGATACTTCTATTCATAGTGCACAACAATTTATTGCTGATATATAAGTGCATGACCATATGTGCTTAGGAACCACTGTTATATGGGAATGGTTAATATCTATTGATGAAAGTAGTAGTTCCTTAACTTAGTGATACTCTTATTTATGCAAATATATATTTGGTTAACTACAATAGAATTGCATAGCATTTATATTCTACGTGGCCAATGCTTTATGAAGAAGAACCCCAAAACCCATTATATTTTGGGTAAAAAATATTAGAGGCTACTAAACTTTTGAAATTATATACTTTTGGCTACTCATCTAGTAAAATTATGCAAATAGCCATTCAACTCGTAAATTTAGCAGTCTGTGCCTATTCTGTTACTTTGAACCATTACAAGCCAAACGACAGTGCTTCCAAGTGTTTTTCATAAGGGCAAAATGGTCAATTTTCTCTCACATTCAAATATGAGATTCTTTAATCAATATTATATTAAAATATTTTAATATAAAATGTTATATTAAAATATTTTTAAAAATGATTGTACTCATTATCCCAAAAAATAGAATTTGTTATAACACTTACCCATATTTCAGAATGCAAAAATGACCATTTTGCCCCTATCCATTTGGCTTTTAACAGGTGAAAGTAACAGAATGGTTACAGGTTGCCAGATTTATGAGTTGAATGGCTATTCGCGTAATTTTGTTAGACTAGTGGCCAAAAGTATACGATTTCAAAAGTTTAGTGACCTCTAATATCTTTTACCCTTATATTTTAAATCTTACCTTTTTAGTATTTCTTTGAATTAATAGTAACACGTATGAGGTCTATAGTACACAATTGAGAAAAAAAATATCAAAAAGTGATAAAATCGTCACATTTAAATTTGGAAAATGATAGAAGATGGTTTAGAGGGTTTAAATGGTGTAATTGCGAATCTGCAAGATGATGGATTAATGCAAATCCTATTCCTCACTACTTGGAATTTGTGCTACTATTAGTATTGTATTTATAAAGTAAATTGACTTATATTACTAAAATTTATTGCTCTTGAAACTACATTTGAACTATTTTAATATTAGCTTAGTTGCAAACTTCAATCTGTGGAAAGTTTAGTTTTGATATGGTAATAAGTAAAGCAACAGATAATTACATGTTTTTTATATTCCTTAATATTTTAATCTCAAGTGTGATTTTTTGTGGCATTAACTGCTGGCTAAGTTTTGCTAAGTATAGATTTTTCTCAATTAGAATCTATTCTTTTCCTTTTTAATAATAATGATTGCTTATTTTGTTCATGGATACTCTTGATCTATTACATGGTAAATCATTGTTAAAATGGCATCTACAAATAGAGTAAAATTATTTGTTTTAATACTCTATGCCTATTTTTATCATAGCTTGTAGCTCTTATTCATGAAGCTTGTGGAACAATAAAAACATACAAGTATTGGAACCACATCAAAGGGGTGGTCTTGTAAGTTCTACACCATAAACAAGTGTTGAGGTGAAGAGGTGCTTGTCTTTGGTAAATGAAGATTCTCATATAGTCCACCTATTTCTACTCAAGGACCATATATAGGCGCTTGATGATTGTGGAAAACCAAAGATTCATAGAATTATTTGTTTTAGATTCATTTGAATATTTCAATTAGTGTGTATTTATTAGTTCCTTTGTTTGTTTTGATGATTAAAGCATGATAAGGAATGTTTTCAATTGCCATGAATTGTTCAGATACAATATTAAAAAAGTATGTTTGGTGTTAAGCTACATCTTTCATGTTAGTTAATTGTATATTTTAGGTGGTATATATTTACTTTCAAGCACTTCTTGAAGACTTATCATTTCATGTTCTCTTGACTTCTATCCCTTCCTTTACCCCTTTTTTCGTCACAATGTATCTAACTCTATGGCTTTTTGTCTCCTTTTCCCTCAAGTCTCTCATGTTTGTACAAATTATGGCATGAGGATGGGAGAATATTTTTGTAAATAGTGCAAGTTTATTGATGATGATGTAATTAAGATGAACCAATTTTTATATTTGCACCTAATACCATCAAGTTTGGAACACCATTAATGTCTTTTATAGTAGCTATTTTATCAGCCTCTTCAACTTAAAAAAAGTTTGGAGAATATTGAAGTTCATCATTTATAATTTTGTTTTTCATTTTTACTAGTCCTAAGGTACCTCACTTATTATAGGTCAACAAAGGACATTTCCATTGTGATGGTTGTGGAATCTACAAGTTAATGAGCAAGGCTTTTGTATTTTTTGGATTAGGTACATTCTCTTATAGTTTACTTGATATTTTAAGTTTCATGCATTTCTAATTACTAGTTTTTAAGCCCGTGTGGGGGCGTGCCCAATAATAATTTAAAATTTAATAAATATCAATTTTTTAATAAAAATTCTGTTTGATTTTTGAAATATGTAATTTATATTTTTAAATTATTTTATTATATTTATGAACTATAAAGTTCTTTTTTAGTTAATTTAATACTACTTTATATAATTATATTGCTAGTTAAAGTATCATGTTTTCCCATTTTTTTTAAAAAAATAATTTTTAAGGGCATTTAAAAATTTGTTTAGTATGTGTAACTTTAAATTTACACTACAAGAATTTTGAATATTTGCGAGGCCATGTTCCTGCAAAAAATGAAATTCCTCGCAAATTATTTTTACGAGGAAAAATCCTCATAGCGCCCTCGCCATTTCTTAGTTCACAAATAATAATTCACTCGCAATTGGCCCTGTGCCCTCGCAAATGTAAGCCTTTGCGAGGGATTAGTTGCGAGAGCCACATCCTCACAAATACTTATTGCGATGGCGTGTTGGTGAGGAAAGGTTGCTCACATTTGGGTTTTTATAGTGAGGGCGGCGGCCCTCGCAACAAATATAATGGTCCTCGCAACTGTATTTTTTTGCGAGCATTATGACCCTTGTAAATGAAAGAAATGCCCTCGCAACTGTGTCTAAGTGCGAGAACTTGGCCCTTGCAATTGAGGGGTATAATGCCCTCATTTAAAATACTATTTGCGAGGCCTATTGCCCTCGCAAGAGAAGTTACTGCCCTCGCATTCGTTGATTTTGCGAAGGCTTTTATCCTCACAAAAAACATTAACCCTCGCAATCACAATCGGTCATGTTATTATTTTCAATTAAATGCGAGGGAAGTAGCCCTCGCAAATACATAGTCCCTGCAAAAACTCATATTTTTATAATAATTATATTCTTAATTGATCGAAAAATAATATTTTAAAATACCTACTAGCTAATAATTCAAAATTGCTCCATTTTAATAAAACAATCTACAAATTCAAATTGAAAATATCAAATTTATTAAATTCAAATATCCAACAAAAACCAATAATATTTATTAAATGTTCTAAATATTTAATAAAACAACCCAAAAATCTAATCAATAATTGTTGCTAAATATGAAAAAAATCCTAATATCCATAAAATGAAATAAAACCAAAATGCAACAATAGCAAATATTCAAATAATGTTATTAAAATGCTAAAATATCAGCAATGTAATTATTTAGAACTCTCCATTATGGCTATCTAAACCTGAACGAGAACCATGACCACGAGTATGAGAATCAGAAATACCCTATTTGAAAAAAGAAAAATATAGCAATAAATAATAAGTTTAAAAGAACCACAAATAAATAATATCAAAGTGTTGGTGAGAAAATTACAAGTCAAATTACATTTATATAATTTGAATTAGTAAAATAAATCTACAATAATGTAATAAATACTTGATCAGAACTACCAAGATGAGCCTGATGTAGATTGGATATCATGTTCGCAAAATGTTGTAAAGCCACATCACTAACTGTAGCACAAAACTGTATAATAACAGGAGTATCATCTCGTGACAGGGGGCAATTCAGCCAACTCATTACTTTCAACACGCATTCTACTCAACCATTTACTCCAATTTGTTTGGTGATAGCCCTCCCAGGCTTTGTAACCAATAGACTCATCTATTCCCTCATCAAAATGAAAGTGTGCCTATAATAAATATGAATGCATCAAATACCAAAATGTAATAATTCCTAAATGCAAAATCAAAAAACCAATACCAAACATCACAATAATAAAGAAAGTAACACTACACCACCAATCACAAATGCAAAATCTTAAATACTATTATAGATATAGTTTGAGAAGTATTAAGGTGATCCTGCCCCATCTTTAAATAAGGTATTAGGACTATAAATATTACAATAATATCCTTATCAAAAAGATATTAAATAATCACACACTTATACTTAATTTACTATAACATAGTTGCTAAATGGAGTACAGGAAGAAAATTTAGTGCAAGATTAGAGGATGTGGCTAGTGGACCTGGCCATATAAAAAATGGTGCTATGAAACATCCATACTTTATTCATTTTTTAACTGTTAGATTATAAGGAGGTTATGATCATTTCCTTTCTTACGCAATTTCCTCATCTTTTCCTCTACAGAAATTTATCTAGTCTGTGTTATTTTTTACCCGTAATAGCAAGTAATAATTTCTTACAATGATATTCCTACTACTATGTCAACGCACTAATCTTTGCATACTGGAAAAGTCAACGTCAACTGCAACTAATGTTTTAAAGAAATGATCACCTGAAAAGCAAAACCCAGAGAGCATACTGGTTCAAAATGTATTCATGGTTTCTAAGCATAAAAATTATTCTGTTCCTTGACATTTTATTTGATGCCTGATTACCAAGCTTGTTACTAGTATGTAAACAAAATATTCTCCCACATGTAAATGTTACACACAAAAGAAATACCAAGGGAATAATTAAATGAAAGAAGGGCTCCACCAAGGGAATAATTAATTGGGTTAACTCTTTTTCCTTTCTATTATGTTTTTGTGACATTATTGTTCTTGTAGTAAAAGTTTTGAATATTTGAGAATTATTTTCATTATTGAAAGCTTTTGTCTTCACTCTGATACATAATATCAACAGAATGGCGGACCTTTGTTGTCAATAAGCTATATGTGACATTATATGTAACATCAAAACTAGAGCAGATATGAAATTAACACATTCTTTGTCAATCTCATGCTAATTACTTTAAAGTAAAACATCCAAATCAAACCCATAACTTCCATAGGAAAAACATAGTAAATTACTATCAAAACTTACCATAAGCATAAATGCCTCTGAGAAGATTTTCTTGCAAAACCCATGGCATCAAAACTTTCATAGACCTCATCGTATGAAGTGAAGAAATCTTGTCCATCAGTATTAAGCCTACCCAAAAAGGGGGGAAAAAATAAGCACTCTAACCTCTTGATGACATAATCATTGCACTATCTAACGTCAAATACAACACTAACTTTACAAAGATTAACTTTTAAAATCCAAATAGCAAACAGTAGGGGATTAAAAAGCTTTCCTTGACATTTTAAAGAGATGATAGAAATTAATTAAAGAACTTACAACTCAGTCATTTTGGCATCATATTGACGAGCATCAAATTGAGAACCTTCAGGTGCAACACCGGCCATGACTGCTTTAGAAAAGAACAAAAACCTCTTAAATTTTTTTTCCAGTCTAGACTAGAAACTGCATAAAATGCACTATACATGTAAAACCCAAATGAAGTAATACAAGAACCTAAAGCAAATATATGTGTTAACCAAGTTCCACTCTTTCATGGTGAAAATACTACTAAAGCTATTGAACTTGACCATAATGATCATACAGTATCCAGAAAATTCAACAGTCAATAACACATTGGATTAGAAGTGTAGCAGTAAACTAAATTTGCAATGCATGAACATCATCAGCAACAGCACTACGGAGAAAGAAACCACTTAACTACTTAAGATTTACAGAGTGAAGTATACAAGTGCCAAATATATTACTTAAAGAATACATGAAGTTGAGACTTGTACAGTTAGTCTTGTATAACTTGCTTTTAAGATTACCCACAACACAGATTGAATGATATACCAGCTAATCAACATTGCTTTAACCCAAATTTCAGCCTTTAATTCTGTTGTTATAATTTCTTGTGTTTCTAAGCATTAAGAATTGCTGGGTTAGATGTACTCATTTTAAAAAAGGCGAGAGTCAATGCAGGATTTTGTGTTAAATCCGTGTATTTGTTCAGCATCTTCTACTTATATAGCTTTGTGTTTGAATGTGTTTCCACACTTCATGGAGTAACTAATTCCTATCCCATGTATTATGTACATTTACCTAGTGCTTAGCCCCCTTTCCCCCTCCTCAATGGTCAAGAATTAACTGATCGTGTTATCAAACAAATACCGACACTTCAATCAATCATTTATTTTGGAAAAACTAGCAGCACAATGAGATATCCAATTTCAGGTGTAAAAGGGAAATGAAGTCTGTCCTGTAATGTACTTTCACTAGAAACATGTGTAACAATCGGATGGAAGAAGAGTGGAAATTTTACTTTCTGTTGAGAAGATAGGAAATTTCCCTGTTTCAATTCAGCGTCAAATTCTCAAAATTAGCGTGTAGAGAGTTTTCCATCGTTGTAAATATGTCTATGCGATCTTATGATCAACAGAGACATAAATACAATGTAAAGGACTTTAAAGAGAAATTAAGACTTGACAAAATAAAATGAAGTTAATGGTCTATTCCCCTGTGTGGGGTTAAGAAGCGTAAACATTTTATTTGCTTCCCTTACTAAGTTCAAGGTCATGGTACATATTCTGCCCTTCAACAGTTAAGATCCTTATAAGGTAGAAGGGAAAATGTAAAACAATTTGAAAGTTTGTAACAGAACAGCAAATGCATATCAATATAGCAAAAAACATGACAGACGAATGATTGGTTTGCATATTAATTAGATAATTTGAGTGTTCAGAAGAAAGCTTTTTCTTCTCGACTTCTCTGTTCCAAGACCAAGTCACCCATTTTATTTAGGGAATATTTTAACATTGATGTCCTCGAAAGCAAAGTTTCAACTTAAGATAACTCTTTGACAATATACATCCATCAACATTGCTTTAATCCAGATTTCAGCCTTTAATTCTGTTTTAGAAACAATTTCTTGTGTTTCTAAGCATTAAGAACTGCTGGGTTAGATGTACTCATTTTAAAAAAGGCGAGAGTCAATGCAGGATTTGCATTGATACAGAATGATAAGAAGAGTACACAAACTCCAAATTGATACAGGATTTGCATCCTTGTGCTTGCACAAAATCAAGTGTTCTGAAACAGTCAAAGAAAGTAAACACCACATAAATTCACAAGTCATGGCACATACCCTATTACTGGGATTACAAATTCCTTTAAAGCTTGTTCACTTGTAACTTCTATTAATTCCCCAAGACCCAATGCAGCTTGTTCTCTGAGTTCAGCTGATCCACTTATAAGACCCTATAGACATTTGTGCAACAAAATATCAATCATACAAGATGTTAAGTGTTCACAGGTATGGGGCACAGTAATAGATAATAATGAATCTCCCTCCAGATACCACTAAAGAATCTCAATAAGCATGCCTAAGATCAATATCAAAAACAGAAAAAAAAAAACAGAAATCTTTTAGCCGAAAAAACAGGAAAAAACAGAAATCAATAAGCATGCCCAAGATCAATATCAGAAATAGAAGAAAATAGAAATATTTTAGCCGAAAAAAACAGAAAAAACAGAGATCAATAAGCATGCTCAAGATCAATATCAAAAACAGAAAAAAAAAATAGAAACTGTTTAGCCGAAAAAACAGGAAAAAAAATCAGATTTTCGGCACAACCCTTATCATGAATTGGAGGGTACATCGTACATATGTAGCACAGATACTGGATCTATACACCATGTTTTGATGCCAACATATATTGCAGCACAATGACCCAACTAATAATAATCATCGTGCCTAAAATGCGGCCATGCCAAGTCAACCTATTATGATCAATTATTCACTATGTTAATTAAGGTGGCTCCAAAACGTTAGCAGTCATGACTTTGTTATAACTCCACTCTCAATCATATGAATTCTCTGCAACAAATGGGTGCAACCGAAACAAAAAATGGAAGAGAAGGACAGATATGAACTGCACCAATTTGCAGCCTTGCATGTCGAACACGTACTGAATTTTTTCTTACAAAGCATCAAATACAAATGGGATCAATTTGCAGCCGAAACATAGAGAATAGGAGCAAACAAACCGTAGATTGGAGCTTCACACTTCAAACAACATTGGAGTTAGGGTTCTACGAGAAAAACCCTGCAAAATCCATCAAATTGGAGATGAAGAATACTAAATATATAAATTTCACAAAGGTAGACCAAATAGAAGTTTAAAAAGGTTTGGAGAAATAATACCTTGTGCGAATCGTCTTGTCTCCAATTGCAGAGAAGTTTTGTCTCACAAATCTGAGAGAGATTCCTTCCAATTGCAGAGAAGTTTGTCTCGCTTGGAAGAGATGGGCGTGGAATTACAGAGAAGTTGAAGGGTATTGGGATTGCTCAACGCGGCAAAACTAAAAAGCGCCTAAAATTTTATATTTTTCCTCCAATTTTTTTTAATTTCCATCAAGTGTACGTATTTGGAAAAAAATATGAATAATTAAAAAAAAGAAAACAATAATATTGATTTCAATTGAACGAAAGCAGAAGACCACATTATGGAATTAATTTTAAATTAATTCATATCTTAACTAATATAGATTTTAATTTAATAAGTTTGATCTAATACAATTAACTAATATTGATCTTAATTAAATTCAATTCAATTCATATCAATTAAAATTGATAAGTATTAATTGGATTAAGATCTTAATTCATAGGTATATTTGTCTAAAATGAATACTTTGTAGTGTTTCACATTTATTCCTTGATATATTTTAAAGAATTCAATTAATTAAGATTGATCTTAAATTTAATTGGTGTTAATTTGTGTGAAAGCTATTGCCTTAGCCAATTTTCTTTATCCTCAAGTCTATTTCAATAGTTGAGTCAACTGTCTCACTTTACTGTTAAATTAAGTTTAAGTAACCCTTATCATACAAGATTTTGGTTGACACTTAAGAACTTTTTTGGGTTATTGATAAAATTCTCTGACTCTTTTACATGTGTTTTTTAAATTCAAATCAGATGCAATTTACTATTTACATTTTCTATAATTTTTATAGTTGAAAATTGTAATTTAGCAAAAAAGCGTAATTTCACCTCAAAAGTTAATGATCTAAGAACCTATTATGGGATAAATTATATTATTACTGAAATCAACATAAACATAAAAACAAATACATATTACTTGAGAAAAAACATTAAATTTCAGTAATAATATTGTCCTAAAAATATGACTTTAGAAATTAAATTATACTTAACGAATAATGAAATTAAAAAGAGACTATTTTCACTTACATAGTTACATAAGCTTTTCGTTGGATAGCTAAAGCCTTGTCAACGAAAAGAAATCTTTTTTTAGAAAACCATTATTGTTTGCTTTTGCAAGGGCTTAACACTCGCAAATAAGCCCTCACAAACAAGTTAATTTAACTAGTAAATTGCACTCGGGAATAAAGATATTATCCCTCGCCAATCAAAAAAAAAAGGAGCCCCATGAATTTTTATTCCCGCCATAAGTTGTGAGAGACGTAAATATTATTGCGAGGGTTACAACGCTCACAAATAATAATTTTATGTATTTATTATTAATTAAAATTTTCTTCCGAGTGATGCATTTGTGAGAAAACATTCCCTCGCAAATAAAGGGAGAAAAGTCAATGTTGATCATTTTTTGTGAGGGCGTAACACTCGCATATATGCCCTCGTCAAATAGATCTTATTGTGAGGGATACGGTCTCGCAAATAATTACATATGCCCTCGCAAATAATAGATAAAAAATGCAAGAGCCATCAGTGCTTTTGCGAGGGCGCGATCCCTCGCAACTAATAATTTTATTTATTAATTTTAATTAAAAATTTTTTGGGAGGGATGTTTTTGCGAGTAAAGTATCCCTCGTAAATAATGGGAGATAAAGTCAATCTTGACCCCCTTTTTGTGAGGGCATCCCACTCGCAAATATGCCCTCGCACAATAGTTCTTATTGCGAGGGACACGGGCTCGCAAATAATGATATAAGCCCTCGCAAATAATAGATAAAACTTGCGCCAACCACTTCCCATTCCCGCCAAACCTAGCGAGGGCCATCAGTGCTGTTGCGAGGGTTATAGCCCTCACAAATAATAATTTTATTATTTTGTTTTTAAATAAAATTCATTTGCGAGGGACTTTATTTGTGAGGCGGGTTTCCTTGCAATTATTAGTTTTAGGTGAGGGCTTGCTGGCCCTCGCAAATAATCCCTCACAAATATTCAAAATTTTTGTAGTGTTAGTATGAATTTAATTTAATAAGTATCAATAATTGAAGATAAGAGTTATAAAGTATTTAAATAAGGATATGTAAATGTAGAGTATGAATTTTTTTTGTGGATAACTATGCCAATTATTTGTAATAATAGTGTTCATAATTTACTTAAATAATTGTACATTATAATAACTTTACATAATGTTTTGAATTAGTATTGATATTTTCTAGTCAAAATATTTAAAATAATAAATGGGATCAAGTTAAATTATTTTCAATATTCATTTCCATAATTTTTTAATATATACTACTAACTAAATTTTTTAATATGAAAAATAAAAAATTTAAGAATATATATAAAAGAAACATGTAAGTGTAGGTGAATTACAAAATCTATATAGTAATAAAAATTAAAAAAAAAATCCTATGCATGATTAAATTTTTATTAATTATAAATTACAACTAATTATACTTGAAAGTAAGATTTAAATTGATAATAAAGAAAGTGCAATAAGAAAATTTTTTTAACTAAATTAATATACTAAAAGTATACAAAAATCGTTTCAAAGTTTCATAAAATTATACTTATATCTAAGTGAAACTTGCAACTTGGAGGAAATCTATTGACAAAAGGTAACCACCACTTTCCCTTTTATATATATAGATATTGCTTCCTTTTTTAAGGGATAATTGCAATTTTGTTCTTAAAATTTGGGCACTTGACAATTTTAATCCTGAATGTTTGGAGGTCGACACTTTTTGTCATCAATATTAGGTAAATACATTATTAATAGAAACTAACCTTTGAATGTTAAGGTTTCACTTTATATTAATATTTTTAGTCCCTGAAAGTTTGAATTATTGACACTTTTAATTCCAAATGTTTGAAAGTCGACACTTTTAATCCCATAATTACAAAAATAACTTAGTATTTGGAAATTGATGAAAAGAGATATCACAATATCAAGATTGCTTATGCAGTCGTTATCTGTATTATTTAATTTGAGAAATTTAAAAAAAAAATACTCTCTTCATTTTTTTTGAAAAAAAGGGATCCACTTTTATATGGGTACAATTTTTTTTAGTTTAAGATGCAATACACTTAATATACTATTAAGTTTATAATTTAAATTTTTATTGTTATTTTTACTCTTGAGCTGTACATAGGTATTATTAGTAAAGACTATGCTGTAGGAATTTCATTAAAACATAGACTCTTTTCTTTTTTAGGCAAATAAAAATTTTAAAAGTGGACTTTTTTGGATGGATGGAGTATTTTTTTATAATGTTATTATAATATTTTTTCCTAATTAAACGTTATTATAGTACGTTTTTCTAATTAATTCTTTATAGTGTTTCTATAGCACTATGTACAAAAAGTCATGTCTACCTAAAAACATTTCTTTAAATATGTATATTCTAATTAATTAATTGAGATGTAAAATGTCCATTTTGAAAGTAGAATATTTTTCAAATGATTTATTGTATCTAACAACCTATATATATGCTTTCTTTTCACTATTATAATAAACAATGTCTTTTATAGACTATTATGATATTTTATCTGTGTAGTTGACCCCACATAGTGAGATAAAGGTTTTGTTAATAGTTTTCCTATTGTTAGTGTATTATGATAGTTTTACCTACTTAACTATTATTACTATGTTATTATAATATTTTTCTAAATTAAGTGTTTATAGTGTTGTAATAATATTATGAAAAAGAAAAATCATGTCTACAAAAAAAAGTAGCTATAAATATATGTATTTGAATTAATTAAATGTTATTATAGTAGAAAAATATTTTTTTAGAACTTTAGAATATTATTTTCCCTTAGTTAAATCTTTATAGTGTTATTATGGTATTATGATAAAAAAAAAATCAAAGCCACGTAAAAAAATTCAAATATGAGCATTCAAATTAAATAAATTTTATTATAGTAAAAAGGTATATTTTATTTGAAAAAGGATTTTTTTCATCTAATTAAATAATACAACTAACAACTATGTAAGCAAATTCTAATAGTGTGACATTATTTTCTCTTAATTGTCCAAATATTGAGTTATTTTTGTAACTTTAGGACTAAAAATATCAACTTTGAAATATTAGAAAATAAAAGCATCAATAATTCAAACTTTTAGAAACTAAAAATGTTAATATAAAATGAAACTCTAACATTCAAACATTAGTTTGTATTAATTGGATCAAAATTGATGTATTTTCCTTATTTTGAAAACTAAAAGTGTCGACCTCCAAACGTTAAGCACTAAAAGTATCGAGTGTCCAAATTTTACGGACTAAAAGTGCAATTTTCCCTTATTTTTAATCAAAGTTGGTAGTGGGGAGAACTTCTTTCACGCATATCCCGCGATTTATCTCTCATGTGTTGGCTCAGGGGCGGGCTAGCATGGGCTGGTTCAGGGTGTGCCAGGATTTCACACCTTTTGAGAAGAAATGTGATAGGCAAGCATTCTTTGACTAGATATCGAAAGGTTGAATCATCAAACCGTCCTTTTCGCCTCTATAAATCACGTTTAAGGAGTGGCAACAATGCTTTCCTATTTATCATTTTATTGATTTTACATAAGTGTACATGGATATTTTGATATTTAATTGCATATCCAACTTTTTCAATTTGTTTGCTTGATTAGTTGCTTTTATTGGTTTTCTAGATATATTGATGATTGGTTGAAATTAATATGTTATTTGTTCTTAATCTTTTGCCACTTATCCCTTCTTTGCATAATTCTAATACTCGATAAAACCTCCAATCACTATCAACATGTTTGTATTAAACATTTTCTCCATTTTAAAGTCAACTTGTAGGCTCTTACAATTCAGTGAGACTTCTTGTTAATTATTTGTGTATAGAGAATTCTATGAGACATCATTGTCCCATCTGCTATGGGATTGGCTTTGTATGATGCTTGTTTTCTTATAGATGAAATATGGAAAGTAAGGTAGCTTACCTTTTTATGACTAAATTTTCAATATCTTTTTGACTTTTGAAAGACACAAAAGTTGTGAAATATTGGCATACTGTGCACTATGAATGCTATCATGAGATGATAAAGCATGACAAATAAATTGGACATTTTGTTCGATGTTTATGTTTCCTCATGCCACTTAGAGATGAAAAATCTGATAAAAAATTTTATATTGAATAAAACAAAATTACAATTGTAATAGTAAAATTGAAATATTTATATTGGAATAACAATGATTGTTGGGTGATTTAGCCCATAGCATTTGTGTTATTCATTAATCTCATTAATAAAGAAGTAAATTCCTTGTTTTGCAAATTTATTTGTTTTCAATATACTCTTTCATTTACAAGAAAAACAACTAATTTTTTAGTTAATTATTTTAGAAGATAAATTACATTTACTACCCTTGAGATTTAGCGAAACTACCAAATGAACCCAATGTTTAGTGAAACTACCAATACTCTCTTTGATCTAACGACTGTTAAAACCAACGAAATAAATGAAAAAATTTAAAAAAAATAGCCTAGAAAAATAATATATACCCCTTGAGGTTTGTGTTAATTGCGAAATGACCCTTAAAGTTTTAAAATTTTATTAAATAAAATTTAATAACATCTATTCTTTATTCCATTTTTTTCTTTTCTTTCTATGAGGAATCATTTTATAATCTTATTTTATGTTATAAACCAATAAATTGAAAATTAATAAGAACATAATATTAATACATACCTTTAAAATTTTTGAAAACTAAATAATAAAATTAATAAAAAAATAATTTTCACCATATTACAATTTAATCATCATTAAATTTGAAAAACTTATTTTCTAAATTTCTTATCGTACCTTCAATATTAATCTACTACTACTAACTCTTTAAATGTTTAAGTGATTAAGTGCGTTTTATTTTTTTGTATCTCTATAAATTTTTAAGAAATAATTATTTATTTAAATTTGTTGCATTTTTATTTTGTTTATTAGAATTTGATGTAATGGTCATAAAATTAAAAATTAGATTTATTAGATTGGGTTTAAATTGTTTGAATGGAGACAAAAAAAAAGCATAATAAAATATTGCAACATTCAAACTTTATATGTATTTTGATAAATTGTTGGATTTCTATATTGAGCAAAGAATTATTAGAATTGTGTCTAAATTTTGATTATCAATAATTTTTATTAATAATTTTTTAAACACTAAGTAAATAAGAAAAAAATAGGGAGGGATTCCTTTTGTCTATTTTATAATTAAAACAAATATGAGGGGGTTAAATGTAATTCAAATGTTATAGTTTAAAGAATAGTTTTGGAATTTCAAAAAAAAACATTTATCTGTTGTCTTGGTAAAAAGTTAATAGTCAATGTTAGTCAACTAATGGTAGAAGATTAAATATTTTGAATTTATCAAATTTGAATGGGTTTAAAAGAAAGAAATTTCCACATAAATCAATAATGTAGAATTTCTTTTAATTTTATTAACAATAAAATTTTAGTTCATAATGTTTTGTACTGGGCATTATATTATATGCACTTTGAATCATGTGGTGCTTAATCCGCTAGTTTATTTTGACATCTCTATTCTAAACTTTGTTTTTCATGAATGAAAAAAAAACCATTCACTATAGTTTTTAAAGTTCATAACTCGGTCACTATATATATATATTTTAATAAAGTCTTATAAATATCTCTATGGAATCATTCCATCCAAAACATTTCAACAAGCGTGATAGAATGTATATCATGTAAGTGTATTTTTGTAATAATACTTTAATGCTATTAACAACATACAAATATATCATTTCAACAATTGTATTTTTTAATTTCTATCTAAAAATTTGAACCTGTTGAGATGTCCTTAATTTTGTTTGCATGTATATTAGTTTTCAAATAAAATTTAATTTTGTTATGGATCTGATTATTTTCCTATTATGTGTCTTAGTTGGGTAAAGATTAAAAAAATCCAAACTTTATGCAGGAATCTTCATTTCTAGAGAATTCCTTTAACAGCATGATATACATTTGTCATTTCTTTATGTGAGTTTTGTTTTTTGTGGATTTTTATGAATTAGGATTTCCAAGATTTTCTCATATATTTTCTTGATTTATACTAATTAAGTGTTGGCTTTTTGAAATATCTTTTATTTGATTGTAGTGTCCTTTAATTGGTGTTGATGCCATAAATCTACTTATGTGTTTGGGGCATAATGTGCCTTCTTCCCTTAAAAGGAAACGAGATTTACAACTCAATCGTGTCGTCCATAGTAGACCCAGACATGAAACCTTTCGTGTGAATTAAGTATTTTATTTCTAAAACTATTTGGTTTTATGACCTCCTAATCACATGGACTTAGAGGGAGATAATTGGATAAACTATAGGGATAAGTTTTATTAGTTGTTCTATAAAAGCCCATCTAATATTATGCTTGGAAAGGCTTTTGGATCCTATCAAATATAAAGTTCAAAAAGGAAAGCAACTATTAGTGTCTGAAGACCACCAAATTCAAAGAATCCAAAGAAAATCCCT
Source organism: Gynochthodes officinalis (assembly GCA_020080225.1). Lineage (NCBI taxonomy): Eukaryota > Viridiplantae > Streptophyta > Magnoliopsida > Gentianales > Rubiaceae > Gynochthodes > Gynochthodes officinalis. Next base: position 12,850,607 of record CM034622.1, read on the forward strand.
ACAATGCCAAAGGTAAATGGCGTATTTCTCATCAATGTACTAAAGTAGCAAGGAAGAAGATGGATCTTGTCATTAATGGGATTAACTTGTATATCATTGATAACTTTAAATCATTATGGTGAAAGTACATCTTTTTTAATCATGGGTGGTAGGCATTCCATTATTTTTATTGTATGTTTCAGATGAAATCACCAAATAGTGACATGAACAAAAGTCCATCGACCTTTACTGGGGAAAAAAATACATAACAATTAAATTCCAAATATTTAAAAAATGATTATTTTTGCAATTAACTCCTTTTGTTAAACACAATGAGATGAATTATTGCTGAAAATTAATGGATTAACATGTTTTAATTTTTATATTGTTTGATAACATAATTTCAATCCACTTAATTACTTCAACATAACCTAATATTTATCACTTAACACTGTTAGTATAGTTTTTAAAGAATTTATATTCAATTTCTAAATTTGACCCTCTTTTGACACATCGTTCAACAAGCAATTTATCTAACGGTATTAGTTAGTTCAACATTTTGATTTAGACATTAGAAATTAAATTCTAAACATTTAGGCTTTAGCTACTTAATGAGTTCAACATTCAACTTTTAAGATTCAAGATTGATATTTTAGCATTCAATATTTAAATTTCAATGTTCAACTTTATTAAATGGACCCTTATACTATCATAGGAAGAGAGATAATACCTACGATATGCAACTGATGTAAATCAAACTTGGACCTCAAAATTAAGGCGACTATTTCTCTAGTTTACGAAATAGATTTAATTTGACTTGACTTTAATAATAGATTTAAAAAGATGAGAATTTTACAAACCTCCCTTAGAATATCTAAAGGTTTTATTTAGTCCCCCTCATTAATAAAAAAATCACACTTAACTCCTCTACTTATCATCAATTCTAATCATTTGAACATTATGTCTTACTAATCAAATGCCATATTATTTTCCATATATTCTCTCGTAATTAGGGGTCAATAATAATTTTGAGTAGAAGTCTTTTAAAATTCTAAAAAAATATATATTCAATATAGTGTTACAACCTTACATTTATCGACAAATCAATAAAAAAATAGAAATAAGCTTTTATTTTCTTGGGGGGCCCCTTAAATTTGGTGACAAAATTAGAAAATTTTCCTCCTTAATGAATCTATTTGTACATTCTTACATGGTACATCCATTATACTAAATATTTTCTCCAATTAAGGATAGAAACTTTAGGATTATTCCTCAGGGGACAATGAATTTTTACAAATGTTTAGAGTGAAAAGGACGAAACGATGTGAAAACTCCTATTCTTACATAAACAATAATTATAATTCAATATTGATATTAATATATGGTAATATGATAAGTCTTGAAATAGTTAAAATAGGAATAAAATTTGAATTCAATTCGAACATTCTTCAACTAGAGTATCTTTTGGTAAAGAAGGTGTCATTGTACCACTTAAAAGACAAATTTTTACATTTGAAATTGTTGAATAGTTTAGAAAGATCTATCCCTGAAGATTCTTGGATCACTAATAAATATCTTAACTTTGGTAAAATTTAAGGTTGTGACTTCATAAAAATATTCTCTCCCTGATGTAGTATGAGTTCTCCTTGTTCATCTAGTTTAATTGCTTGCATAATATTTTGTTTCTTATCAGCATTGAGATGTTCATTCCACTATCTTTTAAGTAGGCTAGTAAATCTTGCAATGAGAATATAGCTTGCTAGTTGGTCTGTACATTCATGGGATGGTTGGTATGATATTGCTACCATAGTCATTTGTTGAAAAATTGTTATAATATTATATTATGGGTGCCTATCAATATTCCATGCATATATGTTGTTGGTCTTGTAGTTGTTTTCAAGTATGTTGGATTTTTTTTTCCAAAAACTACATCTGAATGGGTTGCCCTAAAATAATATAGCTTGTGTGGTTGTTTCTAACTTGCGAGTTGGTTTTTGCTATAAGCTGTCTAGTGTCACAATTTTGAAATTTCTACCATTAGGGACTAACACACAAAAATTTGTATTTCAGTGTCTATGCCTTCTTCAATAACGCACATGGATTGGTAAACTGATATTGAGGCTGGTTCATTTGACTTTTATTTGGATTTTAGAGTTGTAAATGATTTTTATATTTTGGCTATTCTTTACCCTAATTGGATCATGGTTTACTTTGTAGTTGTTTATAAAGTCCAGTTGATATCTCATGTGGTTTAAATATAAGTTTTGTTAGAAATAATGTAGATGAGACTAGAGTGGTAACAGTAGGTTTTGTAAGAAGATATTCTCCTATAGCTTGAAGGTATTTATTGGTGTAATTATTTTGTTCATAAATTCTTTGAATATCTCTAACATTTATGGGATTAGTAAATTTTGCCTCTTTATGCTTGAATGGGATAGCTTTTATTTTTATAGACCTGTGGGAAGATTTGACTGAGCTTGGAGATAGAAATTATGATTATACTGAATTACTATCCTTAACCTGCTATCTTTTTGTAAAACAAATCTCTTCTTCTTTTTTTTCTAAAAGGGGATAATTTGGGGAGTTTTCAGTGGCATAGTAGTGAAATCATTAAAAAAAAGTGGAATATTTTGCTCAAACTTGGTTAAGAAACTATACTAAATTTTTTGAGTTTTCTTCTTGTCATTTCTTGTGTAGTTTGCAAAGCACTATTCTCATTTATTTCAATTGTAGTCCGCATAAAAGTTTTTTCTTAGATCTTGCTTATTAATTTGGAATTCAATTCCAAACATCCCAAGTTCTCCAAGCCTCTCTTCAAGAGTGTCAGTTATTGCTAAATAAGTAGGAGATCTAGGTAGATCATCATGATCTAGTGAAGTTATTTCTATTCAATAGTGTACATGGCTTGTGGTAACCTAGATGTATTATCTAATTTTTGAATTTGTACAGATACAAACAAAAATGAGTGTCTCCCTTGAATCGATTGTTTAGAAGATTGGGGTTCTAAAGGATTATGACTTCTTTGACTAAATGATCTATTATATCTAATTTGAACTACTCCATTAGAGAATTGTGTAATACTAGAGACAGTTTTATTTTGAGTTGGCATTGAAGGGACTACATCTGGTAGCATCCAATGATCTGGAAGTGTCACTTGATTCTATCTATCTCGAGATTGACATACTAGATCTAGCTAAATCTATTTAAAATAGTAAATTCCTCCCCCCTCCCCCCCCTTCTCCCCCCTGTTTAGTGTTTTTAAAGCTCCTATGTTGAAGGCTAAATTCATAACTTTATATTGTATCTTATACAAGATTGTTACTGCAAAAGAACAAGACTTAATTTTATAATTTGCAATTTTGATATTTAATGTTAAAATGTCTAAAATGTTTCAATTGTACAAAGAAATGGTGAAATTCTGGTTTCAACCATGCTTAGTAGAGAATTATCAAATTTTAGAAACCTACAATCTCTCAGGCAAAGAAAGAGGGATGTACCCAATCCTTCTCTAGTAAGAGGTTTGGCAACAACTTGTACTAAATCAATATGAAGATAATCATACTTTTATTTATGTTTTTCAATTTTTTTTGGATAAAAATATGATATATTCATATTTTAGGTTGAGGGCTATAGTTTGCTTAATAGTTTTGGATATTATTTGAGGCTAAATTCCATTTTGTTTAATGATTAATCTCCTTAGTAGGATGTTTAGAGATTTTCCAATTATCAATAGATTGATTAATATATTTTTTATTGATTTTTTCTTTAAGGAAAACATTCGATCTAGAGGACGATGAGTCAGATGCAGTAGAAGATTTAGAAAAAGAATCGAAAAAAGATACCATTATGCAATAGATAAACTTAACAGATTTTAATAGTTAGTTTTATAATACTTTCCACGTGATATAGATATGTTAGGCTCCATGAAACATAATTATATATTTCAAGTAATTATACTAGATATATTATAGACTTGTTATGTTATAGGATAGATCGAAACTCAATCTATTGTCAAATTGTATTACAGTCCCCTTCAAAAAAGGTTCCTCATTAACAAATTTTCCCTTGGGACCTCTCTATTGGCAAAACATGCACTATATTGAGATATTAGCTTCCCCATAAAAATTCATATCTAGGCTAACATAAATTATAATCAACTAAAACACATAATTAGAATCCCACTTCCCCCTGACTTTGATACTAGCTGGGGTGTATATATATCATATGTGTATATATATATATAGAGAGAGAGACATACACACATATGCATGCACACACACACATACATATAGGGAGAGAGACATACACACACACATATACACACATATGCATAGATATATATACACACACACACACACATAGAGAGTCGGGAGTGCTCTATGTTAGTACCACCAATTAGTAGCCATTTGGCCATTTTTCTTATCTTATTTATTTATTTATTTTTGGCTTTCATCTTCTATAGTTTAATGCCATTTCTCTTCTCTCTCTTCTCTCTCTTCTTCCTTCTTCCTCTTTTGTTTTCTTTATTATCAAAAATAGTGTATTTAATACAGTTTCTATTTCATTGTTCTTAATCTTTTCTCCACCATCAATCTCATTCATCTCCAATTTCAGTGGCTATATGTTTTTTCAACCCTTAAAGTGCTCAAGTACTCATCTACTTTCTATTTCTTTTAGTTTTTCTCCCCTTCTCAAAATATTCGAGGGATGAAGTGGTATAAAATTTTGAGATGTTGCAGTAATAAGATATATATATATATATATATATATAATTATTAAATTGCTAATAATGTGGTATCTCAATCACAAATAATTTTGGCAAATATATTGAGGCTGCTCTTATTCGTGGAGAAATTATTGAACTTCATCTAATTATATCATGCAAACCACTTTTTTTACATATTTCTATTTGCAAGGAAATCTCAACTAGAATTTTCTTCAACAAAATGCGGATGATATCATTTTAATCGTAAACTGTACACCTACTTAACTAGGATAAAGTCTATAAAGGTGAGGAAAATTAGAGAGTGAGGATTAAGTGAATAAGACACTCAATAACAAGGCTATAATATCAAAGTTAACTCAGAGAATCAATGCCAAAAATGAAGCCCTGTAATTTCAAATGCTTAAATGTAAGTGTTTGAAGGATTTAACTATTGAAAATATCTTAGAGTATTTTGTTCCCTATCATCTTATGATATATTTGAAAAGATAGAATTTTGAATTATATTAAGAGCCAAACTAAAGGGATCCCTATGGCCTTCTTAAAAAGTAAAAAACTTTGTAATTACAGTAGTTCTAAATATACCATTGGTCTTTTCCTTTAATAGGTTTCAAAAATTAAACATGAATGGTGCAATCAAAAGAAACCCAAGAGTTGTAGTTGCAAGTGGAATTTTTAGAGATATCAAGTAATCTTTGTTTGTTTACCTTTTTACTTGATCTTTTTTATGGGAGAAATGAGAAAGTTGAAAACAAAAATTAAATAAAACATCCAAACATCATTCATTTAGTCACATTGTTGCTTATCATTTAAGAGTTTTTCTTCAATTTTTGGCTTGCCTAGATGCAGGATGACATTTAGTCAAGTTATAGCCTGTCTTTCGAAAGTTTTTCTTTAGTTTCCTACTAGGCTAGGCCATGGCTTGGCATGATGTCACTTGGTAGCTTGGCATATACATTCTCATGTTTTCTATTTTTTCATATAATCTAAAAGAAACAGGTTTATATCCCCTCATCCATGTCTTTTATGTAATTTTGATTTTATTTTTAATAAATATGTAATAAAGTCCACTAGTCACACAATAGCTATTTCATTTGAAAAAAAATATTCATTCGCACTAAATATCAATTTAAAAATTAAAATTATAATCAAAATTTTCCTCACATGATTTTTAAAAATTTCTATCAACCACACTTCTTACTTTTCCTTTGAAACAAAATTTCCTACAAAAAATTCTCACCAAAACTTTTATACTTTCTAAAAAAGAACTAACCAAATATAGATTTGTAGATTCTAAGGAAAATTATAGATATATTAGTGATTGAGTTATAGAAAAATACTGTGTCTTTAATTTGATAAAGAAGATTTTTAACAAACTAATATTGGAATCAAATTCCAAAACTATAATCAAGATTTTAAAAGATATATAGTTGTGAAGTGCGCTATGTGTTTGGGCCTTGCAGGAAGATTCTCTAACAAGATTCTTGATTTCTATTTAATTAGAGATATTTTAGGCATTTTATATAGAATTAGTGTTGGTTTTGCAATTTCTTTTTAGATTTTTCTCCTAAAGTAAATATAGTTTGGATAGACAGTGAGACTTTGTCTTTGATAAGTTCTTAGTTTGTTAGATTGATTTTGTATCCAAATCAAATTAGTTAAAATTGTTAAGCAGAAAATGATAGTATTTGTTATTGTAATTTTTATAAATTATTTAATTGTTGAATGGGAAAAGTAGACAAGACTTGTGAGACTCAATTTTATGGTGTTCTTAAGTTGTTAGTGTAAGAGTTACTTTTATTCACAATTTCATAGCATTTAAAAATTCTGTCAATGGTACCAAAACCTTCTTAATCTTAAGGGCTTGAATTTGAGAAAAAGAGTGTAGGAATTTCCTTTCAACTCAAACCCACAATGCCAACCAACTTTCTTTCCTATACTTCAGTTTTCAATAAAGAAAACTACTAAATATGGACAATCAAAAGGAGATCCTAGCTGATAGCAAATGATTTTTGGACAATGGTAAAAACTGACAAACAAATATTGCTTGAAAATTTAACAATTGCCCCATTGAAAGAGAATATAGAGGTAAAAAGACATCCAAAAATATGACCTGCATTTATACTACACGTTATAACTTAGTTTTCACAAGAATTCTGACTTGTGATGCTCTAAAGAAAGGTTTGGGATGTTCTTAGACAAAAATTATAATGCAATAATAGAACAAGACAAATGCAAGTTTTGAATTTTAAGAGGGAATTTGAATTCCAAAAGATGAATGAGAAAAAGAATATTAAAGAGTATCTAGATAAACTCTTAAATGTTGTCAACAAAATCACACTTAGTATTTAAAATTTAGTTCAAACTGAAAATCAAATTGAATTGATTGTGAACTAGTTTTTTTTTTCTCTGAAACGATATTATATTAAGAAAAGGGCACAATGGCCAATATACAAAGCCGCAAGGCTTAGAGAGTTTCGTGGTGTCGCTACTGAAAACAGCGCAATAACCCACGAAAACAAATACAGGAAGCCCTCAAGGGGCACAAAACACCCGCAGAGCGGGACAAAAGCCGCAAAGCGGCACAGGTTAAAAACCTAGACGACCTAGAATCAACCAATAATACAGAAGCCCAGTTATATCGGGTCACTAATACTATACAAAAATGATCTACTATGATCGACTAAAGCTAGTGGCTCCATTGGGTACCTCAAAGAGTATGAGATGCGAGAAACTGAACGCACGTTGGTGGTCCCTAGCGCACATCCGACACCGCTCGAGCCGAGATGAAACCACAACCCAAGCCATAAGCAGATAAAAAAAAAAAAACCCACCAACTTGCCCTAACTTTTTCCTCTGTCTGCCGCCCCCATCCACAAACCCTCTCCTTTTCCAACATACCACCACACTCGCCTCGAACAATATCATCTGCCTCTCTTCACCATCCTCATCTACAACCTATCATCTTCATCATAATACGGAAGTCAAGATATCATCATCAATAGCATGACTTATCCCTCCCCATCTTCATCAAGATAATCATCATCTCCATCCTCTCATCTTCTTCATCCTCATGCTGAAAAAGACCAACATCTTCCGCATCATCCTCGTCACCCTCTCTTTCATTATCTCCTCAGAGTTTGACCGACCATCATCACAAAATGGCGATCTCCATTTTTTCTCCCCCTCTTTTTTTTTTTTTTAAAATAAGTACCTAGATCTAAAGCTAAATCTAAAATAACAGTTAAAACAGAGGTAAAAATTAATCTCCTCAACAAACTACAAAAGAAGGAAACTTAGAGACAAAACACCTCCACAATATAGGATTAAACCAACAAAACAAAACAAAAATAACAAGAAAAATAACTTCCATCAGAGGCAACTACTAAACTACGAACATAAGAAAAAGAAAAACAAAGAAAATACCTAAAAAAATAGAGTACCTCCCCCATTCTCCACTTTAGAGAATGGGGGAGAAGACAAAAGGATTGTTGTGTTGCAGGTAGCGGACTACCGAGGTGGTGCTAGGAAATTAGGAGATAATATGATCTTTCAAGCCGCTCAAGTTAGGGCTTTTGATCCGGGCATTGCTCTTTGTTTGGGTGAGGTTGTTGTAGTGGAAGGGAGGTTCTTCTTGTTGTTCGCCTGAAGTTGCTACAGTGGTGGGTTAGAGCGGACGACCTTCTATTGAGAGAATTTAGAGCGGACTACTCTAGAACTTTCGATTGTGAACTAGTTAATTGGAAACAATTAACTAGTTTTTAGTTGAAAACTAATTCATATGTGGTTAAGTTGTTTGGTTCTCGATAGGGAAATTTTTTTTGTAGGTTTAACCAATTAACCAAATTTTGTTTACTAGTAGGTTAATTGGTTATTTGGTTTAACCATTTTTTTTTGGGTCCAAAAGAAACTAATTATATTAACACGGAAATTCCCATATTAATACAGTACAAGTAGCAATCCGAAAAGGCATAGCCTTCACTAGATAGGCCCTTACACAACTAACCTAAACTCAGTAGGAGTTGGTTAAGGCTATTTTCCCCGAATTAAACGGGATCAGCAGAACCCCACCCAAAATACAGTGAGACTGGTACTTCCTAGCCATTACCCAGCTAAGAGATCAAAAGAACACCCTAACTTGTTGACCTCTGCGTACACAGCTCCCCTCAGCAGGATCAGAAAAAATGGACCGCAGAAATCCATGTAGTGCAATCCTGCGTTGGTCAATCCCTCCTATCCGCTTGCGGCCTTATGCTGCATTGCATCGTGCTTGACCCCCCTCCCAAGCTAAGACTCCATAACTCGTCAGTAGGGAAACCTCGCCAAGACGACTCAGCGCTACCTCTCCTACTAAGGACCACTACTTCTCTGTAAGGAAGTCATGCCAATACCATCACAAACAAACCAATTGTTGATATCCGACTTCAGCAACAGCTGTCTCTGAAACTGCACAGCTCGTCTTTCCATACGAGGAACCCAAAAACTGACTAATGTCGGTCACTTAAAAAAAAAAACACCTATACTGTTCATGAACATTAAAATTTACTATTCATGAACAGTAAAAGTACTGTTCATAAATAGTAAAAATCGCACCTTTGTCGCACCTTGTTCACCTACACGCACATTAATTTTTCTTTGAAAATCACCCTTCCGGCACCTTCTTCTTCAAAAGTACACCGGTTTAACCAATTAACTAATTAACATGTATTTATTTGCTTATTATATATTATATGTTTTACAAATTATAATATTATTTTTATTTGTTTGCAAAGTATAATATTTTACTTTTAACTTTTAACTAACATGTTTTATAATATAATATAAATAATTTTAATAATGATAAATGCATACAAATTAAGAATTATAAGTTATGAATAGAGTGCTTTCCAAAATACTATTATATTTTATAACTTATAACTTAATACTATTTACTTGTTTTTATAAATTATATGTTTTCTTATATGTGCAATTTATACATATAATCCGTTAATATTTTACAATTTTTAGTATATTATAACTTATGAGCTACATGTTTTATAGAATACTATATCCAATGTTGTAATAAATCTACAAGAATCTTTTATGTTTTTTATTATTTTTATTTATTTACAAGTACGAGGTCTCAAACATGAGACCTTCTAGTTATACCCAACCCAACCCTTCTCTCTTCCCCACAAACAAAAATCCTTAGTTTATTACTCCCTCCATCTCAAAAAAAGATTGTACCTTTCAAATATTTTTTTTCTCTAAAAAAAAGAGTCTACTTTTAGAGTAAAATTTCTATAATATACTCACTAATAATGATTGTATATAGGCATAATTAAAAGTAAGGATAACAATGTATAATTATGTATTTAGTGATGCACTAAATGTATGGGACCTAATAATTTAAAAAAAAATTATATACCCAATCCAAAACAGAACTCTCTTTTTTGGGACAAAAATAGAGATTTTGAATATAATAAACACCTTAATTAAAATATAATTTAAACAAAAGATCACATACAAATACAAATATACACTTTTATAATTTGCAATTGTGTGTGAATATTTATTACTCCCTCCATCCTAAAGCACGAGTCAACTTTGGTTTATATACAAATTTTTATTAGTTATATTTTTATCCTTACCTTTTAATTGTCATTATACACAATTATGATTGGTAAGGGTATTTTAAAATTTTAGTTTGAAAGTAGACTGTTTTCTTGGGACAAAAAAAAAATTTAAAGTTGACTATATTTTTGGGATAGAGAGAGTATATACTAAGTATATGAATAATAATCATATAATTTATACTTGTAAATAATTGAAAGAAATGTATAACAACCATTATTGAAGATTAATTGATATTAAAATTTTTGGGAAAAGTGAAATTATGAAAAACAATTTTAATGTGTAGTTTTATGTTTGTAAAACATTAGAATTAGATTATGAGAAAAAATCTGTAATAACAAATTTACAATTTCAAATGATCTTTATTTTCAAATTGAATAGTTAATTAAGAAATTTTAGATTTTCTAATTGATTTTACTAAAGGGCTAAATTTTGGAGTTTCAATCGAAGTGAATAAATATACATCAAGGATGTAATAGAAAATAATTATATTTTTTATAGATGAAAATGCAATAAAAATTTTACTTATAAGATTTGTATAGTAATATTATATTTATTAGCCAAGAGATTCATTTGCACCAATTAGTAATCAATCGATAATTTACAGAGGCGGACTGCCGCTAGGCTGGAGAAAAACAAAAGGACTAGGGGCGATTATAGTGCGATGACGGTGTGATTGTAAATTTATTATTTTTTTTAGATTCATCGTTGGTTGGATTTCGAATTTACTTTCATCTAATTTTGTCCTCCGTCTAGGAGGGCTTGTGTTCTAACTTGGGTGGAATGTCAAGTACGTTGACACATAGCGTAAGTCCATGTAGAGACAGAAGTTAGGTCTATCCAATTCTATACTACAGGGGTAAATCTACGGTCAGTTTCTTATATGGCTACTTAAGGGAGCTATGCTGGTAATGGCCAACCGCAATAAGTTAGAGTGTTTTTTACTCTAAGCTACGTTAGGTTAGTTAGGAGTTACTGGGCCCATTTTACTAGGTTGTGCCGGTGTCCCGTTTGATCGGGCTTCTGCCTTAACCAACTCCTATTGAATTTATGTTAGTTGTGTTAAGGATAATCCTTCAGTGGACCCTTTTTGTACTCGTTAACTTTTTTATAGAAAGTTAATAAACAACGTTTTTTTGGATATATATATCTCTAGTAGCCAAGTAAAAATTATATAATTATGGCACGTATAAATTATGTTGGGCTATTTTTTGGGGCTTTTTGTGGCCCATTTCCACTTGTACAGGGAAAGCCATTACATTGGCTAGTTTTTATTAGCCTAATTTCCAATTTTTTAGTGGTTAAACTAGTTGAAAACTGAACCCATAAGAAAAAATGGTTGATCGATTGTATAATTAGTTTAGTTCTTGGTTTATCATTTCAAAATTTCAAAAATTGGCTAACCCAATTGATTATATCTGTTTTACCGGTTAATCGAACCATGCATATCCTACATATGAGAGAAGAGTTTCATGGTGGAGAGTTATGTAAAAAGACTTGGTAAGCATACTTGAAAAGTTTGAAATTAAGATCTCTTCAGTTAAAGATACAAGAGATTTAACTCAAATCATTTTGGAGCAATTGATGAATGTTTAACAAGTCCAAGAATATATATCTATATATATATATATATATATATATATATATATATATATATAAAGCCATTAGAGAAGATAAAATTGTTGAAGTGCTTTCTATAAAGCTACTGAAGGTGCTCTAAAAGCATAAGATAAGAATCAATCGAGCAAAAAAAAAAAAAAAACCAAAAGAATGAAGAATGAGAGCAAGAGTAGTTAAGATGGAAGAAGAAAAAACAAGTTTCCTAAGTGTCCACATTATAAGAAAAATTCACATCTACCAAACTATTATTGAGTTAGGCCAATTATTTATTATAATAAAAAAGAATACATGACAACAGTGTGAAATAATAAGCCCAAAAAAAAAGAAAAAAGAAAGAGAAGAGTAGCATGTTCAAGGTTCAAGTTGCAGATCAACAAGAGGAGTTTGTTTTTTTCTTTTGCAGCAATTTATTTTATGAGTAACAACTCTTGTAATGCTTTGGCTCATTGATAGTGGTTGCACCCATCACATGACTCGAGCCTATATTGGGGAGCTTGACAACTTATGTATTTCCTTCGTCATAATTGGGCAACAACATTGAAGTCAAAGGTAAAGAAAATGTGTTAATTAAATCAAGTTCAATCAAAATGATTTTACATGATGCTTTATTTGTAATTGAGATTAATCAAAATTTGTTAAGTGTTACGCACTTACTTGAGAGCAAATATTCAATATCAAGGTCTGCATGATTTATTATGAAGATAGAGGTGAACTCTTCCCAATTAAAATGAGAAGAAAGAGTTTCTTCGTTCAAGACAATAAATCAGCTTTAGAGCAACATTAGATTTAATTGACAAAACAAGTCTGAAAAGCTGTGAAGATGAATAAAAATATACAAAAAAAGTCCTCAGGGGTGTTGGTTTTGCAACTTCTTTGTAGATTGTTGCCTTAAACGAAATGTAGTGGATGATTAGACTTTATTTTGATTAATTTGGATTTATTTTTATTCAGATAAAATTAGTAAACATAGTTTAGGTGATTATTTTAATTTCTATAGGCAATTGATGATTGTTTGAGTATTATTCAACTTTCTTCCCTTGAAGTGCACATCAGATACTAATGATTGGTCCTGCATTCCTACTATCTTCATGGGAAGCATGCCTATACTCATATTTCTGACAATGATCTTATAAGATTGTCTTCAGTACAAGGGTGCTGAATTTGGAACGCCTTCCTATTTCAGAAACTTAGAGGGCCATCATAGGTGAAGCGATTTTAACTATCAATGGAAGTTCTTAATGCACAAAGTCAAGGTAAATACTTAATGAGGCTTGCATATCCCTGCTTTTGTATTCGTTTGTCACTTTGTTTTACTTAATAATTACTAGGACTACTTCCGTTGTAGTATTCTTTTGTTTGACTGTTTTTTATGTAAACCTTAAGGAACTCATCCTAAAAATCCACAACTTGAATGAATTACCTTAAAAACACATGACAAGAAAAATGGGCTTTGGTGATGACGGGTATTTCGTCACTAAAAGGCATTTTTTCATCACCAAAAGTATTTAGTGACGAAAAAGCTTTCATTACTCAGCCATCAACAATACTCCATCACTAAAGGGTCTAACGTGATAGAAAAAAAAAGTCGTCACTAAATGGGTGGCTTTAGTGACGAAATGAGGGTGTGAAGAAAATTAGGAATGAAAAAAATTCGTCACCAAAGGGGGGGGGGGAATTTTTGTCACCAAAAGAAAAAAGTCATCATTAAATTGTGACAGGTTAGTGACGACAAATTCTCGTCACTAAAAGAATGGTGGTCAGCGGGCAGTTTTGACGATTTTGGTGACTAGAAAAAAGTCATCACTAAAAATTGTCTTGGTCAACTCCTTTTGTGACGAGCTAATGATGAGAATATTTTCGTCACCAATTGGCAATTTTCATTGGTGACGAAAAAAGTCCATCACTAAAGGTTTGCTAGCAATGCAATTTGTGAAATTTTTGATGCGCTTTTCATTGGTGATAAAAAAAATTCATCACCAAAGGTTCGTTGGCAAATGAAATTAGCGACAGAAAAAAGTTGTCACTAAATAGTGTTATTAGCGACAACTTTTAAACAAAATTGGAATGCAATTTATTTTAGTATCTTATTGCCAATATCACTGTATTGATCGTCACATTATCTATCCTTATAGTACATGCATCATCGAAGTCAAAAATATAATGAAATCATTCATATTAAGCATTGAACCTTACAAAAATACATGAAGAAGGGCACAAAAGTTGAACTTGTGCAATGCAAGAGACAACATTTTAATTTCCCACCAGATAAGAAAATAACAGTCAAATATCCTAGTTGTACCATGAGACAATTTATTTTCTTAGAAAAACTAATAAAAAAAGGCAAAAGAAACTCCACAATGATGTCATAAGCAACAAAACTTATATTTAATCCAATGTCAACCACAAGCCTCGGCAGCTCCAATGAATTAAAGCATATGGTACCACTAGTGATTACAACCAAAAGAAAACTAAATTTAAAAGGCAGACCATGCAAGGGCTAATTGCAGGGGAAAAACTCCAAAAAAACCCTCAATTTGTTTCGGCCAATCTCCAACCATAATAAAGATCCATTTGCCACCAAAGTTCCATATTTTAAGCAACCTACAACCACCAAAAAACCAAATTACCAGTAACAAAAAGGGGGCAGAGAATACTAACAGAAGAAAACTGGCACAACCATATAATTGGCAAACTAATATTTTCTAGCAAATACAACAAAAAAATAAGGTTCAAGGAAAGGGAAACACGAACTCAATATATCATGGTAAAGAAAGCGCTTCTCCACCCTTCAAAAACCCCAAACGTCCTAAAAGTATTTTTTTTAAAAAAAAAATGGACAAGAACAATCATCATCCCAAAAGACTACCAACATGTTCAAAGAAAAATAATCCAATAAAACAAATAAGTCAAGATGAAGATCCGCTACATTTGTGTTGACAGAGATGGATGCTCAAAAATACAACTGAGTCATGAATTCCGATCCAAACTCAAGCTTGTCATATGAAATTAAGGACACAGCCACTAATGAATAACAGAAAATGGCAAAATTCTAAGAACCAGAATAATAAGGATTTGGGGGAAAGGGAAGAAGGGTGGGAGGGGGCAGAGAATTCAATTGATCCACACATCTTCAAAGGATCCATAATTTATTAGAAAAGTACTTCAACCAACACAATTATAACTAAATACAACAAATAAAATCATCCCTATTTCTAGTGTTTGAACACATATTAATGAGATCACTAGTGAAATTATATAACTATTTATCCGAATCAAACTAAACAGAACAAAGCATTTTAAAAAATTGTGATAAATTATATTTTACAAAAACCAAAAATGTCTTCCCAAAATTTCAACTACAATTGTACTGTGCTACGTTTAGACATTTGAAGCCAGGATGAAGAATAGTTGATTCTTTTACTGGCCCAAAAAATTACCCCCAACCAAAAAAGCTTAGAAGCATGGTAGAAGTGGACTATTAATTCACAGCTTAAAGTTGACTTCTTTAATTTTAACAAGACAGACCTTCTCCAAATTCTATAAATTAGTCAATGCACACACTTTAGACAATTATGCTCCTATGCCTTTCAGTTTAATCCAACAAGTTTTAACACTTTTATCACCTAATCACATTGCAGTTTACTTAAATCTTCATCAAGCAGGACACAAATTTCAATTGCATGAAATTTTAGCACTCATTTAGAGCTTGTCTTCCAAGAAATCACTATCAGTTGGAGACAACTAGAGAACACTTTACCTTCAAGAAATACACTAATAAAAGGCACACAGTCATTTAAAGAGGGAAGATAGACTTTATTGAGTACACACACACACACAGAGTACCTGTAGGCATCCTCCTTCTGTAACTATAACCCAACAACCTTGGATTTCTTTAGCTTGGATAAATCATTGGCAATGTAAAAACTTGGAGGAGCTGAATGTTGGGGTCTAAAAGTTGAAAATTTTCTCTATTTTCTGGCCTTCTTGAGATATGGGGGAAGATTCTTTAAAATGATCACATCATTTACTAAAGCTGCTATGAACTGTTGCTCATTATATATATACGAAAAGAACTTGAACTGGGAACTGTAATGCATTTATAACTTATAGCTATATCTTGAGCATTGGGATAAGTGACCTTTTCATTGAATAGAAATAAAAGTTATCTGATTCATGTTGAGCAAATACTTTGTTGAATCTTAAGGATAATAAGTGTAGCATTACGAAGCCTTGATACAGCCACTAGATCACAAATCTACCATATTTCTCACAGATTAGAAACTTCAATAAAACTGAAAACTAGACACAGGAAAAATAACCAAATAATCTCAATTTAAAAGGAAGATAATAACATACCAAAGTTCTAATCTTCTCAAAGCCACCAAAAACTTTTGCATCTATGCAGCCATTATTTTGCTTATTTGGAACTGGAACAAGAAAAAGTAAAGTAATTCAAAACAGATAGTAAAATGACACACAAGTATGATCATTTTGTCATAAACAGGAATTTTTACATAAATGCAACATAGTCATTAACTTGGATGGAAAACCTCTTAGCATTTTTACATTCAATGCATAAAGCCCACCTTTAGATATCTGGAGATTGTACAAACATTATCAACTGAAATCACTATCATCTATCACACTTTCAAAGATGCAACATTTCTCACATGCAGTCCAAAGTATAGAGTTCTAAACATAATTAATGCATGGCTCATTCCACCCAACAACAAAATTGGAAACAATCAGATTTTAAGACACCAAATTCCTAAGCTATGCCTGTGATATTACTCATTGATGAAAATTCTTGAGCAGGCCTAGGTAATCCTCTTGTACAAAGAAAGACCATCAAAATCTAAGATACTAAACTCCAACAAAAGAACAAATAAAGAAGGTAAGTTGCACAAAATGTTGTTGATACTATATACTCATAACTCAAATATTTTATTCAAAAGTGATATACTTGCTAGAACGGGTCCCTCAAAACCTATAGCCTGTTTCTCCCTTCATTCACAATTGAATTATATCGTTATGCAATTTTAATCAAAACTTTAAGACTTTCAAATGGGATATAAAGATTACAATTTGGTCATTTGTTTCCAGTACTAAAAATAATCAGGAATTGGTCCACTAAAGTTGTTGCCACATATCCTTCTACAACATGAAAGGAAATGTTGTCTAGCATAAGACTCACATTAAAACTATAAAATATAAAATATCGAGACAAAAGCAACAATCAAGAGAAAGCATGAAACTTCAAACACAAAAACCAAATGATATACAAATGTAACAGTGTCCACAAAAATCAATTATCGACCATAAGCTACAAGAAAATAGGATGAACAATATTATGTTTGGACAAGACAAAATTTGGACTTAATAAAATTGAACAAGACACAAAAGAGAGCTTCGGTTAGGATTTGTAATGTAAGTAGAAGAAAGCTTGTTGGACAAAGAGGACCTTGGCTGACCAATTGTAATTTGAGCAGTACCAAAATTTCAACGAAATATGAAGTTAAGCAAAACTAATTGTTAGCAGGAAATTTCTACAATAACAACAATTACTTCGGCTAGAATTTGTTTGGAGCAAGGAATAGACTTCCAGACAAAATGAATTCAGCAAAAACAATGTTGGAGAGCAAGACAAATTACGGAAAGAGACAAAAGTTAGGCAGCAACAAAATCAATAATTTTCTGCACAAGAACTAGAAGCTTTAGCCAGCAAGAAGACAATTCAGACAACAACAAAAAATTTTAGTCAAGAAGTTTCAGCCAAGAAGATCCAAATTTCAGCCACAAAAGTCCAGAATCTTGGTTGCCAAAAAATGTCACAATTCTTGAAGCAACTAAAACAATTTTCAACAAGGATTTTCAGCCAAGAAGAACCAAACTTCAGTCAACAATTTCGGCCAAGACTTTTTGCCAAATGCATAATTTTAGTTTATTTTTTGTCAAAAATTTCAGCTAAGAGGAACCAAAATCCACTCAACAATTTCAGCCAAGAGGAGCCAACTTTCAGTCAAGACAAAAGTGCAGAATTCTTATTATGATTCAAGAAAAAAGCAGCACGGGTTACTTGGAACAATTCAACACAAAATTCAGGAACAAGGATGAAAAACAGTACGGGTGTTTTTTTTTTTTTTTTGCAACAACGATATACTTTCACCAAATAAAGTAGTGATTACAAACAAGAATTCTAAGACAAGAACATCAATTGATTAGAGTACCAATATTTTGGCCAAACACTAAATTTGAATAGCCTAATATGGTTTGGGAAGAAAGTTTGAACAGGACAACAATTTTCTAGACAAAGAACAAGAAGTTTCGGCCAAAAACAAGACCCTTTGGACCACAAAATTTAATACTATGGGCAAGAAGAGTTGGATCGAAAACAAACAAGTTGAAAGGATGAATACGCCTTACCCAATACCCCATAGCCCTCTCCGAAACTAGAATTGGCTTGGTAGAAATAGGGGTGATGGGTGCGGCCATGGCTTCTCGCCTCCTCTCTACCGGCTATATCGTCACTGTATATGCTCGCACCCCTTCCATGGCCTCTACTCTCCAATCCAAAAGGGCCCATCTAGCTCTCACCCTTGCCGACCTTGCCCAAAGAAGCGATATAGTTTTCACTAAGTTGGGACACCCATCAAATGTTCGGCAAGTTGTGCTAGAGAACCTCGTCTCCTCTCTCAACCTCAACATCGTCATTGTTGATCATACCAGCAGCCACCTCACCCTTGCCAAACAAATATATGATTTCGCTCTGGAAAGACTGCCATTCCGTTGATGCCCCAGTCTCTGGGGATGACATTGTGATCATACGGATTCAAAACCCTCACTAAATTTTCCATCACAAAAACAAGATTTTTAGGGGAAAAAATTTTAGTGGAAAAAAAAAAGTTCTTTACCAAAGTTTGCAGGATTTCAAGAAACGAATATCAGATCTGATGGAGCGGCCTCCTTGCTTTGACAACTAGCTTGGGGCGGTGAGAGAGCGGTAGCAAACGATAAGGCAATGAGACCAAGGTAGCTTGGGAGGTGGATGAAGCTGGCAATGAGAGAGAGGCGGCAAATATTGGGGTGGTGAGAGGGAGGCGCTGGAGACTTAGCCGATGAGAGAATTTAGAAAAGGGCCAAAATGGGAGGCCGGCCGATTGAGACAAAAGTGTTTGGGTTTCACAAGCTCCCAAGTGTGTTTTGTGTAAAATGACTTAGAAGAGATGGTGTTTAGAGAGTAAGGTTTGGGCAGAGAAAGTCTTGGTGTTCAGGAGTACTGACTCTTTAGATTGAAAATTTGTTTAACTGCTGGCAAAAGTTACAAACAAAAATTTTGAATGTCACTTTTCTCTTTTAAGCAAATTCATTTTCCCTCTTTTGTTTTTTAAGCATTCAAAATTTTATTTAATTATTAATTATTAAAAAATCTTTTCTTTGTTTAATCAGTAATCAATTTTTCACTTTACAATACAATGTTAGTTTAATAAAATTTTGATTTGAATTTTTTAAAAATTTTAAATTTTGAGATGCTAATTAGTTATTAAATGAGAAAAGTAAATTTTTAAAAAAAATTAGAAAAAAAATAATATTTACATTTCTTTGTTCAGTTTGAAGAAATTATGTATATTAAAAGTATGTATATATATGTACTAAACTACTTATACTTTTAATAATTACTTTTATTATAACTACATAACTACTATATATATGTATTAACTACTTATACTATAGATTTTAGTTCTAACTGATAGAATGTATAAATTGCATATTTATTGGGTCAATTTTTTTATGTTTTAGTTAATTAAAATACTTATGTATATGGATATTAATTGTTTTTATGACTGATGGTTAGGGTGGAGCACTGTTAAGAAAAAGTGAACAAAGAGAAAATTTATCTCCTTTTTGTTTTTCTACACAAGAAGTAGCAGCCAAACAAAGAGAAAGGAAGACAAAGAAGCAAACGAAACAAGACAAAAGCTGTAGGTGAAAAACCAAAGAAAAAAAGAAACAAAAGGGGACGGGGCCAAAACAAAACAAAAAGAGTAGCGGCCCACCTTTTATGCCCTTGAGGGCATCCACAGAAAAGGTCTAGGCAAATAGCGCATCAACGCCTATATCAATGACCACATCCTTTGAGCAGTGCCTTTACTATTGATAACCATCATCAAAAAAAAGTCACTACGAACTTTACTATTCACGCAACAAATTTCTCTCTCCTCTACATTCTTTTACACCATTTATTTAATATATTTAATACTTCTTATTTAAATTAATAATTCTAAAATATTATTTATTTTTCATTTATAAAATTCAATATATATTAATAATATAACTTATAATTTTAATTCGTTAATACAATTAATGGAAAATAATTTTCATTACATTAAAATTATATTGTAATAATACATTTAAAATATGAAAATAAATATTCTAAATTAAATATGAAATACGTAAAACAATTAATGAAAAATAAATTTACATTACATTAAAATTGAAATACTTAAAAATAAAATACACATAAAACATTAAAATAAATACTTCTAATTAAACATAAAATACTTAAAAATTAAACATTCAACACTAAAATATAATCAACATAACTTAAATTAATACACTTTAAACATAACTTAAATTAATACACTTTAAACATAAAACAAGGATCAAACATCCCAATCAGAAAGACTTAGATCATCCAAGCTCGCGAAATCGCCTAACAACGATCCATGATTGTCAATTATCGGTAGATAACATCCAGAATTCATCATCCCCATTGACACCAAGTGAAATTGTCCGTTAGAATATATCCCATTTGTCCATCGCAAAATATCTTCGTTCTTTGGATGTTCAGGGGCAGAGTTTTCTTCAATCTTTGCCATAATCTTTTTCCTCTTTGAAAGAAAAACCTTCAAGATGGCAATAGCGGTGGACTTAGACTTAGTGCGAGTCTTCCTAATGAGTTTAGACATGAAACTTGATCTTGTCTTTGAAGAACCCATTGGAAGAGAAAAGAGATTTTTGGTGAAGAGAAGAGAGATTTTTGGGGAGAAAAAGAGAGAATTTTTAGAGACTTTGGGATATGATGCAAAAACAATGAAAACTATATGGTTTATATAGACATTTTCATATTCGTACTAATTTTTTTGATAATGGAGCATGATTTGACAATACATGAATTATTTGTACCGATTTTTTCGATTATGGAGATTGATATGACAACACATGAATTATTTGTACCGATTTTTTCGATTATAGAGATTGATATGACAACACATGAATTATTTGTACCATTTTTTTTGATAATTGAGTATGATTTGAAAACACACTTATAATTTGTACTGATTTCTTGATAATTGAGCATTGATGTTGAAAACACATGAATTATTTGTACCGATTTCTTGAAAATTGATCATGATGTTGACATCGCATGAATTATTTGTACCGGTTTTTTGAAAATCGAGCATGATTTTTAATTTGAACTCAAATTTTACTATATTTAATAATTAACATAATAAAAAATAAATTGTTTCTTTAATTCTTATATAAAATTCAAAATTATAAATTTAGCATTATTTATTAATTAATTACAAAAAATTCTTTTTCATTTAGACAAACCTGATTATTTTTTTAATTTTGTAATTATTTATGTTGTTTAACTATGAATACATATAATTTTTAATAATCACATTCAATAATTTTATATAATATTATAGTCAAATTAATTGTTTTAAAATTTTTGTAATTATTAAATATGCATAAATAATTTTACATAATATTAAAATAAAAATTTAATATTATTAAACTTAAACTTAAAATTAATAGAAATATTAATAATTTTATATTAAAATTTATAAAATATTAATAAGTATATTATAATTTTTAATTATATTATATTTAAGAAAATCATATATTACTCCAAAAATAGTCAAAGTGCATGTCATCTTGTAGAAAAATATTTTCTGAGTTGGTAATTTTAAAAAATAAAAATAAAAAAAGAGGCCAAAGGGGTTTGCAAACTGGGGAGGTTTGCAACCCCGCTGACGTGCGCTCCCATTGGCGCGCGTCACGTCTGCCGCTGTCGGTAGCGTTCTTTTTTTTTTCAAAAACTTTAGTGTTAAACGACGTCGTTTTGTTAGGCGACTTTGGCAAAAAAAAAATTGCGACCCGTCGCTGGCGCAATTTGAGGAACGAACGGTCAGACGACCGTTCGTTCCTCCTCAACCTCCACATCAGCATTTTAGGCGATGTGGGGTTGTCTGCAACGACCACAGCGGCCGGTGTCGCTGTTCGAGAGCCGTACTATATATTCATTCTTTCCTGAGTCACGCGGGCATTCTTTCCTAGAGGAAGGCACAAAGGGACAAAACCCGTAGGAGAGAACAAAGCGTGATCGTCCCTTGTATCTTTTCATGCTTTCTTGTATTATGTCTATGTCTAGCTAAATTCCTTATTTTTCCAATCAAGATTAATTGAGGTTTGATCCCAATAATTGTGAGATTTTAGTAATTTTATTATTTCTTTTATTCTAGTTTATTTATATATTTTCTATACTTCATTATATTATTGGATTGAATTATTAGACAAGAGGCCCATCGTTTGATAGTTGAATTCAGTAGATAGTCATTTAGAATAATTAATCATTGGTTAATTGTTCTAATTCAAGTGACAAATAACAACATCGAAAGGTAATCAACGCCCTAGATTGTATGTTATGAAAATATATATTCTAACTTAAATAAACAAGGCATTTCCAGTTTTATTGGTTAGTAATTGGGTCTTTTTAAATCTTAATGCAATTGATAGACATAACTCATAGGACAGATCCAAAGGTTGTGTTTATTAATTAGAGAAATAACTCATATGACAGATCTGAAGGTTATCGTAAAAGTAAGAAAAGATTGGTTGTTAGAGGACGGATATTCAACAACTATAACCAATTGATTCAAGATAAAAGAACCTATCTTTTGAATCAATGATTAATTCAAGGAATCAATACCAAAATTAATTCTTGATTGGAAGCTCTCCATATTAATTTTTCCTCATATTTTTAGTTGGTTATTTAATTTGTTTAATTGTCTTAATTAATTCTTGCTTAGTTTCATAATACAAAAACCCTCCTATTTTATTTTATTTTGTTTAAGGAGTAAATCTAATCAATCTTTGTGGATTCGACCCTCTCACTGCTATCTACAGAACTTAGCCCAGAGAAGGATTATTTTTTGTAGTTTCGACACCCATCATATTTTGGCGCCGTTGCTGGAATTGGTTTTTCAGAATTGATTCCTTTTATTTATTTATTTATTTATATTTTTAATTTTTTATAATTGTAATTGTTTGGTTGTTTTATGCCACGTTCTTCTCGCATAGGTCAACTCACATATGATCCAGAGATTGAGAAGACAACACGTACGCTTAGAAAAGAAACCAAACAACGATCTAAGGGAGTATCATCTTCTTCATCTTTTGAATATAATTTGTTTGAATTGTTTTATATTGAAGAAGAAAACATGGATAGAAATAATGAACGAACTTTAAAGGATTTAGCTATGCCCGATTTAAACCTACAATGTTGTGCATTGATTATCCTACTATAGATGTGCCTTTTGAATTAAAATCAAAATTTATTTACTTACTCCCCACTTTTCATGGCCTTGCAGGTAAAGATCCTCACAAGCACTTAAAGGGATTCCATATGGTGTGTTCCATGATGAAACCACAAGGAGTGACTGAGGATCAAATTAAGTTGCAAGTTTTCCTTTTTCCTTAGATGGAATTGCTAAAGATTGGCTATATTACTTGCCCTCTGGTTTAATAAGCACATGGACCAAAATGTAAAGGCAATTTTTGGAGAAATTCTTTCCTGCCTCACGAGCTGTCACAATTAGAAAAGATATATGTGGTATACGGCAACAACATGGAGAGACTATGCATGAATATTGAGAAATGTATAAACAATTATGTGCTAATTGTCCTCAAAATCAAATTCTTGATCAACTTCTTATCCAATATTTTATGAGGACTACTTGTTGATTGATAGGAATATGATTGATGTTGCTAGTGGAGGTGCATTAGTGCACAAAACTCCAACCGAAGCAAGGACTTTAATCTCTAACATGGCTGCTCATACACAGCAATTTGGCATCAGACCTAGAAAGGTAAGTGAGGTAAGTACTTCCTCCATTGATCAACGTTTAGACACTTTAACTACTTTAGTGGAAAAGTTGGTTGTAGGAAATATTCAACAAGTAAAGGCTTGTGGTATTTGCTCCTATTCAAATCATCCCACTGAAATGTACCCGACGTTGCAATATGGTCAATTTGAAGATGCATTACGTCTAGCCAAAGACGTTAGACGAGGATTGAGATTTGAGAATGCATTACGTCTAGCCAAAGACATTAAACGAAGGCATTTTTGGGAGGCAACCCAAATTTTTTAATTTACTTTTTTTCTTTTGTCATTTAAGTTTAATTTGATTAGTCATCTTACTATGTTTATTACTTTGTTTTATTATAGGGTAGCATAAAAAAAATTTTAAAAAAACAAACGATTTGACTTTTTATTTTGGTTTTTCCCTTTCATTTTCTTGTTCTTTTTGCAGTTTCTTCTACCGACCGATGTCAGCTATGGCCATAAAACTGTCCGATCCTTCATGCTTTCTTCACTCATAAAGGCTTTACCCCACCTTGCCCACCGGCACCACAGCTCCGGTTGTTTGCCGCGGTTCAGGGAAGTGTCTGGTTCTCTTGTATTTATTTTCTTTCCTTTCTTGTTCGCGTGAGCATATTTTCCATACATTGAGGACAACGTATGATTTAGGTGTGGGGGGGTGTCTTGTGCTTCAATGGTTATTTCTAAATTTTTCATGTTAAAATAAATTTTTAAAAAAATGAAGAAAGTTCTTCCAAGTATGCTCGACATTTTGATATTTTCTTTGAAATTCCTCACTCTTTTGATACTCATTTAGAATAACTTTGAGTTACATGCATTAGTGATTTGGGTGGAATGTATGAGTGAGACAAGTATGATTAGCTTTTGTTGTGAAAATTGTTCAAGCATCTCGTTGATTTTGATGATGGAATTGAATGAGAATGTGCAATATTTTGATACATTGAACCAATTGTGTGAGTAATTGAGCCTAAGAGCATTTTCTTTTTCTTGCTCACATATTTCTTTGTTGAGATTAACAAACGTGGTATGTTCATTCTAGAACTTGCTTTGTTATGCATGTTGACATCACATTGTGGATTCATGTTTTAAAATGATAAGGGCATTTAGGATTAGCCAACTTAACTTTCTAAACAGCTTAACCTTATTACATATGCGTATACCCCTAGTTAACTAAATTTTAAGCTTTAGCCTTTCTTTGTTATAACACCACATTGTTTAGCCTAAAATCTGTCTTTGTTTACCATCGTTGAACCCTTGGTCAAGAATATGTAGGAATGAATTGCATGATAAAATTTTTGTTGATTCCAAAGAAAAGAACCACTGGAAAAACATGATGAATGAAAAGTGAAAAAAAAAAAGAACAAAAAAGAAAAAGAAAAAGAAAGAGAGAAGTGAAAAATGTTCTCTACAAAGACTGGACAAAGTAAATTCATTGTGTACAAAAAGGTTCAATTATATGATAAAGTTGCAAAAAGAGGATGCATATTATTTGGAATACGAAAGTGGTTCTAATATGCTACTTGTTGCTTTTGAGTCATGCAAGGAAATTCTTACATATCTTGAAATGTGTAACTAAAAGTTTTCCTTTATTCTTACCTACCTTTACCCAAGCCCCGTTACAACCATTTTCAAGACCCTTTGATTTATGCATAGATTGATATTTATAAGTGGTGGAAATGTGATATATAAGCAAGCCTATGGTAATGACATGCTATGTTTGATTTGAGTGTTGAATGAACCCTAAACACTTTGAGTGATTAGCGGGCAACCTGTGACAGGTTATCAAATTTTGTTGCATTTGATTTTGATGAAATTATTGGGATTGATGAGATGCATATGTTTGTTTAGAAAAATCATGCTATGAATACTTGTTCTTTGGTTTGTTCTTCCAATCTGGATCTTTAATGTGTAATGACTTTGAGTTATTTGTGGATGGGTTGAAAAAGGGTATGGAATGGAGAGGAAGATATTGATCTAATGCAAGCTTGAGGACAAGCTTTGATCCAAGCGTGGGGGAATTTGATAGAATGTATAAATTGCATATTTATTGGGTCAATTCTTTTATGTTTTAGTTAATTAAAATATTTATATATATGGATATTAATTGTTTTTATGATTGATGGTTAAGGCGGAGCATTGTTAAGAAAAAGTGAACACAAGAGAAAATTTATCTCCTTTTTGTTTTTCTGCACAAGAAGTAGCGGCCAAATAAAGAGAAAAGAAGACAAAGAAGAAAAGGAAACAAGATAAAAGCTGCACGTAAAAAACCAAAGAAACAAAAGGGGACTGCCAAAACAAAACAAAAAGAGCAGTGGCCCACCTTTTATGCCCTTGAGAGCCGTACCCTATATTTTCATTCTTTCTTGGAGGGAAGGGCACAAAGGGACGAAACCCGCAAGGGAGAGAACAAAGCCAGCAGCCGCCCCTTGTATTTTTTCATGCTTTCTTGTATTATGTCTATGTCTAGCTAAATTCCTTATTTTTCCAATCAAGATTAATTGAGGTTTGATCCCAATAATTGTGAGATTTCAGTAATTTTATTATTTCTTTTATTCTAGAGTATTTATATATTTTCTATACTTCATTATATTATTGGATTGAATTATTAGACAATAGGCCTATTGTTTGATAGTTGAATTCGGTAAATAGTCATTTAGAATAATTAATCATTGGTTGATTGTTCTAATTCAAGTGACAAATAACAACATCGAAAGGTAATCAACGCCCTAGATTGTATGTTATGAAAATATATATTCTAACTTAAATAAACAAGGCATTTTCGGGTTTTCTGGTTAGTAATTGGGTCTTTTTAAATCTTAATGCAATTAATAGACATAACTAATAGGATAGATTCGAAGGTTATGTTTATTAATTAGAGAAATAACTCATAAGACAGATATGAGGTTATAGAAAAAATAAGAAAAGATTGGTTGTTAGAAGACGGATCTTCAACAACTATAACCAATTTATTCAAGATAAACGAACCTATCTTTTGAATCAATGATCAATTCAAAGAATCAATACCAAAATTAATTCTTGATTGGAAGCTTCTCCATATTAATTTTTCCTCATATTTTTAGTTGGTTATTTAATTTGTTTAGTTGTCTTAATTAATTCTTGCTTAGTTTCATAATACAAAAAACCCCCCTCTTTTCTTTTATTTTGTTTAAGGATTAAATCTAACCAATCTCTGTGGATTCGACCCTCTCACTGCTATCTACAGAACTTAGCCCAGAGAATGATTATTTTTGGTGGTTTCGACACCCATCACTAACTATATATGTGGTGTGTGTGTGTGTGTGTGTATATTCCAAAAAAAGAATTTAATTTCAAAACAAGTTTTGTCCCAAAAAAAAGTTTAGCTTCAAAAGTCAAAACTAATTTTTGAACCAAATTTCCAAAATACACTTAATGAAATAGAATTCATTAAAGGTTGTATTGATATACAATACCCTTAATGAGGAAATTCGTGGTATAAAATGAGTTGTACCTCTATTTGGTTGGCCAAAAATAAAAGTTGTACATTGGAAAAACCAAATCCCTTGTTTTTTTTGGTGGGGGGGGGAGGGGAGAGGACAAAAGGAATATAACTATATAAGTATTTACAATGTTTGTTACACATCGTACATCTAACTATATATGTACATGTATTAACCACTACTTGTATTATAATATTACATTAGTAACTGTAAGTAGTTTGAAACTATATATTTTTTATTCCTGATTTTCTTATAAAGGGATATAGTTCGTAATAAATGTCACAACTTTTGATTACCATTAATCAATAATGTATTTTAATACTAACAAACTTATGTGTGCAAATTTATAAATTTCAGGATGTTCTAGTATCAATATTTTAAATTAAAAACCATAACATAAATAAGCTAATGAATCTTAGCCCAATGAGGAATATACTTCATCCAATTGTTATTCTTAACCAAAGAAAGCCAACTAGTACAAACCAATAGTGTATTGTAATACTAAAAAGATTGTGTGATTAAAGTACAATTATATGGACAAAGAAAATTTTGGGTGTTCTAGTACAATTATTAGAAATTAAGAACTATAAAATTTGGCATAAGGAAGAATATACTTAGTCCAATCATTATTCTTAGCCAAAGAAATCCAATTATAATTAATTGATAGTATCTAAAAAAAACTCCATGCTTGAAGTAAAATAATGTAGGCAAATTAATATATATTAGTCTGTCTTAGTTCAATTATTAGAAATTAAGAGCCATAAATTTAAAAAATTAAGTTTGGCCCAATACATAACCCAATTATTATCCTTAGCCAAACAAGTCCAATCATTATATAAGTAGTGGCTAATCAATTTAGCCCAAAATATTTTATTTAATCTATTCCAAATTATATGGCCCAATACATATCTTGTTATTAAAATTTATAATATTTTATTTCATTACACACTAAAACAAATATTTTCTATCTCAATTTTAATAATATTATACACTAAAACTTTATATATAGAGATATGAATTAAAATATTATAACTATTAGGGTGTCCTAGTACAATTTTTTAGAAATTAAGAGTGATAATATAAATAAGCTAAGTTTGACATAAAGAAAAATATGTTTAGTTTAATCATCATTCTTAGCCAAATAAATCCATTCATAATTAATTGATACTGTATATAAAAAAAGACTCTATGCTTGAAGTAAAATAATATAGAAAAATTCATATATAGAAGGGTGTCTTAGTGCAATTATTAAAAATTAAGAGCCATAAATTTAAAAAGTTAAGTATAAAAATTTCTTCTTCTTATATTAGTTTCTTGCGTTATATTACTTAATAATGTATTGTAATACTAATAGATTATGTGATTGAAGTACAAGTATATGGACAAACAAAAATGTTAGGGTGTCTTAGTGCAATTATTAGAAATTCAAAGTTATAATACAAGCAAGCTAAGTTTTGCATAAGGAATAATATGCTTAGTCCAATCATTATTTTTAGCCAAAGAAATCCAATTATAAGTAGGCGATAGTGTATTAAAAAAAATTCTATTTTTAACGTCAAATAATGTAGGCAAATTCATATATATTAGGGTCTTGGTGCAATTATTAAAAATTAATAACTATAAATTTAAAAAGTTAACTTTGGCCTAATGAATAAATTACATAGCCCAATCATTATCTTTAACTAAATAAGCTCAATCATCATATAAGTTGTGGGCCAATCAATTTAGCCCAAAATATTTTATCTACTCTATCCCAAATTAATTGGCTTAACACATATATTCTTCTTAAAATTTATAATATTTAGTTTTATTATACACTAAAATAAATATTTTATATCTCCATATTTAATAATATTACACACTGAAACTATATATGTATAAAAATATGTAAAAGATTATAACTATTTTTATTTTTATTGTGACTATTTTACTAATTAAATTTTCCTTTGCACTAGAAAATTCGTTTTCATAATACACATAATTTTTTTTCTATTTTTGAATTAATGATATTTCACATATATCCATATAATTAAAAATTTAATTAATAATCATATATAAGTAGGATAAGTTGTATATGTGATATGCAATTAGTGACGACAAAAAATCATCACTAACAGGCATTAAAATTGGTGACGACAAAAATTTTATCACTAATGAATAAATTTTATGATTTTAGTGAGAAGAATGAACGTCATCACCAACTTCTCATCACTAATTTCGACAATTTTGTCTCTTTAGTGACGACTTCAGCTGACTCATCACTAAAGTTTGGGAGTAGACAAAAAATTGGCGACGGCAAAATTTTTTGTCACTAATAGAGGTATTTGATAACGAGATTTTTTTTCGTCACCAAGTATTCTGTCACTAAAAGCCAAATTTCTTGTAGTGACAACCTGTTGAAAAATTAAACTAATTATTTTGAGGTGGAAAAGACATTGATTCCAACCCAATAATGTGGATTGAAACATTAGTATCAATATAGATCAATGCAACACCACAAGTTAAAGAAATCAGTCTTAATTTAATAAGTCGCTAGAGTAGCACAAAGATGACCTTAATGTACTCAAAAGTTCTCAAAAGAACTTAAATTGTGAATACTTTACAAAATAAAAATTTTATTCTCAAAATCTACTTATGGTGGCTGACCATAATGTCCTTCTTATATGATAAGGGTTAGTCTAATACTTACAAGAATGAACTCCTAATTTATAACTAAAGATATGTTATAATTAGTTGGACTAGATGTTCTATAAGAATCTAACCTTTAAACCTAATTCTAAACTAATACTAAATTAAAATGTTTGGCCACAATTCAACTTGGAAATATTCTAGACCTCAAAATTCGGCCATGATAGCTGTTTTAGACTAGAACAACATAAGCAAAACAATATAATTAAGATTAGGATTTTCTAAGAACCTTAATTTCCGGCCATAACTAGTGAAAACCCCAATTTCAGCCATGCCCTTAATTTGAACTTCTAATCATTTAAAGGTTTAAATATAAAGTCTATTGGTAATAGGCTTATTGGTAATTATATTTAAAATGTTAATTAACTTGGGTTTGCAATCACTAATATTATACTCTTTTTTAACTTGAATTTTTTGAATAAATCCATTAAGTCTTCTTAAGTGTTTTAGCCTTAACTCTCATCATAGGCCTATAAACACTTTAAAGTAAAATTTTGAATACTTTTTAAACTCAAATCCAAATATCGTAATGATCTACAAGAAAATGAGACCGCCATGGATTAGGGTTCATATCAGTTTTGAGTGCCACTTTAAACATTAACAAACAATTTGGTTGATGAAATGCGTTTAAAGTATCTAATATATTCTAATCAATAGTTTCATCTATTGCCAGAATATAATGGCTATGCTGCTAGATTCTATGGTTACGTGATGGAAAAGTAAGATTGAAGATCAAGGAGGGATTTGCTATAAATAGAATGGATCAGATTTGAAAGAATTGACAGTAGAAATAATGGAAAATTTTTGGGTAATTTTGAAAAGTCTCAAAGAACATCTATGAATGGATTCGCGCCTAGGGCAAGGACAGAGGTTCTTTCTAAATCGGAGTATCGGGACTAGCACTCATTGAACTTCTTGCGCATAAGACGAAAGATGGGCTCACATATTGCCGTTAACTGGGCTATAAACCGGGTTATGTAAGAAAGTCTTACAAGAAATACCCAGCCTTCCTTTTCGTTTAGATGTGAAGCGTGTGGATCCTTTTTACCTAACTCTGCTACGGTGCCTCAACCCCTAGGGGTACCATATGGATTCTCTACCGCTGTCTCCATTGATAAAGTTCCTCCGGTAGGAAGGTCTTTAAAAGATCTTTCTCTACTGCCTCTTCGACCACCTAGACATCCTCGACATCCGGGCATTCCTAGTACACACGGATTAAAAGATGTTCTCTATTATATAATTGAGTAACAATATTTATACTAATTTTTCATTGTAAAAAACCACAGTGACTTTTCAAGATGGAGAGCAAATTACGCTAGGATTGGAAAATAATCCATTGATCTGAAAAAAACAAAGGCCTAATATACAGAAATAAGCGCAACTTTTTCTCTAACAAATTATAATTCACCTTTCAATTTTAACAATACAAGATACATGGCCTTTCACTGAAAATTATAGCGATTTAATCCAATTAAATTACATTAAATTGATGATGTGGCACGCGTGGATACGTCACGCTTGATCAAAAAATTATTTTTTTTGGGTCTTCTTGTCCATTTTGGCCGCCCAAAACCCTACAAAAATTTCTTCCTCTTTCTCTCATCGTCTCTCTGTCGCCTCTCCGTCTTACATTCTTCCTGCGCGATGGAAACACTCCGTCTTACATTCTTCCTTTCCTTCACAACTTAGCTTCCATTCCCAACTCACTTCCGCCTCTACGTATATCCAACAGTGCCCCTGTAACCCCTCCACTTTCTTCCCCAACCAGAGGTTCAAAAAGGAAACCCGATTGGGAGCCTCTCTCTCATATTAAATTGCCACCCTCATTTCCCCACTCTCTTTTTGCTGCTTAAGCACCATCAAGTCCTACACGGCGCCGATGTTTCACTCCTGCCACAATTCCAGAATGTGATGAGTCTGATATATCCACGGTTGAGTCTGGTCACTGGGTCAGCTTCCAGACAGCCCCCGCTACTCCATCTTCACCTACATTTAACCTTGTGAAACCTGTGATTCAGCAGAATCATCAAAGCACTCTTGATGGCCGTGGACAGTTTACCTGGGGTGGAGTAGCACAAAGGGGATGTGGC
The DNA here is from genome assembly GCA_020080225.1 of Gynochthodes officinalis. NCBI lineage: Eukaryota > Viridiplantae > Streptophyta > Magnoliopsida > Gentianales > Rubiaceae > Gynochthodes > Gynochthodes officinalis. Next base: position 12,882,965 of record CM034622.1, read on the forward strand.
CCTGAATTTGCATTTGAGAATGTTGCAGTGAAGGCATGGGAGGGTGAAAGAGCACATGAAATTGGGGTTGATGATTTAGAGCTCACCCTTGGGAGTGGAAAGGCCCATGGTTAGGATCTTGGTTAGATGTGTGATGATTAAAGATGAACATGAGAGAACTAAGGCCCTCTAATCTTCAGATCCGTCAATTGTTCTGCTGTGATTACTGATTACTGGCAGTTATATAAGTTGCTTCTACCAGTGAGGTCTCTTGATTTCCAGTTTGGTGCATGCTGCTTCAGTTATAGGGATTTTCTCATGGAGTTCATGGATCAGTCTTGTTCGTGTCTGATGTAAGGTCGGACATTGCTGACAACCTGAGAAATGCTCTCTTATGTCTTAATTGTGGATTATAGAGCAGAGGAAGTAAATGAATATGGAATGAAATTCTTCTCTCTTGTTGATAGTCCAATAGTTTCTGAAATATTGCCATTGATCCAGGCCGGAAATCTGGTCAATTGTCTGTTATATAGTGGGGAGTGGCGAATATGTTTCTCTTGTAAAATTCTGTAGCAACATAAGACTATTAAAATTGAGTTGATTAATGTTTCATTGATCGGTGTTCTTACTTCTTACTGGAAAGCGAGCAGCCCTATTGCTTTTTGCTAATGTATAATAACATCAGGCAAGCTAATTTTGTTGGAAGTGATCGTTCAAGAAACCAAAGGCATAATTTTTTCTTCCCTTTTGGCTCGAGAATTGGCAAAATGTAGTCACCAGCGAGGCAGTGAAATGGCCTTCAAGAATTGAGGATATAGTTAAATTGAGATGCAATTTCCCCCCCGCAGTATATACAGCTTCTTGCTTTGGGATCATCCCAGCTTACTGAATTCTGAATTAGATACTGACAACAGGCGACGGAGAGAATGAGAGAAAGAGGAAGAAATTTTGGTGGGTTTTGGGCGGCCAAAATGGAACAAGAAGACCCAAAAAAATTTAAAAAAAATTTTTATGACTGGGCGATGACTGGACAGTGACGTGTCGCCTACGTGGCAGCCACATCATCAATTTAACAGAATTTTTAACGGACTAATCGGCGCTTATAATTGTTCTAATTGAAAATGTCAGTCTTGTATTGTTAAAATTGAAAGGCCGGCTATAATTATTCTGAGAAGTTGCGCTATTTACGTATATTAGGCCAAAAACAAACTACAGACGGAAAAGTACTAAATCAAAATGAGAAATATTTTCCACGGCTAATGTCACAATGAGCCATTCAAATTGATAATCTGCATATCATTTAGTCCCCATCCCCAAAGAAAAGAAACATCCCTTCTCACGAAAGTTTACTATATAGAAGGTCACACATTAAATTCTTTTGAACATGGATTAGGTATATACCTGTAAAGAGTGACAAGGATGCGTGGAGGCTAAGCAAAGATATCAAAAACATCATTCTTCAGCTGATAAAAGAACACGGAAAGAAGGCAATCAAGGAAGACGATCTTTCATAGCGTCTCATTGAGAATTTTTGTGCCAATAACGTGCATACTAATTTAGTAGTTGACAACTGCAAAGGCGAGTTCTTTTCTGGATATGAGACCACTGCAAATGCAGCAACCTTTGTACTATTGCTACTAGTACATCATCCCAAATGGCAGCAACAAATAAACCTCGAACTAAAAGAAATTCAAGCAGCCCAAGACCACAACATCAATGATGTGCTTAACAAAATGAAAACAGCACGAGTTGACAGGTTATCTATAATAATTAGTTTCAATATTATGAGATTTTTGATTTATTGACATGATCTTGCAGGTAACAATGGTGATTCAAGAAACAATGCACCTATATCCTGCAACTCCAATAATAAGCAGACAGACCAGTGAAGACGTTGCGTTTGGTAATTTAGGCATCCCGGGAGGTGTTACTATTTGGATCCCATTGGCGGACCTGCATCAAGATCCCTCAAACTGGCATTATCAAGATCCCTCAAACTGAATTTGATCCAGGTAGGAGGTTTGCAAATGGCATATCAGGTGCCTGGAAGTTTCCCCACCTGTATATGCCCTTTGGTTCAGGAATTCACTCATGCTTGGGTCCAAACTTCGCCATGATTGAAATAAAAATAGTGCTCTCTCTTATCCTTTGCATTTAAAATTCAGTTTCACCCAATGACAGACACTTGGACCCAAAAATGGTACACATCTCATGATGAAAAAGAGATGATGCATGACGTACTAAAGTTTCCAACGCCATAAAATGGGAAATACTATGCTGTCAAAGAATTACGTTTGAAGATACAGTGAGAACATGAGACATTTGAAAATAATCTGTATTTCACTTCTGCTCTTGCTCACAGGCATCAGCAATGTTATTCCTAGTCACAAAAGTACCAGTTCTAAATATAAAGTACAGGCACAAAAAAATGAAACAAAAATAATCCATAGGTGAACAAATCATCTGCAAACTCTGACGGAGTCAAATTGTTAATATATTTGTACTGATTGATGAAATTCTTATTTCTTACAGATATTTGAACGAAGAGGCACATAACTGTAACCTCAAGAAAATGCTGTTATATTACACAACTGACAATATTGTTTCGTGCAGATTACAGTGAACATTCAGAGCACAACAGCAGAGAAGAAGCTTCTATTACCCAAAGCTTTCAGGTCGGTTATATGCCAACCATAGCCCTCCTTATAAGACTCAATCTGTGAAAATGTAGGGAAGGAACAATGAGAGAACTAGCCTAAAACAAATTCAACCAAGACTAGTACATGATCAATGGAAAATAAACTCACTGAGTATAAAATTTCCCTATGGTCATTCAGCCCACCAATGGCATATATCTTTCCTCCAATCACCACAGCAGCAGAATATCCCCTAGGATCTTTCATTGGTTCTCCCACCATCCATGAACAAGCCCGAGGGTCAAAAATCTCAACAGTCGACACAATTTTCTGTCCATCATAACCACCCAAAGCATACCTGTAATGCATGATTGTAAATTCAATGAATGCATCAGATAGCTATCAAGATGATCAATTTACATGAAATATTAAAACATTGCAATTTTGGATTGTGGTTTTATTCAAATGTTATAACTCTGCAACAGAACTTTGACTTGCTGCCATCCTTATTAATTTGAGCATAAATCTTAATCTGCCTGCAACTGCAAGCCTGGTGAATGAGAGATCCAATCAGCATGACAGGATGTCATGCAAGCCATGCTACTGCACAACTGAATGTGTCCAAGGGCTTTCTATGTTGCGTGATACCATAAATACTTGGATAACATGTCTTATGTCTAACCCAATCAATTACCATAGAGCAAACCATACATTACCTATCAAGAAGTACTCTTTTGCAGGCATCAAAATCAGATAATTTTCTAAGAGTGTTTGTTTACTTGATTTTTCCCAAAGAGATTCCACACAATCAAGGATTATTGTGAATACATCTACTGACATATGACAAAGCAATACCTAAAGATGATCTTGACAATTAACAACCACCATATAGCTTAAAAAGATTGGAACTTACAGTTTTTCGTTCAACGCAACTAAAGAGTGGCATCCCCTCTTTGTGCTCATGCTCTGAATTCCAGTCCATTTAGGTGCTCTCGGATCAAATCTTTCAACAGATCTGAGATGCAAAACAGCAAACAATGGTGTCAGAGAAAAAGAGTCTATGAGACTCTGAGAGACTACAATATGGAAAGCTAAATCTAATTAATATTCCAAACTGAAGCAAAAATTCTCAAACATTTTATACATTAACTGGTTCTTTTACCCATTAATTGAACGGGAAATTAATATTGCCTTAGATAAGTTATTGCAGTTATAATATTATTTTGCTAGTATTGTTTTTTGACAAACTCATTAATCATAATTTTTTAAAGTGCATACCGCAATCTTTATACATAACATAATTTATGCTTTTAAAATTTTAGAATACTGAAATAATACCATATTTAGCTCAAGTTATAAGCATTAATTGTTAGTTTGCAGTTACTAATCACACGTAAACTTATTAGAGAAAAAAGTTTGATTGTTATTTTGATTCTTAATTGTCAATTGTTATTTTGATTGTCATTTTGCGGTAAAAATACCAAAAAAAAAAAAGGAAGAAGAAGAAGAAAGAAACCATATCAAACCTCAACATAACTTCTTGGTTCTGATCACAATTTTTTTAGACAATTACAATAATTATTAAAACAAATTAAGATAAGATAATGTTGAAAAGAAAGAACCAAGAGACAATGGTGTCAGAGTGAAGGTGGCTATGTTACAAAGTATTAAATTGTACAAATGGCAAACAAATCGCGCATGAACGTTGTTTTCTCCCTAAATATAAAATAATTAGAGATAACTCCCAAAATGGTCCCTCACATGTTGGCCAATGATCTTTTTAGTCCTTCATTTTTAAAACGGGAAAAATGGTCTCTCATATTTCATGAATGTGCCATTTTGGTCCTCCGTCACTATTCCGTTTGTTTTTCTATTGGAATAGTGTCAAAATAGTGATAGAATAGTGACGGAATAGTGATGGAGGATCAAAAGGGTACATTCATGAAATGTGAAAGATAAATCATTTGATCACATTTTAAAAGTGAGGGACTAAAAAGATTATGGGCCAATATGTGAGGGACCATTTTGGGGGTTATCTCAAATAATTATGCCTGTCACATGCCAGGAGGTGTACTATATTATAGGGTTTTCATCATGGAATTATTACTCTCTGAAACTCACAACCACCAGTACCTTACAAATGATAATTTCATCAACAATTATGGTTAATGCCTCCATATAACACTTCTTACAGTAATCGAGATAATTGCTTGCATCAATAGTCTCAGCAGTGTGCAAAATTTCAACAGGAAAATTATCCTTTTGGAACTACAAACAGACCTAGACAAGATTAGTAAAATGGTTAACCGATGTTTCCAAAAGAACAGAAACTTTAGATCGAAATCTTTACCAATCACAAACAAAAGGGGCAGGTTTAAGAGGCATTAGGTGAGAGAAGCAGAAACATTCAATACACATCAACACTGTTATTGCATTACCAGTGAATGAAGTTGTAATAAATAAATTCAGAAGCCAGAAAAATGCAAACAGTGTCTCACTTTAGGTACTTTGCTCCATCATATCCGCCAACAACATATACCACATCATTTATAGTTGCAGCTGCTGGAAGCAAATCGCTGCAAGGGAGAAATGAGAATTGGTTAAAATGAAACACAAACTGCCTATATAGAAGCATGAAGTATTTTGCAGGATGAAGTTTAACCGAAAACATGTTTATAATGGAGTAGAATGTATAAAAACCATTCTAAATCTGCTAAATGATGACAATTCTGCTTCTATATTCCAACATGTAACCTTTGGGGGGAAAAATGATGAGATACCTTCTGTTGCATTGACTTCGTGAAGATCCATTTTCCGATGTTCATATCAAACATTTCCACCTCTGAGAAACAATCAATTCCATTTCTGCCACCAATTGCATATAACTTGTCAAATACAGAAACCCCAGCGACACTTCCTTTTTTCTGGTTGAGTGAAGGTTGGGTAAGCCATTGATTATGCATCAGATTGTATGATTCAACTACAAACAAGTTGGTAATTAAAGCTAGTTAGGATAAGTAGCACATAAATCAGTAAGGTACAAGGACAAAACTTTGGCCATATCTACCTGTGTCATACCAAGTGTCACCATTTACACCACCAAACAGGAATAGTTCACCATTCAACTTTGCTGCTGAGGCATGGGATCGCAGGAAGGTAATTGGTTTAAGAGCTTTAACGAGATCATAAGTGAGTGAATACAGACTGAAATCTGATAACCAACAAGAACCATTATGTCCTCCAACTACAAGAACAGAGTCATCAGATTGTGGAAAAGGATCATATGCTTCAAAGTCTACTTCCTCAAAATGCCCACTTGAAGAGGAAGTCGGCCTAGACTTATGTTGTTTTCTCAAATCTTGAATCTCCACTTGTGATTGAACCTGAAAGGAGAAAAAAAACAATTAACTTACAGATTCAACTCTGAATAAAAGGAGTAAAAAGAAAGAAGACATGATGCAAATAATAGGAAGCAAAATAGCCTTCAACTGTGAACAAATGGAGGAGGCAATTAGGAGAAGGAATACAAACTAAAACAAACCATGTTGTAAAACTAAAATAGATGGAAGAAATAGTGTTTACAAGCTGTTGTTCAAGGAACTGATTCTAAGATTTTGTTTCCGCTGAGATCCCTTCAACTCTTCTACTTCTTGCATTAGCTACAAAAGAAACGGTTAACATACTTTAAAAGCTCCAAGAACAAACAGGATATGCAAGGAAAATAAATTAGAAACTTACTTGAGAAATTAGAGAGACAAATTCGTAGAGTTGAGCCCCAGAATTCTTTGCACAAATCCCCACATCATTATTTGTGTCAGTCACATCACTGTCCCTGGAAGCATAAGGAGAAACTTGGGCAACGCATGACAGCTCCCATTCAGTAATTGGCTCATCAGCATGATGAAGATCCAACTCCGAAGCTTTCAACGTGATGAATCCAATTTCATTTGTTATAGGCAGTTCAGTTATTTCCGTATCCCATTCATCTCCACAACCTCCAGGACTCTGGTCTTCTCCTGGCAAAGAAGATGAAACACATGAAGTTTGCCATTCCATATTAGAGTGATTTGATAAAGACACAAGTTTCGAATTCTGTGGCTTCAAAATTTCATCTTTTAATACTCCTCCAGAAGCTGCTGAAGCTTTAAACAGTGAAATCCAAGATTTCTGTGGAAGGGAGTTGTTTTTAATGTTGAGAACAGATGTATTTGAACATTCACCTTCTGGTTTAAGGTTTTCAGCAGCTTTCTCCTGTGTGCCCCATTCTGCATCCACCTCATCCGGATTATTGGTTATACCTTCTAAAACCGTTCTTTCAACTCCATGATCAGCAATCTCCTCAGTATCAGAGATAGGTAAAACATTGTATGACGTGCTCCCTGCAGCTGTATTCTGTGAGTGGTGACTGAAGTGAGGAAATGGAGGTGGTGAAGATAAGAAAAGGTCTATCAACTTGCTAGTTTGAGTTTGGTCTAGCTCAAACCAGAAAAGCTTTGGTTCATAATAGTTATCGGCAATGATTGGACCAAACTCTTCTTCGGACAAAGGTCGACACTGATTTCGTACTCGGACTCGCACCTTGAAAGAGAACGTAAACATCCAAAAACTAATCAATGAATCATACCTAAACCTCCAACTTCAATTCCAAATCAGCAGCTGAAAAAAAAATGGAAAGGCACACACAACCGCATTCTCTTTACCTGTGCTGGGTATAGTGTATGCTTTTTTCCATCCAGTGTCCAACCATATGGGTTGATATTTAGCTGGCCTGGGCTTGTAGCTTCAAAAATACCATGTAGCTTTCGATCACTATAGTTGAACAGGAAAAGTACTAAGCCAGGACTAACATTCCTCACGTAGGAAAAATGTGACGATGGCAATCCTGTTCAATTTATCAGGAAGAATAAAGACCATTAGAAAGAAAACATCCGTGCATGTAAACTATTGCCTCTCAGGGGGATATAATTATGCCACAAGATATAGCACAGACCGAATAAATTCTTCATTTTGCATTCCTTCATTGTCGAATGTTGGCATCCAAATATGACTCCACCTAGGTCGCTTTTCCTCATATTTCTAGCTGACACACTGCAATTAACTGTCCATTGACGTTCAACTTTTTCCTTTAATGGGTGTGTTTTTGTCTTCCTCCCCGCCCCCATGCTGTCAGAATTAACAATGTTTTGGGGTTAGAATCAAAGTAGAAAAAAATGCAAACAACCAAGAATTGACCAGAGTAATAATAAATTAATTGCAAACCTAGTCCACAAAAGATTAGGGAGCAGTTGCATAAATTTAGAACGTCATATGGGGAAGCAACTACGCAGAGTTGTTCACAATGGGAATGCAGGAAGGGATATTGATTTAAAACAGCAAATTACAGATTCCAATATCAAGACAATTTTTAACTAGGGAACATAGACGTACTGCGTACATTAGTCGTGATGGACTCCACAAATTTCAAACATTGCAATTATTTAAAAAAAAAAAAAAACCCATAGACGATGGAAGTATACTTGGGTTAATGTTAATTCCTGATAAAGTGATAATAAAATAAGCCAGTTTGATTATTCAATAAGAAAACTACCGCAAACAATTATTTTAACCAAACATATAAAATTCCCAAGCTTCATGAAGTAGTTATGCGTAACTTATTGAGTAATTCTCTTAGATGGTAAACCAATTCAAGATTGACAATTGAACCGGTAAAATGATCATGATAGTATCTAAAGAAGTCTCAAATTTGCAATTTGAAAAGCCAAAAAGTGAAGAGAGCCTCCATTAAAGAATTTATATATTCAAACAAAGATTATAGTATGTTTACAATCTTTTCTACCCTTCACCCTCCAATAATAAGGACTCACATCCCTAACTTATACGGTTATACCCCTTTCTACCCCCAGCTTTTTAACACCCCATTTCCACCCAAGGTTTTCAACGCCTTACGCCACACCCCACAACCCCACCAGACGTTTAACTGTTGAACACACGACCCAGGAGGCCTCGCAGAGAATTTAAACTTGCAAAATAAAATAAATGTAAAGAAGAAATTTTTTTGAAGAACTCACTAACAAAACGAGTTTATACCACTGATTCCAAGCAAAAACACAAGAATGATCAAACAGAAGAGGGAAAAAGAAAGTACTCTAAGAAACATACGCATATATCCAATAATACAAACGATCAACAAAGGAGAGCACACTTCTAAGTTTATTCCACTAATTATCTTCACCAGAAAAAAATCATATGAACCCTTTAGAGCATTACCGAATATGATCCTGTACTTCGAAAAATTTTGAAAAAGTAACTTGAAAAAGAAAGAAACTACATTACTTGATGGGCTGTTCAAAATTCCACTTTAAGAGCTTTGAAAGTTTAATAACTGCCCAGCTTTTGCACCATAACACTAATAAAATCAGTGAGGAAGGGAAAGAAATAGAGAAAGAGGGAGAGGAAAAGAAAGTATGATATATTCATTTGAAGCCAAAATGTTTTTAAAAGATTGTAGAATGTTTTTCGGGGAGTTTTTGATCAGTCTACAATTTGAAATTTGAACCTAGCGTGTGACGGTGGGACTGGTGCGCGAAATGGAATGGAACGAAGGAAATGCAAAATGGATGCGACTACTCGTTGCTGTCTTGTAACGGTGGTACCACTCGAAATTTTAGGTGCTGTTTGTTATGTGGGTTTAGGGTGGGTTTGGAATACTTTGGCTTCAATTGTACTGTTTGGTACATAATTTTGGATTTTTGTAACTCTTTGGGGGTGGGTTTACATAAAACCCACCACTCCCCCTCCTTTTGTCTAAACCCATCCAAATGGGTTTAGAAACAAGTCAAAAACGGCGTAGTTTTAAGTGAAATAGAAGAAAAACAAAAAAAAAAAAAAATTTATTTGGCGTGCGTGTGTAGCACATGGCAAGGGGGTTGCAAATCCCTATGGTTTACAACCCTATTTTGCTTATTTTTTTAAAATTTTTAAAAAAATTTACTAAATTATAGAAAATATTTTCTCTACAAAATGGCATACGACTTTACTATTTTTTGAATAAGATATAATTTATTAAATATCATATAATGTAAACTATTAATATTTTTGTTATAATTTTAATATAAAATTTATTTATAAATTTATTATTATTAATATTAAATTTTAATTTTAATATAAAATCTATTCCATTCCATTACAAAATAATACCAAACAACATAATTATTATCATTCCATTCTATTCCAAACCTTTCCATTCCACAAATCCATTCCATTCTTAAATCCACCATTTATACTGCACCCTAGTTGTACTTTAGAGTTGTCGGAGTTCGAATTATGGGGCCACTTGAATTATGGAAAATGAGATGTCTATATATATGACCATGTTCGGAAAGGGCAAAAACACTTTATCTGGAGATGTTGGCACGGTACTCTTCTTACGAAGGACCAATTACTTTGGAGAGGTATCCATGAAGACCCCATTTGCAAATCGTGTGGTGATTCAGTTGAAGACATTGATCATGTTCTTTTTCATTACCCAAGGGCGAAATTGGTGTGGAAAATCTCTTCGATCAATTGGTCTTTTCTGGATGGTGATGAGGTAAGCTTTAAGCAATGGTGGTCGCATATCTGTAATGGGAAAAAGGATTCTTTGTGGAAAAATAGAGCAGAATTGTCAGTTTACATACTATGGATGCTTTGGAATGCAAGAAACCTATGAATTTTTCAAGATGAATGATTGGAAGAAAAAGATCTTGTGGATCGGGCTCAGAGTAAATGGTTGGAATTTATGGAGATTTCTCACACAAATGATGGCCATTTTGACAATTTGTCCAGGTTCTAGTCAGTGTTTTTAGATGTTTTTTTCCATTTGCTGATTTTGTTTGTTATGAGGTTATATCTTTAATGGTATTAATATCCATCCTGAATGGCTGATGGATATTAAGACCATTTGAGTATCATTGGTGCGTAGTGTTCAAGTGAATAAATTATTTTTGTTCTTCCTTGATAAATGTTAAGTAGCCTCTTAGTTAATGTTGTTAGCTAATTTCTACAGATGTTGTATCTTGAATGGTATTAATATCCATCCTGAATGGCTGATGGATATTATGGCTATTACAGTATTTTGGTGCTTAGTGGTCAAGTGAAGAAATTATTTTTGTTCTTCCTTGATAGATTTTACATAGCCTCTTAGTTAAAGTTGTTAGTTAATGTAGAAGTTAGTGGTAGAGTTCTTGTTAGTTGATGGGATATCCCAAGCTATTCCACTTAGTCTCATTGAGAGTTCTAAGGCTTTCATCGCCATTGGGCGATATTGTTAATGGTTCAATTTTGATTATGTATATATCATATCGATTATTTTGGGGAAAAAAAAAAGGAAAGGGCAAAAACAGTTGGATTAGTTTCTAAGGGTCTGTTTGGACAGGTCTATTTTATTTACAAATAAGTAAATTCTCAAACAAAAATAACCTATCTAAATACATTTTTATTTCAAAATTTAAAATTCAAATTTTTCCACTCAAATTTCTCTCACATAATTTTAAAAAATTTTGTCTCTTATTTTTCCCTCCAAAATACTTTTTTATAAAAAAATACCCATCAAAATTTTCACACATTCTAATATAACTTTTTCTAAATACATCACACTCCAAACAAACCCTAAAGTTTATTTATATTATTTTCAATTTTCAATTTTCAATTTTTTAAACACATGTAAGTCATTTAAATCCCTCAATAACAAAGTTAACCCTTTGACCATCAGTCAAAGATTATACATGCATTATAATATTACAATTACTTTAGAAAAAAAAAAACACTTTGTGGGACTGGGCTTAGTCTACCAGGCCTTAAAAAAAAGGGTAAACGATTACTAGGGCAATTGTGGTGCAGCAGTGCGATTTGTACGTTTCCCCCTTTTTTTTTAGGTGTTTGCTACAACTTTAGTAGCGCGTTCTTCCTAGCATGTGGTAGTAATTTGGTTCAAACTATTCAACGTCTACCAATGATAATAGTTTGTTTTAGGCTATTCAACGTCTGCCAATTTTTTGAAATCATCACAAAAGGCATAGGGCGAGAGTTAGGAACGCTGGCGTTCAATTCCTTTCATCACGTGCAGTTTTGGGATTTTCACTGAAGACAACACCTTAGTTAGTAATTTGTTACAATTTTGGCGCCGTAGGTTGTCTAGTGGTTCTTACATTCTGACCGACTTGTGCGGCCTTTTTCTCGCTAATCGGGCTTTATGACCCTTAGTGGTCCTTTTTTTCGTGGGTTCGATTAAACACCAACACCACGAAACTCATTTAGCCCTTTTGTAGTTATGTACTTTGGCAATTTGCTCTCTTAATACACTATCATTTTTAGAGAAAAAAAAAACACTTTTAATTCTTAAAATTTCAAAAGGTAGTAAATAAGTGGATTGAGTCACTCATAAGTTGGATCATTATTACGTTGGGATTTGACAAGCTATGACCTAATCCAATTAATAATTATAGGTTAGATTTGAGTTGAGTCCGACTTGAGTTAGGATAAATTCAATCGACCCAATAAATTAAAATTATAGTTCTCATAAATCAAGTGATGATCTAACGAGTTAAAATTTTAATTTTAAAAAAATCAAGTGGTAGCCCAACGAGGTAGTGGGTTGCTGGGCGGACGCCACTTGAATTTTTAAAATAATAATTTTAACTAGTTAGGTTGATTGGATTCAAGTAAACCAAACTCATTAAATTACAACACCTATTTGATTCATAATTTATGTGACTCACCTGATCCATTTGACCCAATCTAACTTATTAAAATAGCAAGTTGATTGGGTCCTAAATTTCACTATATATCATTTTATCTCCAAAGTTTTTAACCAACAAATATGGTCCCCAATTTGCCTAGTGCGGTTACATATCCTGTGTGGTTTATGGGCTATTACACAGGAGCGGGGTTTATCCAGTGCGCATTATTGGTAACAGCTGCGGGTTCCTTAGTCAAGAAAAAAAATATGGTCCTCAATTTTTTAACTCTTGACATGTATAATCCATTTAAAGTGTTTAAACTCCAAATAATAGAACTAACCTTTAGACCGTTGGTTAAACATTGAACCTGAATTATAAAATCTTTTAGGGTTAGTTACACTAACACTGTTAGGTTTAACCACATAACGAAACAAATCCCAATAATTGGTCAAATAACAATCTCCCATCTTACTTGCAAAATAGAAAGAATAACCTTTAGTTGAGATGAATGTGGCTCTTTTTATTTTTAGTAGTAATAAATAAAATATTTTTTTAAAATAAACTAAAAGAAAACAATTACTAAGAGAACTCATTATTTTCTATTTTTTCATCTTAAAAATCAAATAAAGGTCAATATTATGGACTATTATAACAAAAATTAGTAGCAATATAATAACCATCATTATTGCATTTTTTACACATATTTTCAAACTAGTAAGGTTTAATTAAATAACAACTTTTAGTTCAAAAAATTGAAAACAAAAACTTATGCTAAGTTTGAATGAGATAATATATTTATGAAAGATTGACTTGATATTTAAAAAAAAAGGGAATAGATAATTTATTATACAAAAGGCAATTTGTCATTTCAACCAAAAAAAAATCTAAGAACAAAAAGTTTATGTTATACATTTGGCCATTTCAAGGGAAGAATCATTAATTTGCCAAATTTTCAAGTTTATTTTATTATTTTGCCAAATCTCATTGAGTAAATATAGTTAACTCTAAAAGGATTATAATATTATAATGTAAGTTGAATGTTTAATTGATGGCAAAAGGGATTAAATGTATTAAACATTGAAACTTCGGGGATCATATTTGTTTGGCAAGAAATTTGGGTTACTAAAAATGATATAGAGTGAAACTTTGGAGACTAAAAAGGCTTTTTATCTCGAAGGTTTAATGTTTTTTTTTTTCTGAATAGTGTATTAAAAAGAGGCACAATAGCCAATGTACATAACCTCAAGGGCTAATAAAATTTCGTGGTGTCGCAACTGAGTATAGCGTTATAACCCACGAAGACAAAGGCCCACACAGGGACAAGTACACCCGACAAAGCGGGAAAAGGCCCACGAAGGGCAAAAGCACCCGACAAAGCGGGACAAGACTGACTAGCAACCAAAAATACAAAACCCCGGTTATATCGGAGCACTATTACTATACAAAAGAGATGCTACTCATCTCAAGTGGCCCACCACTAATGGCCTTTGGTAACAGAAACTAGAACTAAATTTCTAACTATCACCTCATGCCTTGGCGTGAAATCCGACCTGCATACGGACAGTTCAACTACTCCCGTATATTGAAACAGCAACACTTAAAAAAATTTTAAAAAAAAAAAATCAAATTACTGTTCATGAGCGATGGCAATTGCACATAACGTAATTTGCACCGCATCGCACGTGATTTTGTAGAACACGCTTACGGCAAATGGATTAAATGTTTAATGTTTGACTAATTATAAAAGGGTTAGTCCCCTTAGTTGGAGATTTAAACTTGTCGAATGGATTAAATGTATTAAAAATTGAAATATCAGCAACCACATTTGTCAAGCTAAAAACCTTTGACAACTCAGAATGATACAGAGTGAAAGTTTTAGGGCTAAAAGTGTTCTTTTCTCTATTTAGAAATACTATTTCTTGAGAATTTAATTTTAAGAATGGTAAAAAATTTTGGTGAGTATTTTATTAGGAAAATTATGTTTTGAAGGGAGAAATAATACTGCAATGGAGGTAAATTTTATATATATATATGAAAAATTTTTAAATTTTATTTTTAAAGAAAAACAAAAAAATAATTGAATGTTTTCTTAGAAAAGAACAAAAACAAACACACCAAAACGACATATCAAACACTCAATTCAAATGCATGTCTAAGCTATGTTTGGATTATGTCCCAAATACAAAAAGTTTTTTTTTTCTCAAAAAACAAATGCTGTGTTTGGTTTGTGTTTTTATTTGCAAAAAATTAACATTTTTTTACCACAAAAATAAACATCTGAAAAAAAAATTACTTCAAAATTTAAAATTTAAATTCTCACCAAAATTCTTCTCACATTATTTCAGAAAACATTTCCCTCAAATCTACTTATTTTTTAACAAAAAAATCTCACCAAAACTTTTACACATTTCAATATAAAATTTTCAAATACAACACAATCCAAACATAGCCAATATCCAAACACATTTTTATTTCAAAATTTAAAATTCAAAATTTCCCTTCTAAATTCTATTCACATAATTTTTTAAAAAAATTTCTTTCCAATACAAATTTTATTCACCCTCCAAAATAATTTTTCTTACAAAAAATTCTTACGAAAATTTTTAAACATTCCAATACAAAATTTATCAAATAAATCACAATCAAACATAGCCTAAATTTTATTTCAAAAGTTTCCAAATCATGACTCAAATCCAAATCCTAGTAATAAATACTCTTGGACTCAAAATTGAGTGATTGCCCTTGGCTATTAAAAAAATGATAAAGAGTATATTTGATCTTCTAATTTGAGTAATTTTGTAGTATAAAAATTCTTAAAATGAATCGGAATGCATAAATGGCAATGGGCAAGTTAGAATTCTTATTTACACCACGCTAGTGAAACGGCAGCACGTGTTTTGTCACGATATGTCAATCACACTTCACCGTTGAACTGCTGGGTCTACCCAATGGCTATCCAACCAT
Organism: Gynochthodes officinalis; assembly: GCA_020080225.1. NCBI lineage: Eukaryota > Viridiplantae > Streptophyta > Magnoliopsida > Gentianales > Rubiaceae > Gynochthodes > Gynochthodes officinalis. The sequence goes on from CM034622.1 coordinate 12,898,260, forward strand.
GCCAATTGTAAGTTGGGCTCAGAAAAATAGGGATTTGAACTCTCAATTTATCATTCTCTTCCTTCCGTTATCTCTTTTGGTGGGAGCCTCATTACTCGAGTGGTGAAACATAAATAAAGACACCATTGTAATAGTGTAGTAACTTTCTCAAGTGGTGAGACATAACTATACACTCTTGTAATAGTCTAGAAATAGTTATAATAATTCTTTTCTTCAGTAGTGAGGCATAAGTGAGGATACCCTTGTAATATTGTAAGAATAATTATAATAGAATATATAGAGACACTCTTGTAATAGTATAAGGACAGTTATAATAGAATATAATTCTTTTCTCAAGTGCTGAGATATAAATAGGGACACCCTTATAATAATGTAGGAAGTTATAATAGAATGTAATTCTTTTCTCGAGTGGTGAGGCATAGATAAGGACACTCGTAAAATAAATTAGAAACACTCTTGTACTAGTGTAAGAATAGTTGTAATAGAATAGAATTCTTGTCAAAAAAAAAAAGTAGGAATACCTATCTAATAGATTAGGAACACCCTCTTAATAGTGTAGGAATAGTTGTAATAGAATAGGATTCTTGTTAAAAAAATATATATAATAGATTAAGAACACATTTGTAATAGTGTAGGAACAATTATAATAGAATATGATTCTTATAAAAAAAAAACATTTCATTGTTGCATTGACTTCGTATCATGATGTTGGTTTTTACTAAATTAGTGACATGGATTTTTAATTGTTGCATCGGACTTCGGTGTTTGATGTGGATTTTTACTAGAATCAATGACTTTCAATCCCTTCGGAACAATGTTTTGTCCTAGAGTAATTATAGTAGTGGAATGTGAACGGTAGCGGTTGAGAATGAAAAGATGGGAGTTCATTAATTTAAAGGGAAAGAAATTAAAAGAAAAAAAGGATTTGAAGAGACATGATTATACGGTTTTTTTTTCTATCTTTTTTGGGAGGGGGGGGGGGGGACAAAGCAACGAAATATGAATAGACATATCATAATTCGTATTTTTACATTATTGCAATAATTTTTACATTCTCAATGTAATTTTTATTTTAAAAATTAAAAAATATCTTAAAAACATAAAATATAAAATGGGATGACAATCTATTTAGAAAAGTTGAAAATCATAAAGAGGCTTTATTTTTATGTTTGATTCAAAATTGTTTGTTTTAAGTATAACAGAAAATAATGTAATGAGAAAAGTTGAAATGTGCAATGAGCCAAAAAAAAAAGTTATAGTTTTAAGAAGAGGCTTCATTTTGATGTTTAGTTCAATAATATTTTTAAACAAAAAACAATGTTATTGCAATGAGCAAATGAGTTCATAGGTTCTTTTGTAATATACACATATTTCAATTCTAGGTTAAAGCAAAAAAATAAAAAATAAAAAATAAAAATGAATTAAGACTTATCCATATTAACAAAGATACTAATAATATGGCCATTCTCCCTCGAGCAAATGAGTAATTTAAAAAAATTAGTACTCCCTCTATTCGAAAAAAGAATTGTATTTTTGATTTGGTATAACTTCTTGTAGTTATAAAATATAATTTATTTAATGTATATAATTTTGAATTTTATTCTTACTTTTTAATTTTATTTAATACATTATTATTGTTAGTAAAAATATTATATAAAGAAAGTTTCAAAATAAACTCTCTTTAAAACCGAAGGAGCAAAACTGTAGTTAGAGGCTAAGTTAAATAGAACAATTTGAGAACACGTATGAACTGAATTTTATAAAAGTGCATAAATATTTATATAATTTAAAAATTTTCAGAATTCAGCCCTAATTTCTTTTAATTCCACAAACATATATATTGCCCTAAAAAACATCTAATAAGAAAATATATATGTTGTCAAAGGTTTAGAAGCCTTTGGTTTAAGGGAATGGTAGGAATGAATCGAATTGAAATAGATTAGTGGTGGTTGGTTAGGGGGAATGGAATGCATACTGTAAAAATCATTCGCTAGTTGAGGGTTAACCGCATACTCCCTAATATTGGGGGGTATGAAATCCATTAACCCAACGTACAATTTTCTTTCCTTGTGTGCCAGGAATTCTGCATAAATCCCTTCAGAAAATTCGTCCTCTATTTTCGTCCATTTTTCTTTCCCCTTCTCCATTCCCTCAATGCTGCCCCAAGATTGCTAAAGAAGATGCCTCCAGGGGCATATGCGAGTTCGTAAGCTTGAGGTGACGTGGGAAGAAATCCTCCGGCAACGCAGGTTCAAATCTTGCATGGGGCAGATTTTTCGCTGAAATATTATGGGGATCATCACAGGGTTTGGCCTGTTGGCTCTTTCCCTCAGGCCTATGCCAACTCGTGCACATCTCTCGATTTACATCCGCCTGGCTAAGAGGCCTCTAGTACAGGTGGGGGAGTTTCGCTTTCGCAATGGGGACTTTCTTCTAAAAACAAAAAAATCCCTCCAATATTCACCTTCCATTTTCGTCCTCAACTGCATCATCCTCAGTTTGAGCGCGATATGTTGCGAGCCCTCCATTTTTGTCCTCTTGCAATATAAACTTCATCCTCAATTGCATCATCCCTCCATATTTGAGCATAGTAAGTTGCCCAGACATTGTTTTAAAATTAATTATTTTCAGTTTTTCTTTATTTGGATTGGTTATTGGAACGTTTGGTGGGTTCAATTAATTCTCACTGAATTTTTTAGCTAATTTGCCGATGCCCTTTATTTTTTTATTTTTCTAGATATGTATGTTTTTTCTTTTGATGGAGGGATTGTTATGTGATTAGGGTTTTGTGTTAGTATCTATATTGGTTCAAGATCGAATTTTTATTCCTTCTTCAACTGGGTGATGTGTTTTGTTGATTGGGCCATTTGTTGTTATGTGAGGGCTTTTGCTATTTTGTACAAGCGAGGAGATAAGATTGAATGAAGTAAAATTTTTTATGCATTTTTGTTTTTAAATTTATTGAAGTTGGGAATTGTTTTCTAGGGAATCAAAGAGCTTAAGACTTGTGGGTTTTTGTCATAACTTGTGGTTTTTGAAGTCAGAGTTTTGCTGAAATCTATTTTCCCCTTAGTTCATCAGTTTTTGTTTGCCCCTCTAGTTCCACCAAATAGTTTCTCTCCCCCCTACCATTTGTTTTTTCTTTGTAAGGATGGTTTCAGAGGGTCCTCTTATTCCTTTTTCTTTGGTGGTGGTTTTCCTTTTATTCCTTTTTGTTTGATCATAGCTGATTTTGGGTATTATTCATGTTCATCATTATGTTTATGGTCAAGATCGGGCTTTGTGGTTGTTATCTTCAATGGGTTTGGAAGTGGATTGTGGTCGTAGTACATGTTTTTCTTGATTTGTCGAGTCTACTACTTGTTTGAGGTTCTTTGGAACAATCTCATTTATTCACGGGAGTTGTTCTTATTTTCTCTTGTCTGAATCTTACGATGTTGTATCGATCGTTAGGTGTTGGAAGGTCATTTTTTTTTTGTTTGTTGCTATCCTCACATATGTTTATTACAACAAGATAGAACATTTGGAAAGAGATATATTTGTCCCTATCTCTGACTCTGTCGTTGTCTTTAACCTTCATGTGTGGCTGCTGATCTTGAAGGTTGTTTTTTTCTTCTAGGTTCTGAATTTTGGTGGGGGTTTTGTGTTTGGTGGTTGTTCTGGTTTTGTTTCTATTATATTAGAAGGAAAACATTGTGAGAGAAAAGGTGAGGGAAAGAGTTGAGGAAAAGAGGTTGGAAAATTGTGAGGCAAAAAATAAATGGCAAAAACAGTGAGGAATTGTGAAGGGAAAAATTAGTGTGAAAAAATAGAAGTGAAACACAGGCCCGGGGGGGGGGGGGAGCAAGAGGGGACTAGGGAATAGTGGTACAACAGGAATGGGAAAACAAGAAAGAAGGGAACATGGGTGGTTCGGGATGTTTTAGGAGTTGGGCTATCATGGTTTTGGGTGACTAGTTTTGGCCTTTGGTTTCTATACAATCCAAAGCTATGTTTGAGTTGCTATGTTTGAGTTGCTTTGTTTGCTTCCCCGGTTTCTTGGCAAACTTGTGCATCTATTTCTTCTTGGTCCTGTTTATGTACAGCTTTTTTGCTCTTCTGTTTTGGGTCTTTGTTGTGTTGAAAGGCTGATGGTACGGTTGTGGTATTTCATGGACTTTTATGAAACTGAATTATAGGTTGATCTTCTTTGCTCAGTGTGTTATTTTACTACTGTGGAAATGCGCACATCATATTCACTCTATTTTATATTTTGTAGCTTATTTATTTATGTTCTATATCATTTCCTTAATAATCTTAACATAAGTACATTTGTTTTTTGTTAGAAATGAATACATCTACAGCTGCCCGTGGAAGGGGAAAGAACAAACAATATTGGAAAGATGAAGAGGTCAAAGTTTTGGTTATTCTGCATCATTGAACTTATTTGGAATGTAACTAGCACTGGATGATGTATGCATCTTATTTTTAACTCTTATGTTTGAAGTGATGAAGAAGTTTGATATGGATAGATGCTCTTGAATTTTTTTTTCCACAAAAGTATGAATGATTAATTAAAGCTAACATGAGATTGATTATAGCATTTGATATTAGAGAATAGACAAGTTGAAAAATGAGATATTTTTGCTTTCACTGGCAACTAATGTAATCCCTCAATACGCACCAAAATATAGATTTAATTACTGTAGCTGGTTTGCACGCCTATTCTTTTTTTCTATAATGAAGCATTGAAACTGTTAATCAAAATCACCCCCCAAGTGTCAAAGGAATCTTATTGACCCTTTCTAACCAATCACATGAAATATCAAAAGTGATTTTCATTATTGTTGTTATATCAATCTTTGACTTTTGTATGGCATTTGATATTTCTTCAAGAGAAAATTCCACTAGGAATAATAGTATACATCAAGTGTGAACAACAAAATGAAATGCATTATAGTATTCACTCTCAATGAAACATTTATCTAGAAAGAAAAAATCTTCTCTTCTCCAACATTTGTTAGTCATGACCTGCTCAAACATGTCTTTAAAAGGGGGCGAGGAAGATGAGAGTGTTGATGACAAAGATAATTAAAATACTATAATTAAAGATAATTAACAAAAAATTATATTACATTATGCATAAGAATACAAAATAATAAAATTAACATATTACATTATTAATACCATAATTTATTAGTAATTATAGAATATTTATTATTCTATAATTAGTCTTGTTTAAGTTAGTAAAGAATATTTATTAGAATATTTATAGAATATTTATTAGTAATTCAGTAATTATAGAATAAAATAAAATAAAAATTAACTAGATTTTTCATTTCTAAAGATTTTGAAAACCAACCAACAGGCATGAGAATATAAAATAATAAAATTAACATATTACATTATTAATACCATAATTTATTAGTAATTAAAGAATATTTATTAGTAATTTATTAAAATATTTATAAAATATTTATTAGTAATTTAGTAATTATTGAATAAAATAAAATAAAAATTAACTAAGTTTTCATTCCTAAAGATTTTGAAAACCAACCACCATTATTAGTAATTATTCTCATTCTTCAACCCAAACCAACCACCATCATTGGTAATCATTTCCATTTCCCAGCACAAATCAACCCGCAAAATTATAATAAAAAAACCCACTATCATTCCTCACTACTATGATTTTTATTACCTTTTTCATTCCCCTACACAAACTAGGCGCCCCTTAATCTTGGAAAATTTGCAAATATAGTACATTTTTTAGTTGGCTTTGCAAATATAGCACATCTTTTTTTTTGTTTGCAACCATAGCACTTCAAGGTTGCATAAAGACCAAAATACCCCTCATATACTCTTCTAAACTGCAAAGACATAGCACTTCAGTTCCTTATTACACTTCAAGATTTTAGAAATCATCTTCTATTTTTTTCACAGAACCCATTGTTCACACACCTCATTAAACTATTATCAATTAAACAAAATTTGTTCTCACACTTCACTGTTTGCACACTTCATTGGACCATCATCTTCAAGCAAGAAAACCGCAACTGTGAAGAAGAAATCGCATCTGCGAGAGGTTAGTAGAGATTTGCCTATTTGAATTGGGTTTGTGGAATTTGAAGGAGAAACTGGTCGAACCTTAGGTCCAGCATTAGGTCGAGTATAGGTCGAGCAATAGAAAGGTCGATATTGGGTCGAGCAATAGAAAGGTCGATATTAGGTCGAGCAATAGGAAGGTCGAGTATTTGGTCGAACCCAAGGTCGAGTACTAGGTTAGGTCGAATACAAAGTCATGCAGAGGGTAGAGTACTTTGTTCGGTCGAGTTCTGGGTCGAGCAATGAGGCTCGATTTGATTGGACAAAAATCTTTCAATATTTACATGCCTGTTATGATCTTATTACTTGTTTATGGCTAATTTGGTTTATGGTTCTTATGTTTGATATAAATCCAATATTTATTGATGATTTTGGTTGGATATGTAGAATGACACACCATCATGTGGTCTGTACATGTTTTTTTTTGGGGAGAATAGAACATTAATCCCAATACAAATGAGCAAAACTTCATTAATTACAAGAGGATTGAACCTCTTTTGTTAAAAGAGGACACAAGCTTCACAGAACTAGTGAATCTCATCATTTTTGTCTGGGAATTAGTTATAGAGATCAAAGACAGATTGGTTATCGAATATCTACCCAAATACTTGTCTAAAGTCTCCACTCTCCCCATTAATACTAATTACTATATCAAGTGCTTTTGGAATGAAATTATTAGAGAATCTGAAGATGCCAGAATCCCAATATGTGTTACCCTTCTATTTGCCATTAAAGCATCACATGTTGAAGATAGTGCTAGCAATTTACCAATAAAGCAATTGGATTCTAATAGTTCGATATGGACTAACAATGTTTTTCCTCTAAAGAATTTTGTCAAGAACAATTTTATCGATGAAATTGATGATTGTAGAGCTAGTAACGAGGGTGAGGTTCAGGTTGACGATACCATAATTGTGGAAGAAGATAATATATCTGCCTAGCCTGGTGAGCCTGTCAATTCGGTTCAAATAAATGAACTACCAATCGTACAATGCTATACAACAACAAGGTCATCCCATAGGGACAATGAGATTTCTTCTAATAGATTAGCCTCCGTAGTAGATGTTGTGGTAAATGATGTTTTTGAAATGAGAGAGCAATTGTATATGAGAATGAGTATGTTTGCTGTGAAGCATTTCTACTATTGGAAGGTTGTTAAGGCAAATAGCAAGTATTGATACATACGATGCAAGCATAACAATTGCAAATGAAAACTGAATGCATCTTCCATTGGGAATTCAATTGCTTAGAAGGTCCCTAAATTTGAAAACACCTATACATATCAGTTATCGTTGGTGCAGTGTTATAATAGGCAAGCAAACAGTAAAGTAATTGGTTTGTAGATAAGGTGCAAGTACCAGGAAGTATATTGGCCGTATAAACCTGGCGAAATCATGGTAGATATTTGTCAAGATTTGAATGTGAAAATAACGTACAAGAAGGCTTGGCGATCAAGGGAATCTACGCTGAATGAAATGAGAGGTGAATTTGAGAATTCTTATAGAATACTTCCAGCTTATATGCACATGCTGAGGGTATGTAATCCGGATACGTTTACTGATTCGAAATGAAAAAAGATGGAAGTTTCAAATATATTTTTTTCTCATTTGGAGCATCGCTATGTGAATTTCGCATTTGTATGTGACCAGTTCTTGCTGTTAATGCCTACTTCTTGAAGGGAAAATACCCTGGGTCTTTATTTGTTGCCATTTGTATGGATGGTAACAACTAAGTGTACCCTATCTATTGGGGAGTGGTTGATTAAGAAAATGACGCATCTTGGGAGTGGTTTTTGTAAAATTTGAAGGTTACAATACGTGAGATATTAATGAATTGGTGTTTATGTCTGACAGGTATAAAAGCATTGCAAAAAGTATATCAAATGTTTTTCCGAATACCTTCCATAGACTATGTATCTATCATCTGAGCAACAATTTAACAGCAATATTCAAACACAAAGACATGCTCTCAGTATACTTTAAGGCCGCAAAAGCTTACACTCTTGCTAATTCAATGAGATGTGGAGAATTCTTTTATTGCAAATTCAAGGGTGTGCGAGTATTTAACAAAGGTCGACATGAACGATGGTCAACGGCACATTCTGGAGGAAAGCAGTATACTATAATGACCACCAACATTACAGAATGTCTCAACGCATTGTTGAATGATGCATGTGAATTACCAATTCATTATTTGGTCAAATATATTCGGAACATGCTACAGAGATGGTTTTATGAAAGGCGTACAGCGGCTAGTGAATTGAACACCCATACAACCCCATACATTGAAGATGAGCTTGTATCCAAGATGAGAAACGCACAATCATATATTGTTGAGCCAATCGATATACACCGATGGGGTGTACGAGACATTGCAAATTATATTGCTATAGTCAATTTGCTTCAAAGAACGTACACATGTCGAGTGTTTGATATGGATCAACTCTCTTGTGTTCATACATTAACTGCAGCCTGTCAACGACAAATGGACCATTACTCATTATGCTCGCAGTTTAATCAGATCGATGCACTATTATCTGCTTATACAGTTCCCATTCTGCTAGTTGGTAAATCTAGGGATTGGATTGTGCTTGAAGAAATTCTATCTATTCAACTAGCTCATCCGGAACCAAGATCTAAGAGTGGTAGACGGAAAGAGCAGAGAATTCCTTCAATAGGGGAGGAAAGAGTTGCGAAGAAATGTGGTCGTTGCGGAGGGAGTGGACACAACCGTAAAACTTGCTCTAATCCATTTGTGTGTAGAGCCAAAAAGTGATTTCATAAAACTATATATGTGAATTTTTGTAAAACGTGCTCCAATCCATTTGACCTTGTAAATCTCTCTGCTTGGTGTGATTAACTAACTAATTATAAAGAAATTTTTGGATGTATACTTTATGTTGAGCTTGCCTTACTTTTTTTGTTCTTTCATGTGAGGTAAAAGATAAACTTTGGTAATGTAATGTATGCATTTAGATGGATTTTAGTATGAATTGTTGTGGAACAAGTTTGCTTATTCTGTTTATCACTCGACCTAATGCTCGACTAGAAACTTGACTCTCTAATACTCGACCTACATCTTAACTTGTTACTCAACCTTCAACCCGACCACTTTTGTACTTGACCTACATCTCGACCTTTAACTTGACCTACATTTCGCTCTATTACTCGGCCTACGTCTCGACTTGTTACTCGACCTGGTACTCGACCAATAATTCGACCTAGGACTCGACCTTTTACTTGACCACTAATAGTACTTGACCTATTAAATGTGTGGCGCTCGATCTATAACTCGACCTAGGCCTTGACCAATTTCGTGTTCAAACCCAGTTCAATTGTAAACAAGAACATCCGAAAACATTGCGACCTCCTCGTTTGCATGCCATTGGAATAGATGACAATAGAGTATGATTGTAGTGGGAAGACGAATGGGTGCTGATAAATTCGTGTTTTCGCAGTGGATTATAATAAGGAAGTGAAGAAGAATAGTTTTCACTCTAAGGATTGCACGCTATTTCTTTGTTTTTTAAAAGAGATGGGTATTTTGGTCTTTATGCAAACTTGAAGTGCTATAATGGCAAACAAAAAAAGTGAGGTGCTATATTTGTAAAGTTAACTCAAAAAGGTGCTATATTTGCAATTTTCCCTTTAATCTTTGCACCTAGTAATTTTTATTACTCCCTCCGTACTTAAAAAAAAAGAGTCCAATTTTAAAATTTTTATTTTTTCCAAAAATAGAGTCTAGCTTTTGTGTGAAATTTTTGTATTATCCTTACTAATTATAATGATATATAATCTAAATTAAAAAGTAGGGATAAAAATAAAAAAAAGTGTACATTAAATGTGTTGTATTGTAATTTTAAAAAGTTGTACCAAATAAAATACAGACTCTTTTTTTTTTTTTAACAGAGGAAGTTCTATTTTTTAGTCTTCGCACTATTTATTTGTCAAATACCAACGCTACTATGTATTTTAAAAGCTTTCATTCTTTGCTCTATTAATTTATGACAAGTTTTCATTTATAACAAACAATTGTAATAAGTGTAATATACTTTTTAAAGGAATGAAATCATTTTCTTCCTCCATTCTGCTTCTTAATGTGTGCTTATATTATATTATAAGAATATATGCATTAAAATATATATACTAGTATTTTCCTTGTCACACCTTGACACTGTAATGTTATGGTTTCTTGTTTAAGATTTATTATTTTTGTGAATATTTTTATGTTATTAAAATTGAATACAAAAAAAAAAGACTAAATGTTTAATAGATAATGTTTACTATAATAACTTTAGTAGTTTTAATAGTATCAAGCCCATACATACTTTAATAATATATGTTAAATTGTCCAAGAACTTAAAAAGTTTAAACAAAGTTTATGAAGAATAGTAAAAGAGGAAGCAAAGAAACTTGTTTAACTACTTAGTAAATATTTATTTGGACCTGAAGAGAATTACTTGCGCTCATTTCTTAGTTTGCTACTTTTTGGTTAGGTTCGAATTTGTATCTTCCTCATCTTTGGCACTATGCTTAAGTAAAAGTATATTTGATATTATAGAAAACTTAGCATTTGTGTCAAAGCTCAATGAGCAATTAGTACATACTAGTGAGCATCAACATAATGCATTCTATGAAACGATATGAGCTAGAAATTTATTGTCAATTAATTAATTATATATTATCAATTTATATAGGAATTTTTTTTAAATGTTACATTATATTGTTAAGGTGATAAATTAAAGAATTACTTGTTTCTTTACATTATTAATATATAAAAGAAAGATTACGGCGTAAATTGTATTCAAAGGATGATATTTAAGACAAAAACATTTGAATTATTAAAATAAGTAATTTAGTTCAATTATATTTATATCAATCATGAATTGAAAAGCACAAGTAAAGATGTCTACAAGAGAAAAGTAAATCTCTTAATAAACATCATTTGTCTGTGTTTTACATAAAAATTTAAAATGACATGGATATAATTTTTCAATACTAAATTCATCAAACACTACGACTGCAAAAGATGTAATATTTTGTGGTAAGAAAATAAGTGTAGAATATTTATGTAAGTCATGATATTGAACATATTAATTCTAACTATGATGAAACTTGCGATTTGTCATTCTTATGAAGTATCTATTTGTTCCACTCATGAGTTTGTGTTTCATCTTGCGATTTGGTAGGCTTGGCAAAGCATTATGTTCCACACAAAAAGTATAAAAATTTGTTCCATGACTCAAAAAGTCCACTAGTATGCTTTGCCAACGAATAGCAGTAAGCAACTGTATCAATTTCTACATCCGTGCCCAACACATCCAGCAAGGGGGCCATTACAAATGATTTTTCCCAAGTCAATCGGCCTTGGATCATACCTTATTCCAGTATTATGACCCATGTCTTAATTTTTTTAAGTGCTCCCAACAACTCATGAGGACCAAGTTTTATGACACCTCTCACGGCATTGTTGAGAAATCGAGGCTGATCAGTCACATAAGCAAGCTCAGTCTCATATAAACAACCATGCCTAGTGATCTCTATTCCTGATTTTCCCACTGAATGTAAAGATTCATCAAAGCTGTTAAATCTATCACCAACATTGCTTCCCAAAGCATTCACAACTTCCTGTTATTGGGAATGAACTTCCACAGAGGCATCAGGGAATGAATGGAAAAATGAAAGGCATATTGCCATAAGAATGATTGTTACTTAAGTATACCCTCCATAATCTCAATCCTTAAAGAAGAACACTCCACTACATAAGTTAACAGCAAATAAAGATCATGCCTTAAAAACACAAAAAGCAGAAACCTTTTACCAAACCTATAATCTGTATACTCCACTGCCAATACTTCTACCAACTCTATGACAAAATGTTGTAAATTGGATAACCAAAAACACACAAATCTCTTAAAATGCTAAGCCAATCCCAGGTGAGTTATATGGTCAATAATAGAAATATTAAGTGTAGTAACTTAAAGGTATCCTGTTGACGCAGATACGAGCTAAATAAAACGAAAAGAAAAAGAGGATTTATTACCTCTACCAATGGAATCACCTCTGTTATTAAATTTGATGGGAGCTAACCTCTTGAACAGATTCATCTCAACCAAGACCTTTCAATTGCCCATTACAATGAAGGTATTGACTTTATTGACAAACCCACTGATACGCACCTCACGGCTATATGGCGCCGGCAATATGCAACAAGCGAAATAGGACCCAAGACTTAACTTGCGAAATCCTAGAACCGATGAAATTGAGACCGAATGGATGAATCGTCGCCACAATCTAGGTTCTACTAGATTGATATGACTCAAAGGCGCCACAAACTGGTCAAGTTTGATAAGCCCGTTGTTCTTCACAAGAACGTAGAGATTGAATCATTCAAACTCTCAAGGACGTAATGTCACAAAATCTTCTAATTCATGTCTATTGATGTCTTGGCTGAATGGCCTCTATTTACAGGGGTACAAGGATTGTAAAAAGGAAATAATTAAAATACTAACCCTAATCTAATTTCTAAAAAGGAAGGGGCAGCCAAGCTCTTTTAAGTAACTAAAAGATAGCCTTAAAATAAAAAGGAAACAAAACCCCTAAAGCCAATTGGACTTGGAAGTTTGGCCCTTTAAAGCTTCCTTCAAGTTTACAAATTTGGCATCTAACTAAAAATTACCTAATAATTTTACTATTCACGATACTATTCATAGTACCATTAATTATTCACATTTTCGCCCTTCAAGAATGAATAAATTCCTAAAATAAAGCCACAAAAATTAATTAAATGATCTTGGCCTAATATCATGCTAGAATTCGGCCAAGGCAAAATTAGTGTTCGGTTGAACAGCTCTCGGGATCTCATCACCCACTTCATTACTACAAACCATGGAAAAAATTACGGATTTGTTTAAAAAACAATTGAATGAAGGTGTAAAATTGATGATTTTTAGTGGACGTGTGCCAAGGTTCTTTTAGAGTATAGTAACTATTTACATATATATGTGTAATGCATATATATTAATAATAGACAAGACAGTCCCTCTTGACAACAGTGATGTAAATCTCAACAAGGGAAACAAGGATTGAAACTTGGAAGAGTACAACAATGGCACACAATAACAAAGATATTCTTTACATCTTACTAATATAAAAACCCAAAAACAAACATATTTATTTAGAACCAAGTCAATTGAGCTATCGCACCAATAAAAAGACTAGCCAAAGTAGTTATAAAGGTCCATCTCCCATTAATATAGATCATAGAGCAATTCCTCAAAACAAAATTCAATATTGAAATCTAATTTACCTCGAAAGTGCCCCTTTAGGGTCATCAGATTGTAACAAGCTGTTAATTGTACTCCTTTAGTCAAGTAACCAAAATCTGCAAACCAACAGTCAAAATGGATAACTAGTGACAAGGCAGATATTTAAGCTACTTAAATGACATGACCAAGGAAGATACCGGTGCAAACAATATTCCTACATGCATCATTACATAAGTCATGAAATACTCTATTGCGATGATCTTGAAGTATCTTTATATGAATATTGTGTTTATTTTGTGATTGTGTTTTTATTTTCTTTTAAATAGACTCGGAGATCGAGAATGTGAAAGACCCTTGTTAATTTCAATTTTTTATTAACATACAAGTCTCTTGAATTTTATTCCTAGGTTAAATTTTTATACATTACCCCATATATTGGATTCTAAATCTTAAAGTAAAAGTCATGTTATCCTCTCCCTAGTTGTTATTCTTGGAATATGAATTTAAAGTATAAGTCCACGACCATACTGTTATTTTGGACATCTTCTTTTTCCTTTCTTCTATTTACTTTGAACGAGGCTTAACTCAAAATATATTTTAGAAATATACCATATCGACTAGTTAACACAAGTAATGCTAAAGTTTTAGCTTTAAATATGGCAAATCCTATTTTTTTCCTATCTTACTTGTATTTTGTCTTTATACTTCTTATCAATGATCTTTAAATATTTTTCAGAACTTTGTATCTTAACTAATAGGAGTTGTATGTTTCTCGAAAGTTGTCAATTATAATGATGGTTTTGTATATCTCAAAAGTCAATCAATCCAACTAAGCTTGTGGCAAAAGGATACATTCATAGCACTAATACAAGTACAGAAGTTGGTACACAGATATTAAGAGTAAATTGGCATCAAGTAACTGTATAAATAGTAACTGGCCCCAAAGAGCAGTTGTTAATTCGGTCTTATGATCATTATCAAATGATTGGAGATGCATTTGGTGAGGTAGTTTTTTTGGCCATGCCATTTGGTATGTACTAATGTACCAACTTCTTTATATTTATTCGCAAAATAATTTTTTTTTTCTATTTCATTATTAATCAAATATTTTATTCATATAAGTTATCCCCATTGAAGCTCCTTGAATAATTCAAGTTGTCATTCGTGATCTCACCATAATGAAGTTCAAGGTGTTTCAACAAATTTCATTACATAATAATATGTTCACTTCTCATTCAACTTTTACATCTACTTTTATTAGTTTCCATTAAAATTATAGAAAACTTTTACCATTAAATAATTTGTGGATTGTTTTCCCATCTTGTAATATATTTTTTTTATTTCTATTATTTTAGTAATGATTTTTTAATAGTATATTTTTCGTTCCCTATTAAATTGCAATTCTCTTTATAATATGTAATGATTTAATAAAAATTGCTACGGTTACAATATATGACATATGACAATTTTGCAAATTGTAATCTTTAAAGATACACCAAATTGAAATAATAAACCAGTTTAAATGTTAGGAAAATTTAACTATTTTCGTAGCTGCTAATGTGATAAAAAAATGTATATATGTATATATATGTTATAATAAACCTTTTTATACCTTCTTTTGAAATAACAGGGTAATATAATTTTTTAGACAATCACAATTATGAAAATGTGTCATAATAAAGAATGTTATAAGATAATTTATGATGTAATTCTTGCTTCAATGGTTACACAATTGCTAATATCATCATAACTTATATATATAAATATTTAAAAGTGTCATAACACATCACTTTGCACATCACTTTAAGATGTAGCTCCAAATTAACTTTATAAATAATCCCAAATGTCATGACAAGGTGTTTATATGTACATTCATACCTATCATCACAAATTTCCTTAACATACAATTTACAAAATTATGTTATGTTACTTTTCCCAACAATTCTCAACGTCATTCTAAGTTAGTTTTAAAGATATTTATATGTGTCATAATAAAATACTTTACTACAAATTTAAATATGACCTTAATTTTTATCTAATTCTACAATCATAGATGTCCTAATAAGTGATTTGTAATGACATTGTATTGTTCATTATAAGACACATTCAAATGTCATATTACATTATATATCCAAACATGTAGAAGTGTCAAAATAAGTTACTTATTAACACAATTTATTTTTGTTCAATATGTTCACAAATCTCACAATGCAAACTGCCAACATCTAATTTCTACAACTCTAATGTGACACTTTAAAATATCTTTATATAACTTTAAGTTTATCTCTACACTAGAATGGACTACATTTAATATCAAAGTCAAGATAAATTAGATGTCACAGTTTATATGTTTAGAAGGCAATTTTAAATGTCTTATAAGCCTATTTTTGTTGTAGTGAATTAGGATAATAAATTCATTAGTAATTTAAGGCATGCTTTATTGAAGTTCATTTAGCCTCCAAAAGTGCATAATTTGTAGGGATGTTCAAAATCAATGATTAGATCCAAACTCGATCCAATCTAATCCGAAATGGATAGGATCATTAATTTTGAACACCCCTACAAATTATGCATTTCAGATCGAATCGGATCAGTTTTGATTCAATTTGATCTTTTTTTGCTCTTCCTTTCCTTTTCATATACAATGTTAGATAACTTAGGTTTGAAATTAATAATTTTATGTTAAAAAATGAGATAACCCCCAAAATGGTCCTTCACATATTGGCCAATGATCTTTTTAGTCCCTCACTTTTAAAATAGGAACAAATGGTCTATCACATTTCATTAATGTACCCTTTTGGTCCTCCGTCACTATTCTATCACTATTTTATCACTATTTTGATACTAGTCTAACACTATTTCATCATTATTCTGACAGAAAAACAAATGGAATAGTGACAAAGGACCAAAATAGTACATTCATAAAATGTGAAAGACCATTTGTTCCCGTTTTAAAAGTGAGGGGCTAAAAAGATCATTGACCAATATGTGAAAGACCATTTTGGGGGTTATCTCTTAAAAAAAAATCTATTTTTATATAAAGACAATAAATAAATTTCCTGTAAATACTTAAATTTGTACATTTTTCATGTAAATTAATTTTTATGTTTTCATGTAAATATTTTAATTTATTTTTTCACAAATTGACTAATTTTAATTAAAGAATTATTTGAATTATCAAAAATAATACTAATTTATATTTTATAACTAAAGATAACTATTTTGAAGGAAAAAAAGTTATAATTTTTTTTTTCATTTGGATCAAAATGGATTGGATCAGATCAAATCTTGATCCAATCCGCTCCATTTTATCCAATCCAATTCGTAGATTAAAATGAACACTCCTAATAATTTACTGTTTTGTATACGATGGATGCATGATGTTTGTTATGAGGGATAGTTAATATTCAAAGTCTAGTGGCCTATCATTGGAGATTAAAGTTTATAGAAGGAATAACATAAGAAATATTACATGTAGTATTTTTAGCTTTGTGAACAGAAATGTTAGTTGCTTAGAAGTAATATCTTTCATTGGCTTTTCCTTTCTACTTATGAGTTTGTAGAAATTTCAATAGAAAAACTATTACTAGTTTGTCATTTATTTTTTAGTTGTATGCCATTATGAAGTGAGGCAAGGTAAAAGCATATACATCATCCTTTTTGTTGTTCATCTTTTTTGTTATGTGATTGACTATCTCTCAATCAATTGCAGTAAATGAGGGAATGAACAAAAAAGCTATGCACAAAGCTTTATATGAATTAGCGATTCCAATTGGTGTAAGCATTTTGCAAGTTTACATATTGGATAGATTGTTTAGAAGAAAGCTTGGAATGTCCAGAATTTAGCTATTTTGTGTTAGAGCATGCTTGTTAGCTAAAGTTGCATGTACAAGTTATTGATATCCATTACCAAATTGAGAAATTTTCATAGAGACCATAAAACTTGAATGTTTCTCTTGCTTTAAAAATTCAAGAGAATTACTTATCAAATTGTCAAATTTTCAATTTGGTTGAAATAGGTGATTAAATTACTTAAACTAATCCTTTGGCTGTTGTGCATTTCCTAAACAATAGTACAAATTGGATTTTACACAAATTTCATACTTCATAAAACACCAAAAATATAAAATAAGATTACACATTAGACTTTATTGACTCAACCTTCTATCAACTTTTTTTATAGAAATATAAAATAAGGCTACCAACAATAGACTTTAATGACTCAACCTTCCTCTAGACTTTACACATGCAAAAACTTTTATGTGTTGAATTGTCCTTTTTTTAGACCCTACATGTGTAGAAACTTTTTTTTCCAAAACCCTATACGTACATAAACTTTTATGATCTGAGTGTTGTTTTATATGACTAAACTGCCCTTTTATATTACAAAGCAAGCAGGATTTGGCTTGAGCCACTTTTGTCATTGCTACAGCAAATAATCATGAGACAGATTATGTAATGGAGACAAATGGTAAAACGTTACTAAAAATTACAAGAAGCAGGGTCAAGAGAATTCCAAAATCCAAACCTTGATTTTGCATGCTTTGCAAGATAAGGATCCAATTTGGGATTTTGGCTAACGTGTAAGAGTTACCTTAATTGAGTTTTATATTTATTTCACTAGTTTTAATACTTTTAGTAATCAAAGAATATTTTAGCAAATTGGTTGCGTTGTAGAAATTTTTGTGAATTCAATATTTTAGAATTTGGATCTTTTTTTGTTAAGTTTCAATTTTAGAAAGATGAGTCTAGTTAGGTAAAGAATTTCTTAAAGTCTACGTAAGAATTTGAATCCTATTAAAAATTAGTTTTAAATTGAATTCTATTATAAATTGGATTTAGCTAAGAAATCTTAGTTTAAGTTGCTTTCAGACTTTTAGTTTTGTAGTATATAAATAATGTACCTT
This sequence comes from Gynochthodes officinalis, assembly GCA_020080225.1. Taxonomy (NCBI): domain Eukaryota; kingdom Viridiplantae; phylum Streptophyta; class Magnoliopsida; order Gentianales; family Rubiaceae; genus Gynochthodes; species Gynochthodes officinalis. The sequence continues at coordinate 12,916,518 of CM034622.1, forward strand.
TTCAAAAGAAGAGATACAATTGAGTTAATATAATTTATGCAGAAAATTTATCTTCTTCATAAGTTGTGTGATACAACTTTGTTTTAAATGTGATATTTAAAGATTCTTAGGTTTGATGCTAAAAGGTCCAGAGTGACTCCTAGTGATTATTTCCTTGCTCCTAAAATTTATCTATTGATTTTAGTTTTCTTTTTTCAAAAGAAAAAAAAACTATAGTTTTGCTTTCCTAAAGCTTAGAATAATTAATAGAATATATTTATTTTGAACCCACATGATATAAGAGAATTAACTTTTATGGTGACTAGGAGTGGATAGCCTTATAAAACAGGTTCAATAGACAAAGATAGAGATGATATTCTCAACATAATTGCTAGAAGAGTTGATGAGTTACAAGCCATCCTTGAAATTGAGACTTTTATCTTCAAACAAAATTAGAATACAACCACCAACAATACAAAAGCATCTAGCACTATCCAAAAAACTAATGAAAATGGTGTGATGGAAGAAATTCTTCCTGAAACTATTGTAGCTTCTCAATCAAACTACAAGGAATGATGCAAAGTTATACTCCTTCCGTCTCAAAAAAAAGTCCACTTTGGTTTATGTACAATTTTTCATTAGTTATTAGATACAACACTCTTAATGCATTAACTAAATGTATAATTTTACATTTTTTATCCTTACTTTTTAATTGTGGATATACATAATTATTATTAGTAAGGATATTTTAAAATTTTAGTTTAAAAGTGGACTCTTTTTTTGGGATGGAAAGAGTACAACATTAGCAAAGGTCACAAATTTCTCTTAGGGACATCATTAACAAGCTCCCTTAGATAAGTAGGAATGAAAGGTGAGAGCAATATGACACTGTTTGAGATATTATAAACTAGGTAAAATTTGATGCTCCAGATTTTGATGGTAGAATTGATCCAAAAGTTGTTTTTCTTGATTGATTAGCTACTTTGAAACAATATTCGATTGGTATGACATGACTGATGAGAGAAAATTCAAATTCGCTATTATGAAACTTATTGACTAAGTACAAATTTGGTAAACATGATTTAATTTGATATGTAGGTATCAAACAATGGTCATTGTATCAATATCAGCTTGGATTAGATGAAATTCTTCTTTAAAATGAAGTATTTGCCTAAAAAATATCAACTTGATCTCTATGATGATCTTGTTAGTCTCAAGTAGATGATAACGCCTGTGATTGAGTACAGGAATAGATTTGAAAAATTAAAAATTCATTGTACAACTCTTGAGAGTCAAGAATTGAACTTAGCTCACTTTAAGCTAGGTTTGAAACCTAAGTTTTGGAGCCAAATGTTACCACATAAAGTGTGTTCAATAGATTATGCTTTTTAACTAACTTTTTGAATTGAGAAGAGTTTATGACATCTTTTTAGAAAGCTCAATACTCAAGTCGGAGAGACAACTAATAAGAAATTTTCTACTTCTAATTGGTTTCCTAAGTCAACATCAAATGCAAATGCTAAGATTAAAATTCTCATAACTAATGAATGAAAGAAATATATAAAAGATGGGTGCTTTTAAGTGTGGGCTAAAAGGGCATATGGCTTACAGGTGTCCAAATAAAAGATATTTGCATGTTGATATAGTGTGTGAAGATGTAAGTAACCTATGAGCCAAAGATGAAGATGAAGAAAAATATTTGGAGGACATGGGAAGGCTTAAAGCTTATCTTGACAATATGGATGAGGATACATCTTTCTTGAATATTGTAAGGCGTATCCTTAGTACACCAAAGGCAAGAAAAGAAGATTGAAGAAGAACCTCTATATTTCAAACGTTAGTTTGCATTGGAAAGGTAACCAAAAAGATTGTTATAGATTAAGGTAACAGCATAAATGTGGTTTCTAAATCTACAATAGAAAAGTTGCTTGTAGAACCACATATAAAGCCATATAAAGTCACATGGATCAATAGCACTTCAATCCTAGTGACCAAACGTTGTTTAGTAAATTTTAAACATGGATTATATGTTGATTTAATATAGTGTGATGTCATTCATATGACATTTGCACACGTACTTTTGGGACAACTTTAGTTATATGATCATGAAATGATGTATGATAGTAAATCCAACATTTATTAATTCGACTTCAACAACAAACATATTGTTTTAAAGCTGCTAAGTGCTAACACTATAAGGAAACACCAAGAGCCAAAGTCATCAAAATTGAAAGAAGATCCAAAGCAAATTAGAAAGGTTGAGATGAAAGTGATATTCCTACAAATTCTCAACAAAAATCCTTTTGAGAAAGTGTGCATGAAAGAAGGGTTTGTCTTAGTTTTGATGCTCAACGAGGTGAAAATTTCTGCTTCATTCAATTCAATGGAATGTCTTTAGAAGTTAGGAAGCTATTATCGATTTTCTAATGTTGTTCTGAGGATCTACCAAGCGGATTACCATCTATACAAGACATCCAACATATTATAGATTTAATCCTAGGGTCACAACTTTTAATCTAGCCACTTATTGAATGAACCTTATTGGGCCCACGAGTTTAAGATGCTAGTCGCTAAACTTTTAACTAAAGGTTCTATTCAAGTATGAGTCCATGTGCAATACCTGCATTATTAAACACCAAAGAAAGATGAAACTTGGAGAATGTATATGGATAGTCATGTGATCAACAAGATCAAGGTCAAATATAGGATTCCAATTCTTAGACTTGATGATATGCATGATACAATGGCTAGGACAATAATATTCACCAAGATAGAGAACAACTTTTAAAACTAAGTATGGTCTTTACAAACGGTTGGCCATGCCATTTGGCCTTATGAATACTATAGGCACAGTCATGAGACTTATGAGTCAAGTATTTTGACCTTTTATAGGTCAATTCTTAGTTGTATATTTTGATGACATTTTGATTTATATCAAGACCAAAGAAGAGCATATTGATCATCTTCAACATGTAATGATGGTTCTATATTTGGAAAATCTTATACCTCAATTTACAGAAGTGTAGTTTATGCTTTCAAGTGTGGTTTGGGTTTATTGTTTCTAGCAAGGGTATAGAAGTTGATTCAGACAAGATAAAAGCAATTGTAAAGTGGCCAACTCCTACTATAGTAAAAAATTATGAAGTTTTCATGAATTGGCAATATTTACAAAAGATTTATCAAGAGATTTACTGCTATCATGGCACTGATAACAAACTGCATGAAGAAGAAAGGATTCTTATGAATTAAAACAACAACTAAGACTTTTGGAGAGATAAAGAAGAGAGTGATAGAAGGTCCAATGCTTAGGTTACCTAAAATTTCCAAGGTGTTTGAAGTAGCTTGTGATGCTTTAAATGTTGGAATCAATAGTATTTTTAGCAAGAAAGGCATCTTATAGCCTGTTTTAGTGAAAATTTGAATGAGATTAAACAAAGATATTTGACCTATGATAAGGAATTCTAAGCAGTAATTCAATTTATCCATCATAGCATCATTATAATGTACAAAGAATTTTTGTTGTATAAAAATCATGAAACTTTCAAGTATATCAATTCCCAAAAGAGATTGAGTCATTGACATGACAAATGAGTTTCTTTCTTATACTAATATACTTTTATGATCAAACACAAAGCTAGAACTAAAAATAAGGAGACTGATACACTTAGTCAAGTATACTCAATTCTTACATATATGGTTATTTAAGTAGTTGGATTTAATTATTTAAAATGAGATTATCCTATTTGCAAAGATTTCAAGGTCATATATGGGGATATCAAGGCTAGACAATAGGTAGCTAATCCTAATTTTTCTATACATGATTGTTACCATTTTAAGGGAACACGACTATGTTTACCAAATACCTCTCTAAGTGAATAAGTAATTTGGGAGTTGCATGGAGGGAGATCTACTAGGCATTTTGGTCAGGATAAAGCTATAGCCATGGTGGAAGATCGATTTTATTGGCCAAGTGTGAAGAGAGACATTGGAAGAATTGTTTCTAAATGCTAACTTGTTAGTTAGGTAAGGGTCAAAAGCATAACACAGGTTTTTATGTGCTATTACCGTACCACATGAGCTATGGTAGGATTTGAGTATGGACTTTGTCCTACATTTGCCAAGAACGTTGTGAGACAATGATTCTATTTTTGTGGTGGTAGATATATTTTCAAAATGGCTCACTTTCTTCCATGTTTCAAGACATAGGATGCTACACATATTACCAGGATCTTCTTTGAAGAAGTGGTTCAGTTTCATGGTTTACCAAAGACTATAGTTTTAAACAGAGATATGAAATTTATGAGCTATTTTTTACGAACATTATGGTAGACATTATGGTAGGTGTTGCATATTAAACTCTAATTTTATTCTTCTTTCCATCCCCAAATATATGCCTAGACTAAAGTTGTTAATCATAGCCTTGGAGATCTTTGATGTTTGGTTCGTGATCATATTACTAGTTGGGATCAAGTCTTACCTATGGTAGAATTTGCTTATAATAGCTCTATCAATAGATCTACTGGCTATTGTCCTTTTGAAGTGATTGTGGGAGCTAATCCCTAGAAACCTATTGATTTGGTTAGTTTGGTTTTCATTGCTCGTCCAAGTGTTGAAGTTGAAGCTTTTTGTAGACACATTTTGGACTTATATAAGGAAGTTTGTCGTAGGATTGCTATAAGTAATGAAAAATACAAACCATATGCATATTGGAGAAAAAAATTTGCAAAGTTTCAAGGAGTAGATGAAGTTGTGGTACATATTCATCTATAGTAGTATTCAAAGGGTTCTTATAAGAAGTTCTGTTCTAAACGTGTAGGACCTTATAAGATTTTCTTCTCAAGAAAATAAGTTCCAATGCCTATGTTCTTCAATTGCCTAGTAATTTGGGAATTAGTAACGCCTTCATTGTCAAAGATTTAACTCTTTATTCTAGACATGATGATGATTCAATAGACCAAATGTCTACAATTTCTCTTTCACCTGCTATACGTTTACATGACAAGGTTTATAATATTCTTGACCACGAGATTGTGTCAACTTGAGGGGTGGTAAAGATATCTCATCTATTGTCAAGAACATCCATGGGCCGACTGTATTAGATTACTGATTATGAATTTTAACAGTTAGATTCTGATTTTTATGATAAGTACGATGCTTATAACTTGTTGGAGTCATGTTTCTCAAATCAGGAAGAAATGATGGGGACAAATTACAAAAAGTTACTAAAGTTTACAAGAGACAAGGTAAAGAGAACTCCAAAACCCAAAAGTTATTTGGCATGCTTTGAAAAATAAGAATTCAATTTGGAATTTTGGTTAACTACTTTAATTGACTTTTAGATTTTTTTTAGTCCTTTTAGTAGTCAAAGGGTATTTTAATAATTGCATACAGTGTAAGAATTTTTCAAATTCAATATTTTAGTATTTGAGTCTTTTCTTTTCTTTTCTTTTCTTTTCTTTTGGGTTAAGTTTCAATTTTGAAAAGTTGAGTTTTGTTAGATAAAACATTTTTGGAATCTAAATTAAAAAACTGAATCATATTAAGTATTGGATTTAACTAAAATTCTATTACAAATTGAGTTTAATTGAGAAATTATAATTTAAGTTGTTTTCAATAGACAAATTTTTTTTTTAGCCGATTGTGTGATATAATTTTATTTTAGTGTAGTGTCTAAAGGCCTCTAAATGTGACAATTAGAATTCTTATATGTTTGAGACCCAATATTGAAATAATTTCAGGGGGTGTTTAGTTGGTGGGTTTTTGGGAGAATGGAATGGGGTAGAAAATGATTGTTTGGTTGGTTGATTTGGATTTAGAGGAATGGAATAAAATCTTTGAGAAACCCCACCCCCCCCCCCCCCCCGGCCTCGGGCCGGGTTTGGGGGGAATGGAATAAAAAAGACTTAAAACGACATTGTTTTGAGTCAAAAAGACATCATTTTGAGTATGTTTAAAAACAAAAAAAAAACATTTTTGTAGCTGCACACCTGTCAATTGTGCGCGCCACGTGAAATGGTGGCTGCAAACCCACCACTGGTTTGCAACCAGCATTTTGCGCATTTTTTTTCTTTTTTTAAAAACAAATTTCACTAACTTGTAGAAAATATTTTTCTTTACAAATTGACATGCACTTCGACTATTTTTGGTACAAGATATGATTTTCTTAAACATAATATAATGTAAAATAACAATATCTTTATTATAATATTAGTATAAAATCTATTAATAAATTTATTAATATTAATATTAAACTTTAATTTTAATATAAAATCTATTCCATTCAATTACAAAATAATATCAAACAACATAATTACTATCATTCCATTCCATTCCAAACCTTCCTTTTGATCAAATCCATTCCATTCCTAAACCCAACGTTTATACCAAGCGTCACCTCAGAAATTTTTCTTGACTTTATTCATGTTAATAAATAATTTGAAATATCTCGATTTTTTAAAAATTGATCCAAGTCAAATATCAAAAATCGAAACACTTCTTTTTACACTATTTTGGAAATATAAGAACTCAATCATACAGATATAAAAAGGTTTAAAATTACTGATTTTAATTTTCTTTTCTCAAAAAAAAAAAAACATAGTTTTCTACCTTTCTACAGTTTAGAAGAGTTAAATCGGTCCTGAAACTATACTTGTGCAGAATCATTATCGCTATAAACTGTAGTAAAATATCATATCAGTTTGTCTTTTACAACTGCTGGTTATTACATCGGCATGTCTAACCTTATATATCATATTAGCATATCTACTTATGAAAAAATAATTTTTAACGACAGGTGCTGGGAGTTCAAAGCCATGAAACATTACGAGAAAATTTACTTTGACTGTGACTGAGTTTGTTTAACATTAGGAGAAAAATGCTGAAAAAATGGTAAGGCAAAAAATTATGAAGATTTTCGATGTGTCTATGGAAAACGTGGAAACAAGAAAACGTGTTACTATTATTTACTAGATTATACAGATTAAACTCTTTCGTTACCTAAAGGAAATTGTCACGTCGAAGAGAAATTCAAAAACAAAATTTTTAAGTTACCAAGAAAATTGAGCAACAGATATCAAACGAAAACTTAAGAGCTTTCAATCGAACTTTCAAGTGTAAAAGGATAGTATACAGCAAAACAGTTCATCACATCCCACAATACCAAGAATGTAACAAAGATCCACCAAGTATCCTTAAGGCACAAAGATTGATGATCAACTACAGCTCTACAAACGCAAAATAAAATGAGCAAAGAAAAATTCTCCAACAAAGCACCAACAAGATACAACGTACAAATATATTGAGTTTTCAGTGTCTTTAACCTTTCCTTTCCCCCCACACCAACAGAATTATACAACACACGAAATGGATTTCAGCAGTGAATGATACCACACTGCAGCTCTTATCTAATGGGAAATACATGGCGGGTTTGATTATGCACATGACTTCTAATATTTAGCTTTAACCGGGATCAATCTTCTCAAGATTCTGCACTTGGGTTCTGCATGCAGCAAAACCATTTTTTCTGAAAGCAAAACATAAAATCAATATCAGTATGGTTCTTTTGTAACGGAGTCAAAGAGTAGCTCAAAAGATTGTTTGCATAAATGCCAAGAAAAATGGTAAAATTATTGCCACTGGCAAAAACCAAGTAGCTAAATAATGTGGTTATTTTTATGCCATCGGCCATAAGTGGAAGAGTAAACAACTTTGTTTCTAATCTGCAATGGCAAAAAGAATCAATCTTTATCATGACACTGCTCTGAAAGATCTTGGATATTGCAATTTAATATCACGGCAGATTGCTAGGTAAATATTCATGAAAACTGTTTTTGGAGCTAGTAATCAAAAGAAAACATACACCCTGAGGTTTCACTTGGATATTGCAACTTGTATCACTGCAGATTGCTGGGGAAATATTCATGAACACTGTTTTAGGAGCAAGTAATCAAAAGAAAACGTACACCCTGAGGTTTCACTGCATCTACTCCACGTTTAGGTGCAGCATCTGCCTTTGTCGGTGACTCAAGCTTGCCACCAGTTTTCTTCTCATCCCTGGCCTTGTTGAAAATCACAGTAAATCCCTCTGCAGAAGCTGGGTCATTAACATCCCATTCACCAAACTTTGGCAATGGCCGACCCTTCTCCTGTCCAGTGCAAAACAGATTAACAATTCATAGAATCATAGCCTTGTTCAATGAAATTTTAAAGAGGACATATTTGCACAAAGAGTCTAAATGAGTCAAAGAGCAAATTCATGATATTTGCCAATAAGGAATAATGTAAGTTCCTGACAAAAACTTTGAATGCTCATACAGCAGGCCATTGTTATATAAACTTCATTTGTTATGGTAATAAGTTTGACTAAAAAATGATCCATTATATACTAGCATTCTCAAAACCAGTCAAGCGAAATATCTTACAAGCCAGCCAAGTCTTACAATAAAACAAGAGATAGCAGAAAGGCAGAAAAAGCAAGCACAAAATACTTTCCCAACGCGAGGCCAATTTATACCAGCTGGTCAGTGTCCGACATATTCTATGCCAACAATAAAGTTCTTCCTAGCCTCCAGTGTTCTGACAAAAAATGAAGTCAAAACAAACATGAGCTCAAAATCCACCAAGTTCTTACAAAAAAATAGAAGAATAAAATCAACTTCCTGGAGAAAGCCCATTAAGCATTAGAAAGAGCAACGTCAATAGTTGCGCTTCGAAAAAAGAAGCCAAGAAAATTATTGCGAACCGAAACAGAATCAAAATCAGTGATTTGAAGCTCAGTCCTAAAACAGCTATGTGTACGGACACAAAATTTTAACTCACTTGTATAATGCAAGTAAGAATAAACTTCAAAATCCCACAGCAGAAACTAACATAACAATTGAATACAAAAGAGCTGATTACCTAAAAGAGCATATTAGAGAAATGATGAATGGATTTATTCGTATATAAAATACTTCCATATATGAACACTTCAGGAAAAAAAAAAAAAAAAAAAACCTAAGGGGAAAAAACCCAAAATTTAGCAAACGGAAAGACAATACAATCTAGCATCAAACTTGAAAAATCAAACTACCTGATCATACAGAATCAATAATACCCATTTTCCCTCAAATTAGCTAAGATATTAAAATCAAGCACTAAAGCTACAATTTTAATCCCACAAAAAGAAAACGGCCGCAGCAAATATCAACCCACCGAAGCACATCAATTGATCCTAACATCAAATCCAGCAATCAAATGAAATTATAGAAAGAAAAAGAAAAATCTAGGGTTACTAAAAATTCAATCTTTTTCAATTGAGGAAACAAACAAAAGAATTTACATGCCAACATGAATCCACAATAAGAGAGATACTGTTTCTTTCACCGTAACAGCGAATCAATCGTCCCAAAACTTAACCGAGAGAGAAAATGCAATAGAGAAAACGAGGAATCGAATTGAAGCAATTTTGTGGGCATTTTGTAATAATTCTTACGCACGTGTCCCCACTGCCATGTGAACTGAGAGAAATTTTGGCCTTGTCGCCTTTTATTTGTTTATTATCTTTATTTTTGAGATTGTCTCACAAACATAATTTATATGATCAAAATTTTATACAAAATCGATTTAAAATAGTAAAATTAATTTAAAGTAATAAAATTGGATAAATGAGATCAAATTGTAAGATTGCATAATTTGAAAAAAAATTAAAAATTAAAAGTTATAAATTATTTTTAAAAGAATTATTAATTAATATATAAATAAATATTAAAAAAATTATGTATTTTTTATAATTAAATAATCTTATTTTAATTTTAATTTTTTATAATATTTTATATTATTTTTTTAATATTTTAATTGTTATTATAGTCGAAAGGTATTTATGTTTAATTCATTTATTTATTGTTAAAAATTAATAAAAGTATAATTATATTATTTATATAATGATAAATTTTAATTTTACTTAAATATATAAAAAAAAATTGAATAAATTTAACTATATTTTATTTACATAATAAGGTATGATTGTAATTTGAATCGAAATTATTTTAATAAATTTAGATCGTAGAACCATAAAATCGACGAGATCAAATCGAGATTTTAAAAGCTATGTTCATAAATTGAAAAATGACTTGGTTATGATTTTTGGGATACTAAAATCTATGTTCATAAATTGAAAAATGACTTGGTTATGATTTTTTTTGGTTGGGGGGGGGGGGGGAATGCCCTACTTTATTATATTAACTATGTACTATTATAATGGGAGGTGGGAAAAGAAAATACCATCATAATGACAATTATACAAATTAGAAATATTTGTCATATCATGTAGGGTGATACAGCAAAACTCACTCATTTAAAATTGAATTGAACCGAATTAGTGCATGCATATAGAGCAATTGCATCATAGAACCACTGTGTGCATTAATATTGTGAATATTGCAATTATAGCAGTAATATAATAGAAGCACTGAGTGAGAAAGACAATTTTATAATTATATTGAATTTGAACTTAAGCAATGTTTCGTATTAATTTTTTTAAATAAGTTTGTTGGGTTTGGGAAGAATGATGTTTGAACAGAAAACTAATAACGTTGAACAATAAATGACAAAATTAACGACATGAGTTTTTAGGTTTGACCCTGCTTCCGTTGGTTTATCAATAACAACTCTAATTTGAAGACAAAAGAAATGCTGGGCGTATTCTAATTTCTCTCATAGCAGTGTTTGACTAATTGATTGAGTCATCTTCTCTCTCTGCAGTTTTGTGATAACGGATGATTCTACGCCAAGACCTCATGATTTTTACACGTAATTATCAAAATTATCTCAAACATTTCCAAAGTCAATTATTACTAGAAGACTGGTTTGTAGTTCTTTTTGTTTTTTCATGACTATTCTTTCAGTTGTACTTACAAAAAAGGGCCATTAAGTCATCCGCATCTCAGCAATGACCTCTTATCAAGACCATGGAACTTGAAAGAAAAGATCATATGAAATACTGGGTTGTCAACTTGTCATGCAGGAACAATAAGAAGGCTGAAGGTTTGATGGTGCATATATTTATAATACGATGTCAACTGTGGGAGTTTATGGCCGCAGCTAGCCATGCTCTGTTCTGTCCACCAAGAGCCCCACACCTCCAAATTATTCTACATTAATTGTTGAAGATAGGACATAAATATTGCAACAATTACATTCTACCAATGAGAACCTCTTCCAGAGTCCAACTTTACTCCAACACAAATATCTGGTTGTGTATAAATTACATTTCCAAAATATATTTTTATCATTTTTAAAATATTTGTGTAATTTTAAATATATATATTTTTATTTTATAGTTATTATTTAAAAATAATAAAAATGTATTTTAAAACATAATTTATAATGATAATTTTTATCAAAACAAACCCTGCACTTGGGAGCTTTTTTTTTCTGACAGCAACTTAACAAGGCTGAGTTATCTTTATTTGGAAGGGAGTAAGTGGATGTAAACGTCAAAGTAAGAATAATCAAGTTTACCAAGTTTAATCCTTTCCAACTTTGTACCTCGAATCAGGAGCTCACTTCTTGCATCTATACGACAAGCTTATTCACACCTGAGCTGTATGTAGCACAAGAAATACGAAACTTTTGTAATAAAAAAAGGCAGCTAAAGATTAAAAATTGTAAAGGGAAACAGCATAAAGGCTAAAAATTGTAATGGGAAACAGCATAAAGCTAAAATTTAGCAGCCCAGCAAGAAAGAATAGTGCCACTTAAGATGGAGGTATCTGACGTGCAATATTCTGCCAAGAGATTAAAAGAAAGTACAACATATTAAGTAGTACCTTACTCTAGAAAACTGCAGAGAACAAAAGCAGGGAAATTCATCTGCTGCACCTAAAATTTGCATGCTATTTTCCCCACTTGCTACTTGATATCGATTCCAAAGGCCCAATAACCCGGTAGTCATATTTTTGGATAAACTTTTTTTTTTCCAAAACGATAGCAATTTCATTGAATGAATAATAGAACTTGTACAAATGTTAGCCAGAGGAAGCTAAATGATCTCCTTGGTCTAATGGATTAGCCAAGGAGAAAAATGGAATAATGGTTGAGGGTTACCATTATCCCATTAGATGCAAAGGAGAGCTAGCTTAGTGCTTGCGAACAATAAACCTAACCTATACAATGGAAAGAAAGCTATAATATCAAAAAAATTGCCAAAAGGTTGATGTTGTGAGATACAGTGTTAATAGCTAATTTCAACTAAATGATTAAGTTTGGACACTATATCTTGAACATCAGTCGCAATCTAGTCTCACACTGTTGTAACTATTACATAATAGTAATCTAGAAAACATAAAAGGAAAATGGACCACTTAGAGAAGCCAAAAGCATCCTATTGCCATTCTTCAAATAATTATCAAGGTCCTATTTCCAGTCTTCAAAAGGAGTTCAGACTTGCCAAAAATAATCAGTCCAAACAAGAAATCAGCCTAGTGAGAAAGAAATAACAACAGAGAGCAGGATCAGTCCAACCATAGGAAATCCAAGCAGAAAATAACGTGAATTAAGGAGTGAACTAGCAGAAATTAAATCAACATTGATAAACTAGGATTTAAAGACTTTAGATCAGAAAGTGGAATTAAAACGCTTCAAAACAGCAGTGAGTAGCCAGATATTAGAATTAGAGAGAGTGAAAAGAAGATATCCGTGGATGAGAGAGCTTGCAGCGATAAGGAACTAGATATTAGAGTTAAAAGTCTTCAAACCAGCAGTAAGTAACCAGCAGTGAGTAACCAGAATGTAGAAATTAGAGAGAGTGAAAAGAAGATATCCGTGGATGAGAGAGCTTGTAGTAGAAGATAGAAGAGAACAGAGAACATGGATGACTTTGCAGGCAGAAGTAATCAACCAACCCAGGGATGAACCAGAAAGTAAAGAGAACAGAGAAACAAAGATGTATTGAGAGCAAGGGGTGACAGAAAGCAAAAAAAAATAGTCCACCCTAGAGACTCAAAAACAGTGCTTGAGGGAAAATGCCCCAACCAATCAAGGAAACATATGCATACCATAAATCATTTGTAGCATGAGAACAAACCAAGAGGGTTTATAACCAAGTCTACATCAAACACCTTTTGGTGATTCCCCTTTCTTTTTTCCGGTTTTCTTTTTCTTGCTTTTTTTTTCCCTTTCTTCGCTTTTTTTTTTAAGCGTTTCAGGAGAGCAATGAAACATATTTTCTGAAAAGAAATATTAAGAGTACTAAGTTTACATAACCACAAGAAGAAACCTTAGAAACCAAACTTAGAAAGGATAGTGAAAGTGTAGGGATTCAGAGAGGAAATAGTGCTATCATATCCTTCAATTTTTCCTATATAAACCAACTAATTGTTTGCCATTTTTTTTATTTTTTTTTCCCGTTTTTCACCCTTTTTTTTTTCCTTTTCCTCCCTTCATTTTAGCTTCTGCCTGTTCTGCTTCCTTGCATCTCTCTTCTTTCCTTTGCTTTTTTAGTGTGTTTTATTTAGTAGCCGATGGACTGTCTATACAATTTCCTCCAGAAAGGCAATTGAAAGCTGACCATGTCCACTATTTTTCCATTAATGAACATCACAAAACAGCCTCCATTGCTGTCCATCTTAAATAGTAGCCTTAGTTGGTGGAGAAACAAGCAAGAGGGTTCAAAAGAACACTTGAGTGCGCATAGCATGTAACAAAGTATGGCAACCCAGTTTTCATTGAGGCATTTTGGCAAACAAGTTGGTTGCCTCCAAGACAAGTCTTGGAGACTCATAATCCATGGAATATTTTGATCCCAGATTTCTAGCCAAACAATCAGCCAACAACTTATATCCAAACACAACAGTCCACTCATTACCATTCAAAGTCAGTCCAAATTACTTCCAAAAAAAGAAGGACCAAATCACCTCCAAGAATGCAAGTAAAGGTTCAAGAAACATACCAGAACCTGCTATGCTCAGCCTTGAGAGATTGTATTTCCTGCTTTCGGTACCAAGTTCTTGGCATGAGTTGTTGAATTCCAGAAGAGGGAGCTACCCTTCCCTTAGTTCAGTACTCTTGTGCTCTTTCACCAACAAGAGAAAAGAGGGATGAAAAGAAATAAAATGACTTGGAGTTTTAGTACCCATCGTGACCCATAAGGTTATAACCCGGAGACCTTCCATATGACCTGTATAAAGAATTAGTCAATCCACTCTCAATAGTTTGAAGACTCAAAAAACAAAGCAAGGAAAAGGAAGAAACGAAGACCTCAAAAAAAAAAAAAAACTGGGCATTGAGAGAGAAAACTAACACATATGTGCAGGGGGAAATAGCTCAGCATCAAGATCTCTATGAATTCACATGTACCAACTTCCTCATGTTAATATGGACCAGAAAGCAGGGGATCAGAAAGTGAGAATCACTCTAGGGCTTCCGTTTGAGCTTCCAGCATTAATCTTAAAGACACCTCTTTGTATCAATGGATACTGCCGAATGAAGGGCCATTTTTGACGTCACCTTTGGCTGAGAAGAGGATAGATAGTTAAGTTAATTCTTTGAAAAAGGAGTGCCACAACAAAGGAACTCAAGGGTAAAGGATAAACGGGATCAATGAGAGCTAAAATGGTGAAAACAGCAAGCAGAAAACGGCTTTGATAGCTGTCTGTACTAATGCAAACTCGATAAGTTTATATACCAGTAAAAAAGGAGTTTTACTACATAATGACCTCTAAACTAATATATGTAAAGGTAGTATCACAATTTGGTTCAATGAATTGGTGTAGCCTCTTTTAGGATCTCTTGATATTCCTTCCATTCCAACAAAGCCTTGTTAACCACTTCATGAGCTAGATGGCTTATCCCCTCAAATAGCCAAAGATTACGTGTTTTCCATAACATCTAAAGAATGTATACGGAAAGAGTAATTCTGTCATTATTGATGGAGTCCTTGCTCAATGCACTTAATGATTCCCACTAATGCCTAAAACATAACTGTTCTTGTCTCAAACCGTCCTAGTGAACGAGAGAGAGTCGCCACACAATATCTGCCCTATCACAAGTAAAAAGGGCGTGCTCAATGGTTTTCTCATGCATTCCGCAGCAACCACAGACGGCATCCTACAAAATTTTGCGTTTACACAACTTTGTTTTGGTTGGCAAGATTCCTTGGTAGCAACGCCACAGAAAATGTTTCAGTTTTCCTTTGACTGGAAGCTTTCAAATTCTACGCCACATGTGGGTAGCTGTGGTCAAACTGGAACTACTGGTAGCTGCGTTTACATTTAATTAAGCTAAATGCCGCTCTATAGCAACCTGATATGCAGAATGCACAGTGAACTTTCCTTTGCTGTCATGTTGCCAAATTATCTTATCTGGACCAGCCTCCTTGTCTAAAGGGATTTTAGAAATTGCCTCTGCATCCTTCGGTTGGAAAAGTTGGTCAATCAAGTTTTGATTCCACTTTGTCCCCTTCTCCATCATTAGTTGGTGGCACCAAGTTGTTGACTCGTCATTATAGACTTTTGGAAGTGGTCTGAAGTTGGCTCTATGTGTTAGCCATGGAGACTCCTAAATTCTGATTTCTTTTCTGTCTCCAACTTGATATCTCATCCCCATTTCTAATATATGTTTGGCTCCTATCCAACATCTTCAAAGCCAAGATGCATTGGTGTGGACTTTGGCTTGCATAAGTGTGCCGTGGGGATAGTATCTCGCCTGTATTACACGTCTCAGAAGCAAATTAGGAAACTGAATTAACCGCCATAATTGTTTAGCTAACAAGGAGTCATTGAACACTTGTATATCCTGAAAACCAAGACCTCCTAGCCCTTTCGGAAGTGTTAATTTTGACCAGGCTCTCTAGTGTATTTTGTGGCGGTTATTTGCATTAGAGCCCCACCAAAATTTCGCCGTCTCACTGCTCAATACTTTGCATATGCCAATTGGTAATTTAAAGCATGACATTACATAAATAGGTAAGGAATTAAGGACTGATTTGATGAGAATTTCTTTACCTTCCTGACTCAAGAATTGAGTTTTCCAGTTACCTATTCTTTTCTTATAGTATACGTAAAAACTTCTTTTTTAGATTTACTGATACCCAAAGGCAATCCTAGGTATCTGGCACTTCTTTGCTCATTTATCCCATTTAAGACTTGAACAATGGTAGTTTTCTCTTGACTTGCTAGATGCCTACTGAAAATAATAGAGGATTTATTAAGGTTAACTTTCTGTCCCGATGCTTCACAGTAGTTGTCTATGATCCTTCTAATGTGCCTAGCTTGCTCTACTGTAGCTTCACCAAATATTAATGAATCATTTGCAAAAAAGAGATGAGTGAGGAGTGGACCGTTACGACACAATCTCAATCCCCTATAGGTACCCTCATGTACAGCCTTTCTAATTAAAAATGAAAACACTTATGAAAGTATGATAAACAAATAAGGAGACAGTGGATCTCCTTGTCTAATACCCCTTGTGGGTTGCACATAGCCACTAACCTCACCATTAATGTTAAAAGAAAAAGATGAGGTACTGGTGAGCTATTTGGTGTGTGCAAAAGTGTGTCAAAATATAGCTCAAACTCACACAAATTTACACCTAAACATCACTTAATCAATTGTAGTAAAGCTTAGGGATCATTTTCCACAGGGAAGGGGACAAAACAAGAATTTAAGTACAACTAATTATTTGCTATCTATGTTACCTAATGCAATGATTTAAAGAGTGATATTTAACTAAGAAGCATGAAGAAAAGTATGCAAATAAATGGGAATACTAGAATCTAAATGCTAAGTTAAACAATTCAACTAAAACAAGGAGAGAAACACACAATTGAGGAAGGAGGGTGATCCTTGGGCTCAATGCAAGAGTAGGCTACTTCGACTCCCAAAGGCACCGAGTTTAGGGCAACATAACTAAGTGGCTACATCCATTCGCTCCGAATCTCCTTTCGGTCTCATCGGAATTGTAGAATGGGGAATCTCCTTTCGGTCTCATCCCCACCTAGTGCACATTAGCGCCTATGGCTTCCACACAACTCTAATGCACAATTTTAGCCCTAGATGTTGTAACCAACTACTTCACATTCCCTAATTTAAGTATTTAATCTAAAAAAGCCACCTATTTTTCACTCCATATCTCCTTTCGGTCTCAATGGAATTAAATGATAGAAGATCTCCTTTCGGTCTCACTTCTACCTTGTGCACATTAAAACCTATGGCTTCCACACAATTTTAATGCACAATTAAGCTCATGTGGTGGTTAATTCTTGTCTTAAACACCTAAATTTAGTGAACACTAGGTAGTTCTTCCTATTTTTTGCCTAAATTCATGCATGTCCTAAAACACACACAAACACCAAGAACACACACTAAATGTGGCCACATTCAATGCATGTCATTCATTTAATACAAGTAGAAAGACTTTAATTAATGCAAGCCCATCACTCTAAAACCCACAAGGAATCAAAATAAACCTAACCCATACATCAAACACCAAGAATCACCCAAGATAATTTAGCCACTCATGGCTTCAAGCAAACAACAACCACAAGGAGATATAACCATTAAAAGCACAAGAAATTGAAAGAAATACTCCCCTTAATCAAAAGAGTGGTGATTCTGACCAAATCTTACACTTTACAAGCAAGGTTAGCTCCAAGGATTGAAGTTTTCAAGAGTCACAAGAATGCCAAACCCTAGCCCCAAATGAAACTCACGGTTGTGAGTTGGGGAAAATGTGAAAAATATCTAAAAACTAACCCTAGCTAACTACCCGTCCTTGTTTTCTGCAGAAAATGGGGTATTTATACAAGTAGGAAAATTGGGGAACAATTGTGAAGTTTCAAAACCTTGCGGGACTCAAAGTGTAAACTCAAGGTTTGCAGGCGAAGGCTGACCGCCGCAGTGGTTAGAAAATTCTGCCAACCTCTCTTTGGTTCGCGCCTTGTTCTGCTTTTGTCCAGTTTTGGTCCCTTTGCTTCCTGAATTTGGGAAAACTTTCTTCATGAAAGTTTTTGATCTCTTTCTCAGCTTTCCATAGCATCTTGAATAATCTCATTTGGACATCTGCATCAAGATTTATTAACTCCAGAAGATGGCTGATTTTTCTCCCTTTTTTCCTCTTCTTTGGTTCGCGCCTTGTTCTGCTTTTGTCCAGTTTTGGTCCATTTTATTCGGGAATTTGAGAAAACTTTCTTCATGAAATTTTTTTCTCTCTCTTTCAAATTTCCATAGCTTTTTCAATCATCTCATTTGGACATTTGCATCAAGAGTTATGAATTCTGGAAGATGGCTGATTTTTCTCCCCTTTTTTACTACAAAAAGAGCAAAAGATGAGAATCACAAGTATAATGTGATTTCTCTTATAAACATAGCATATTTCAATGAAATCTGTGCAAAAGCATGAAAAACACATAGTTAAACTTATGAATATTTAGTTGAGAAGCTTGCAGCGCCGCCCCACTCTCTCCTCCTTTCTCCCCTCTCCGTCCTTTCTTTCTTTCATAACTTCACTATCTTTTCTCTTAAAATTCCTCGTAAATCATAGTTATCTAAATAATTTCATCAGTTTTTTCTTTCTTCTGCACTCTTAGCAAACCCAGATCTGAAGAGAAAATAGTGCAGCTTTAAAATTGGAGGTGGCTGCCACTGTTGAAGCTTGAAGCTTGGTCCCGAACTCGAAGCTCGAAGCTTGGTCCATCAATCCTCAAATCCGCTTCACCCTTCCAGTTGAAAGCTTGAGAAGAATTTCAGCTCTAAACAGCCGTCAATAAGGGTCAAAGCGTTGATAATCCACCCCAAGAACCTGCAACAACATAGCCTTCAACCCACATTTTCTATTCTCCCCATTCTCTGAGGGGAATGGGGGAAGTACTTTTTTTCTTCTTTTTTTTTTCTGTTCCAGTAATTTCTTTTTAGGTAGATAAATAAAAAAAAAACAAAAAAAGGAAAAAACAAGAGAGAAAAACAAGAGAGAAAAACCATTTCTATCTTCTGCCGAAGCCGAATCTATTGAAAATCCATCTGGAGTGCAACATTGAATCAGGTTGGATTGTGATGCAGTTTATGGCCTGGATTTGTTTCTCTTGGTCATTTTGGTGGGACTGAGATGAATGGAACTAGGCATGGGCTTGTTATTGTTTGTTTTGCTTTCCTTGATTCCTATGTTGTTGCACAATATTGGTTTTGTTGAGAAGGGGATGGTTGGGTTTGCAGAGGGGCGGCGGCTGAAGGCTAGGGTGGAAAAATTAGTTTTTTTTTTTTGGTGCAGCTGCGGTCTCTGCAACTTGGATTCACGCCACGACTTGCGGTGAGAGTTAGAGATTAAGTTCTAGTTTCTTTCATCACAGGGCATTAGCTGTGGGCCCATTGAGATGCGTCGCATCAATTTTGTATAGTAATAGTGCCCCTATATAAATGGGCTTTTGTATTAGGGTAGTTCCTAGGTTGTCCAAGTCCTCAACCCTTCCCGTCTTGTGCGGGTTTCAATTCGGTTGAACTTAGGTCGTCTAGGTTGTCTCCCTTTCCCGTCTAGTGCGGGTTTAGCTTCCCGTCTCGTGCGGGTTTATATTGTTTTGCTTTTTCTTGCCCCTCGTGGGCTTTTTGCCCCTTTGCGGGCCTTTGTTTTCGTGGGTTATAGCGCTGCTTTCAGTTGCTACGCCACGAAACTCTAAGCCCTTGCGGCTCTGTACATTGGCCTTTGTGCCACTTTATCAATCCACTATCGTTTCGAAAAAAAAAAACTTATGAATATTTGATTCTCATCAGGTACTAATGCATGTTATAATCCAAGCTGCAAACTTTTTTGAGAAGCCCATCTGAATTAGGACCTGAGATAAAAAAACCCCATTCCACCATATCAAAAGCCTTTGTCATATCTAATTTTAAAGCCATGAAACTCCTTCCTGATCTTTTAAGGCTCTTGATGTAATGAATACATTCATGTGCAATAACCACATTATCTGTGATTTGACTTCTAGGTACAAACGCCGCTTAGCTTTCATTGATGCAGACATTGAGGCAAGGTTTCATTCTTTCGGCTAGTATCTTAGATATGATTTTATATACAACATTGCATAAACTAATAGGCCTATATTGGGCTATGTTGGTTGGGCTCTTTATTTTGGGAATGAGAGTAATAAGTGTATGGTTAACACTTGTTAGCATTCTAGAGTGGACAAAGAAACTTTTGATAGCAAAAATAATATCCTTTTGAACTACCTGCCAATAGTTTTAAAAGAAGGGGAGTCATACCATCCGGGCCTGGGGCCTTATTAGGGTTCATACCAAACAAAGCATTCTGGATCTGTGCATCCTTGACTGGTTTGGTGAGCCTCTGGTTCATTGCACTTGTAATCGATGTTGGGATACCTAGCAAAAAGGCTTGGTTAGTAATGGAAAGTGAAGTAGTAAAGAAGTTAGAGTAAAAATCTATTACTTCATCATTGATTTCCTCTGGATTGGTACAAATCCGACCATTAGCTTTCAACAGTCTATCAATTGCATTCAATCTTCTCCGTTGCACTGTAGAGACGTGAAAATACTTTGTGTTCTTATCCCCCTCTTTAAGCCATTGAATGCGAGCTTTTTTATGCCAATATTGTTCCTCGTCTCTATATGCTTTGTGCAGGTCACCTCTCAGCATCTTCCAAGTTTGCCAATCCCTTGTACCTCCGACTTGGCTCATCAAGTCCATTTGCCCTTTGATCTCCATTATATTCTGTGCCGCATTAGTGATGTCAGCATTGGCCCACTTTAGCAACTCAATGCGGCACTGCTTGATTTTGCCTGTGACTTGGTACATTGGAGTGCCGAGTTGAAGCCTAGACCAAGCTTGTTCTACTACGACTGTTACTCCTTCTTTTTGGGTCCATCTTTTGTCAAAGAAGAATCTCCTTTTCTGTCTAGGCCTGTCCCTATGCGTATCCAATAAAAGCAAGGAATGATCAGATGTCTGGTTCTCCAAGTGTTTGACCACCGCGGTAGGAAATTTGAGCATCCAATCGGCTGATCTAAAGAAACGATCAAGTCTTTCTTCCACAAACCCCTCTTGTTCTCTATTATTTGCCCATGTGAAGGGTCTCTTGGTATACCCTAGATCCGTCATACCCATGTCTTTGATGAAATCCCTAAAATTCTGAAAACTAGACTCTAACGGGGTTGGCCACCTCTTTTCTCTGTATGATTCACAAGATCATTAAAATCTCCACCTATTACCCAGTTGTTCCCCCATTTATTTTTGGCATGTAAGAGATATTCCCATTATTGACATCGGACTCTGGGATCTGTACTCGCATATACAAAAATTACCCAAAAAAGCTCTTGATCCCCTTTTTTATGAGCTTGAACTTCAAAGCAAAAATCTGTTGATAGGACTTAATTTATTATCATATTATCACTCCAAAAGAGCAAAAGGCTACCTATTGTACCCAATGGATCAACATTTTTCCAACGATCTTGGATACGAGAAGTTCTACAAAATGTTTGAATAAAAGACGCCTTTTGTTTAGTCTCACTAATAAATACTATATCCGAGAGGTGGAATCTTAGAGTTTTCTTCAGCTGAGAAATGGTAGAGGGCCCTCCTAGACCTCTACAATTCCAGACACAAAATTTCATTGATCATCTTGGGGCCATTTAAGGCTGGCTTTCTCCACCTGCAAATCCCGAATTATAAGACCGTGAGACCGCCTTTTCTAGCTTCTTACTTGTCCCCTCCCATTATCTGTTACTTTCTCATTTTCAGGAATCGGCCATTTTCTTTTTCCCCATCACTACTATTAGCCTTCGCCACTGATTGAGTCCCTATTTGGTTGTGACCTCGAGCCACACTGGTTCGGTGCCATTTCCTTGTTCTAATCCCCGGCACTTTGGCTACCATTTCGGCTATCTTTTGATCAGATTCTTGAGGAGCTTTTGACTCAGGAGTTGATGGGAGCATCAACATCATAGGGACATTGACCAAATTCTGCTCAAGCTCAGAAATTTCAACATCCATAAGTGGATTCTCCGTCCTCACTGCTTTCTCCATTTCGGGATCCCTCACATTTTCCTGTGGTACCCTATCCCAATCCATTATAGCACCTTCCTTAGTGTGTGCCATTGGTAACACACTCTTTGCTGTATTGGGTTTCACTGAGGATGGTGTTTGATTTGTTGCTTCAGAGAGTGGGATCGACTTTGTGCTAGTGCTAGTGTCGGACATTTAGCCCCCTGACTGACCTTGTATGCTAACAGTCTTTTCATTACCATTTCTGCTCCAACCTTTAGTTGCCTCTGCTCTCAACCAATCTCCATATTGCCCCTCTATTAAGGTATTGGTCTTGCAATTCTCATTGCGGTTCCAGCAAGTTAACTCCGTATGACCAATTTTTCCACAATAGAAGCAAAAATGCAGTAGCTTCTCATATTTGAAGTAGACCCAACTACTCTGATATTGAAGTTTAAGCTTCGTACCTCTTAGTAAGGGGTGATCCAGATGAATGGTTGCATATAGCTTGAGGTAGTGACCATCTTTGCTGCCCATTTTAGGAATCACCACATCCCACACCCTGTGGAATAATTTGCCCTTTAACCCTGTTTCACTGGACATCCACTAGCTTGGAGCATTCCAAACTTGAATCCATAGATCAATGGTATTGAACTCTTTCATTTTGATGTTCAGAGTAGGGCTCCATTCTTTCAGAATCAAATATTGGTGGTCAAATGTCCATTACCAACTGTTCAGCACCTTTCTTTTATCCTCCTGGCTAGCAAACACAAACTGAAACAGATTAGGTCCTCTCTCAATGACTGAAAAAGTTCCAGTAATAGGCCAGATTTTGCCCAATGTAGTCTTTAAGGCCATAAAATTAGCCTTTTTATCTCCAAAGATTTTAGCCACCAAACTTCGTTCACATCTTTCCTTACTTATATTGACATCCTGATTTTGTAGCTCTATGCCGATCTCCTCAACTGTAGAAAGTTTACATTTTTGTAGCTTATCCAGTATTTCATCCTCCATTTGCAGAATGTATCAGAAAAACGGGAAATAGGATCTTGACCGAAAAAACCAAAAATGCAGAAATAAAAAATACTGGAATAAGGTCTGAGCCACTTAGTGAAATAAATACTCTCAAGCCACTGCCCCAGCTTTGTTAACGTCTGACTGAAGCCCGCTTCATTAACCTCCACCTACTTTGTCTTAGCTCAGGAAAGAGGGACTCGTTGAAACCTAGATGCAAGACAACGCTCAGTGCAATGCACGTCCCAGTTTGTGGCAAAAATGGCTGAATCCTTAGCAGCCTTGAGTTTCCACCCGCTGTACACTCCTCATCGACGGGCAGGCGACATGAAGTGAAATTGTGACTTGGTATGTTTCTGTCGTCCGTTGCTTGCTCTTTATTGTGTCCAAACTTGTTTAAATTGATTTTGCTATATTAGAAGGATTCTGAAGAACTGGGATTTTGAATTGAAGGCGATGAGAGTAACGTGATCAAGCCAACCCCCATCAAGAGGACAAAGTTCTCCTTGAAAGAAGAAAGGGGCACTCTACAGAGAGAGACAGGGGAAAAATCATGTGAACTATTTTTTTTTTTTTGGATAAACTTGTAACTCAACAATGGAGCACCTTTCTTGAAGAACAAATTTGAAGAGTCAAACTTGCAGGCATTTTTTTCATGTAGTTCAAAAGAATTTAAATGTTCTATATTAAAAGTTTACAAAATTTTACAATATTTTTTATATTGAATCACATTTTAAATTTGTAATGATAAGAGAATTAGTGGTGAGTGTGCCTATGTGAGATGGGTACTGAATTGGGTCAATCCAATACAAAACTGTAGATTTGCCCCTCTTTATACGGGGGATTTACATATATAGCAGGTCTGTGAGGTTTCTTTACAAATATAGCAGCTCCGTTAAAAACATTTGAAAATATAGCAGGTCAACTGTGTTTGACCATATGAAAATACCACAGTGTCCCTCAATAGCCAACTTCATCATTTCACTTCAGCTCACCATTCTTGATTTATTATTCATTATTCTTCATTCTGAATTTGTGAGGATCATCAGTTCAGCATCTCATTTGCTTAGGTTGAATAGTTGCCTAGTTTGAATGTCATTTGCTTAGGTTGAATGGTTGCCTAGTTTGAATCTCATCGGTTCAGCATATGAGTGTCGATATAAGCTTTCGTAAGTTATCATGAAAAACAAAACCCGATCAACGAACATGGACTATTTTCACTGGCAATTGGTTGTTTTATGGACATGCATCTTATATAAGTTTCAAAGTAAAAAATTATTCATTTGTTTATGTATTCTATATTTTGGTCGACATTTGTTTATGTGTTCTATATATTGGTCGATATATTTGTCGACATTTTGGTCGACATTCTTCATTCTTGATTCACTATTTTGAATGTCATGAATGGTTGCCTAGTTCAGTATCTCAATAGCAAACTTCATCGTGCAAAATCAACTCACCATTCTTGAAACGCATAATGCTCACAAACGCAAATTTCCTATATTTGCTATCACACAGAGTGTGTTTTCGAGCATAATCTACGAATTGATGGTCTGATTACAAAAGAATGTAGACGAAATGTAGATAAAGAAGTGGAACAAATATCGGTCAAAATAGCAACCAATATGAAAAATGTCGATCAAACTGTGGACCAAGTTGTCGATAAAATTGTCGACCAATCTATCGACAAATGCATATGTCGACCAAACCGTCAACTCACTTGTCAATAAAATTTCTTGAAAAAGAAAACCAAATGGCCAGTGCGATCCAAATGGATTTTTTTGCAATATTTAATGGTTCAAATATAGAAATTAATGGAATGGAATATTCCATTTATTTTATTCTTCAAATTGTTGTGTTGTAGTAATATAACATCATGTTTCCTTATGATTGTGAGTACATCTTAATATTCAATAGAGAAAAGAAAATAGTGTCATTAATTGTTCTCCCTACAAATGAGTGGATTTGAGCAAGTTTGCTGGTTGTGTCCTCGCTATCCACAACGGCCACATTTCTTTTAAACCACATGCTAGCCGGTTGAAGGAATTTTCATTTTTTTGCGCCTATCACTCTTAACCCTCGGTTCCAGTGGTAATAGGTGAAAAGCTAAAATATCGTCGGGCACAGTCCAATCCTTAGGATCACCAATGGGCATAATAGGATCTGCATATGCACTTAAAAGTGCATCTATGTGATAAAGTGGTGAGTATAAGGTATAATGTTCAATTTGTCGGCACCAAGCTGCAGCTAATGCATGCACACAAAGGAGTTGATCCATATCAAACACTTTATACGTGCAAGTTTTCTGGAGCAAATCGACTGTAACTGCACAATTTACAATGTCTCATACACACCATCGGTTCATATCAACCGACTCCACAACGTACATTTGTGCTTCTCTCATCCTAGAGCTGATTTTATCTTCAATGTATAAGGTTGTCATTATTTTCACTTCGCTAGCTGTGGTACGCCTATTGTGAAACCACATCTGAAGAGTGTTGCGGATGTAATCGACCAAAGAATGGATAGATAATTCCCAGGCATTTTTCAACAATGCATTTAGATATTCTGTAATGTTATTCGTCATTATTGTATATCGTCGTCCACTAAAATGTGCTATTGACCAACGTTCAATCCCAACTTCTCTTAAATACTGGCTCACTCTTGAATTTTGTAGTAAAAGATTTCCAAACGTCTCATTAAATTCAGCCACCGTGTAAGCCTTTGCAGTCTTAAAGAATAATGGGATCCCATTTTCGTGTTTGAATTTTGATCTTAGATTGTTGCTCAAATGGTAAATACACGCTCCATGGAACGATTCTAGAAAAACATTTGCAATACCTTTTGCAATACTCTTATATCGGTCTAAAACAAACACCAAACCATCCATATCGTTGCCAATTGCAGTCTTTAGTCTTTCTAAACACCAGTCCCAAGATGCGTCATTCTCAAAATCAACAATTCCCCATCTAACAGGGTAGACTTAGTTGTTACCGTCCATGCTAGTTGCAACAAGTAATGATCATGGATATTTTCCTTTCAAGAAACAAACATCAACAGCAATAACTCGTCGCAGGTGGGTGCAGAATCCCCAGATGAATGCACCTAATGCAAAAAACAGATACTTGAATCTACCATCGTCTTCTCTACTTATCTCAATAAACGTTCCAAGATTTACCTCATTCATCACGTGTAACTGAGCTGGTAGAATCCTAAATGAATCCTCAAAACTTCCTCTAACTTCGTCTAATGTAGTTTCTCTTGATCGCCACGCCTTTTGTTAGGTAATGTTAACACCCAACTCTGTCCGAACATCGGAAATGATTTCCTTAGGCCTATACGGCCGACACAAGTTCGTGTACTTACACTTGATCCACGAGCTAAATACACGACTGTTAGCCTGCAAATTATCACTTCGGACCAAAAATGATTGGCATGTATGGGTGTTGTCATATTTAGTGATCCTCTAGGCTTCCGAATTCCCAATGGCAACTGCATTCAACATCCACTTGCAATTTTTGTCCTTACACCGTAGGTATTAGAATTGCTTATTTGCCCTCACAAACTTCCACTCAAAGAAATTTTTTACGGTCAGCATGGACATCCTCATGTACAAATGACGCATGGTCTCATACACATCCTTTACTGCAATATCCACCACTATGGATAATCTATCAAACGAGGTACCAGCATCCGCCTGTGATGAATTTGTTGCGTCCAAACAATGCACAATCTCTTTAATCGGCTTTACTATCTCCTTTTATCTTGTTTCCGCGAAAACTCTGTGTCCATGATCCGCCCCAACAAAGGTTTGATCAACCTGATCCTCCTCCTTATCACTATCTCTACCAACTTCGTTCCGTATGGTCAATATTTGCTCATCTATTTGTCTTGAATGAATTACATCGTTAGTCCATATTGGACTATTGGAGCTCAATCGCTTCATCGGCAAGTTACTAGCCCCATCTTCAGCGTTTGTTGCTCCAACATATCTGACAGTAACACATAATGGTATCCGTGCGACCTCAGAACGTTTTATAATGTCATTCAGAAAACACTGCACATGGCGATCATTCTGTATGGGCAGGACGGCGATGTTTAATAGGTACTTGGGTAGGTATTCGATCACTAGTTTATTTCCTAGCGCCGAGTCTAAATCCATGATACCCATGATGGTATCAACCATTTCCGAGAAGCTCGCGTCTTCTTTCAACAAATACTCTCAATCTTCTTGTGGTTCATGAATCTATGTTCATTTGTGACTGAATCAACGATCCATTCTCTGCCAAATAACACATGGACAGACCAAATGTTTAGGTGACGGATGAAAATGCTACGAAATAGGAAATGTGATAGATAGAATTCAGTAAATAGAGAATGTGGCAAGATAGATTTCACTAATTAGGGCGTACAAATGTGTTTGTTCCTTTAACAAGATGAAGTAATATAAAAATTCCTTGACCCTTTATCTTTTCCAGCGCAAAATCGATGACGTCGTCTCCTGTTTTGGGTGTTCAAAATCTCAAACAAAATGTCGATCAAAATATTGACTAAACTGTCGACTAAAATGTCGACAAAATTGTCGACCAAAATGTCGACTAAAATGTCAATTACAATCTCGACGAAACTGTCGATCAAAATGTCGACGAAAATATCGATTAATATGTCGACTACAATGTATCTGTAGTATAATGCGAATAAAATGTGAACTAGAATTTTTACTGCAATGAATTTAACATATTTTAGCAGAAAATATGGCACAATTTGTATAATTAACTGTCAGCAAGTAATCATCCATTTACATTGTAAAATGTATATATTTCACTACACAAAGTGTCAATGCCTCCTTAATGGGGAGGATCAATTCAAGTAGTATATACACCTAAACCTAATGTATTTACATAGATGAATTTACATGAACCAAGTACTTTCCATGAATTAACGAATTAGTACATTAACAACGTATGGAACGAATTATATATCATTTGTTCTTTCTAGTTTTCTTTCGACCTTTTTGCCTAGCTTGTTGCCTAGCTTTCTTTCTATCATCTGGCACAAATTTATTCTGCTCGGATGCGTGTGATGAGAATCAAATATTCATAAACTTAACTATCTGTTTTTCATGCTTTTGCACAGTTTCATTGAGATATGCTATGTTTATAAGAGAAATCACAGTATACTTGTTGATTCTTATCTTTTGCTCTTTTTGTAGGAAAAAGGGGAGAAAAATTAGCCATCTTCCGGAATTCATAACTCCTGATGTAAACGTCCAAATGAGATGATTGAAGATGCTATGGAAAGTTGAAAAAGAGAGCAAAAACTTTTATGGAGAAAGTTTTCTCAAATTCTGGAAGCAAAAGGACCAAAACTGGACAAAAGCGGAACAAGGCGTGAACCAAAGAAGAGGCGGACAGAAATTTTGGACCGTTGCGACGGTCATCCACACCGCCTCGGCAGTCAGCCTTCGATTGCAAATGTGGAGTTTGCATTTCGAGTCCCGTATGTTTTTGAAGCTTCACAATTGTTCCCCAATTTCCCTACTTGTATAAATACTCTATTTTGTGTAGAAAAACGGGAACAATTAGATAGTTAGGGTTAGTTTTAGATATTTTTCATATTTTCCCCAACTCACAAATGTGAGTTCTTTTGGGGTCTAGGGTTTGGCTCTTGTGGCTGAGAAAACTTCAATCTTTAGAGCTAACCTTGCTTGTAAAGTGTAGGACTTGGTTGGAATCACCGTTATTTTGATTAAGGGGAGTATTTCTTTCAATTCCTTGTGCTCTCAATAGTTATATCTCCTTGTGGTTATTGTTTGCTTGAAGCCATGAGTAGCTAAATTGTCTTGGGTGATTCTTGGTGCTTGACGTAAGGGTTAGGTTTATTTTGATTCCTTGTGAGTTGTAGAGTGATGGGCTTGCATTAATTAAAGTCTTCCTACTTGTATTAAATGAATGACATGCATTGAATGTGGCCACATTTAGTGTGTGTTCTTGGTATTTGTGTGTGTTTTAGGACATGCATGAATTTGGGCCAAAAGTAGAAAGAACTACCTAGCATTCACTAAAATTTAGGTGTTTGAGACAAGAAATAACCACCACATGAGCTTAATTGTGCATTAAAATTGTGTGGAAGCCATAGGTTTTAGTGTGCACAAGGTAGAAGTGAGACCGAAAGGAGATCTTCTATCCTTTCATTCCATTGAGACCGAAAGGAGATATGGAGTGAAAAATAGGTGGCTTTCTTAGATTAAATACTTAAACTAGGGAATGTGAAGTAGTTGGTTAAAACATCTAGGGCTAAAATTATGGATTAGAGTTGTGTGGAAGCCATAGGCGCTAATGTGCACTAGGTGAGGATGAGACCGAAAGGAGATTCCCCATTCTACAATTCCGATAAGACCGAAAGGAGATTCGGAGCGAACGGATGTAGTCACTTAGTTATGTTGCCCTAAACTCGGTTGCCCTTGGGAGTCGAAGTAGCCTACTCTTGCATTGAGCCTAAGGATCACCCTCCTTCCTCAATTGTGTGTTTCTCTCCTTGTTTTAGTTGAGTTGTTTAACTTGGCATTTAGATTTTATTATTCCCATTTATTTGCATACTTTTCTTCATGCTTCTTAGTTAAATATCACTCTTTATGTTATTGCATTAGGTAACATAGATAGCAAGTAATTAATTGCACTTAAATTCTTGTTTTGTCCCCTTCCCTGTGGAAAATGATCCCTAAACTTTATTACAATTGATTAAGTGAGGTTTAGGTGTAAATTTGTGTGAGTTTGAACTATATTTTGACACACTTTTGCACGCACCAAATTGCTCACCAGCATGGGCAAAAAGCGCGTAGCTATTTGTTGACGCATCTGCAAGGCATTCGTCGGCGTAATTGTAATGAGCGGTTCACCATGGATAATATATTCAGTCCATTTCAAAACATAAATACCACAGTCGCCGCTTTTGCATATACGTGAAGACAAAAATTTACGTTAGCCATTACATACTGTGATTGAACAATTGAACCGTTAGTGTAAAACATAGTAGTCACTTACGCCGGTTCTTGGTGCACCATATTGGGCTCCACTACGACATCCCATTTGTCCCTCATTGGTATCCATTTGGAGTAGTGTGTGTAAAACTCACAAGTCTCGAGTATCTTGGGCCTTGTTTTCATTAGGTACTCTAACTTCGGAACTATAATGTCCCCTTGAGGCGATGGGTTGTACACATAGAATAACTTTTCATATATATCCATCTTCACTAACATCCAATGGTTACCATCAATGTGGCAAGGGAATAAAATCAAATCCAAATTCCTTAGGTCGTGTGGAAATGGACAATCACCAACGAATTGCTTAAGCGTCAGATCATCGACGTCTACCTCCTTATTGGTGTCGTGTATTATCTTCATGCCGTCTAACAAACAAAGAAAGAAAACAAGGGCCTCATGAAATGAGTGAGTTAACATATGACACTTTTTTGGCAGAAGTATTTAAATGTCCAACTTACATTGAAATATGACTCCATAATGGATACAGTTGAGCCGCCAATTTCGGAGATCCATTTACGTAGCATAGACGTATACAAATCAATTTGCTGCAAAACAAAAAGCATGAAAATGAGGATAAATTCATACTAAATGAAGTGAGTATGGAAAATAGATCAAATGTAGAATATTACGTGATCGGTGAGCCAAAAACCCTTGGTCCACATTTGCTCGAGCATTTTTGAGTCCAACAAAAAAAGTGGTGTTCATAAGTAGAGGATGGGTGAAGCGGTCATCCATTGCTTCATTTTCAATTCTTGTTCCTCGGTGGGAGGCAAGGTGAAAGAGTTAACTAGCCACTCTCTGACTGCTGCTAGGTCAAGTGTCGGCCCCAAATTTTGCCCCACGATAGCTTCCTTAACCGTAGATGTAGCACCCTTGTCCTTTATTGGCGGAGGTGGAGCACTCTCTGCAGGGTGGGTGGCTTTGGGCGAAAGAGTACTATGCTCAACAATGAGCTGTTGGACAATATCCAGTACATCAACTTCTTTGTTTGCCCGTTCCACTGCTTGCTCTTTAATATCTTCATCACCCTTTTTGCTATCTTCAGGGGCTTTATCCCCCTCGCCGAGGCCTGAATCCCCTGAATCCCCTACTTGGGGGCCTATACCCCCCTCACTTGAGGCTGAATCCCCCTCTATAAGGGCTGAACCCCCCCTCTTCAGGGGCAGAATCCCCATCTCTAGGGGCAGAACCCCCTTCTTCAAGGGCAGAACCCCCATATCCAGGACTTGAACCCTTATCTCCAAGCCCTGATCCCCCTTCTTCATTGCCCTCTTCTTCAGGTCCTGAAACCCCCTCTTCATTGCCCCCATCTTCACTGCCTGAACCCCCCTCTTCATTGCTATTATCGAAAGAAGTACTAGGCGAAGGTCTTAATTGTGAACTCGCCGGTGGAGGAGAAGCATCCTTGCCAATAAGTTTGTGTACATATGCACTAAGCTGCTTGAATTTCGCGGACATCTGCTCGAGTTGAATAGTTAATCCATTTACTTTAGAATCCATCTCCGTCTTTAGACTCTTGAGCTCCTCTTTTGTATCTAACAATTCTTGCTCAGTCTTATTCTGAAGTTCAAGCAGCTGAGTGACTTGGGCATTTCTGGGATGTGCTTCAGCCTCAGCCTCATGGTGTACCTTTGTTCTCTTTTCTACCCCAGAAACATCTTCTTCTCTGATCCTCTTCCTATATAACACATAATAAGTTGATGACTCTCCTTCTTCTCCTGATTAGTCAGCCCCCTTCTTATCCGTCTCATCTTCCCACTACAAAAAATATTCTTTTTCTTCCGGTGTCAGCTTTATTCGTGTTACTAACACTTTTTGTATATCATAAACGTATTACTCAGTATTCACAGTAAGGATAGGGGTGACTATTACATAAGTAAGAAAACAATAATTTAAATACAAAAATAACTTAGTAATAATAAACAATTACACAAATCTTATCTCCCCATTGGCAGTTCGTTTTTCCCAAACCTACTTTCGTTCTTATTCTTTACACTGTGCATTCACAGCTTTCCATCTGAACATCCTCGGCTTTACCCCATCAGTGTGGACCTTATGAACCATCTTCAGACGCTCTAGATGTGGCATGATCTCATATGCAAAGACCTGAGACATTGAAAGATAAATAGGAAGAAGATGTGGCATTATATGTATTTATAAAACAACATAAACCGTAACTTAACAAGCGCTCGATAGCCTTACCCCCAATGCAGGCAGGAATCCCCCCAGAGTGTAAGTCCTAAGATGTGGGTGACTAGTTTGCTTCAAGGTATTTATCATGCTCTTCCTAACACTATCAACGGTGGCCCTGTAAGATAGTTCACCACATGGCATTGCATCGAACCAAGGCCAATCGCATGCCAAATGAAGAATCTTGTCTTCGATTTTCGTTCTCTTTGCTAGGCTGTTGATTGATGTGTATAAAAGCAAGAGTGTAAGGCTAATGACATCAGTGTCTGAATAAGTTGAGTTGATGCGATCGTAAGCCTTTAACACTTCATCATTCGTGGTTTCCTCGATCGATTCCAATGATTTAATGTACTTGGTTATTGGTGCAGAACCATGTGGAGCATGGTATATGCCAATAGCAGTGTCAAAATCTCCTATCTTGAAGCCCGTGATAATAGCAAACTTCATCCTGCAGACTTCACCTTCTTACCCACGAAGTTGAAGTATATGCTATTATCCCGTGTGGATTTCTCATCGGGCTTGAGTTGCCTTATCAGCGCAGAATGTATGATCTGTTTGCACCATAATGTATGCTCATGGTCAAGAGCGATTTTAGCGAGACTACTCTCCCTTCGCAGTATTTGCTTCTGCATCTCTGTCATTTTGGACCGAATCATCTTTATATTTGCTTTGTAGTAGCAGTACTGCGAAACCTGGGTGTTGAAAAACTCTCATTGAATGACCATTCTATCCTTTAGATGTTCCTGCACATAACAAGAAGCTTCAACAATGCATTTGACATTTTGTTCCACACACTTATCAACAGTTCAATGTTAGCCAGATTAGTCAACATTTATATGTTTCGATGCAACAACAATATGTTTTTAGTCTGGATTTAATTGGTCACGTTACAGTCGACATTTACTCAATAATGCAAGCAATATTTACAGGAAGGGTTATCGACAATTTACAGTTGATATTTACTCGATAGCGCTGACTAATAAATCACCCAGCTGAACCAACACTTAATACTTGATTCATAACATTTGATACAAAAGATAATGCCGATGTCGAAATGCGAATCAAAATCTAAAAGGTTTTTAAGTACATATATACAAGGTTTTGATTTGATAATCCAAATAAATTTAGTCCTAATATTAGAACAAGAATAAATGGAGAAAATAGATGTTATATCCATGGAGTGGTAGAAGAATTAGGGCTAATTGTAAACAGTCGACAGTTTACTCGATACATTATTCAAGATTTTACTCTATACTTTTGTCGATAATTTACTCGATACATTATTTGAGATTTTACTTGATACTTTAGTCGACTGTTTACTCGATACATTATTCAGGATTTTACTCGAAACCTTAATCAACAGTTTATTTGATATGTTATTCAAGATTTTACTCGATCAAACACTCGAGATTTCACTCGATACTTTAGTCAAGAGTTTAATCGATAGTTTACTCGACAGTTTACATTCGCCATACTTCTCAACAAAAATGTTGGCATTTGGTCTCCATATATTTCTCCTCAAACTATTTATAGCTAACATTAACATTTGCAGGCGAGTATTCTTTCAACCGTTTGTTGTATATAAACAAAAACACTATGTGATAAAACCCTAACTTATAAGGTTCAAATATAAGCATCAATAAGCAAAACAACAATCAGCTGGTAACTCACCAATAGAGGAAGCTTCAAATAAGCAAAACAACAATAACAAAAACATCACACTTAGAAAAAACTGACCTTTTTTCTTTTGCACATTCTTTGATTTCTCCTCCATTGTGTCAGATAACGAGCGTCCACCTCTCGTGCGTGCCATTGATGGTGTAGGTAAGTAATGCTGAATAAGAACAAACTAAGGCAGAGGGTGAATCGGTCTGGAAATTGCATTGGGGAGGACAACTGAATTGGTCTGGAAGTAGCGTAACTGAAAATGATGGTGAATAACTGAATGGGAGTGAGAGAATGAATAGGGGCGACTTTCAAATGTGGTGGCATTTTCATATTTTTAATTTGCCAAGTAAAATTTCGACCAAAATGTAGTCTAAAATATGGAGTAAAATGTCGACCAAAATGTCGACAAAGATATCGACCAATATATAGAACACATAAACAAATGTCGACCAAAATATAGAATACATAAACAAATGTATAGTTTTTTACTTTGAAGCTTATATAAGATGCAGGTCCATAAAACAACCAATTGCTAGTAGAAATAGTCCATGTTCATCGATTGGGTTTTGTTTTTCATGATAACTTACGAAAGCTTATATCTACATAGCGACAATGACATTTAAACTAGGCAACCATTCAACCCAAGCAAATGAGATGCTGAACCGATGATCCTCGCAAATTCAGAATGAAGAATAATGAATAATGAATCAAGAATGGTGAGCTAAAGTGAAACGATAAAGTTGGCTGTTGAGGGACACTGTGGTATTTTCACATGGTCAAACAAAGTTGACCTGCTATATTTCCAAATGTTTTAACGGAGCTGCTATATTTGTAAAGAAACCTCACGGACCTGCTATATATGTAAATCCCCCTCTCTATACGTGAGTTTAGTTTAGCATATTTTGGACTTGATAAATTTACTTAGGGTCTGTTTGTTTTCATGGAATTGGGGTCTTAGAATTGAAATTGGAGGCTCCAATTCCAATTCTAGTATTTGGTTTTACAAAATATGAGAAAATTAGAATTGTATTTCAATTCTAATCCCCCTTAATTCTATACATGAACTCTTTACTAAAAGTTAAGAATTCCAAATCCAATAACTCAAAATTTTTTAAAAAAATGTGGGTCTAAAGTTAAAAATCGCAAAGCTCCTCCTCCAATTTTCATCGACTCACTCCTCTTACCCTGAGTAATTTTTGCTGTTGTATCTGGCGTTCCTTTTGTGCTGCATCTAGGAGCTTGTATACTGCAGTTGGGAAGCATAGCCCTCCAATCTTTGCCTTATACTTGGATAAAAAGGTTCAATTCTCTCTACAAACAAGTGAAGTTTTATAATATTCCTCGAATGAAAAATTAGGATAAAAGAATATGAAGCATATATTAGCATCTAATTTCCCATTTAACTTGAATAGTTACTTGGTGGGATCTTCTTGAACGCACTCTATTGGTAATTCATATTTGGGGGTTTGTAATGGCTCACTGGTGTTAGGGGATGTTGAAAAGTTGAAAACTTTTGAGTTTGGGATAAAGTCCTACTGTTCTTGGCTTAGGAGCTTAGCCTTGATAATTTTCTTTAGAAAATAAGAAACAATACATTCTTTTTTAAAGCAATTGAAGATTTTCCATCATAGATCTTGTCATTGTGAATGTTTTTAAACTGTCAAAATGGTTGTCAATTTGGATTGTGAAAATGCAAATTATACATGTATTTAGCTTTCAAATGTGTCGATTGCATATGGTTTTTTTTGTTGCAAATATTTATGGTTTTTCCAAATATTTGTCAACAACTTTAATGCTTCAAAACTGCTTGTAAAAATGCCCATGAGAAAACTGAAACTTGAATGAAGAAATCACAAATAGTTTTGGGTGACTGGTTTTGGTTTAGTGCTGTTGTGTTTGCTTATGGCTGATATTAGATATAATTGATGTTTGCTTGAGGTGGTTGTGGGTGACTGGTTTGGCTGATTTTGTTGCAACCCTGTGGAATGTTTTTGCTTGATTTTTTATATTATTGCTGTTTGCTTGAGGTGGCCTTTTGTTCTATTGGTTAGGGATCTTCTATTCTTGGGTGTGGGAGTGAAAGGATGGCTGTTGAGCTTGTCGGGTGTTTTTCTTATGCTTGCTAATTTTTGGTGGGGGGTTTGGGTTTGGAAAAATAGGAAAAGGGAAGGAAAAAAAAGGAAGAAAGGGAATGGGTGGTTAGGGATGTTGTAGGGTTAAGCTTTTGTAGGTTTAGATCAATGTTATCAGACTCGGCCCGGTCATTGACTTGGTCGAGGCTTCGGGTTAATGGGTCAATGGTTCAACCGGTGGGTCAATTATAAAATTAATAAAAAATAAAAATAATATTAAAATATAGAGAAAATATAAAATATTAACTTACAAGCAACCAAACAAATAATATTGTTATAATAACATAATAAAATGCAAAATCCACACTCATAAGTCATAAGAATTGATATAAAAACGTCATCTAAGTAAAATAATAAGAAAAAAATAAACAACATACATCCTACTAGCCTAAATATAATTATAAAAGTTTCAACACAAACAAAAACAACACATATCCTACTTGCTTCTCCTACATATTCCATGCACTCCAATCTTGGCCAAAATCTGGAATCTCATCTCTTCTACTATTAGCATTTGCTTCATTGCCAAATCCTGTGTTTCCATTGCCTTCCTCGTCTCTATTTGCATTCCCATTGTTAACATCTTCTTCATTATCAATTTCAAGCTCTTCCATGTTTAAGATATCTACAATATTTCAATATATATGGCACATTACTTCAAGATAAAATAATATGTGCTAAATCACTTCAATTAAACAACTAAAGCAATTAAAATAAATTACTATCATCATTTTGGTTGTTTTGAATAGAACATGCTCCTAGCTCACGACGAAATGTCTCTACTTCATCACTTGTTAAAGATGAAGGCTCATCCTCTAATATCCACGCGGCATTAGAAATAAATTCTTCAAAATCAATGGGATCATAATTTCGACCTTTGAAAAAATTCCTGCATAAAATTTTCATTCAAGATACCAATGATATATTTTCAAAGAAAAAACAAGCAATAAAAAAAAGAAAAAGAAAAAGAAAACTAGGGATAATTAATACCTATGTTATAACCTTAGATTATAATGGACATATACAAGATCATTGAGCCTTTGATGCTCCAATCTATTTCTTTTTTTAGAATGGATGTGCTCAAATATACTCCAATTACGCTCATAACCCGAGGCACTACATGTTTGGCTTAAAATACGAATGGCCAACTTTTGGAGAGTTGGTGCATTACTTCCATAATTTAACCACCATTCATCTAAAAATATATTATCCAAAAAAAGTTTAGTTTTTCTAAATCCCATATAATCACAACAATAAAAAAAGAGGAAAATAAAATATAAAGAGATAAAAGAAATGAAGAGGTGGCATAGATTTACCAAGACACATCACATTGCGATCACATATTACAGATACTCATCCAAAGTCTCCTTCGGCATTTCGATATATATTCATCTCACTTGTTAGCTTGCTTCGCAAAACTTCATTTCCATTAGAATACTTCTTAATAGCATCAATAACTCCAGAAACAGTATGACTTGAATCATCCTTGTAATGGTAACGAGGATTCAACCAGTAACCAGCAGCGTGCAAATTGTTGTAAAGTTGAGAATCCCATCGAGCATCAAGGATTTGAATGTAAGGCTCCACTCTTTTCATATTCCTTTGAAACCTTCTTAACATCTCAGCTTGTGCTTGATGAATAGCCTCATACAAGTAGCCC
Source organism: Gynochthodes officinalis (assembly GCA_020080225.1). Classification (NCBI taxonomy): domain Eukaryota; kingdom Viridiplantae; phylum Streptophyta; class Magnoliopsida; order Gentianales; family Rubiaceae; genus Gynochthodes; species Gynochthodes officinalis. The sequence continues at coordinate 12,954,160 of CM034622.1, forward strand.
ATTGCAGGCCTATCACCACTATCAACAATGCACAAAACACGAACAAGAGGCTCAATCAATTGTACAATAGTTGCACATTCTTTCCAAAATTGCCGATCCAACAAATTATCAACAAATTTTTTTTGCCTTACTCTCCTTAGCATATGCTGAAAGTGTCCATTCTTTAGATGTCACCATAGCCCTCAAGGCATCCTTTTGGGCTAATAAGCTTTGCAATGCAATAAAGTTAGTGGCAAAGCGTGTAGGAGCAGGGCGAAGTATTTCACACCCATTGGTATGTTTCCTCATCAAATGCAAAGCAAAACAGTGATTGTATACATACTTGGTGATATTTGAAACTTGATTGACAACAAAACGAACCTCATCCAACTTCCCAATATCTTGTAGCATTAAATTGATGTAATGGGCTGCACAAGGAGACCAATATAGCGTGCAAAACTCTCTTTCCAATAGCCTACCCGCAGCAGCATAATTGGCAGCATTATCAGTGACCATGTGCACTACATTTTCAGGACCAACAAAGTTTACAACTTGTCTAAATAACCTGTACAACATCTCTGCAGTCTTTGAAGCATCAGAAGCATCAACAGATTTCAAGAACACGGTTCCTTTTGGACAATAAACTAAAAAATTAATAAGAGTTCTCCTACATTGGTCTGACCAACCATCAGCCATGATAGTACAATCAGTCTTCTTCCATATAGCACGAAAGCCTTTAACAAAATTTCTAGCTTCCTCAACATTCTTTGTCAATAAAAAGCCACGAAGATCATGAAAACTTGAACCTTTATAACCAAGACCCATGCTGGCTATAGCATCTATAGCATGTTGATAATACAAAGAGTTCACAGCATTGAAAGGTATGGATGCATCAATCATCCATTTTGATATAGTAAGATGACATTTCTCTGTTGCTTTTTTGCTTTGCAAGACACTCTTGAGAGTAGGTTGAGCTCCAGAAGTTGTTCTTGGCATGAAATAAGCCCCTATCCCTTTTGCTTTTCCCTTCCCTCTTTTGCTTTGACTTCCTCTAGTAGTAGCAGTGGTAGATATACCCTTTCCTTTAGAATGAGGAGGTGGCATAGATGTTGCTGAAATCTCTTCAACTTCATCATCATCATCATCATCTTCTACCATATACATACGCTCTTCACAATCTCTAAGCTCTAGAGCATAAGGATTATGTTCTACTAACAGTTCTTGTGTCTTTCTCTTTTTTGTAGCATGTTCATCAATACTTTTTTGCATTTCATAACGAACATTAGGGGGTACCTTTTTACATGCCTCTGCTTGGTCCTTTACCCACGCTAAGTGTTGTTTGAACCGATTAATTCCACCACCTTTTATCTTTTTTCCACAATACAAACATATTATTATCCTTTTACTCTCTAAAATTGATTGAGTGCAATGTCCCCATTCTGGATAAGATTTTCCTCTAACGGCACTTATAGAAGGAGATGAAACAGGCGTAGAACCAGTCGTTGACGGTGTAACAGAGGAAGACATTAATCTTCAGCCTAATTTAGTCCAGAAAATGATTCCATATTCAGTCCCAATCAGAAAATAAACCAGAAAGACACAAAGAAATACTTCAGCCCAATTTAGTCCAGAAAAAAACCAAAAAAAAAAACCCTTACAAATCAATCAACATCAAATTCAGTCCAATTCAATCCAGAGAAACCCAAAAAAATAGTCCCATTCTACATTAGTTTTCAGCCAAAAAAATCAGAAAAAAGACTGAAAAATCAGGAAAAATAAAGACTGAAAAATCAATCGACAACATCTATTCCAATTCAGTTCAATCTAACAACAATCGGAAATAACCAGCCAAAACAGTCCACCAACAGCCAAAAAATAGCCAAGAAAATCTAAAAAAAAGACTGAAAAATCAAAAAAAAAAAGACTGAAAAATCAGGAAAAAAAACTAATAAATCAGTCGACAACATCTATTTCCAATTTAGTTCAATCCAACAACAATCGGAAATAACCAGCAAAAACAGTCCACCAACAGCCAAAAAATAGCCAAGAAAATCAGAAAAAAAAGACTGAAAAATCAGAAAAAAAAGACTGAAAAATCAGTCAACAACATTTTTGCCAATTCGGTTCAATCAAGCAACAACCAAAAAACACCAGCAAAAACAGTCCACAAACAACCCAAAAAATAGTCCTATTCTACTTCAGTTTTCGGCCAAAAAAATCAAAAAAAAGACTGAAAAATCAGTCGACAACATCTATTCCAATTCAGTTCAATCCAACAACAACTGGAAATAACCAGCAAAAATAGTCCACCAACAGCCAAAAAACAGCCAAGAAAATCAGAAAAAAAGACTGAAAAATCAGAAAAAAGACTGAAAAATCAGTCGACAACATTTATTCCAATTCAGTTCAATCCAACAACAATCGGAAATAACTAGCAAAAACAGTCCACCAACAGCCAAAAAACAGCCAAGAAAATTAGAAAAAAAAAAGACAGAAAAATCAGTCGACAACATCTATGCCAACTCGGTTTAGTCCAACAACAACTAGAAACAACCAAAAAAATAGTCCCATTCTACTTCAGTTTTAGCCAAAAAAAAAAAGACTGAAAAAGCAGAAAAAAAAAAGATTGAAAGAAAGCTTGCAATATATACCTGAGGAAGACGATGAAAAACAGTGATGCTGCTGCAGACCAATCCAGTCCCCGGTCTTGCAAAAATTAGAGCTACAAACGGAGGATAGTGGCGGTGCTATCGGTTTGATTTCTCAGCTCACCAAGGCCGAAGCGAGATCGAACTCATCTAATCCAAGGCGACTGAAGGCGAAGACGAAGAGAATTGCAGGTGACCGAAGCTAAAGTGTGACCGATTGAAAATTTTGAAAGTGAAGAAGAAGACAGGGGTTCAAAGCTTCGGGCGATTGAAGGTTGAAGAAGAATTGAAGAAGAATGGAAGAACCAAGCGAAGCAGATTCTTAGACCTAAATAAGACAAAACGGTGTCGTTTTTCAGTTTTGAGTGACCCGGACCGAATAGACTGACTTGGACCGGTCTGGGGTCCGGTTCACCGGTTGAACCAGCCGGTCCAAGCCAGGTCTTATAACACTGGTTTAGATAGTACTGCTGTTTGCTTGAGGTGGTTTTGGGTGATTGGTTTGGCTGATTGTGTTGCAACTGAGTGTGGAATTTTTTTGGATTTTTTTTGGATATTATTGCTGTTTGCTTGAGAAGGCCTTGGTTCTGATGGAAAATGCCGAAGAGGGGTGACTGGTTTTAGTTTTTTGTTCTTTTTTGTTTGAGCATGGATGATTTTGGAGTTTCTGATGTTTTTTATCTTGTCTAGTGGGTTTCCATCTGTTAGGCCTTGGCTCATGTTTGGTTAGGCCTTAGTGATTGAGTTTCTTTTGGTTGCTGCCTTGGTTTTTGGCAAATTTGTGCATATATTTCTTCTTGGGGACTTGGCCGAGTTTGAATGAGCAGCCTAAGCCACAACAGATGCAGTTGCTGCATGGTTGGCTACTAAGGTGATTTGCCTCCTTTACTTGCAAGTAAATTGCCAACTTTATGTCTCACTTAATCACATGGGAAGTATGAGTGCAGGGACGAAGCTAGGACTTTCACTCTGGGTGGGCCGAGAATGATGTTTTCATATTCTCTTATTAGTCAAATAAGTTTAAATTTCCTTCCTCACAAAGCATGTATTCGTTTCATTTTCACCTAGATTATATAAAAATAAATACTTGATAACTTCTTAGAAAAAGAACAAAGAAAAAGAAAGCAATACCTGGTAGGAAGTGCTGCATTTGAATTGCTATAAAACTTTTCAAGTTCATCAAGTGCCTCTTTGTACTTGCATCCAATCAAAAGTAACTGAAATAATATGAAAATAATTGATTTTAGACATAAGTACTCTAACCATAAATAATAAAATTAACCAATTCATGTGGATAAATTATGTTCATTAACCAAAAAGATATATATGTTAGATTGTTTACATTACAATCAACAGAAAAGAAAGACTCCTAGTCCTAGAATATGTAATCTTCTAAAAGTGAAGCCAAACAACTTAAAAGAATTGTGACCGGCGTTCTTTTGTTGAAGCAAATTCTTCGATGGTTGAATCAAGACTTAATGTTTCAGCAATTTCTCTCTCGATGTGCACCATCAGATAACTAGAAAGATAGTCATCCTCCATCTTATTGCGAAGCCTATTTTTAGCAATACTCATCGTAGAAAATGCTCTTTCAGTTGTCGCCGTAGAAACAGGTAGTGTAAGCACAAGTCTAATCAATCTATCAACAAGTGGATATATGAGTGCCTTCCTAGTATTCATCAAGACCTTACATAACTCAGAAAGGGATGACAAATTATTAAATTCAGGTCTTCTTGGAACATCAAGGATGTAATGGTTCAATTCCCTCCTTAACGTCTCTTGTTCATGCTTAGAAAAATCTAAGGGATAAAATTGACTTGCGAGTCTACAAATCTTCTCAATATCAAATGATGCATATCCATCTCTAGGATCCAAAGCAGCTCCTAGTACAAGTAACTCCATTGCATTCTCATTGAACCGATTATTCAACTCTTGCAACTGAGAATCAATAGTGGCAATAAAAGTGTCGACTCTATAATGATGTTCTACTGTAATTTGAGGTTGCTCATGGCGACGAGATGGAACCCTTCTCACATATTGAGCATTCATATCTGGGATCTCTATGTTTCTTTTCTGACAAAATAACTTCACCTTAGCAAATAAAGCATCCCAACCAGTTTGTCTCAATCTCTGAAGAAGTTCTTTAGTCGATGAAACAAGATGCATAGCATTCACAATATCTTGAGACTTCCGTTGTAAAGCTTTACAAAGTAAATTAGAGATTTCAAAGACTTCTTTCATAATATGTAGAAGCAATATAAACTGAAAAGATGTTAATGACTCATAAGCTTTCACTGCCTCAGCACGTTGAATAGAGCTAGTTCCTTCTTCAGTGAGACTAATAAGCACCTCGCATGTTGGGCTAAACATCTGCAACAAACTAGAGATAGAATATAAGTGAGAACTCCAACGAGTCTCTCCAGCCCGTTGTAGTGAGCCAATTTGATTTTGCCCTATACTAGTTTCAAGATCACCACTAGAAACTAAGTATTCAATTTCAGAAGCTTTAGCAGCTTTTAATTGATCAATGCGTTTGCACGAAGCACTAGCAATGTTGACTATGAGAGCCAAATCATTGAAAAAATGTTGAACAATAACCACATCATGAGATGCTGCAACTAATGCTAGCTGAAGTCGATGGGCCATGCAATGTATATAATAAGCAGATGGACAATCCCTGGAAACCAAAGCTTGCAATCCATTCCATGCACCACGCATATTGCTTGCTCCATCATATCCTTGACCTCTAATAGATTGAATACCAAGATTAGAAGAGGAAAGAAGAGAATATATTGCATCTCTTAGTGTTGGTGTTGAAGTATCAAGAACATGAAGAACTCCAAAAAATCTTTCTCGCACACTACCCTCTTTATCAATAAATCTAAGAACAAGTGCCATTTGCTCTTTCTTGGAAATATCTCGAGCCTCATCAACAAGAACACAAAACTTTGCATCTCCAATTTCTTCATGAATTCCTCTTCTTATTTGATTTGAAAGACATAATAAGAGTTCCTTTTGAATGTCAGGAGATGTGTATGTAGCATTTTGAGGAGCTTTGTCTAAAACAACTTCTTTAACCTCATTACTGAAAAAGGCATATCCCTTTATCGCCTGAATAAAATTGCCACGATTAATTGAGTCAATACTTTCATCATTTCCTCTTAAAGCACACCCCTGGAATGCAAGCCATCGAACACAAAATATAGAAACCTTCAACCGAAGCGATTATGTGCAATTTGTTGAGCACTTTGTTGAGAAAGTGCTCTTTCAATGTGTTGGCGTGGATCCATTAAAGCATGACATTTTTCCAAAGCACATTTATGTGGTGATGTTAGAGTACTCCCTTCATGCTTTACAAATGCACCATGTTTTCCATCTATAGCCCTCCTCCAATTTTGAAATCCTTCACATGTGAAAGTGTCTCCATCTTTACGACTACAAAAGAGATAACAGGGAAGACAAAATGCGGCATCCTTTGTTGGGGAGTACTCTAACCATGAAGGAAAAAGCTTAAACCAAGAAGCATTGAATCTCCTTTTATGGTCAAGCCCTTTTTGTGAATAAGGAAACTTTCCCGTACCTTTGTATGGGCCTAATTTGAGATAAGATCGACGAATTTCATCTCTCTGATTAACAGAATATTCTGAAAGTTGGAAACGTAGTGCCGGATCACGCTCTAAGGAATTAATATCAACAAGATTTGAGTTGGTATTTGACTCGATTCTTGGAGTTTTAGGAGGGCTTTGTCCAACTAAAGGAATTGGTGTTGAAACTTGAGAAATCTTGCGCTTCATGAAAAAATCAATGGTAGTTTGCGTTCCCATTGATTTCTTTGAATTTGATAATGAGAAGACTATTCAATCCTAAAAATTTAAAATTCATAGCATAATTGAGAGAAAATAAAAGAAAATAAACAGATCATAAATAACAAATAACAATAAACAATAACAATAAACAATAAACAGATCATAAATAACAAATAATGAAAATCCCATTATTGATCATAAAATCCCATAACAAAAATAACAATAAACAATAAACAGATCATAAATAAACAGATCAAGAAACATTGCTTTTACAAATAACAGATAATGAAATTTCCATTTAATAATAACATGCCATTATGAATTGAGTTCAGAAACAAACAATTAAAGACATTCAAAATTATGGGATTAAGAAAAAAATGCAAAATAAAGGGGATACCTTTGGTAATGAGCTTAACGAGCTAAACACAATTGCAGAGATCGCTTGCTGTTGTTGCGATGAATTAGAGAAAAATTGATGCTGTTGTTGCGATGAATCATGAATGAGAGAAAAATTGATGCTGTTGTTGATGGAATGATACAACCATTGAATGATTTGTGCTCCCGATGGCTTGTCAAATCAATTTTCAGCAACACATCAAACATGTTTCACTTTTGTCGGAACCTTAATAATATATTTATAGTCCTTTATCATTGGATTCTAATTAATTCAACTCCACTAGTGATCATGACGGGATTTCCAAGACCACTATCAATAGGTTGAACATATACTACTAATTTTTTTTTTTGAGTTTGGGTGGCCTTGGCCCACCTGGGCCATATGGCCGCTCCGTCCCTGTATGAGTGCTTGCAACAATTTTGAAGTAGCCATGTAGCCTTCACAAGTTGACTCTTACCACGTAGCCTCATTGTAGGATCTATGGTGATTGGAAACTTCTCCCACAGGGACGGAGCGGCCATATGGCCCAGGTGGGCCAAGGCCACCCAAACTCAAAAAAAAAAAATTAGTAGTATATGTTCAACCTATTGATAGTGGTCTTGGAAATCCCGTCATGATCACTAGTGGAGTTGAATTAATTAGAATCCAATGATAAAGGACTATAAATATATTATTAAGGTTCCGACAAAAGTGAAACATGTTTGATGTGTTGCTGAAAATTGATTTGACAAGCCATCGGGAGCACAAATCATTCAATGGTTGTATCATTCCATCAACAACAGCATCAATTTTTCTCTCATTCATGATTCATCACAACAACAGCATCAATTTTTCTCTAATTCATCGCAACAACAGCAAGCGATCTCTGCAATTGTGTTTAGCTCGTTAAGCTCATTACCAAAGGTATCCCCTTTATTTTGCATTTTTTTCTTAATCCCATAATTTTGAATGTCTTTAATTGTTTGTTTCTGAACTCAATTCATAATGGCATGTTATTATTAAATGGAAATTTCATTATCTGTTATTTGTAAAAGCAATGTTTCTTGATCTGTTTATTGTTTATTGTTATTGTTGTTATGGGATTTTATGATCAATAATGGGATTTTCATTATTTGTTATTTATGATCTGTTTATTGTTTATTGTTATTTGTTATTTATGATCTGTTTATTTTCTTTTATTTTCTCTCAATTATGCTATGAATTTTAAATTTTTAGGATTGAATAGTCTTCTCATTATCAAATTCAAAGAAATCAATGGGAACGCAAACTACCATTGATTTTTTCATGAAGCGCAAGATTTCTCAAGTTTCAACACCAATTCCCTTAGTTGGACAAAGCCTCCTAAACTCCAAGAATCGAGTCAAATACCAACTCAAATCTTGTTGATATTAATTCCAGAGCGTGATCCGGCACTACGTTTCTAACTTTCAGAATATTCTGTTAATCAGAGAGATGAAATTCGTCGATCTTATCTCAAATTAGGCCCATACAAAGGTACGGGAAAGTTTCCTTATTCACAAAAAGGGCTTGACCATAAAAGGAGATTCAATGCTTCTTGGTTTAAGCTTTTTCCTTCATGGTTAGAGTACTCCCCAACAAAGGATGCCGCATTTTGTCTTCCCTGTTATCTCTTTTGTAGTCGTAAAGATGGAGACACTTTCACATGTGAAGGATTTCAAAATTGGAGGAGGGCTATAGATGGAAAACATGGTGCATTTGTAAAGCATGAAGGGAGTACTCTAACATCACCACATAAATGTGCTTTGGAAAAATGTCATGCTTTAATGGATCCACGCCAACACATTGAAAGAGCACTTTCTCAACAAAGTGCTCAACAAATTGCACATAATCGCTTCGGTTGAAGGTTTCTATATTTTGTGTTCGATGGCTTGCATTCCAGGGGTGTGCTTTAAGAGGAAATGATGAAAGTATTGACTCAATTAATCGTGGCAATTTTATTCAGGCGATAAAGGGATATGCCTTTTTCAGTAATGAGGTTAAAGAAGTTGTTTTAGACAAAGCTCCTCAAAATGCTACATACACATCTCCTGACATTCAAAAGGAACTCTTATTATGTCTTTCAAATCAAATAAGAAGAGGAATTCATGAAGAAATTGGAGATGCAAAGTTTTGTGTTCTTGTTGATGAGGCTCGAGATATTTCCAAGAAAGAGCAAATGGCACTTGTTCTTAGATTTATTGATAAAGAGGGTAGTGTGCGAGAAAGATTTTTTGGAGTTCTTCATGTTCTTGATACTTCAGCACCAACACTAAGAGATGCAATATATTCTCTTCTTTCCTCTTCTAATCTTGGTATTCAATCTATTAGAGGTCAAGGATATGATGGAGCAAGCAATATGCGTGGTGCATGGAATGGATTGCAAGCTTTGGTTTCCAGGGATTGTCCATCTGCTTATTATATACATTGCATGGCCCATCGACTTCAGCTAGCATTAGTTGCAGCATCTCATGATGTGGTTATTGTTCAACATTTTTTCAATGATTTGGCTCTCATAGTCAACATTGCTAGTGCTTCGTGCAAACGCATTGATCAATTAAAAGCTGCTAAAGCTTCTGAAATTGAATACTTAGTTTCTAGTGGTGATCTTGAAACTGGTACAGGGCAAAATCAAATTGGCTCACTACAACGGGCTGGAGAGACTCGTTGGAGTTCTCACTTATATTCTATCTCTAGTTTGTTGCGTATGTTTAGCCCAACATGCGAGGTGCTTATTAGTCTCACTGAAGAAGGAACTAGCTCTATTCAACGTGCTGAGGCAGTGAAAGCTTATGAGTCATTAACATCTTTTCAGTTTATATTGCTTATACATGTTATGAAAGAAGTCTTTGAAATCTCTAATTTACTTTGTAAAGCTTTACAACTAAGTCTCAAGATATTGTGAATGCTATGCATCTTGTTTCATCGACTAAAGAACTTCTTCGTAGATTGAGACAAACTGTTGGGATGCTTTATTTGCTAAGGTGAAGTTATTTTGTCGAAAAGAAACATAGAGATCCCAGATATGAATGCTCAATATGTGAGAAGGGTTCCATCTCGTCGCCATGAGCAACCTCAAATTACAGTAGAACATCATTATAGAGTCAACACTTTTATTGCCACTATTGATTCTCAGTTGCAAGAGTTGAATAATCGGTTCAATGAGAATGCAATGGAGTTACTTGTACTAGGAGCTGCTTTGGATCCTAGAGATGGATATGCATCATTTGATATTGAGAAGATTTGTAGACTCGCAAGTCAATTTTATCCCTTAGATTTTTCTAAGCATGAACAAGAGATGTTAAGGAGGGAATTGAACCATTACATCCTTGATGTTCCAAGAAGACCTGAATTTAATAATTTGTCATCCCTTTCTGAGTTATGTAAGGTCTTGATGAATACTAGGAAGGCACTCATATATCCACTTGTTGATAGATTGATTAGACTTGTGCTTACACTACTGCTTCTACTACGACAACTGAAAGAGCATTTTCTGCGATGAGTATTGCTAAAAATAGGCTTCGCAATAAGATGGAGGATGACTATCTTTCTAGTTATCTGATGGTGCACATCGAGAGAGAAATTGCTGAAACATTAAGTCTTGATTCAACCATCGAAGAATTTGCTTCAACAAAAGAACGCCGGTCACAATTCTTTTAAGTTGTTTGGCTTCACTTTTAGAAGATTACATATTCTAGGACTAGGAGTCTTTCTTTTCTGTTGATTGTAATGTAAACAATCTAACATATATATCTTTTTGGTTAATGAACATAATTTATCCACATGAATTGGTTAATTTTATTATTTATGGTTAGAGTACTTATGTCTAAAATCAATTATTTTCATATTATTTCAGTTACTTTTGATTGGATGCAAGTACAAAGAGGCACTTGATGAACTTGAAAAGTTTTATAGCAATTCAAATGAAGCACTTCCTATCAGGTATTGCTTTCTTTTTCTTTGTTCTTTTTCTAAGAAGTTATCAAGTATTTATTTTTATATAATCTAGGTGAAAATGAAACGAATACATGCTTTGTGAGGAAGGAAACTTAAACTTATTTGACTAATAAGAGAATATGAAAACATCATTCTCGGCCCACCCAGAGTGAAAGTCCTAGCTTCGTCCCTGTTCTTCCACTTTTGCTGCAATACAATTTAGTTTAGTTTGTTTTTTTTTTTTTTTTTAAGCTTGGAGTAGATTGCAATTGATCTCACGCCAGAGAGAGCAAGTAGTCTCATTCTGGGGCTGAACTTGTACAATTCTCTATTTTTCCATAATGAAATTACTACCTTATAAACATACTATCTTGTGTATAATATTTGGAAAATTTAACAAAGTGGTAATTCACTTGAATTAGTTGATTCAAGTAATTTACCAAAAAGAAGAATTGAATTAGAATTATAATTATGTAAAATTGAATTAATTTACCAAACTGAAAAATTGAATTAGAATTATAATTATGTAAAATTGAATTTAATTCTACATAATTACAATTCCAATTCAATTCTAATCCCAAGACACCAAATGAAGCCTTACTTTTTTTTGGAAACCGAAGATTTACTTGCTTCTTTTGGCCTTATTTGGCTTTTGAAAATTGCTCAACCTCTCAACATTCAACCTAATTTTCTCTAAATTGTATTAGTGCCTTCCTCCAAACTTTAGATGTACAAATTTACTTACTTTTTTTTTTTTCTTGAAAGCCCAAAATTTACTTTCTTTTTTTGGCCTTATTTGGCATTTACTTCTTTTGGCCTTAAATGGCGTTTGAAAATCACTCAACTTCTTAATATTCAACATAATTTTCTCTTAATTCTATAGTGTCTTCCTCTAAGTTTCAGATATACAACGACACAAAAAGCATCCTTCTCTGCTTCGCTCTCTTGCTCTTCCTTCCCTATCTTTTTTTGGTTTACACTTTCTTTTGGTCTTAGTTGCCATTTAAAAATCACTCAATCTCTTAATATTCAATCTAGTTTTCTCTAAATTGTATTAGTGCCTTCCTCTAAACTTCAGATGGACAACAACACAAAAAGTATCATTCTCTGCTTCGCTCACCTACTTTTCCTTCCTTTTCTTGTTCTACTAGTTAACAATTCTTTTTGCTATTCTTGTTTCTCTCTCAAAAAAAGAAGATTTGTTTTATCGTGAGAAAATATTTCAGTGTCTATTGAAATATTTTTTTTTTAAACAATTCATTATTGAACGACTCAAGTGATATTATTTTTATTGCCTTGTTATTATAATTTATTTGCACAAACTAAAGAAACTATGGCCTCCACTAGTGTTAATTTTGCCTTTATCGATACCATTGTTGCTTCCACTAGTTCTAACCAACTAGCCCAAGTCAATCTACTTTTTCACCAGCTCCATTAATTGTTTCAGTCCTTTTATCTTATGCTAAGCCTTTTGACTGGAGGTTCTACCCAAGGGTAAGGTTGGGGGCAAGGGTGTGGAGGGGTTGGGGGATGCAAGGGAGATAGGGGTGCTGAGGGGAGGAAAGGAGGGCAAAAAGGGTTTGCAACAGGGCCGAGATGTGACGGAGAGAGGCGAGAAGTGCCAGATGGGGAGTGGGGCTGGACCGCTGGAGAGTGTCGGGTTAAAGGAAAAAGAGCGAGAATGAAAATAAGGTCTTTGAAATGAGAGGAAGAAAAAGGAAAAAGAAATCTTTTTTCTTTTTTTTTTTTAATTTTGTTTCAAGTCAATAGTTGAAATGTCAACTTTAAAATTGACATCTCATCTGTCGACTTTGAAATCCATATCTGAAACATCGACTTTATTATTTTTTGAACAATTTTAAAATATCAATATTTATTTAATTAGTATTTAAAAAATTAATATTTAAGAAAAAAACTAGGAATACTTATAATATGTTATAATGAAAAGGATGAGAGTGAACAAATAATAATTCATAATTAATAGATAAATAAGAGTAAACTAATAGTAAATAATAACTCATATTAAAATATGATAACTAAAAATTTTACTAGTATAATCTTAACATAGAGATATTGTAATAATAATTAAGAAATATTAACTATAAATTAAAATTCTAACTAATACTCCATCTAAAAAAAAAATCCAATTTGAAAAACTTTTCTTGTTCTTAAAAAAAAAAATTCACTTTTAAACCAAATTTCTTAAAATTTCCTTATTAATAAGAATTATATATATTCAAAAATAAAAAATAAAAATAAAAATGTAAAATTATACATTTAGTAATGTATTAAATAAATTGTACTTAATAATTAATAAAAAAATTATACTTTAATCAAAATAAACTCTTTTTTTAAGACGAAAGGAGTATTAATAACATAATATATATACTAATATATACAAATAGTATATTTATTAAAATTTAAATATATATTATATATAATAAATTAAAACGGATCAAACAAGATTGACTGCCGTGGTGACGGATACCTTTGCCATCCCTATGTAAATTATACTAAATCCCCAAGAAAAACACCATCTACCCAGTACGTCTGCAACATTGGTGGAAAACAAACAAACCTTATTTTAGCAAAAATGTTTATGCATATTTGAGAAGAATAAAATTGATGTAGACATTAATAAAGAATAAATATCTCCCATTAAACAGCTTTGAGGGAATCACAAATTGAAAAGCATGATTAACCACAATTAATGTAAAGCAGTCCTCATGTATACTAGGTTTAATTTGTTTCATAATTCACATCAAGACCATAATTCTTATTAGACAAGCCACTCATAGAACATTGGTACCTAGACTGAGAAAACAACCCCATTTTACAAAAGGCTAATGGCATTGGCACCCCTAAGTCACTAAAAGTACAGTACAACCCCATTTTACAAAGTATTGTCACTTACAATACTTTCAACGGATATGGAGTGCCAATAATAAAAAGTAAGGTACCAATATAGCCATCCTCCCCTTTTTGTAATTTCTGTAAGTTCACAAATAAATTTATACTGTATTCTATTAAATATTGCTTCCTTTTTGCTGAAAGGAAACTTTAAAAGAAAGACTTTGGCTGCAAAAGCTTTTATCATGTCTGGAAACATGAAATATGATTTTTACATAAATTCCTTAGCACCATAAATTAAGAGGGCACCTGAAATGGCATAGCTGCAAAACTCCAATGGTAACAACTGTTTCTCTTCCAAGTGTAGAATGCATGCATGAATGATCTACAATTAACAAAGTTGCCACATGTATAACTTGAGTATTTACAGACATGAATCCAACAAAATAATGAAAGAGCTCATCAATAAATATAATGAAAGAGCTCATCAACAAATATTACCGTGCAGATGAAGCAAGAAACAGTGCCAGAAAGACTTCTCAAACTTGGAATTAGGAGAGTAAACATCAAATGTAGGTCTCACTTCATTAACTTGTATGCCAATGAACATCTTAGTAACAATAAAGCTTCCTCGAGTCCAGATCCAATTTCACATTGATTTCTGATGACCCCTATATGCAAGCAAACTGATTGTAACAGCCTTCAAGCTCCAATGCATACCATGCTGCCCAACAACATAACCAAGATCTTTTAGGTGCCCATATGCCTCATAAAACTACCACAAGCATCCATTCTCATTTTAAGAACTTTAACATGGATATCTTTTAAACAAATGGATGTATCATCATCATCCGAAAGATGAAAAGCCCCAATTTCTGCCAGAAAACAGAAGAAAAGGGAGTTTTATTTTTTCACAAAAAATCAAAATGCAACAGTCAACCATTGTTTGTAGATCAAATGCTGCTCCAAAGTTCACTTCAATGTCTTCATGAGAGGTAGGTCCTCCCACCAAGAACCTCCACTGCAATAACGACCTCTTTCTTTTCTTTCTCCCATTTAGAATTTTGTTGATTGAAAAGAAAAAGTGAACTGATCTGATTTCAGTTCTTTCATAGCATAGCACTTCCATCCTTTTTTCTTATTCCTTATCAAATTAATTCTTTCCTCTTACTTTTTTCTTCAAAGATGATCCACCCAAGACTGAGGCATCTTAGAGTACAAAGCCCAATTCTAATTTCTCTACCCATTCAATATCTCAGTTAAAGTGCTGCTTCTACTTCTTCAGTTATAACACCATCTGTCACACTCAAGTTAACTTCATTATTAACAGCTCTTCTATTGATTCTCCTACTTTTCAAAATAAACTCTGATTCCTTCATCAAATCAATGTATTTTTTCCTTACACTGGCAATTGGGTGGGCATCAATAGCTGAACTATCACAATACGCTTCTTTAAGAATAGCAGTACAAGTCTTGTTCTTCAAGGATAAATAAAACATATGAGGATGCCTCTCAAATGCCTTGTGAAGTTTCTGCGGAAACCCTAAGTACTTCCTTAGACACAAGAGCCTCTTCCTCTCTGAAGCATGCTCAACAAACAAACCAAGTAACTCATGAAGCATACCAACAACTCTCTTCTCTGACAAATCATTATCCTTTCTCAAATTTGAATAGTCCTCATAGGGCGACACATATGGAAGCCTTTGAAACTCATCCAACCAATCTGAAATCTTCCTCCTTAACCTCAAGCCTTTTGATGGAAACAAAGGAAATGCAATCGCATCACTTTCACCAACATTATGGACTCCTCTCTTCACGGCATTCTTTTCCATAATTGACATCGGTCTTCCATTTTCCCCATCACTCTCAACAGCAGCCAATCCCGTCAACCCATCGCCCATTTCCACTATCCTAAAAAATCCATCAAGATTTCTTTCAGGGTCCTTCAAAAATTCATCCGGCAGCCCCAGACACCACTGCAAGCCCTGAATTATCTTCAAAGGCAGCATTTTTCTCTCACCAGCACTCATCAAAATCAATTTCCTTAATCTCCTAAGTATGTCAAGTTTATATTCGCTATAAACTTCTCTCTCTTCCTTATCAAGCTCAATGGCTTTCTGGGTTAGTCTAAACCATGGCAAGTTGTATTTGGGACCTTCAAACTCCTCAAAGAAGGAAGGGTATTTTCTCAAACACCTGGCGACCTTAATGGGTATGCCCAATTTCAGGCCTTTCTTGGAGACAGCAGAGATGGGGATGCAATGGTCTTGTGGGGAGGCTGAGACAATGCAATTTTTGAGGGTAATAAGAGGTTTCAGCTCAATGGATTTGTGGATGGATTCAATAGAATCAAAGAATGAATCTTTTTTCCATTTCATGTACACATCTACATAGGCACGCCTTTGTGTGGATGTATGTGGCAGACTAATGTTGTTTGAGATGGAAAAAGCTGAATCTTGACAAGAGAGGAAAAGAAATTTTTGCAGGAGGTTTCTGGTATGGCTGTTCTGGTTCAACTTCATGTTTTGATTTTTGGGCTAAAAAGAGACACAAAGAAAAAGGGAAAATCAACATAAAGAACCAAGACTTGCCATTCCAACAACCAAAAGTACTCAAAAAAATAGTATGATAGAAGGTTGCGATCAGGAAGATGGACAGATAAGACACAATTAAGAACAAGGAAAAGCAAAAGAACAAAAGAGGAACTTCCATGAATTCTGGATTCACCAAATATTGATTCAATCTGATACAAGTAAAGAGGAGGTGGATCTTGCACTAGAAAATGATAACACAATATAAGATGGTATGCAATGTCTTCAATTATAAAATTTAGTAAATATTTAGGGAGTCATTAGTAATACATAAAATAACAATCTCGGACATCCTGAACAGAAGTAAAAGAAACTATATTTTAGCCAAATTGTCACATATGGATCTTCATTCCCCACAATGCACCTTCTGATGGGACTGATACATGCTCTTCCAATATAAACTTTAGAGTTCAACTATGTATCAATTGCAAATTCCACTACAACTATTGAACCACCACCAATTACATACAAAGCAACCAAGAGCAATAACATAGAAAAACAAAATCCTGAGAAGAAGAGAGTGATATGTTTGTCAAGGAAGAAGACTCACATGCACAAATAAACTAGGATAACATTTGTTACAACCACCGATGTTTATATGCTTAAGTTGCAAATATTTTAGGTACCCATCATGCTGACCTCAATGTTCAAACACCACCAGATGATTGTCATCTAACAAGACCAGTCCCATTTCTTTTGAGCTAAAAAGGCCACAATTTACTGCAACCTAAGCTGTTAGAAATGACCAATACTTCAATCAGCAGGGATATTCCCACTGCTCCTTGAGACTCATACCTGCAGATCTACATCTATAAGTTGTTCATTATTCAGCCCTCTTGCGTAAAACTTCAAAAAGTTTATC
Source organism: Gynochthodes officinalis (assembly GCA_020080225.1). Lineage (NCBI taxonomy): Eukaryota > Viridiplantae > Streptophyta > Magnoliopsida > Gentianales > Rubiaceae > Gynochthodes > Gynochthodes officinalis. The sequence goes on from CM034622.1 coordinate 12,971,226, forward strand.
CTTGATGCTTAAACTAATATCCTTCTATTAAAGGGAAATTTTGTCAATAAAAAAGATTCAGAAATCCTAAGGGGGAATAGAAAATTAAGAAGGAAGCAAACCATGAAGAAATGATTTTATCTTGAAGTTCAAAAATTTCATACTTAAAACATTCCACTACACATGTTTACAAGATCTTGGAGATTGAAATTGAGAGAAAACTGAAGGCATTTATGCTCAATATCAATCCTCAACATGGCCAGCTGTAGCTACTGTTTCTTCTCTTCGGTTTTTTTTGGCTGCAACACATATTAGGCAAAAAAAGAACAATTTTAACAGAAGTAACAAAATGAAAATCACTAACAGGCGGCACAATCTGCAACTGAAACATTCCCGTTTTGAACCACTACCTCTATAGCTAGCCGAAATATTGCATTCATGAACATAGAGCACCACACAGAACTGGAAATTTGTCATTTGATCATGTCAGGAGATTAAAATTAAAGGATAATACAGCTCATTTGCAGAGTACCTTGCAGGAAAATAAATCAAGAATCGCATTTCAAAGTATAAACCATATCTACAAGCACAAAAAGCTCACACGGGAAAAGAATTGCATTCTCGTTTTGCATTCCAAAGGAATTTAAGAAAAAGTAAATAAGAACCGGGGAGGCTCAACATCTAAAATAACGTCAAATTCATGCATGAAGAGTTGAAATGCAAACCTTAGCAAACAACTCAATTATCAACCAAATTTTACCAAACGGTCTTGAGTTTGATGGGATTAGTGTCTGCTCAAAGCAGAAAAACTTTTACCAGCCAACTTGGTATCAGAAAATTTGTCTTTCCTGTCACTGAGGTTCATTTAACTTAATCTAGGCGAAATTAACATTTATTTTGAAAAATCCTACTCCCAGAGGTAGAGTGCAGAGCAACACAAAAGTGAAAGCCCACATAAGAGAGTGAGCGAGGAAGCAAATCCAGACATGGTTACAGAAACCCACAGGTAAATTTGCCCAACCAAACCAATATAACTGATAGCTAAAAATCTCATTGTCCTTCGATTAGGAGCAGGAAAAATGAATAAAGCCTCTAATTTTCATTTAGGGTTCTAGATTCAGCGACATAGATGAAAAAAAGAAACAGAAAAGGGAAAGGGGACAAGGGGAATAAAAGAATCGGTTACCTTCGGAAAAAGAGAGGGTGGAAGAAGACGATCGAAGGGGAGGATGAAGCCGACCGAAACTTTTTGCAACGAAGAGGATGGAGGGGAAGAAGACACTCAAAGGTAGCACTCAAGTCGTGTTTCGAGTAAGTGTGTTGTGCCGAAAGTTTTACACGATCACCAACATGGTCCGTTTAATTAGGTGTCAGAAAACATTTATTTATTTTACTTGTAACACAAAAAAAATACAAAAATCTAAATATTTGTAAAATTTAATAAAGAATTATTTAACACGAAAAGATTAAAATACCTAAACAAACAATTTATTTAATACGAAAAGACCTAAATAATCTACACAAAAATACAAAAATACTGTAATCAAATCATGCAAGATTGAGAAAATTCTCATTCTGAACTAATAACACTAACGGTTAGTTCCGGGTTTGTAATTCTTTTTTCAACTTTTTTTCTTTTTCTCTTTTTTTTTCTTTTTTTTTCTGTTTTTTTTTCTTTTGAGGAGGTAATAGTTAGTTCAAGTTGTTGGATCCAAGACATTGGCATCACTAAAGTTCAAAGTTTTCAATTCATGCCTTCTGAGTTACCTCCTAAAAAGATCAACTCAATCCTTTCACATAATCAGAAACCAAATAAATCATAAAGCGTGAGAGGCCCAGTTCATGCAACTCTCAGAAGACTAGAAGGAAGTAACTTGTTCATGTTAGCAAGACAATTACAAGTCTCCATCTAGACACCAATAGGCCAAAAACTAGAGTTTTACGGGCACTGTCAAACAGGGTTAATTAGACAGTGTCCCAGATGTAAAAAAAGAAAAGAAAATATTAAACCTTTATATACCTAACCATTGTGCCCATTGTGCAATCAACCAGAGCTTATGGCAACGGTGGCCTGTGACGAAGAAGAAGACGAAGATGATAATGTCAATTCTAAATCAGGCCCATGAACGATCTGGTCCACGGCGATGACACACCGCCTCGTTGCCGATAAAGAGGACTATGGATACCCGCCGTAGGCGCAGCTGTGACGGAACCTTCCAACGCCCAGCGCAACCAGTACTGGCACACCAAACCAGTATTCGCCCAGTTGTTGATGACTCTATTTTTAAAGCAACCAGCACTGGCACACTGACACACCGCCTCGTTGCCGATAAAGAGGACTATGGATACCCGCCGTAGGCGCAGCTGTGACGGAACCTTCCAACGCCCAGCGCAACCAGTACTGGCACACCAAACCAGTATTCGCCCAGTTGTTGATGACTCTATTTTTAAAGCAACCAGCACTGGCACACCAAACTCGAACAAGCAAGTACCAGAAGCAACGCTGAATCGGCTGATTTTGTTTTTGGTTGAGTTTTGAAGAGATCCTAGGCGCTGGGTGAGAGTTTTGAAAATTTTTTGGCAAGACCGCAAGAGTGAGAGTGAAAGAAGGCTAGAAGGCTAGAAGGCTAGAAAGCTAAAGGTATTTTCGGCCATGTTTTTTTTTTTTTTTATCAAAAGGTCGATAATTGTATTAACTTAATAACAGTGAACATTTACAATCAAATGTCCCCCAAAATTGGACTCTTCTTAGCTATAGTCTTGACTAAGACAAAATGACAACATGTCACTTCAACCCACCCTCCCGCAAAAATACACCATAAAAGAAATAGAGACCCTACTAAGATTGAAAGAAACCTCTCTTAGTAGGGTATCTATTACCTCAACATCGTGTTCCCTCGTCGATAAATTGTCAGCTACTGATCTTCACTATGATCCTAGCTAACTAACCTATCCCTCAAAAATTTCGACAGTATACCTTCTATACACTGAGCAAACCCTGGTTCTGAAACAGCAGAAACCAGCTCAACCTATATCAGAACATGAAACCTATACCCAAACAGCAAAAACAAAAACAACACCAATAAACTTTACACAAAAAAAAAAAAGGAATCTAAACTACCATGTTAGCTTGAGTAAATTCCAACCAAGCATGCCTCGCCAGCTCCACTACATCTTTTACTGGCATCCATTCCCTCTGAAAAACCCACATGTTCCGACTCTTCCAAATCATCCACATAAGATACGCCATGAACTGTATCCTTTCAACCCAGTCTTCTCCCTAATTCGAGAACAAAGATGTTGCCACCAGTGCTGAAAATTGGCAGGAGGCAGAACCCTAACCCAATCCATATGGGCCAGCTTCCAAATTTGTTGAACTCTAGAATAATGAAATAGGAGGTGTTCAATAGTTTCATCCGCTACGCCATACATTGGACAAATAAGCTCAACTGGTAACCTCCTTTGATGCAGTTCATCATGTATCGGCACAATATTATGAGCACAATGCCATACGAACTGTTTGACCTTACCTGTGACCTTGAGCTTCCAAGTAGCTGTCTACATCCGATGCCTTCTCTCTCGAGCATTACTGGACTCAGGTACTTGTTCTGCAAGTTGCCTATTCTGCCGCAACTTATGATACATCGACTTCACTGAATACCCTTGCATACCCTCAGTTGTTCCACTTTCACCTCTTACAATATACCTTTCCCCCATCCAAGCCTTCCGTAGCCAGGAAGCATTTTGTTTATCTGCAACCAACAACACATCTGTGTGCAGGAAATATTTTGCTTTCATGACCTTACTCATCAATAACTCAGGATGATTAATCACTCTCGACAATTTTACAAAATTATTCTAACTAATTTTTCAAATTACTTTAAATGAGTTAAATAAGGTGAACTGGTCAATCCGTTGATTGACCTGAATATACTTATTTATTGTGGGTGTTAAATGTGTTCAACCTAATTTTGATCCGAACCCGTCAAAAGGTATACTGTATCGTATTTACATGTCGTGTTGCGAATTACCGGCCCTACTCAAATGTCTCTCTAATGTCTTTCTTTTTGTCTTTTTCATTTGTTTTTTAAAATTCTCCATTAAATTATCTGTTCGACCTTTTCAAATTCAGATTTTTTGTTTTCGTTTTAGTTTTCAATTTGAACGGATTTCAAATTCAAATTATATTTTTTAATCAATTTTTGAGTTAATTTTTGAGTTAGTATTTTTAATTCAGTTTCAAATCAAAAACCAAATTCGAATTCAAATTACAATTCCATAATATTTATATATTATTATCTAAATATGTAATATATTTTTACATGTATTTAAATGTGTTATAATTCCATAATATATAATGTATTTAAATATATATTATTTATATGTATAGGCTACATTATATAAATTATTTATAAATTATATACAAATAATGTGCATTGGTTAGGTTGTCGAAACCCCCAAAATTAATTCAGATCTTCAAACTATCTACAATTGATTTGTAGTAGTAGTAGACCAGTTCGAATCCCACATGGAGCTATGTGTTGAAGGGGTTTCTTAGCAATTGAGATGAAGAGAAAAATAAAAGAAGAATTTTTAGTACCAACTCTAATAGTAGTTAATAAAAAATATATATATAAAAAAAAGAAATCAACTGGAAATATTAAAAGATTACTTCAACCTTACCAGGCTCCAATCCAAAGAAGTGTAGTTGTACCGAATATATCTAGATCCTAGGATTCTTAAAACACTTTTCCATTCAAGCATTTAACTGAAAATTTTTCAGGATAGCCATGACAAAATTTTGAGTTTTCCTATTCTATTTGTTTGAACCTAGCATTTACAACAAACCTTACTAACAAATGACTGAGGGCAATAGCGTTCTATATCATTTGATAGCAGCACTAAGAACTTTGAAACTAGTTAAAACAAAAACCAACAATTGAGATAGCTGCAATTGAAAATCTTTGTATCATTAATTTCCTTTAAATCATAAATGCATGATTACTATCACTTTACACACACAAAAAGATTTGAGTGCTACTTGTACTAATTGTTCTGGCCAATTACGGATCAAAAACAAATAGATAGCTGTAGGAAGAAAAATGAAAATAAGTTGTCAATTTATTTATCATTAAAAATCCATAAAAAACATAAATGCAAGAACTAATGATTAATTGAATGCAAAAAGATTATTAAACTATAAACAACACATCACTAAATATATTGGTATTAACACCCCTTAGAACGGAATGGAAATAGTTTAGCCACTCATGGTAGCAAAACTATTCTAACTTTATTTTAAAAGAAAAGAAGTACAAAAGAAAGAAAAATTCTATAGAAAATTGAAGGAAAAACTTATGTCTGCCAAATTCACTAGCCCTCCTATTTATAGCTTTATTCTCTAACAATTTCTCTAAAAACTTGCTAAAATCTCTCCAACAAATCCTAAGTCTTTAAACCTTTAATTCCTAACTACTTATCTAGCCAACCATCCTATCTTATCCTATCTAATCCTAACAAATGCCTTCCAATCCATTCTAACTTGAATTACAAAAGTTGAAATCAAAAGACAAATTTAAATCCTGAAATTTCAACCCATTAGCTCTTTATCTCAGCTCAAGACGTGGTCACGTGCATTTTCTTGAATTTGACTTGCAAGACTTCATCCTTTAAGGCATGGGCAAGCTTTATCCAAAATAGTCTTGTGTTTTGGCTCCAAACGTCCTTCTCCAAAAATCATCTAAATGTTCATTAAATTCCATCTTTTCGCCTTAGTCCGTCAACTTCACTCCCTGGTACAAAAATACTTCAAATTAGCCATTTTCATACCAATAAAACCATTAACAACATAAGTTTATTCCTATTATATGGTAACAAATTAAATCCTATCAAATACCCCCACACCTAAACTATGCTTGTCCTCAAGCATATGATAGATCAATATCTCCCTCTCTATTCCCTTCCCTTTTTCATACCATTCACAAACAACCCAAAATCACCACACATTAGAAATCAAGAATGAAATAATAATTCAAAGGATAAGTATTCATAGCCCTATTTTCTAAACAAAGCACATACATCTCATTAATTCCAACAATTTTGTCGAAATCAAATATACAACATTTGATAACCTCTCACAGGTAGCACTCTATTCACTCAAAGTGTGTAGGGATTCATTTAGCACTCAAATCAAACATAGCATATCATTACCATAGACTTGCTTATATATCACATCTCCACCACTAACGAATATGAATTTATGCAAAAATCAAAGGGACTTAAAAGGGTTGTAACGAGGCTGAGGTTAAGGTAGGTAAACAAAAGGAAAATTTAAACTAAACAAATCAAGATATGTAGGAACTTTCTTGCAAGAATTAAAAGCAACACAAGTAACATTTTTAGAACCACTTTTTTATTCCTTCTTTTTTTTTTTAATGAGCATCTAGTTGGACATCTTGTAAACAACGGAGCACATTTACTTTGTCCAAACCTTTCAGGGAATACTTTTTCACTTTTCTCATCATTTTTTTTTCAAGTGGTTCTTTTCTTTGGAATCCATAAAATTTTTAATCATGCAACTTATTCCTACATACACTTGACAAAGGGTTCAACGATGGTAAATAACAACAACAGGTTAAGGCTAATGATGTGGTGTTTTCACAAAGAAAAGCTTAGGCTCAAAATTGGTTGATTAGGGTATATATAATGGAATGGCTTTTTAGAAAGTTTAAATTGGTTACTCCTAAACGCCCTTATCATTTCAAAGCATAAACCCACAATGTGATCTCGACATGCACAACAAAGCAAGTTCTAGAATAAACATACCATATTTGTCAACACTTAACAAAGAAATATGTGAGCAAGAAAAAGAAAATACTCATAGGCTCAAATACTCACAATAGGTTCAAAAGCTCAAACATTGTATATCCTTTTTCAATTCCATCATCAAAACCAATGAGATGCTTAAACAAAATTTTCAAAACAAGGCTAATCATACTCTCCCTTTTCATGCTTTCCAACTCAATCACTAATGCATGTTAACCAAGAGTTATTCTAAATAAGTATTAAAGAGTTGGGAATTTCAAGGAAGTCATTCAAATTTTAAAACATACTTTGAGGGATTTTGCAAAAAAAAAATTGACAAAAATAATTAAATTAAAAAAAATCCAAAATAATTCAAAATCACAAAAGCTAATCACAAAAGCACAAGAGCACCGCCACACCTAAATCATACATTGTCCCCAATATAGGAAGAATATAAGTTCACATTCACAAGAAGTAGTGAAAATATAAAGATAAGGGGGCAAAATAACTTCCCTGAATTGCAAACATATGAGACGAGACATCCAAGGGAAAGGAGGGTACACTGTCTTTTAATGTGGTTGAGAGTGTCAACATAAATTGAAAATCAAAAATACTTCTTCCCAAATGATGGTTACCTACAAATCATAGGAGAAAGTAATGAATACGAAGGCAAATAACACTCCCAAACTTAATCTTTGAAACTCAATTAGAAATTATAGTAGTAAAATAGGATAAGAAAGAACTTAGGATAGAGACATAATAAGTTCACAAAGATAAAGCGATGTAATCCAAATAAAAGTCACTCTATAGCCCTAATTACTTTCTTTATTTCGATTATCATAAACCACTATAATTTGTATATCCAAAGAGAGATTGGAAAGGGTTTGAAAGATTAATGAGTTAATTGAAGTTCCACACACCAAAGCACTAGGAAAATTATGAAAGTGTGATTGAAATAAAATACAAATGAGACTAGGCAAAACGAAAAAATTGAATAGAAACAAAATCTCTATCACATGATAATATGGTGCACTACATGCTACTATGTGACAGTTGAAAAACACTACAATGAAAATGCACAAAACCATGCCATAGGTGGCCACAATACAACATGCTTTCTTTTAAAACACATTATCAATGAAGTTCATACATTGCAAACCACTATTGTTTCAATTTTTCTTACCTATGTCACTATTGTTTAGCACATATATTTCAACCCATTCTTTCCAGACTAGAAACTAAAAATAATAGAACTCATCAACCCATTCAAAAACTCTACAATTAGTCCCTTATTCACTCGTGAAAAGGAAACTTAACTCTTAATGGGGAATGACTGCTTGGGTAAGAGGGACTACTCGGCATTGTCATGATCAAACAAATAAAATTACCACTGCAAGAGCACAACAAATAAAATCAACGCAGCACCAAACAGCGAAGAACCACAGCAAGGGAATGAAAGATAAATTCACATAAAAAGGAAAAAATAAAAAATTAACAACTAACAATGTTCAATTAGGCAAAGAAAATAAATAAAATAAAATAAAGAAAAACAGAAAAGAAGTGATTCGAGGAGAAAGGAAATCCTGTGAAGAAAAAGGATTTGCGGCGTATCGGAGGCTAGAATAAAGATGGTAGAACGGTGGAGCGATAGAGCGATAGAGCGGTGGAGCAGAGAAACAGAGCAATTGCAGCATCGCCCACTGTGATGTGGTGGAGTAGATAGGCGAAGTAGGTGGTGATGTGGGCAAAACTACAGCAGAGAGAAGGTTGGAGAAAAGCACGGCAGCGCAGTAGCTATGGTGAAGAAACACGTTCTCTGGCAGCCGTCTTGATTCCCGGTCTCGAAGAGAAAAAAACAAATTCAGAAAAATGTAAACAATAAACCACAAAAACAATGAAAATAAAATCAAAATAAAAGAGTGAACTAGTGGCTGAGCAATGGAACTCGTGGCACAAGAACCAGTGGCGGCCATGAGTGGAGTTTGAACTTGCAGCCGGCGAGATGGCTGAACTGCAATGGCCTTGTACTACCAGAGAGCCGGAGAACTGCAATTGGAAAGAAATAGACAACGACGCCCCAAAATATGGTGGTGGCTGAGCAATAGATGCAGCTGGATTGGTGGCAAAGTTGCGGCCTTTTTTCTGCCAGGTGGTGGTGTGGTGGCAGAGAGAGGGTTGCAATTGGAGAAGAAATAGGAGAAATTGGGTTGTTCAAACAAGGGGAAAAGAGTCGGCTGCAATTTTGGAGAAGAAGAGAAGAATTGGTTTCATAAAAACCCTTATTTTGAAAAATTAAATTTTTTTCATTTTTTTTAAAATTTATTATTATTATTTTTAATCTTGAATGTAAGAAAAAATAGAAGACCAAATAAAATAAGGCATGGGCATGCCTAAGGAAAAGGGATCTTCAGATGAACATTGTGAATAAAATCCAGAAGACTATAGATATTAAGGCGTAGGCATGTCTAAGGTGTTAAAGTCTTTTGGATTTCCTTCATAAGACTATCATTCTTATAGCGTGGGCACGCCTAAGGAGCACTAGTCTTCTGTTTTTTTCTCACTTTTTCTTTTCTTTTTTTTTTTTGGGCAAAACTTCATGAATGAAAATAAAACCTGCATTGCAAAAACAATTAAAATCATTAGTTATATAAAGAAAAGAAAAGAAAAGAAAAGAAAAGACAAGAAAATTAAAAAAAAACAAAATCAAGAAATTCCTTGGATTGCCTCCCAAAAGCACAATTGTTTAAAGTCGTTATGCTTGACCATTCTTTCTCTCAAATTATTAAATTTTTACTAGTTGTTTAGACCACACCTGCATTTTCTTTATTGATTTTAGATGATTTGGCAAGGGGTTCAATTCTAACTTAGTAGCCTGCAAAACAGAAGACAATAATTGCTCATGAAAAATCTGAAATGAATCCTTCAAATTTAAAGGATTTGCAGGAATTTCCAAGGCATATTCTTCACTTATATCCTTATCCCCTTCTAACTTTGTACTCAGGCCTGCAGAAAAAACATCATTCTTTTTATCAAAAACATCTTGCACAATAGCATCCACAATGTCAATAGAACACAAGGAATGAGTGTCAATTGGATGTTTCATTGTTTCAAAAATTTTAAACTTGACAATTTGTTTATCAAATTTTATAGAAATTGTGCACTCATCTAGATCTATGTTAGTCTTAGCTGTCATCATAAAAGGTCTCCCCAACAAAAGAGTGGCTGATTCTCCCACGTCATCTTCCTCAGTTTTCAAGATATAAAAATCAGCTGGAAAAATCAGTTTATTGACTTGTATTAAGACGTTTTCCACAACTCCTTTAGGATATGCAGTAGACCTATTAGCAAGTTTAATAATTACCCTTGTTGGCTTCATTGGACCCAAATTTAGAGCACAATATAAAGAATATGGCATAACATTAATAGATGCTCCTAAATCTAGCATTGCATGTTCAATCATTTTATTCCCAATTACATAAGGAATTGAAATCATACCTGGATCCTCACACTTATCAAGTAATTTTTTTAAAATTACTGCAAATGCATTTTGCCCAACATTGATGGTATCATCACCTTTTAGCCTTCTTTTATTATTGCATAATTCCTTCAAAAACTTTGCATACCTAGGAATTTGCTTGATTGCATCTATTAAAGGAATATTTATTTCTACCTTTTTGAATGTCTCCAAAATTCCTTGCCATACTCCTCTCTTTTTGATCTTGCTAACCTGCTTGGAAAAGGTGCAACATTAGTATTTGAATCATTAGATAATAAAGGATTAGATCTTACTACTTTTGAGTTTTCTTTTTCATTATCCTTGGTCTTCTCAACAATTTTCTTTGGGGAAGTGGGTGTGGGTTGAAGTTCCTTACCACTTCTCAACATCATTACATTAACATTTTCCCTTGGATTTACCACTGTCTGAGAAGGTAATCCTTTTGAGACTGTTTGCCTTCAGTTCACTCATTTCTGCAGCTAATTGAGATGCTTGATTCTCCACATTGCGGATACTAGCTCCAGTCTCTTGTTGGAATTTCTGCATATTGTTTTGAAATTGTTGTGTGTTAGTAACCAAAGACCTTAATATCTTCTAAAGGCATACCTGAATTTGATGATTACATTGGTGGTGGTGGTTGTGCTGGCCTGTTTTGGCTCAAAAATTGATATCTTGGCTGCCCACCTGGGTTCCCATAACTAAGATTTGGATAATCCCTCCAACCAGGATTATAATGGTTTGAATAAGGATCATATTTCCTTTAGGGTTGATTGGGATATCCTTCAATTGCATTTGCTTGTTGCATTATATCTTCTTCCAAGGTTGGGCACAAATCTGTAGGGTGTCCAGGAATCGAGCAAACTCCACAAACTTTTGCATTTTGCAATTTTCCTACAGCCATTTGACGAACTAGAGTAGTTAGATCAGAAATTTGGTCTTGAATACTAGAAGTACTTACCTCATGAATCCTTTTAGTAGTCCCTTCAGATCTTAAACCAAATTGTTGAGAATTCTCTGCCATGTTAGAGATTAATTGCCTTGCTGCAATTGGTGTTTTGTTTACCAAGGCTCCTCCGCTAGCTGCATCAACCATACTGCGATCCATTGGTAATAACCCCTCATAAAATTATTGGATCAAAAGCTGATCTGAAATTTGGTGGTGCGGGCAACTTGCACACAATTGGTTAAATCTTTCCCAATATTCGTATAATGATTCTCCACCAAGTTGTCTAATACCACATATCTCCTTCCTAATATTTGCAGCTCGTGAGGCGGGAAAAAATTTCTCCAAAAACAACATTTTCATTTCCTCCCAAGTTGTAATGGAACATGCAGGAAGATAATAAAGCCAATCCTTCGCCTTATCTCCCAAGGAGAAAGGGAAAGCTCTCAAATTAACTTGTTCCTCCGTAACTCCTTGTGGTTTCAAACTAGAACAAACCACATGGAATTCTTTGAGATGTTTGTGTGGATCTTCACCTGCATTTCCACAAAAAATAGGTAACAAATGAATAAGTCCAAATTTTAATTCAAATGCTACATCCAAATTTGGAAATTATATGCAAAGAGGTTGTTGATTTAAAAATGGAGCAATAAGCTCTCTCAATGTACAATCTCTTGCAGCCATCATTTCTTCCTCAAGTGGTGTTGAATTAAATTTCAGCCTCCTTCTTGTTTCTTTCCTTAGTCGCCGCGCTTCTTTCTCAATTTCTGAAATGAACACAAGATCACCTTTGTGAGAAGCACGGGTCATGCAAAAGAAAATAAAATTCACAATACTGAGAAACAAGATAGCTCCCCGGCAACGGTGCCAAAATTTTGGTCGGGTTGTCGAAGCCCCCAAAATTAATTCAGATTTTCAGATTAGCTACAATTGATTTGTAGTAGTAGTGGACCAGTTCGAATCCCACAGGGAGCTATGTGTTGAAGGGGTTTCTTAGCAATTGAAATGAAGAGAAAAATAAAAGAAGAATTTTTGGTACCAACTCTAATAGTAGTTAATAAAAAATATATATATAAAATAGAAATCAACTGGAAATATTAAAATATTACTTCAATCTTACCAGGCTCCGATACAAAGAAGTGTAGTTGTACCGAGTATATCTAGATCTTAGGATTCTTAAAACACTTTTCCATTCAAGCATTTAATCAAAAAAATTTCAGAATAGCCATGACAAAATTTTGAGTTTTCCTATTCTATTTATTTGAACCTAGCATTTATATGATAGCATTCCATATCATTTGATAGCAGCACTAAGAATCTTGAAAACAGTTAAAACAAAAATCAACATTTGAGATAGCTGCAATTGAAAATCTTTGTATCATTAATTCCCTTTAAATCATAAATGCATGATTATTGTCACTTTACACACACAAAAAGATTTAAGTGCTACTTATACTAATTGTTCCAGACAATTACATATAAAAAACAAATAGATAGCTGTAGGAAGCAAAATGAAAACAAGTTGTCAATTTATTTATCATTAAAAATCCGTAAAAAACATAAATGCAAGAACTAATGATTACTTGAATACAAAAAGATTATTAAACTATAAACAACACCTCACTAAATAGATTGGTATTAACACTCCTTGGAATAGAATGGAAATAGTTTAGCCACTCATAGTAGCAAAACTATTCTAACTTTATTCTAAAAAGAAAGAGAAGTACAAAAGAAAGAAAAATTCTGCAGAAAATTGAAGGAAAAACTTATGTCTTCCAAGTTCACTAGCCCTCCTGTTTATAACTTTCTTCTCTAACAACTTCCCTAAAGACTTCCTAAAATCTCTCCAACAAATCCTAAGTTTTTAAACCTTTAATTCCTAACTACTTATCCAACCAACCATCCTATCCTATCTAATCATAACAAATGCCTTCCAATCCATTCTAACTTGAATTACAAAAGTTGAAATCCTATCTAATCATAACAAATGCCTTCCAATCCATTCTAACTTGAATTACAAAAGTTGAAATCAAAAGACAAATTTAAATCTTGAAAATTCAACTCATTAGCTCTTTATCACAGCTCAAGACGTGGTCATGTGCATTTTCTTGACTTTCACCTCCAAGACTTCATCCTTTATGACATGGGCAAGCTTTATCCAAAATAGTCTTCTGTTTTGGCTCCAAAAGTCCTTCTCCAAAAATTATCTAAATCTTCATTAAATTCCATCTTTTCACCTTAGTCCATCAACTTCACTCCCTAGTACAAAAATACTTCAAATTAGCCATTTTCATACCAATAAAACCATTAACACCATAGGTTTATTCCTATTATATGATAACAAATTAAATCCTATCATGCATATACATATGTAATTATTTATTTATTTATAAAATTATTTGGTTTGCAATAATATATAAATATATCTATACCATAGACAAAATTATTAATATTTTAATTTAGTTTTATTCAATTGTTAAATAGGTTAAAAAATTATATTTCATAAGTCTAATTTAATAATTACAACATAATAACATCAGTATAGTAATTGAAATATTAAAATTGTAAGAATGTCATTAGTATGGGAATTAGAAAGGGTTAAATGTTAGAAAAGGTTAAATGTAAATTTATTAAAATAGAAAAAAGATAAATAAATAAGAAAAAATAATGTATATGGTATACGAATACAAGAGTGCAATTCTCTTCTTTAATAACTTATCTATATGTCATTTTGAGCATATAACTTTGTAAGTTGAAAATAATAACTAAAAAGTGATTAGTGAGTAATAATTAGATAATGGTTATTAATAACTTAATAATTATAAAGTTTTATTTATTTATTAGTTTTTGTTTTTAATTTTTCCTAATTACTAATAATTCAAAATTTGAAACTTTGAAATATCAAAAATTACCAAATTATCAATTGTGGTTTTATATTTTTTAATTTACAATTTATTGTATAAAACACATATTTATTTTTACATCATATACAAATAATTTGCATGTAAATAATGTAACTATTTACTTATTTATAGAACTACTTGGCTTACATTACAATATATGTGTGTGTATCTATATATATATATATATATATATATATATATATAGACACACACACACATAAACATATGCTAATTGCTATATAGTAAATATATATATATATATATATATATATATATATATATATATATATATAATTCTTGTGATTTTAGTTTTATTTAAATGTTAAATAAGTACAAATTCATAACTAATAAGTCTAATTTGATAATTGCAATAGAATAACTTAGTGTAGTAATTGAGATATTAAAATCATAATAATGATATTAGTATATTAAATCAAAAAAGGAAAAAATAAATTTATTAAAAATGAAAAAATTATTTTAAAAATAAGATAAATATATAAAAAAAAATAGGGAAAAGAACATGTATAGTATACTATAGTGAAACTACCTTATTTAATAACTTATCCTTATTTCATTTGAGTATATAACTTTATAAATAATCATGATGAAATGATTAGTGAATGTTAATTAGATATCAATTAATATTAACTTATAAGAGAGTATTAAATGAATGACAGTATTAACTTAATAATTTTACTTCAATGGTAATTTGAATTTTGAAGTTTGAATTTATAGATTTTTGAGAAGAAAAATTATGGGGGAAAAGTTGATCATAATAAATTAACAACTATTCAATTTTCATTTAGAAATTCTAATTGATCATGACTATTTTACTAATTGATCATATTAATATAATATTACATTAATCGACCAAATTTTGTATTAAAATATTGAGATTGCAATTGAAAGAAAAAATATATTTTGAAGATGTGATAGAATAATATTTTTTTGTAGGATTAAAATTAAAGTATAAAGAAAGTATGGATAGAAATTTAATAATAACTATTTTAATCGGGTCAAATTAAAAATAAAATTAATTTAGATATAAAAACAATTTTTCAATTTCAGAAAATTAGAACCGTAACGCTAAATTATTTGGCAATTAGGGCTTCTAGCATTTTTTCACTTGGGGGCGCTTGGTTCGCGTGGGAGAATGGGAAAGGCAATGGACATGATAGTAGTGGAGAATGATAGTGGGTTCTTTCATTATAATTCGGCTGGTTGGTTTGTGCTGGTAAATGGAAATGATTACCAATTATAATTATAAATTAATTATAATAATTACTATTAATTAATTAGTTAATATTAGTTAATTATTCATTATAATATTACATTAATCTTAAGTAATTAATTATTATTAATTATTTATTTATTTGTAAATTAATTAATATTAATTATAATAATTAATATTAATTAATCATAGTAATTAATTATTAATTATAATATTAAATTACAATATTAAGTAAATGAATGATTTATTAAATTAATCTTAATGCATTTATTTACTATTAATTAATAATAATAAGTTAATTATAAATTAATTTACATTAATTATAATGATTAATATTAATTAATTAGTTAATATTAGTTAATTATTTATTATAATATTAAATTAATTAATTATTAATAAAAATGTTATTAATTAAATTAATCTTAAGTAATTAATTATTATAAATTAATTAATATTATCAATTAATTACTTATAAATTAATTAAAATTAACTATACATTAATTATAATAATTAATATTAATTAATTAGATTAATTAATTGGAAAGAAGGAATAGCCGGAAGGCTAGACAGCTGCAGAATTTCACTGTTCCTGTGGGTGATTATAGTGTGATCAAAAGTGTGATTTTTACTATTCATGAACAGTAAATTTTAACGTTCATGAACAGTAGTTTTTTTTTTTAGTGGCCGGTGTTAGTCGATTTTTGGGTTTCTCGTATGGAATGCCGAACTGTGCAGTTTCAGAGATGGCTGTTGCTGTAGTCGGACATCAATGATTGGTTAGTTCGTGATGGTATTGGCGCAACTTCCTTACGGAAGGGTAGTGGTCCTTGATAGGAGAGGTAGCACTGAGTCGTATTGGCAAGGTTTCCCTACTAAGGATTATGGAGTCTTAGCTTGGGAGGAGGGTCAAGCACGATGCAACACAGTGTAAGGCCTCGAGAGGATAGGAATGATCGACCAACGCTGAACCGCACTACACGGATTTTTGTGGTCCGTTTATTCTGATCCTGTTGAGGGGAGCTATGTACGCAGAGGCCGACAAGTTAGGGTGTTCTTTTGATCTCTTAGTTAGATAGTGGTTAGGAGGTACCGGTCTTATTGTGTCTTGGGTGGGGTTATGCCGGTCCCGTTTAATTCGGGGAAAATAGTCTTAACCAACCCCTACTAAGTTTAGGTTAGTTGTGTTAGGGCCTGTCCAATGAATACTGTGCCTTTTTGGATCGCTACTTTTATTGTATTAATCGGGAATTCCCACGTTAATATAATCAGTTTCTTTTGAACAAAAAAAAGAAAAAGAATTGGATTAATTAATTATTAATTATAATATTAAATTACAATATTAAGTACATAAATGATTAATTAAATTAATCTTAATTAATTATTAATTAATAATAATAAGTTAATTATAAATTAATTTATATTAACTATAATAATTAATAATAATTAATTATTTAATATTAGTTATTTATTCATTATAATACTAAACTAATTTATTATTAATTTTTTAAAATTATTATTAGTTAATTAAAAATTTTGTTTAATAGAAGTCACTCCCTTCCTTATACCCCTCAATATTGGGAGGTATGAGCAAACTCCCCAATTGGGTAATCAAACCCCCAACCCAAGCAAAGGAATATGGAGGGAATACTTTGAAATTGAAATTCATTCCCCCCCCCCCCCTCTCCCAAACCCCCAAAACAAAGCACCCCCTTTGGTTTAGAAGAAAGTCCTCATTGCGAAGGCGAAACTCCTCAATCTGTATCAGAGGCCTCTTAGTCAGGCGGAATGTAAATCGAAATATGTGCACGAGTTGGCAGAGGCTTGAGGGGGAGAGGCAACAGGCCAGATCCTCATAATAGACCCCTCACAATATTTCAACAGAAAAATCGACCCTACACGAGGTTCAAACCTACGTTGCTAGAGGATTTCTTCCCACGTCACCTCAAGCTTACCAATTCATCTATGCCTCTGGGGGCAAAGCACTACTCTTCCACCGCCTCGATTTGTTTGTTCATCTTCGACTCACGACCATCGGCAATAGGCCATTCATCAATCACATCAAATCAAACCATGTCTGTCTACGCTCATCATTTGCCATCAGAAAATCTCTGTGCTCGTTGTCTTCGCTCGCCATCCATTCTCATCTTCACTCCATCACATCCTAACTATTTTCCACATTCAGCTTTTAGCACTAATCAGTTGTACATCTCTCACTAGTGACTCGCGCTTCTCGGCTATCACCTACTGCCGCCTTTCAGTCGATAGTCCTCAATTCTTCAATCCTTTGATAGTCGTTCTTGTCCTTAGCATGAACATATCAACTACCTTCATTAGTGTTATTAATTTCTAGTTTTCTTTGTTTTTAATTTATGCGGTTGCAAGAACGGTTAATAATGTTTGATTTCACCCCCGCCCAAAATTTGAAAAGATGTGGGAGTTTTGGATGTTTGGCTTCTGGCTTCTGGTATCTGTTGATTGTTGCCCATGTGACTTTTGGAATTGTTTGGTTTCTGGCTATTGATTACTGCCCAAAAGTCTTCTGGAATTGTTTGGTTTTTGGCCGAATTTGATTCGACTGAATTCAAATTCAATCAAATTCAAAAGTCGAATTTCGAATTTGGTTGGCTTGAATTCGGCGAATTCGATTTGATTTTTTATTTGAGTTTTGAAAATTTTCAAATCGAAAAATCGAACCTAATAATCCAAAAACTGAATAAACCAATCGATTAACACTCCTATTAGACATTAATTTATTTGAAAATTTTTTATCAAAGTTTTTCTTAAGAAAAAATATTTTAAGAAGAAAATAAAAGATGTGTTTGATGTAAATATTTTTAAAATAATGTAAATAAGAATTTTAGCATAAACTTTAAATTTTAAATTTGAATTTTAAAATAAAATAAAAAATTAATGGAATAAAAAATTTTAAACACATGACAACAGATTGTTACCTATAGCCATAATGTCACTTCACTAATTGAATAGGTCCACATTTCTCTTTTTTATGATATTTTGTTTTTTGAGAAAGAATCAAGAAAATATGATCCAATCTTTGAATCATAGTGATAGAATAATTTCTTATAGAAAAGTGAGCAAAGCTAGGCTATGAGTTTTTCGAATTTTGATCCCTCGAACAATTCTACTGTCATAACTTCTATCATAAACTCCCTCTCAAAAACTTAGATCAACTAAAACAAAAAAAGTTTTGGTTGAAGTTGAGAGTTTTGGAAGTAACTTGGCGAGGTGTTTTTCTCTTTGGCACAATAGTTAGAGATTTTCCTTGGCAACAACCTCACTTTTACATCTTCAGTCATTGCACGACTTTTACCACCATCTGCCAACTCTCATCTAAACCAAACAAATTAAATCATTTTAACCCAAACAATTTCAATCGTTCTCATCCCCGCAACCATCTTTCTTTTTCAACTATTTTCGCTTTCTAGTAATCAAGGTAAATCAAACTTACTCTGGCCCCTTTCTTCTGCGAAACGAAAGCGACTTCACTATTTCAAGTGGTCCATAAGTGGACACACACTTTACAGAGAACTATTGGTCTGATAGCAGTATTTCACTACAAGGCTTTGAATTCTCTAAGGAAAGAAGAGATATTCAGCATAGAATTTCTCTTAATCTTAACACTTACAGGTCTTTTAGAAAAGGAGTTCAAATTCAAATAAATAATAGTGATGTGGAAGAAGGAATGCAGTACTACACTAGTTGCCTTCTTGGGTGTCTACTGGACTACAGGAGTTTTGGCTTCAATCGAATGCAAACATATGTCAATCAGTATTGGGGGCAAGACATTCACATTGTTGGAAAGGACGATAATTTTTTAATCTTCCGATTTCCAAATATCAGTTATATGTTAGCCATACTGCATAATGGCTCATATTTAGTGGTTGGAACACTTCTAGTACCAAGAAGGTAGGAACTTCAACTCATTTTTAGTAGAATCAGAATTACACATATCCTAATATGGGTTCATCTAGCCCGTACTCTAATCAAGCAGTTAGAAAATTGGGAAATGGCTTTTGTGGTTGGGGAAGTTCAGAAAATCAGATTTAGCCTTATTCATGCAATGAACTCATGTTTTCTAAGAGTTAAGGTTTAGGTAAATATTATCCAACCTTTGACTGCTGGGTTTTATCTAAGAATGCAAAATGGAGGAGTGTTTTGGGTGACATGCTCCTATGAAATACTGCACGAAATGTGTAGAGGATGTGGCATCGTTGGCCACACCTTCAATAGGTGCAAAATATGTGATGATGAAATTTTAGATGCTTGTTTGAATGATAGTTTTGAAAGTCTAGGAGCAAAACTTGGTCTACCCAGCCAATTTGATGACCAGGATGAGATGTATCCAAAGACAATCAAAGTTTTTTCCTAGAGTAAGTTAGGGGAAAAAAAAGGAATATGTGAATTTGTCTAAAATCCAATTTTTGGGTAGCTTAACAGTTGCTGGCGGAGATTTTTTTGCCGATCACTCCTCACCATAGAGATAAAACGAGGTAGGTGATAGTCTGTGAATTTGCACAATATAGGAGTGGAGTTTTTATTTGGGCAATGGCAATCAACTGAAAATGTGATTTATGACAGCGGTGGAGAACATAGTAGAGTTTTGAGTGTATCACATATAGGCCAAGGTAAATTTTGCTAGTTAGATTGGCACATTCAGTATCATTAGGACTGTCCTATCCATTCCTCACAATCACCATAATTGAGGCCATCATATTCCATTTTATATATAGTCAACTACAATTTTGGCTGTCCTATTTTATATCTCACAAGTACTCACACTTTGGGCCGTCCTATTATAGTTTATATAATGGGTTCAAATTACTCTACAAATTTTTGTTTTAGTAGCTCAGTATTAATACACCCATTATATCTATGAATTGGCATAAATGGTAAAACAATATGTTTCATATGCATTTGGAGTAAAATATTCTGTTATTAGCACATGGTTTGTACTAACTAGTATTTGATGATAGGTAGTGGTGAATTCGTACACCAAACAACATTAATGGTAAAAATGCATGCACTACATAATACTTGACGTGAAGTATAATTTTGTTAGTACTCATTCTATTAATACTAGTACACAATATGTTTTAAATAGTACTTCAACACATTTAAAATGAATTTTGGTGCACGAACTTTTGTTAGTGGTACTCAATCAGGTGTAAGTGGTACATGGTGTGTGATACGAGTTACTTGATACCTAAAAAATGTGTATGGCATTCAAGCGTATATTACTGGTACATAATAATTTGTGAGTAGTATACAGCGATAGGTAAATGTTACTAATATCTTTAAAAAAACTTTTGATATACAAGCGTATGTTACTAGTACACAAACATTTGTGAATGGTATACCATGATGGGTAAATGATACTTGATAAATTAAAAAAAACGTATGATACACAAACATGTGCTACTGGTACAGAGTCATTTGTGAGTAGTTCACGGTGATGGCTAAATGGTATTGGATACCTAAAAAAAAGCATTTGGTACACAAGTGTGTATTACTAGTACATGGTAATATATGAGTGATGCACGGTAATGGGTAGATTGTACTTGATACCTAAAAAATGCATATGGCATACATGCGTATGCTACTGGTATAGATTTATTTGTGAGTAGTACACGGTGATGGGTAAATGTATTGGATACCTAAAAACAAGCATTTGGTACACAAGTGCGTGTTATTGGTACACAGTTATTCGTGAGTAGTATATGGTAATGGGTAAATGGTACTACAAACCTCCAAAATGTGTTTAGTACATAAGTGTATATTACTAGTACACAGCCATTTGTGAGTGGTACATGGTAATCAGTAAATGATACTGGATACCTATAAAAATACATTTGGTATATAAGCATGTGTTCTAGTACATGTTAATTTGTAAATAGTACACGATGGGTAAATGGTAGTGAATACATAGAAAAATGAGTTAGGTACACATGTGTATTATTGATACAAGGTAATTTGTGCATAGTATATGGAGATACGTAAATGGTACTTGATATCTAAAAAAATGATTTTAGTATAGAAGCATGTGTTGCTGGTACACAATGACTTGTGAGTGGTACACAGTGTGGGAAAGTTAGTACTTTACACCTCGAAAATACATTGGGTACATAATCTTGTATTGCTACTAAATAGACATTTGTGAGTGATACACAGTGAGGGATAAATGATACTTGAAACATCGAAAATGCGTTTGGTACACATGCTTTGATACCTAATGTATACAGTCATTTGTAAGTGGTACATGTTGAGGAGTAAATGATACTTGATACATCGACAGTGTTTTTGTTACACAAGAGTGTGTTATTGGTATACAGTCATTTGTGTGTGGTACATGGTAATGGGTGAATGGTACTAGATACCTATAAAAATATTTTTGATATACAAGTGTGTTATTAGTACACGATAATATGGGAATAGTACACGATGATAGGTAAATTGTATTTGATACCTAATAAAATGCTTTTAGTACACAAAAGCGTATTCTTGGTACATGATTATTTGTGAGTGGTACAAGACGATGCTACATGGTACTGGATATCTCTAAAATTGCGTTTGGTACATAAGCATGTATTACTAGTACACAATAATTTGTGAGTGAAACACAATAACGGGTAATTAATACTTGATATCTCCAAAATACATTTAATACACAAGCATATATTATTAGTACACAGTCATTCATGAGTGGTACAAGGTGTTTGGTAAAAAGTATTGAATACTTGAAAAATGCTTTTGGCACCTAAGTGTGTGTCATTGGTACACAAACATTTGTGAGTGGTACACGGTAATGGATAAATGGTACTTGATACATCCAAAATGCATTTGGTACACATGCTTGTGTTATTAGTACACAATCAATTGTAAGTGGTACACTGTAATGTAGGCAAACGTGTATTACTAGTATACGGTAATTTGTGTACTAATAGACAGTGATAAGTAAATGGTACTTAATACCTGATAAAATACTCTTGGTACACAAACATGTGCTATCAGTATACATTCAATCATCAATGATACATGGTGATTGTAAATGGTTGTACACCACTCACAAATGACTATGTACATAATACATGTTTATATACCAAACACATTTTATTAGGTATCAAGTACCATTTATCCATCATAGTATACTACTCACAAATTACCGTAGACCAATGACACATGCATTTTCATATGTATCGAGTATCATTGCCCATCACTATGTACTAGTGACACATGCTTATATACCAAATTCATTTTTAATGTGTCAAATACCATTTACCCGTCGCCATACACTACTCTCAAATTACTATGCACTAGTAATACATGCTTGTGTACTAAAGGTATTTTTAAGGTATCAAGTACCATTTCCCTTTCACCGTGCACCACTCACAAATGTTTGTGTAGTAGGAACACAAGATTGTGTATCCAATACATTTTTTAGGTCTAAAAGTACTAACTTTCACACACCGTGAATCACACAAATATGTATGTACCTGTAATACACGCTTGTGTACCATGTACCACTCACATATTACCGTGCATCACGAACACACGCTTGTATACCAAACACATTCTACCCATTATCATGTATCATTTACAAATGACTATATACTAGTAACACAAGCATATGTACCAAATGCATTTCAATGTATAAAGTACTCTTTATTCATTACCGTGTGCCACTCACAAATGATTGTATACCAGCAATACACATTTGTGTACCAAACGCATCTTTTAGTTATCCAGTACTATTTAACTATCATCATGTACCTCTCACGAATGATTATGTATTAGTAATATACACTTATATACCAAATGCATTTTTTAGATATTAAATACCATTTATCTAGTACCGTGTATCACTCATATATTACCGTGTGCCAGTAACACATACTTGTGTACCAAACACATATTAAGGTATCAAGTATCATTACCCATTACCATATACCACTTACAAATGACTATGTATTAGTAATACAAGAATGTGTAATCAACGCGTTTTTTATGTACCATTTATCCATTATCATGTATCACTAACAAATAATTGCATACTAGTAACACGCACTAGTGTAACAAACGCATCTTTGTGGTATCCAATACCATTTATCCAGCACCTTATACCATTCATGAATAATTATGTATCAGTAACACACGCTTGTATGCAAAACGCACGTTTTTAGGTATCAAGTACTATTCACTCATTGCTGCATACCACTCACAAATATCTTGTACCAGTAATACATGAATGTGTACCAAACACATTCTCAAGGTACCAAGTGCCATTATTCATTACCGTGTATCACTTACAAATGACTGTGTACCAATAAAACAAGCATATGTATCAAACACATTTTCAATGTATCAATTACAATTTACTCATTATCGTGTATCAATCACAAATGACTGTATATCAGTAATACATATTTGCTTATTTTGGAGATATCAAGTACCATTTACTCATCATTGTGTACCACTTAAAAATTAGTGTATAGCAGTAACACACGCTTGTGTACCAAATGCATTTTTAGAGGTATCTAATATCATTTACACATTATAGTGTACCACTTACAAATAAATGTGTTCAGTGAGACACAACTGTATACCAAACACATTTTTAAATACCCAATACCATTTACTCATCATCTTGTACCACTAAAAAATGATTGTGTACCAGTAACACACACTTGTGTAACAAACACATTTGGGAGGTATCAAGTACTACTTACCAATGACTATGTATCATTCACAAATTATTGTATATTAGTAACGCAAATTTGTATACCAAACACATCTTTGTAGTATCCAGTATTATTTACCCACCACTTTATACCACTCATAAATGACTGCGTACTAGTAACACATGTTTGTGTGCCAAACGCATATTTTTAAGTATCAAGTACTATGTACCCATTGCCATGTACCACTTACATATTATTGTGTATCAGTAATACACACTTGTGTACCAAACATATTCTCGAGATACCAAATACCATTACCCATTACCGTGTACCATTTACAAATGATTGTGTAATAGAAACACAAGTATGTGTACCAAATGTGTTTTATATATTTCAAGTACCATTTACCCATTATCGTGTATCCTCACAAATGTATGTCTACCAATAACAAGCAATTGTGTACGAAACACATTTTCTAGGTATTCAGTACCATTTACTCATCACCTTGTTCCACTTCATGAATGACTGTGTACTAGTAATACATACTTGTGTACCAAATGCATTTTGGAGGTATCAAGTACCATTTAACTATCACTATGTACCACTCACAAATTACTGTGTACCAGTAACACATGCTTGTAAACAAATGCATTTTTAGATGTATCTAATACCATTTACCATCACTGTGTTTAGTAAAAAATAACCGTATACTTGTAACACACACACTTGTGTATCAAAAGTATTGTATTAGGTATCAAGTACCATTTACCCATTGTTGTGTACCACTCACAAATTACGTTGTACTAGTAACACACGGTTATGTACCAAAAGCATTTTGGAGATATCCAGTACCATTTACCCATTACTGTGTACCACTCGAAAATGACTGTGTACTAAACATATTTTTCAATTATCCAATTCCATTTATCATCACCTTGTACCACTCACAAATGACTATATACTAATAATACACGACTGTGTACCAAACATATTTTGGAGGTATCAAATACCATTTACCCACCATTATATACTACCATAGTTTACAAAATCGGGATTCTACACAGAATCGATTTAGGGTAGCAGAATCGGATCGGTGGGATCGGATCGTAGAATCGTAAGATTCTACAAAAAATGAGAAAATATAATTTATAAATTCTTTTTGAAATAATTATTAATCAATATATGAATGGATATGTAGAAAATTCATGTATAGTTTATAATTAAATGATTTTATTTCAATTTTTATTTCTTATAACATTTTATATAATTTTTTCAATATTTTAGTTGTTGGCGCAGTCGAAGGGTATTTATGTCCAATTTATTTATTTATTGTTAAAATCTAATAAAAGTATGATTAAACCAATTAAATTATTTATATTAGTATATATCTTAATTTTAATTAGATATAGAAAGTTTTTTTTGAGTAAATTTAATTATATTTTATTTATATAATAAGGTAGAATCGTAATTAGAATCGGGATCGTTTTAGTAAGTTAGGATCGTAAAATCGTAGAATCGGTGGGATCGGATCGGGATTCTGATAACTATGTATACTACTCACAAATTACCGTGTACCAATAACAAACACTTGTGTATGAAACACATTTTTTGAGGTATCCAATACCATTTATCCATCATCGTGTATTGCTTACAAATTACTGCGCATCAGTAATACATGCTTGTGTAGCAAAAGCATTTTGTTAGGTATCAAGTATTATTTACTTGTCATAGTATACCACTCACAAATGACTATGTGCCAATAATATACGCTTGTGTTTCGAACGCATTTTGTAGGTGTCAAGTACTATTTACCCATAGCCATATACTACTTACGAATTACCGTGTTCTAGTAACACAAGCATGTGCACCAATTGCAACGAATATGGAATAGGACAGTCGCAATTGTAATTGATTATATATAAAATGGAATAGGGATAGCCAAACAAATATTTAGGCCAACCAAACATATTATAAACACTTAATTTATACTGGCCAAAGTATGGTTAACTTTTAGGGACTGCAGTCGAATACTTGAGGTATGGTTAATTTATGTTAAAATATAACTATCGAATTAAACAAAAAGTATATGAAATGGAGGAATAAGGTTAAATGATCAATCAAGGAAGCATAACTATCAAATTAATAGAATGACAAGTATATGAATTGAATGAGAAATAGGATTAAATGGTCATTTAATATATGAGTGCAACAAAATAACACGTCTATTGCAAGTTAATTTTCTAATTTGTCACTTCACATTAACACCATATCTAATTTTGGTGATCATAGAAGTCCAATTAAATGCAATCTAGCATCTCTATTGACATTTGCTTAATTTAGGAATATCTCCAAGGTCAAGTTAAATAGTACGACGATCAAGGCAAACTGAAGGTGAGTAAATTTCATATGTACCAATTGCAAATAAAATAAAATGTTCAAAAAACACTACATACATATGTACCTAGAATGTAGATTGCTGGTTATTGATAGCATAATTTTCTATGAACTTCACAATGAACATTCTACAATGAAAGCTGCATGTGGACCACACTTGACACGTATTAGAAAACAAAAGTACATTCAAATTATAATAGTAAAGGACACATGTTGAATCATTTATCCATACAAATTATCTTGAATAGAACACTATGTAGGCCACAAGATTTTAAAGTGGTAACATTGGCATTGTACTCATTTAGAAAGCCGAACATGAGAATTTCATGTAGTCGATTCAACTATTAACACAAATTGCAATTAAACAACAATAATACAATTAACAAATTAGGAATCTTGGTATGTGTGAAAATAAAAAAACTAGGTAGCTTACAATTCCTTGTAGTTCAACATGGATGCTGCAATCTGGTTTTTCACCGTGAAGGGAGTCTAAGACAAATGCTTTGTGGTTGACCATGTCAATTAGTAATACAAACCAATGGTCTCCATTTCAGTGTAATGGTACACAAATCTAACATTAACCATACAAAATAATGAGATATTTGAAACTTCAAAAGTGTCAAGTACACTCTATTATTGTAATAGAGTTACCTTCTCGTAGTCAAATAGTACTCCATCGCATTTGTCACCTTACAAGTAGATTTTGAACATTTTGTCCTTTCCCTTTTTGCTTTTAATGTGCTTCTAGAGATTACACACAAAAAAGAATTTAAAACTGACTATTGCATGCTTTAAACCCATTAAAAATAATTACAAGGTGGAAACACCTGAAACTATGTAGGAAGAAACCAAATTCGAAAAGGTTGTCCATTTTTCTGCATTTTCTCTGCACAATTGTTCATCATGCCATAATAGCAATTTATGATCTATAAGATCAAGAAATTTGTATGAGAAATAGAGCAACATGGAAATCATTAAGCATATACAAACTGAAATTTCAAACATACTAATGGGGATGCGTACCTCAGATTCCAACCATTGTCCAAGTCATAATGTCCGCATAGTATCTCGTCTTGCCTCATGCTCTTACATCTTTACCAGGATAGTACTATCATATGCAATCATTTTCATATTATGTTAAATCCAAGACAAAAGAGAAATAATTTACAATACATAAAATGGAGGACTCAAACCAATGCATTACATGAACGAACTATAACAAATATATTAGATGAATGAACTATGGCGTATAAAATCTACTTTGTCAAACCTCATCTAGAGTGTATCAGTCATCAAATACTGAGTTATTTTCTCCCTATGATCAACTACAAGAGATGCTATGTCTTTTCTTCTCCTCTTTCCATAGAAAATAAACAAAATGACTTAGTTTATTTGATATCTTCAACTAGCTATGTGCGATGAATGTCAACAGAAAAAATATAAGTAGAAGAGCAAATACTATTGTTCTTGTTACTTTATTGTCTACATCTTGAAGGGAGATTGCAGCTACCACCTCAATTTCTTCTTACATCTCAAACAATTGTTGACATTTCTGAACATTCTGGGATGTGGCTTAGTGATGCTTTATGAGATTTTTTAGTGTTGCCTTCACCGACTAAACTTGTAGTTCTATTTCCCATCTTTTAGCATGCCTTCTTTAACAAATGTGATGAACTCGTAGCTTTTGAAATCTCATGATCACTTACAGCTCGTTTGGTTAGAAGGAATTACAATTCATTACAGCCTTATTCAGAAACATGCCCTAATTCCTTTGTTTGGTTCAAAGGAATTGAAACTCATAGGAATTCCAATTACGTCCAAGGCCTGAATTAAAATTCAGTTCCATTAGTTCCGAATTAGAATCAGGTGCAGCTCGTAATTGCCAAGTTTTTTTTTCCTCCCAATTTTATCCTTCAACTCCATCGTCTCCTTCAGCATCTCCCAAACTCTCCCCATCATCTCCTTCAGATTTGCAACCCTAACCCGTCGCCACCCTACAAAAACTCCTCTACCATCCCTAATCGACCGAAATTTCCATCATTCCCAAGCGTCTCCTTCTTTTTATATTTTTTTTACTACTTCTCAACAGAATTCGGATCTTACTTTTGTTCTTCCTCATCCCCCGCTTTCTCTTGCACTTCGCGTGAGCAACTGCCATCCCTTCTTCAGATTATGGAATAGGATTTGTGAAGAATTTTTTCCCGATTGGTTGTGGTAAGCTCCTACTTTGCTTGATTTGCTTATGCATTGTGAACTCCGTTCTTGCTTTTTTTTTTTTTTTGGTGGAAAACAAATTCTGGATGAGATGAGACTTGAAAATGTGTCTAATTATTCTTCATTAATTTTGTTCTACATTTGTCGAATCGATTCCATGTACAAAGTTGGTGCACGGATCTACTGATTTCACAAAGTTATATCTACTTGAAAGGAAAAATTCTAATGACGGCCTTTTTGAGTTGTTCAATTTTTGTTTGGCATTCGGGAAAAAAATACCTTCTAGAGGGCTTTTAGTTGTAATTTTAGGCTTCATTTTTTGGGTTCCAATTTTATGCCCTACTTTCTGTCTCATTACTATTGGGTTTGTCTCATACTAAATTTGGTTTATATTTAAAAAGATTGGTCGTCATTGCTTGGTCGCTGGACGCTTGAAACTCGATTGCTGGAAGCTTGGTCTACTGCCTTTTCTCTTACCCACTGTCGCTGCTTGTGCTAGGTAGGTGGAGCTTTTCTTGCTCTATGTTCCAACCAACTTCCTTTGAATCCAATAACTTGGGAGGCCTTTGATTTGTATCCACAGTGGGGATTTCTTGAAGTTAGCATCTTCTTTTTTTAGGTTCTACTTTCATTATGCCAATTCTACACATTTCTTCTTCTTCTTCTCTGATAGCATGAAGTTTTGAAGATGATGATTGCAAACAAAATCTTCATCTTAGTATTATGGGATGTCTTTCTTTTCTACCTTGTTGGTTCCTTGCCATTATATTGTATGGACTGCTATGTATGTCTGTTAGCTGTTTGTTTTTACTACTTCAGGTTTGTTTTTACTTTCTGTAAATTTTTTGTATTTTTTGGTGCACATTCTTTATATTGGCTTGATTTGGGAAAAGAAAAATCGTAAAAGGACTAGCATTTTCAAAATGATTTCAATTGTTCAATAGATATGTTAAGGCTTCATTTGGGTCAGTTTTTGAAAATATTTCTTGTTGCATATAAGTCAAAGAACATTCTTTCTTGTTGGTGGAGCTTTTCTTGCTCTATGTTGAATATTTTGTGGCATTTATTGAATGACTTCAGAATTATGTAATGTTGTGCTTTTAGTAGCCCTAGTGATTTTTAAGTTTGAAGTTCTCTATTGATCATAAGTCTATAACAATCTTCTTACTTTGTCACTTGCATACAACGCTGTACCAAATTTATTACTTTACTGCATTGCTAATTTGAAATAGATTATCAAATTATTTTTTTTTTTTTGCAGTGATGGCTCGCTTGAGTTTGATTAGAAATGCTCAAAGGAGAAAAAGAATTGTAGGTATATTGAAAGTGTGGACAGAGATGTGTAATGCTGCGAGTTGGTTCTTATGTTTATTATTAGCTGTGGCTTCGGCTTCTTTACATACTTATAGGCCAAGGGCTAGATCTTATGTCCTAGATTTTTATGCTAGCCAAGATTATGTTAAGCACCTTGTCCATAATAGTGATGAGACATGTATTTCGCAAGTTAGGATGAATAGACTTGCTTTCTTTAAACTATGTAAGATGCTAGAAAATATAAGGAGGGTTAAAGTCAACACGAAACATGCTTGTAGATAAACAAGTGGCAATGTTCTTACATATTATTGCCCATCATCTTAAAAACTGAGTCATAAAACTCAATTTCAAAAGGTCAGGAGAGATGGTGAGTCTTTATTTCCATAAAGTCCTAAATGCATTAATACGTTTACAAGGTAATTTGTTCAGAAAACCTGAGCCAATTCTCTCAAATTCGACTAATCATAGGTGGAAATGGTTTAAGGGATAGAATGTCTTATAATTATTTTAACTTACAACTAATTTATACCTAACTAGAGATTCCTCAAAAATTTTATTCCCATGATTTGTAGAATTGATTAGGAGCTTTAGATGGAGCACATATCAAGATTAAGGTGCCATCTGCAGATAAACCTAGATATCGAACTCGCAAGGGTGACATTGCAATGAATGTGTTAGTTGTTTGTACTCTTGAAATGCAATTTGTTTATGTTCTTCCCGGTTGGGAAGGGTCCGTAGCTGATGGAAGAGTTCTTCGGGATGCAATTAATAGGCGACATGGACTTAAGGTGCCTAATGGTAAGCTTGCACCCATTTTTAAATAGGAAATGGTTTGGGAAATTTTTTTCAATAAGTTTAGTTTCAATTAAGTAAGTGTCAATTAATAAAGTGTTTTTTGGTTTATAGGGTGTTATTACCTAGTTGATGCTAGTTATACCAATTCGAAAGGATTTCTTGCACCTTTTAAAGGTCAAAGATATCATTTGAATGAATGGCGTCAAGGTTATCAACCAACCACTCCACAAGAATTTTATAATATGAAACATGCAGCTGCTCACAATGTGATAGAAAGGTGTTTTGGACTGCTACACATGAGGTGGGCTATACTTAGAAGTCCCTCATTTTATCTGGTTAGGTTACATAATCGGATTATTATTGCACGTTGTATGGTCCAAAATTTTATTAGGAGAGAAATGAGTTTTGATCCTATGGAAGCTTTGTTGAGAGAAGATTTTGACACCACCACAGTAGTTGAAGAGGATCCAATAACGTACGTTTAGCCTTCTGAAGCTTGGACAAATTGGAGGATGGAATTAGCAAATCAAATGTTCAATGATTGGCAAGCATCTAGGAATGCTGGGAATTGATATTTGTTAACATAGCTTTGTTTTAAGATTATGTTGTAACCATGAATAATTGCATTTGTCATTTACAAAGTGTTCTTTACAGATTTCTTTCGTATTTTCAATTTTTCATGACTTTGTATTTTGTTAAGCCATTAAATTATCAAATTTTATAAAGAATGACAGGAACTTCATCATTTACAACCACTTCTTCAAAAGGAACAAAACACTCCCGAAGATGGGTGGCAGAGGAGGATGCTTTTCTAGTTTCTTGTTTAGTTGATTTGCGTATTTGTGGTACATATAATGCAGATAATGGGTTTGAACCTGGATACTTGGGAGAGCTTGAGAGAAATATGGCCAAAGTATTGCCAAATGCCAACATTACGGGTAAGCCTCACATTGAATCAAGATTGAGGACTTTGAAGAAAGATTGGGGTATTATTTATGACATGATTAATGGGACAAACACTAGTGGATTTGGATGGGATGAGCATAGAAAAATGGTTACTGCTGATGATCCTGTTTGGGAGTCTTATTTAGCTGTAAGTATCTTGACTTGTTGTCATTGAAATATCATATCTTCTTAGTAGATTAGGGCTATATTTAATCTTTTGTTATTGTATTAATAGGCTCTTCCCAATGCTGCCCAGTTCAGATTAAGGAGCTTTCCTTATTATAATGAACTTATGGCAATTTTTGCCAAAGATCATACAACTGGAAAAGATGCACAAACAGCTCCGGATATCGTTGAAGAATTAGCATCAGAAAATGATGTCAATGAAGAGATAGAAACAAAGAGTAATTATGTCGGCCAAATAGAGTTCAGTTTAGATGACATGGATATCTCCACTGCACCATCCATGTCTGGGCAGAAAAGGAAAACACCCAGTGAACCAATTTTTTCTGAATCACTTGTAAATGCTGCTAAGGTAATGAGTGATAACATCAAGGAGGTTGGAGAGAAGTTGAGTAGAAGTATTGGTTCTGAAATGGTAATTCAAGACAAGGTTCAAAAGTTATATAGTATGCTAGCTGAAATTGAGGGGTTAACGGAAGATGAGAGAGATATTGCTTTGAGTAAAATTCCTGATTACCCTAATCAAATGCTTGTGTTTTGTAATCTTCCATCTAACTGAAAACTTGCATGGGTGAGAAGATTTCTTACTAACCATTGAAGATGGAAGTTTGGAAGCCAATGTGTCACGTCATGTCTTATAATTATATTGAATTCTACTTTTGTAATATTTAGTATGCGTTTTGCGCTGCTAATTGAATATTGAATTCTACTTTTGTAAAACTCGCAGCGTTTTTTGGCTGATGAAGCACTGGCTTTTTTTATAGTTCTAAAGAGCACTGATCTTTTGGTCACGAATGTGGTGTCTTGCAAAGATTGGTCGCTTTTGTGCCGCAGCTTGTTAGTCGCTTTGTTTTTCAATTTTTTGGCATGCAGTAGTAATGTTCAATTTTTCGGGGAAATTTTTGGGCTGCTTTTGTGCTGCAATAGTTGTTGGCTGCTTTTTTTAGTTTTTGGCATACAGTAGTAATGTTCAATTTTTTGGCTACTTTTGGGAATTTTTTTGGCTGCTTTTGTGCTGCAATAATTGTTGGCTGTTTTGTTTTTCAATTTTTTGGCGTGTAGTAGTAATGTTCAATTTTTTGACTATTTTTGGAAAAAATTTTGGCTGCTTTTGTGCTACAGTAGTTGTTGGCTGTTTTTTTTTCAGTTTTTTCGCATGCAATAGTAATGTTCAATTTTTTGGCTGTTTTTGGGAATTTTTTTGGTTGCTTTTTTGTGCTACAGTAGTTGTTGGCTATTTTTTTTTTAGTTTTTTTGTATGCAGTAGTAATGTTCAATTTTTTTGCTATTTTTGGGAATTTTTTTGGCTACTTTTGTGCTGTAGTAGTTGTTGGCTCTTTTTTTTCCCGTTTTTTCACATGCAATAGTAATGTTCAATTTTTTGGCTGTTTTTGGGAATTTTTTTGGCTACTTTTGTGCTGCAGTAGTTGTTGGCTTTTTTTTTTCAGTTTTTTCGCATGTAGTAGTAATGTCAAAATTTTGACTGTTTTTGGAAATTATTTTGGGAGGTTTTGTATTGCAGTAGTTGTTGGTTGTTTTTTTTTTTTTTTTAGTTTTTTGGCATGCAGTAGTAATGTTCAATTTTTTGTCTACTTTTTTGGCTCTCTACACGGCCTGCAGCAGTTTTGGCCAGATTTTGGCTATTTTTGTCTTTCAACTTTCTAATTTTTGCTATAACCACACACAAATTGCATAGCAGTAAAAGTTCTTATATGACTTTTAGCCAATAGGCTGCTTGATTTCATGTTTGATCATACTTAAGAAAAGATGCATTATTGGAAGGTGCACTTAAGTTCTTCAATCCACAAAAAAAGTTGGCATGGACTTACTAAGGCTGCTTTTCATGTTTTCAATTATTTTAATCTGATACAAGACAACATGTACATTACATCCCCAAAAAAGGGAAAAAAGAAGAAAAATATTACTAGTCATTTTATCAATTTCAATCGATCTTAAACAAAATCTTACAAAGCCTATTGTGTAACTTAAATTGTTACATATTGAATTGATACACATAGCCAAGACCAAATAAATAAATTTTTATAATCTTGAACTCCATGGATGAATGTAGTTGGCTGAAATTAAATAATCCTCTGCATGGCTTTTTTTTATTCTGGCTCACTCATATGAGCCTTCTTAATATACTACGCATCCCCAAAAAGATCCAGGAACTGAAAAACCCATTTGTAAGCATATATCAAGAAGTATCCAACTAAAAACATAAATTGGCAGTAATTTCTACGAGTAGCAAATACATAAAACTCATCAACAAAATTAAGCCAAAATTTGATAAGAATTCATCACTAAGAACAAAACAATACGAAAAATCAATGCTCTCTTGATATTGCGGTCGAGATCATGTCTTCTGAATGGTACAATTTTACCAAATGATTTTAAAATTCTGTAACAAGAAACTTCCAAGGGCTAAAATGTTTAACACATTGCACCAGTTTGGGTTATCAATAGTTGGAACAATAAACTTATCAACCAATGAATCCAAGTAGTCAATTGAAAGATGGCAAACTAAAGTTAAGAATGAAAGATGTTCAATGTTCACCAAGATAGGCAGAACCAACAGTAAATCAAACAATAACAAAAAATTGTTGGAAACCGGGAATAGAAACCAACGGTATTGAGCAAATAATAATGGTAAAGTTTGCGAATGCTCTTTCCCCTATAGAATTGCAATGGCCTGTTCATACAGGGAGCAAGCATCCTCAAGATTTCCCTACAACATTGACAAAGAAACAAGTCATTGAGTGATATGACTTCCACAATCATTATTTGAAAGATAACATTAGCAGGAGCTAAGAAACTTACTAAATGATACTCCATATTTGAATGCTTTACAATCGCTTCCAACAGCCCTGGCAAAATTCAGTATGTACAAGTTGGTATCTCTAGATGTACAAGTATGTACAAGTTGGAATCGAGCCGCAAAAAGGTGAATCTCTGGCTGTCTCTGCTCACAATCAAGGACAAAACACAATATTTCCATAGAACAAGAAAATTATTCACCAGGTAAAATAACTTCCAATTAGGAAAAGCTCCAAATGCAGGAGCACACTCTAATTATCAAACCAGTGCAAATAATCATAAAATAAACCTCATTTAGCATAATAGGCTTTGACTTCACATAACCCATACATCTATACAAAACCCTGCATACCATTAAATTTTTTGATGATTTAGACAACACATGAGATGAGGGAAAAAACATTGACAGAGAAAATTAAAATGTATAACCACCACTTATTCCATGCATTTTAAGTAAAGTAGATTGGAATACATAAAAGCAATGGGAGAAAAAAGACCATGCATTCATCAGAGCCGTAGAAAGAGAATCTTAAACAAAATATTTATCTCAATCAAGAAAACAACCTTGCATATTCAAGACAACCCCATTGTATGCCAATTCAATCAAAACTTCTAGTGGAATATGCACTATTATCATAATTTATGAGGCCGACGGTGCAACCCATGATTCAAACCGCAATCGAGGCTGACTCATGAACCTACACTACCGGAATCCGAAGCCGGAGTTCAAGAATCATTAGATCCATTGCCTTTGGAAAAACTATCGGAAAATTCAAAAATTCAAAAAGAAGGAGCCGGTACGGGAGGGCCATTACAAGAGGGAGGTGGAGGAGAAGGAGAAGAATAGGAGGGCGAATGTGGGTTTAAGGTTTTTTGGTTCTTGATGTTTCACCTTTCAACCCTTCACAAGTTTTTGTTGGGTTTGCTGAAACCAAAAGTTCACCTTGGCAAAAGACAGAAGAAAGCGAAGGGCATACTATTCAGATGACAGGAGAAGAGAGGGCATATTAGTCTTTCTCATTTAAGATGAGGATATTTTAATCATATTAATACAATTCATTAGTTCTATACATCCTAACCAAACACAAGAATAACATTACACTCCATACAATTCCTTGGAACCAAACCATTGAAAACCAATTCCAGCCTAATTCAATTCCCACCGAATTAAAATTCAATTCCAGCCTTATTCATTACAGCGAACCAAACATGCCGTTATAATTACAAATCCTCCATGAGTATGCATATTTGAACTAGATATTACCTCTTTTTTATGACTCTTCAAGGACAAAAGGACATTCTGTCTTTCATCATCTATGTCATCCCAAGATTCAAAATTTAATGCTTGTTCATTTTCAACATCTCCCAAATCTCCCTTTTTTTATTGTAGGACCCCCATACTAGCAATGCAAGTTTTCCACTTTGTTTTCTCTATTGTCAACACCAACATTGCTATCAACTTCATTAATGTTCATTATCCCCTCCTTTACTTCAATGCCTTTTCCACCCCTCATGTCAATCGAATCCTCATTATGGTGTGCATTGTCTAGGACTAAATTCTGAAATTGCACATCATTTGGATCACTTTTTCGATGAAAATGTTGGATTTTCCCCTTTGGTTTCACTATAGTTTTGCTTCATTTTCACTAACTTCTGTAATTCCATCATGATCATGGCTTGATTTGAAACAATTGCGGCCTCCATTTTACCTATTCGTTCACTCCATGGCCTTCTCATACTTTTTTCTATTTTGGATTTGATCATCTTCGATTATGTGTTCAATTCTCTCGTTGACACCTAATCTGTTTCAATTCATTGGTAATTGAGTAAATCCTCTTCAAATTGGCCACACTCTCAGTATTTGATGCCAAAATTTGCTAAAGACTGCCCATCTCAACTATTACTTCCACCTACATACATTGTCATAATCATTTGTTAATCCAAAAATGTATAAAATCTATATTAAAAGGGCAAGTACAAAGTGCATTACCATACTTCTGCATTACCGAACACTTTCAATTCCTTTAGTTGATCATATCTAAATTTGAATGTTTCTTTATTCCACTCCCCAATTAGTGGGCCAACTCGACTTCTAATTGGGGTATATGAATATCCGGAAAGGTGAATGTGCTCAAGATAAAATATCTGCATAATATCATACACAACCTCATTTAACATGCGTACAGGTAATCAACTTAACAAATTGCACAAAGACGTTGCATTACTAAATATGAATCAACATATCTTAATATTAGAAATATGACACATCTAAATAATCCGCATTGTTCACCCCGTTGTAGTTTTTGAATTCCATTCACCAAATGGTTTAGAATGTACTTTGATCAATTTAAACCTTTTAACTTCTCATTGTTTGCTACTTAAAATAGCATGCTTCTCTTCACCCCATACTTCATAACACAACATATGACCAATAACAAATAACACAAAATTGGCCTTAAATTCTCTTCATTACTATCTAGCTTTAGAAGGCGGTTTTTAAAATTGGCTAAACCTATGTGTCCATCATTGATTCCTACATTCAACTCCATCTCCAATTGAGGATTACATTACATGCAATTTTCAAGTATTCAATATTTAATCCCTCACTCCTAAGACCTAGCACATACTCAATATCCTCTGGTGTCACTTTGATACTATGACCATAAACATTTAGATATGATTAAGAGTAGTCAAATTTATCAACCAACCAGGATAAAAAATCATGCTGCATATCAAAGGGTTGAATTGTTAATAGTGATCCAAAGCCAATTTCTTTGATTGCCTCAATTTGTTGCTCATTCAAGTTTTCTATCACTTTAAGCCGTGCATGGTTGTTTGGTTGCGATATATTTTCTACACACAAACCATTCAAACAATTAGGCATTATCATGCATTATCATGTATCTTCAGACCAAACTTGAATTAGTTCTATGTTTAATTTGAAAATAAGTCAAATCTTTCCTTCCTATTGTCTCCAGCAGGTTCAGCATCCATCTTGTCATCCTCATCCTTTAATAATTTATCATGCGGATTCCTCAATCTAGAGCAAGTATCTAATGCTATAGGTTCTCCATAATTTTTTTCTTTTCATTATTTGTATTATATAAGTTTATTCTCTCATTTGAATAAAATGCCCATCTTATACAAAGCCATCATAAAACAAACAATTATGACAAGTGTGAAAAACTATACAATTACACATACATTAGTAGTTTTAATGTTATGTTGACTAATTATTTAGTGATAGATTTTAATTTGTTAATGCCAAAATAGCACAGTATTTCCAAACAAATATTTAGGATGGCCAAATCATTGTGAATTCTTAACTAAGGATGGCCAATGTATAGCTAAGTTGTTAGAGAATGTAGTAGGACGGCCAAAGTATGGTTAACTACGATTAGGATAGTTAAGCACGTTGAGCTAAAAATGTGACCATTCTTGATTAGTCACCTCACCAACTTGCTAAGGCTAAGGAAAAGGAACCTTTGAACGAGTGCAAAATTATGGAATGTGATGCTAAAGATCTCCCTTTTCCTACTAATTATGCTTATTATTGTTAGTGATAAGTGTTCATTGATTCTTTGGAAGTTCTTATTTTCTTGGTAATTTATCCCTGAACAACATTCATACTTCTAGTACAATAAATTTTTATCGTTTGCTATCCGAGACAATGAAACTATGATGTTAGTGCACTATTCTTATAATTGTTTACCACTATAGTTGCTAGGCAGCTGCATTAGTTAAAATGAGATATCTCTATGGAACAATCTAAGCTAAATGCTACCCCTGTAGCTGCATTAGTTGTTAGAATACCATAACTAAATGCTAATACTACTTTTACTAAGGATGCTCAACTTCTTTTGTTTTTTTTCCCCCTTCTTACGTTGATTTCTCAGTGAAAAATAGAAAATGATAAGGTTGCTTATGCAAATTATAAAGTGTTATTTCTATTTCATAATTACACTATAATTTTCGACGTCTTGATGTATATCACTTGAATTAATTCTTATGACCCCTAAATATGTTTCAGTCAAATCTAAATTGATTACCACTTTGTTTCCACATTTTGGGTGATTTGGACATTTCATCGAACATGATGCGTGCATTATTTAGTGCTACACTAATAGTACCTATCTTCACTTTCATTACCCTTTTTTGTTGCTATTTTCAACCCAATCAGATTACTTAAATAAACCATAACATATTGGCAATCCAAAAAACAAACATTTCACATATATACTTATAGAATACCGTAAAACAAATACTTCATAGATTTTTTAAACAATACAATTATGCTTTGAATTAATACCTCTATCGTGGTCCTTCAACTTTTAGAAGTCCTATGCATAACGTGAAATCCTCCTTTCCTTCTATTTAGTTCGTTTTTCCAGCCTTCAACCCTCTTGTAAAAATAATTCTTTTTCCCAATTTCTACTTCAAGTTACCCCAATACATTTTCAGCCATATTTAGTTGCACAAATAGATGCAAATAGTGTTTTAGGCGAGAAAGAGGAAAATGACCATGTTAAACGACTGCAAGTAATAATGGTGGTATTCACATTTTTCCCAAAACCACCAGTTAAAAAAAAAAAATCTACTTTTTTTCCTATTAGCTCTTTATATATACACCTCAACAATGTAGGTGCATTGCAATGTCAGTAATGTACCACAGAAACTTCCATGCGATATCACGCTATAATGAAATTAATCATCTATCTCATCTTTTGTAGCCAATTCCTATTTATAGAAGCTCAAGTTTATGAGAAGTTGTCACTCCAACAATCATTCTCTCAAGTGGAACCAAAAGTTACCAAATAATAATTTGAAAAATAAACTTTTACCAGAATTGATGCATTTTGTCAAAGAGCATCAACTTCAAAATAATGATATATTAGTATTTTTATCTCAATGTTCAAATAAATTTTGTAGTTATTATTTTTAATGAAAACAGTGTAGAAAATTTATATTTTTGGCATTACAAATTCAAATAAATAGAATAATGCAACTTCTAAATGATAATGATTATTATATTTTCTTAAATGACCATTTTATTAATGTTTAATTTAAATAGATATAACACTTTATCTTTCACTAACTTGCACAATTGTTATTACTTTCATACTATCAACAATCAACAAAATTTTATCAAGTTAGATAATAAATTTTAATTTGTTATATACTAACACAATTTATACTTACTACACAATTACATATTAATGTTTATATATGTTTAAATTTTTAAATTATTAATTACACTAAATTTATTGTCTCAATAAAATATAATATAGTAACCCTTTTTTCAAAAATTTCGATACTGGACACAAAAAAAAAAACAAAACAAAAAAACTCTACGCGAGGCACCCTTAGTTTGTTAGTAAAACTCACTATCATAAAATACGAAGTTTACCTGACAATGGCCTCCTTCTCTTTGAGCATTCAAAATTTTTGTCGTGAACTTGCATTATTTCTTTTTGTCTTGAATTGTCTCTTCTACCCTTCTTGGACATTTTTTTTTTCCAATAACATTAGATATATTAATTGATCCAATAATATTAGATATATTAATTGACAAATTGGCAAAAAGTATAGAGTCAAAAAGATTAATGAAGCTTCAAGATATTAGTTGAGACCTAAATCATAAAAACAAACCTCTTAAGGCGGAAAAAGCCCGCTTAAAACGGAAAACAACACAAAACACATTTGAGTCGCAGGCGGTCTTGGGACATTTGAGTCTCAAAATAATTAGTCCATACACATGGAATTGAGTTGCCTTTGGGCGTTGATGTTAGGACCCGATTTCATTGTCGGACCATCTAAGATCCAAAAATAATTCATCAGCACATGTCCAATTACTCAGTTTTTTCCTTCTCGTGAATCCCATCTTCTTTCCTCATTGATCAAATAGTATGGACTCTAAAACGCCCCACGAGGAAAGAACGGAAGAAAAACATTCCACGCCATGCCTTCGTGTTTAGGTTCTGTGTTGTCCAGGAAAAGCTTCCGTTTTTCAGGAAACAGAGTAAAAATAAGAGCTTTTTCTTCGATAGATGGTTTTTTTAAAGCTTTCCATGAAGGACCAAAAGGCAATGCCAAAAGCAGAACGTCAAATTCAGAGGCTCCTGGTACTTCTTTCTGTTTCTCTCTGTCTCCGTCTCTCATATATATGCATATACGTACACATACAGACCGAACAATTTTGTTTATAATTTTAGCCTTGTAGCATAAATGTGGTTTATACGTGTTTCTGAGTGCCTAAAGTTTTGTGCTTTATGGGAATAGGAAAGGAAATGGAGAAAAGTATCCATACAATTTTGACAATAGACCGTTGGGAATCGTTGAACCAGATGAATTATAGAATGGCTTCGTTGAGACCAGTGCATGGAAGATTAGCTCTGAAAATTCTCAATTGGGTCGTAAAGCAACCAGGTTTGGAGCTTAGTCATGTAATTCATATGTACTGTATTACAGCTCACATACTTATTCGAGCACGGATGTTTGACTCAGCTAAGTCAATTTTGGGACATATATCTGATATGGGTTTATGTTCAAGTTACGTTTTTGATGCTCTGATGAATACATATCATATTTGTAAGTCGAACCCTTCAGTTTTTGACATTTTGATGAGGCTTTATTTAAAGAAGGGGATGTTAAAGGATGCTTTGGAGACATTTTCTTTGATGTGCTTTCGGAAGTTTAGGCCATCTGGGGATACTTGTAATATGATCCTAACTGCAATGATGAAGGGTGGGGGTTCGGGCTGTGTCTGGTCATTTTTCAAGGAAATGATGGCAAATAACGTATGCCCTAATACAAGGACATTTAATATACTGTTACATGCTCTTTGTCTGGAGGGAAAGCTTAAGAAAGCAGGATATTTACTGAGTAAGATGGAAGAAAGTGGTTATGCCCCAACCTTAGTAACTTATAATACATTGCTGAACTGTTATTGCAAGAAGGGAAGATACAAAGCTGCTTCTGAACTGATTGATCGAATGACTTGCAA
Source organism: Gynochthodes officinalis (assembly GCA_020080225.1). Lineage (NCBI taxonomy): Eukaryota > Viridiplantae > Streptophyta > Magnoliopsida > Gentianales > Rubiaceae > Gynochthodes > Gynochthodes officinalis. The sequence continues at coordinate 13,012,940 of CM034622.1, forward strand.
GGGTCTTGAAGCTGATGTGTGTACTTATAACATGCTCATAGATGAACTTTGTCGAACCAATAGGAGTTCAAAAGGTTATTTGTTGTTGAAAAAGATGAGGAAGAAGATGAAACTACCTAATCAAATGACCTATAATACACTTATTAATGGGTTTGCCAAAGAGGGGAAAGTTGGGGTTGCTGCTCATGTTTTTGAAGAGATGTTGAGTTTTGACCTTTCACCAAACTGTATCACTTACAACGCCTTGATTGATGGGTATTCTCAAGAAGGAAACTTTGAAGAAGCTTCAAAACTTTTAAAGAAAATGGAAAGAAGAGGATTACAACCTAATGAGGTTAGTTATGGCTCCATTTTGAATGGGTTGTGCAAGCATGGTAAGTTAGATTCTGCAAGAAGTGTTCTTGATAGAATGAGGATTAAGGGCTTAGTAATTAGTCCACATTCATATACAATGCTAATAGATGGGCTATGCAAGAATGGAAGTCTGAATGGAAGTCTAGAGGTGTTTGATATCATGTTTGAGGACAGAGTATATCCTGACATCATCACATATTCAGTACTTGTAAATGGTTTTTGTAGAGCTGGAATGATAAATAAAGCTAAGGAGATAATATGCAAGATGTATAGATCTGGATTGTCTTTGAGTAATGCTCTGTGCAGCACTTTACTGTATTATTTTTGCCAGTTTAGAGACATTGTTGAAGCAATGAGAATCTATCGAGTAATGCATCAAATTGGTCATGTTCCTGATCTTTTTGTTTGCAACTTATTAGTTTCATCTCTTTGTAGGTGTGGTAAGCTAGAAGAGGCAGAAGATTTTATGCAGCACATGCATAGGATTGGTATCATTCCCAATTCAGTAACATTTGATACTGTTATTGGTTGTTATGGGGCCATAGGTGATGGGCTGAAATCATTTTCCTTGTTTGATGAGATGATTGAATCTGGTAATCACCCAAGCTTTTGTACATATAGGAGCCTTTTAAAAGCGCTATGCGAAGGGGGGCATTTTGAAATGGCAGTGAAGTTTTTTGAGAAACTGCAATACATCCCTTTTGCTGTAGATACTTCTGTATACAACATGTTACTGGTTGAGATATGTAAATTAGGCAATCTCCAATTGACATTGAAACTTTTAGATGAGATGATTAAAAATAATATACTGCCTGATAGTTACACATATGTCAGCATTCTTGATGGATTATGTAAAAACAGCAAGATGGTTCCTGCAATAATATTGTTGGGGCGAGAATTAGAAAGAGGAACATTTTTTCCAAGTGAGGCAATTGCATATACGTGCATTATCAATGGGCTTTTTAAGAGTGGACATGCAAAGGTTGCTACATTTTTCCATGATGAGATGGTAAAAAAGGGTGTTAAGCTTGATATAGCTGCATTGAATGCAATGATAGATGGTTATTCAAGAATAGGACAAATGGCTAAGGCCAGCAGTTACTTGTCCATGGTGAATGATAGAAATCTGTGCCCTAATTTGGCTACATATAATGTTCTCTTACATGGCCATGCGAAACAGAAAAATATAACAGAATGCTTTATCCTATATGATACTATTATGAGAGAAGGTCTTTCTCCTGATAAATTGACATATCATTCTATAATTCTGGGACTAAGTGAAATGGGGATGTTGGACGTTGGAGTCAAGGTTCTGAAAAAAGTGATTCTTCAGGGGACTTTGGTTGATAAAATGACATTTAACATGCTAATTGCCAAATTTTGTGAGAGGGGAGAGATGGGAAAAGCCTTTGAACTTTTGAACATCATGAGTTCTCTTGGAGTTTCTGCCGATGGAGATATATTTAGCTCCTTGCATAAGGGATTCAGAAGAACATTGAATTCTCGAGGATCTCTTATACTTTTGCAGGAAATGTTGGAAAAAGGTTTGTCACCAACAGAAAGACAATATAGTAGCCTAATCAGTGGTTTGTGTAGGGCAGGAGCTATACATGAAGCATTTAAGCTCAAAGATAAAATTCAGGCACTTGGCCTGAGCTCCCGAAATTTAGCTGAAAGTGCTATGGTTAGAGGCATTGTGCAACGTGGAAAGACAGAGGAAGCCATGTTTCTTCTCGATTGTATGCTAAGGGCAGAGCTTGTTCCGACTGTTGCTACTTTTACAACTCTTATGCATCAGCTTTGCAATGAATCTAATCTGTCCAAGGCATTAGAGTTAAAAACTGTAATGGAACTTCATGGTAGGAGGCCTGATACGGTTGCTTACAATGTTCTTATAACTGGGCTTTGTGGTAGGGTGACTTACTCCAAGCATTTGATCTGTATGAGGAAATGAAGCAGAGGAGACTCTGGCCAAATGTCACAACTTTCTCAGTTCTAACTAATGCTGTTACTTCTATAACTGATCCGGTTAAGGGGGAATTACTTTTACTGGATATGCACAAAAGAGGATTGATATGTGAAAACTCAGATACCCAAGATTGTTATCAAGCCTTGATGGTTGCAAAGAAGAAGTTAAATTTCCTAAGCAAAAGAAAGAGTGGCCACACCAAGAAAGGTATGTTGCGGGTCATGTTTAGAGCTGCTGAAAGTAGACATAATTGAGCATCTCTGGATTGATGTCTCATTTAATGTAAATTGATGTCTCATTTAACTAGGTCTCTTTCCTATATTGAAACTCTGATTTCTTTGATAATCTACATATTTACAGAATATTGTCTGTGTTCTGGATGATCTGATGATTTTGCCGTTTGTAAATGCAGCTTCTAAGTAGATATCATAAGGATCAGCACATTGGCATCAATAGTTTTGCATCTTTACTGTTAGAATAGAAGCCTATGACAGAAGCAAATGACTGTATGTGTATGCTGTTTATGCAGGGTAAATCTTTTTCCATATGCTATGAAGCAAATGGTTATTCTTATGCTTTATTATCCATTAGATGACTTTAACTTTAGGCTTCTTTTGGAACTTTTGAATTTCAATTTGATTTTTAGGGTTCCTAAGCCTGACCCTTCAAATTCAACAGGCAAAGAGGGAGGCCTTTTTAGAAAGGTGCTTCTCTGTTGAGTTACAAGTTGATCCAAAAGTATATGAGCACCCGGTTAAATGGTTTCTGGAATCAATATCAAGTTGCAAGCGGGCGTGATACCATTTGAATTTTAGGTGCGGCAATCAATCTTCCCTTGCTTCTGTTCTCTGCAGTCTTCTTGACCATGCTACTTCTTAATATGTTGTACTTCCTTCTAATCTCTTTGCTGAGGGTTGTATTTTATATACCTGCATTTTAAGTGGCACTATTATTTCTTGGAGAGCTGCAAAAGTTCAGCCTTTATGCTGTTTCCCATTGCAATTTTTGATCTGTGGCCGCTTATTTCTTTTCTTTCTATTTTTTTTTTTTTTGGTTTTAATTACAAAAGTTTTGTATTTTCTGGTACTATGTACCATTCAGGTGTGAATGAGCTTGTCATACAGATGCCAAAAGTGAGCACTGGATTTGAGTTATAAAGTTGGAAAAGATTAAACTTGGTAAGCTAAAGAATCAATCGTCTTTCCTCACTTAACCCTTCTATATTTTAATTCTAGTCTATTCCTATCATTCACTTTTAGGCCAAGAAATGTACATTTTGGACATGACCATATCTCTAGAATCCATGTTTGTTTTCTTGTGAAAGTGATACACCAAACAAACAGATGCCAGAATCTGAAAAGAAACCATCTGGAACCTAACAAATTAACTTTAGCTATTAGTGAGCTTTGGACAATGCCATTTGCTGAACTGGGATCCCACCTCTCTCCATTTTCTCCTCTGATTAGCTCATCATCCCATAAACAAAGACTCATTTTCTCTTTACCCTTTTCAACATTCATATTTTCAACTGAACAGTCAAGACTCTCCTTTCTCTCTCTCTACGGTGAAAAAACTCATCTTTTTAACCTTAAATAGAGGAATGGATGACTACTGTTCTTGAATTTCCAGTAATCTTTTTTTTTTTATTTTCTTTTTTTTTAGCCCAAAAAAATTAGTTGTGGATTATGAATTTTAATTGAAGAGGGTTTTCTTTTTCTTTGGTTTGGAAATTGTTGAGGAGTTTTTGTTTTATACTTCTCTTGGCTGTGGGTTTCACTGTACATGAATTTCTTTTAAAGGGTTTTGATTGTAGGAGAACTCTGAAGATTGGTGAAGTTTATCAAGAATAATGCTTGCTTTCTAGAAGTTTCTGTTTTGTGGTAAGACCCTTTTTGGGGTTTAAAATTTTGATGATCTTCAGGTTTGAGGGTGTTTTTCTGGTTTAATGATTACCAGGGTTCTTGAGTGAGTTATCACTATGCCTTGTCTTTTCAGTCTGGCTTCATCTTTTGTCCTTATCTTCTTTTCCTTTTTAATTGTAGTGATCATTTAATATGACTATATGAGATGTCTTGAGGTTTTTCAAGTTCAAAAATATGTGAAACTATCACAGATTAAAATACTGAACAATTTTCAAGTGTCTTTATGCATATGGTGTTTACTAAAATTTGAGATTGTGAATTCCTGTTAGATTTATCAGTTATATGCTAGTTTCGTTAGTTTTGTCTTAGTTAATGTTTATACTTTGTTCTTAGTTTCTTGAACTCTTGTTTATGTATAATTTTTTAATGGTTTAATTGGACTTTTGGCTGTGATAGAAGTTGAATTGCAGTAATGTTTGTGTTCCAATTTCGTCCTGCTAAATTTACCATAACCAATTTTCTGTTTTAAGCGTCTGCTGTTGAGTTTTTTTGTTTTCAATTTTTTGTATGGTTGTCTTTTTCTTTATCTGTGGTGGAAGTTAGGTGTTAAAAGGTGTTTGGATTGATTGTATGCATGTTTGCATTTGTAATGTGCCGAGTAAGGTCATCGTTTTTGGTTGAAAAACCCTTTTGATCAACAAACATAAAGTTCTAGGCTAGGCATTTTTTTGGTCTTCTAAGTCTTGTAAAATGATGTGCTGTTAAATATAAAATGGGCTCGTTCTGGAAAAAGGTTGTGGGAAATGGCCATTATAGATAAGCAAGTTAGTGATATATTTCTGTAATGTTGTTTTAGTTATGTGGAAGAACGAAGAAACTTGGTTGCTTTGAGTACATTTATGCATTTTGGATTCAAAGTTCCTATAGCTGGAGATTCTTTCATATTCTGGAAATGTTTTTGTGTAAATTTTCAATTCCAAGCCGTTAAATTTACTAGTTATCTTTTTGGAAGCATTAATGTTCTGTAATGGTATTTCTTAGTATGTTTACAGCACTTAGTTCATGAATCAGACCTACCTTCTGGGTTTGTGTGTACTATATGTATCAACTGGATTATTTTGAGTTGGAAATTTAATCAAGTCCCCTGTCTTACTTTTATATTTGCATTAATTTGTCTTTGTGAAATAGGAAACATTTTGAATTGGTTAAGGTTGAAATTTCATTGACCTTTTAATAACTGTTTTGGTCCCATCAATGCAGCAAGCACAGTTTGACATGGACTTCTTTTGGCAAGTGTGAGAATGTTGTGTAGTTTGGACAAATGTTTACATTTATGGCAACTGAAATCTTTAGATGTTACTTGTGTAGCTGGCTTTCGGTGGAATGTACATGTGAAGAGCGGATTTAACTACAAAGATCAGTTTAGCTTTCTTTGCATTATTCATTTAGCATAGAATCCCTTTCTAACTTGTCTGTGTAATTCTGTTTCTCACCATAGTGCTCCTCTTTTTGCTGCTTTGACAGTTGAATTTTACAAAGTTTCGAATAAGATGGTGGCAAAGATCACCCATAAAATACAGGATCTCCTAAAGTTGCGGTGGGAGGGATAGAGACCAGTGCCCCTTTTCAGTCTGTTAAACATGCTGTCAATTTATTTGGCCAGAGTCTGGGAAAAACCTGCCATAAAGAAGGCAAAGGCACATTCTGCAGAGGTACATTTTGGATGTTGAATATTTGATCTAGTCTGGGTAATGCAGTGGAAATGATGTGTGGTGCAATGCAATTTTAAGTTCAATAAATAGAACCTATCAGGAGTTAACAGTCAAGTGATGATACATTTGGATGTGGCATGTGGTAGCGCTTTAATGTTTTGGGATGTCCAAGAAATGTAAATCACACACTTGTTGTTCCTGTAACCTGTGCCAGCCTGTTTGTTCTCATGACATGATGTTTGTTAACATTAATCCTCCATGGCCTCAAACTTTGTTGAATCTTATTTCAGAGAATATTGGCAAAGGAGACACAGATTCACTTGGTTCAAGAAGAGCTCAGTAAGCTGAAAGATAAATTAAAGAATGCTGAAACTACTAAAACTCGAGCACTTTCAGAGCTTGAAAAGGCTAAATGAGCCTTTAAGAGTTTGACTAACAAGCTCAAAGAAGTTGGTGAGTCAAAGGAATTGGCAGTAAAAGCAAAAGAAATGGCAAAGGATCACATAAAGCAAAAGGCAGGAGCTGGAAGCTGTAATTCTAATGGCAATGATGATTCTCAAGGAGAGAAACTTCAAGCTGCTAGAGAACATGATGTGGGTGTCAGCAGAACTTAGTACTGCAACATGGGCTGTGGAAACAATGCCATGATTTTGTTGCTTCTGGGCAAACAAAATCTGCAGCAATCAATCAGGCTGCAGAAGCTGAGGTTTCTGCGCAAGCAAATAAGAAGAGAGCTGAAGGAGTAAAAGAAATTGCCGCTGTACAGGAGTCGATTGAGGAAGTGAAGCTTGAAATTGTGCATGCAACAGGAGGAAGAATCAAAACTATATGCTCATAAGGATGTTGAGAACCAGTCTATTAGAGCTAGACTTGAATAATCGGCAAACAAACTGAGGTCTTTGAAGAAAGAAATTAATCCTGAAATTAGTCAAGAATTGGAAACTGAGTTGTCTCAAATCATGTCACAAATTGGACAGCTAAGAAGAGAGATGAAGAACATGAAGGTTTTGGATATTGATTCCGTTAAAAAAGAGCATTCTGAATTGAAGGAGAAGGAGGCAGAAAAAGAATCAACAGCTGGGAATCTGCATGTCTTGCTTCATAGAGCAAAATCTGAGCTTGAAACTGCCCTTGCTTCTGAGGCCACAACAAAAGGTGCTTCTGATGAAAGGTTCTCTAACCTCCATCAGCTGTTGGAATAGTGAAATCGCAAGAAATGAAGCAGATGAGATGAAGAGGCAAGCTGACGCTTTTAGAAAAGAAGCTGAAGCCACTAGAATTCTTCTGGAAGAAGCAGAAGAGAAGTTGAAGGTGGAATTGCTAGAAGCCAAAGAAAAGCAGCTGAGACAGGGCCTTTTATCAGATTAAAGTTGTCTGAAAGAACCAATGCTGCATGTGCCCCTACCTTTGGGTCTGGCACACAGATCACAATTTCCAGAGATGAACTTGAATCATTAAGTAAAATAGTTGACAAATCCGACAGATTGGCAGAAATGAAAGTGGCTGTTTCGATGGCACAGGTGGAAGCTGTGAAAGCAAGTGAAAATGAGGCCCTTAAGAAGTTAGAGGCCAGTTCGAAGGTGACAGATGAAATGAAAGTTACCACTGAGAAGGCATTGAAGAGAGCACAGATGGCTGAGGCCCCCAGAAAGGCTCTGGTTGGAGAGCTTATGAGGTGGTGGGAATGTGAGCAAAAGAAGGCAGAAGAAGCAGCATCAAGAATTCTAGCTTAAACAGACATCTGTTTTACATCATCTCCAAACAGTTATTGGATCCAGAAGCGTGGAACTCCAGGAAAACAAATAGAAGTATGAAAGCTGGAGAAAGCAAAAAACCTTCATGGCAAAGACAGTTCTTATGCCAAGCATCACTGGTATATATCACAGGAAGAAAACCGTAGTTGAAGGTGGCTTTCTTTCTTATCTGCCAGGAGAGCAGCCTCTTTTCCTTTCTTGGGGTTTTATATCTTGGAATAGGGTAGGGGTGCGGGTGAATTTAATGTTTTTAGACCCTCTAATTTGCCTGGAAATGGAGGTGCGAGATTGTATGTGATTGTGCTTGGTTTCATGCATCTGAAAATGAACGTCAGGAATTGAATGCTGCAAAACGGGGTTTTAATACTCAGAAATGGCACTTGAATGAGTGCAGATATATGTAAGTCATTTTATTCTAGCTTGTTCATCATGGCTATCATGACTTGCTATTAGATCACTATAAGGGTGGGATGTAACGACTCAAAATTTAGGCATGACGCGGACACAATTTTAAGGTTAACTTTTTAAAGTTGCAAAACGTTCTATAACCAAAGCAAATTATTCTCACAAGTAACACTAAAGCAAACTATTCTCATAAGTAACACTATCATTAAATATGATACGTTCTGTTAACATTCAACCATATCGTATTTTATAACAATCCAAATCCAAATCCAAATCCAAAATGAAAATTCGCACATTTATCCTGAAAATTATTGAACACCGAACCAATAAAGTGATATACAATCTTGGCATAGTTCATAACATAATAAAAATGAAAAAAAAAATGTCTCAAACAATTTAAATCTATTTATTCAAAAATTGGCTAAAATTATTAAAAATTCTAACAATTTTCCCTGATAACTCTATTTTATATAGAGTTTTCTTATTAATTTTGGTTAGAAATTGGCTTGTGTTTTAATTTGTTTTACATATTTTGGCCAAATTATCCTTTGATTCTATGATTTCTAAGTTTTCCAATATTTCTAAAACTTTTTGAGTTTAATCTTGAAAATTGAGAACAAAGGACTAACCAATTATTTTTTATCAAAGCTTGACCAAATTACTTCAACAACAAGACAAAGAAGAATTTTATTTGTGTTGGCTGCAACGGCTGCACAAAGAAAGGAAAAAGAAAGAAGCCGAGCTGCACACAAAGAAAACAAAAGGAATGAAGCAACTTCGGACAACAAAGAAACAAATAAACAAAGAAGAAGCCAGCACACAAAAGGAAACAAAGCTCAACTACAATTAGGAAACAAAAAGAATCGGTCAAAGGAAACAAAAGAAAAGCCCCAACACCGATGGAATCCAAACACTCAAAGCATCCAAAGAGACAGCCGAGCAACGCACAAAGAAAGGAAAAAGAGACAGCCGAAAGCACACAAAGAGAAATAATGATATTTGGAAAGCAAAGCTTGGGCTGTTTTCTTGGCTGTTTTCTTGGCTGGAAGACAATAACACCTTCGGAAGAAAAGAACAGCCTTGGCTATAAATGGACGAAGCTTGGAACGGAGAAGGCATCCCATTTTTCATCCCAAAACAGCTAGCAGCATTTCCTTTCCTTTGTTTACATTTTCCTCCTTTAGTTTAGATTTAGTTTAGCCAAGCTATTTTTCTTGTCTTACTTTTCTGCAGTAGTTTAGAGCATCCAGCTTTCTTCATTCTTTTGTTTTATTTTCATTTCAGTAGTTTAGATTCCAGCAGCATTGTTCACGGTTTTTCTTCAGTACTTGTTGTTTTATTCTCGGTTTTCTTCAGCTTTTCCAGTTGATGTTCATATGGTTTTTATTATACAAATTCCAGTTGGTGTTTTCAATAATCTTTAGCAGAATTGCAGCTTCATACTCACGGTTTTCTTCAAAGAAAATCAGCTCTATGCTTACGGGTTTTCTGCAAAAATTTGACAGTTTTCTTCGGTTTTTTTTTAGCAAATTTGACAGCCATCCTTTTGTTGTTTTCTTCATTCTTTCTTCATTGTTTTGTTCTTATTGTTTGCAGTAATCTAGCAATTAGAACAGCCACCAAGCTGGACTGGAAAAGAAAGCAGCAAAATTGTTGTTTTATTCTTCTTGAAGCTACGGGTTTGATGTATTTCTTTGCTGCAGAATTTTAGTTGTCTTCTTGTGTTTCTTTCAAGCTTTTCCAGTCAAGTATTCATCACTTCCTTCTTCTTGTTTGGGTAGTTAATGAGTTTAGTTTTTGCAGCAAATAATAGCCGCCAACTTGAACTCACAAAGAAGTAGCAAAGTGTTTGTTTTTGATCTCTATGGAAGCTTCGGGTGTGCAAGAAACAAACCATGCAGAATTCTTGGTCTTCAAGTCTTCATTTACTGGTTTTGTCTTTTATTGTTTTGGTTAGTTTAGTTTAGTTTAGTTTAGTTATTTTATTCCCTTGTTTTTGTTTAGTTAATTTCAACAATTTTAGTAATATTATTTCTTGTGTTTTGTTAAGAATTTCTAATTATGTTTTATTTTCAAGTATTAAGTATTTTATAGCTTTTATATTCATGAAATATTGTTTACTTTAATTTTCAGAATTTGTATTAATTTTAATTATGTTTATTTTTATTTTTATTGTTAGTTTAAATTTCATTATGTTCTAATTTCTTTTGTTAGAGACTAGATGATCTTAATCATGAATAATTAATTCTTAAGACTTGTTCATGCAATTTATATTTCAATTATGAGTTTAATATCATGTTCTTAATGCTTTTAGGTGATTGATCACCACTTAATTGATTGTTGATGCTTGTTTGATACCGAGAGGAGATAACATGCATGTGCTCATGTGATATTAAACCATGAATTCAATTTAGACCGTAATAATCTAGGTTATTCATGTGGTTTCGGTAGTAAAATTAAGTAATGGCTACTTAGATTGAATCCGGAAATTTCCATAGTTCCTAATGCATTTAGAAATCTAAATTCACCTAGACCAAGTGTGAGTTGATTTTAATCTAAATAGGGTTATTAGACCGATGTCGGCTATTAATTTACATTAGGGAAATTTCACCATCATAATTTGGAATTTAAGTTAATTGCATGACAAGTCAAAAGAGTTAATTAGGATTGATTAAGTGAAATCGAAATCTCTAACATCTTTGTTAAATTGGTAAATTTTTAATATTTTCTTATTGTTATAAATTTTCATTCTTTGTTAAGTTTAGTTAAAATTGCATGAAAGTTTTGTTTTATTGGCTAGCTTGTTGTTGAATTAATCAATTTGGTAAGTAATTGGTTAAATTAAAACAATCCTCGAGGGAACGATACTCTACTCCCTACTATATTACTTGTTGATATTGTACACTTGCAATTCACCGAACAAGTTTTTGGCGCCGTTGCCGGGGATTGAATTACTAATTTTTTCCAATTGCTATTGATATTGATTGATTTTTGGTTGAGACTAGCCTTTTTAATTTTTATTGGTTTGATTTTTGTCAAGGGAATTTCAAAGTTGCATGAATTTGAGAAGTCGGAAAGGAGAATTAGAAGAATTTGATCCTGAACCTGAAAGAAAACTTCTAAGAGGATTGAAAGAGCAAGAGTTAGTCATTGACACAAATCCAATGGCGGCTGAAGAAGAACATTTCCCAATTCAACCTCAAAGGAGAACTTTGATGGACTATTCCGCTCCAACGGTTCAAGATTCCACTTCAAGCATAAGAAGGCCAGCAATTCAAGCCAACAATTTCGAGCTCAAGCCGTCCTTGATCCAAATGCTTCAAAATGCTGTTCAATTCAGTGGCTTGCCGAATGAAGATCCTAATCTCCACATTGAAACTTTTCTTGAAATTTGTGATACCATTAAATATAATGGAGTCCACAATGATGCTATTAGACTTAGGTTATTTCCATTCTCTTTACGTGATAAAGCTAAGGCATGGTTATCTTCTCTTCCTACAGGTTCTATCATCACTTGGGAGGATATGGCCCAAAAATTCTTAAGCCGATATTTTCCACCTGCCAAGTCAGCAAAAATGAGGAATGATATCACCACATTTATACAAAATGATGGAGAATCCCTATATGAGGCATGGGAAAGGTTTAAGGAGCTGCTAAGGAGGTGTCCACACCACGGTATTCCAATTTGGATGCAAGTGCAAACGTTCTATAATGGAATTGGTCCAAATATGAGAAGTACTATAGATGCCGCAGCTGGTGGTACATTGAACAATAAAACACCTGAAGAAGCTTTTGAGTTGATTGATCAAATGGCGTCTAATAGCTATCAATGGCCAACTGAAAGATTCAATGCAAAGAAACCAAGTGGAGTGCATGAGATTGATGTTAATACTGCCATTGTTGCTCAATTTGCTGCTTTGAATAGAAAGATAGATTCGGTTTTGAAGATAAAGGAGACAACTTGCGACTTCTGTGGTGGAAGACATGAGTCAACTGCTTGTCAGGTAAATCATAATTCTTATACTACTGAAGATGCTAATTTTGTTTCTAATTTCAACAGGGGACCTCAAAATAATCCTTACTCAAATACATACAACCCTGGATGGAGGAATCACCCTAATTTTTCTTGGGGAGGGCAAAATCAGCAACCAATGAACCCACCTAGACCAACATTTCCACCACCCATGGAGAAGCCGAATAAGAACCTTGAGGAAATGGTGGCAAAGCTTATTCAATCGAATCAGGAAGTAATAAATCGTTTTGAAAGTCGCATGAACAATCAAGATGCAACAATTCGACATATGGAGGTAAGTATTCGGAATGTGGAAAAACAAGTTGGTCAACTTGCTAGCCAAATATCCGAGAGACCATATGGTGGTCTTCCAAGCAACACTGTGAAGAATCCAATTGAGAATGCAAAAGCCATCATCCTAAGAAGTGGAAAAGAGCTTAAAAATGAAGAAAAAGGTGAAGAAGAAAAAGAGGAGTCCAAAGCCGATTCGAAGGATGAAGCCGAATCAAAAGAAGAACCACCCCAAAGAAAGCTATTTCCCGACAAAACTACACCATATGTGCCTCCTATTCCTTTTCCAGAGCGACTTCTGCAGCACAAAATAGATAAGCAATTCTCCAAATTTCTTGATGTGTTTAAAAAATTGCATATTAACATTCCTTTTGCAGATGCATTGGCTCAAATGCCGAGCTATGCAAAGTTCTTAAAGGAAATCTTAGCAAACAAGAGGAAGTTGGAGGATTATGAGACCGTCAACCTCACTGAAGAATGCTCCGCTATTCTGCAAAATAAGCTACCACCAAAGCTTAAAGATCCAGGAGTTTTACAATTCCTTGCACAATTGGTGATTCTTATTTTGACAAAGCTTTATGCGATCTTGGTGCTTGTATTAATCTAATGCCTTATTCTGTTTTTAAGAAGCTTGGATTAGGAGTAGTCAAAGGGACCACTGCTTTCTCTTGATTAGCGATCGATCTATCAAATATCCAAGAGGTGTGGTGGAGGATGTGTTGATCAAAGTTGACAAATTTATTTTTCCTGCAGATTTCATTGTGTTAGAAATGGAGGAAGACTTTGAAGTACCGATTATTTTAGGCCGACCATTCCTAGCCACCGAAGAGCTCTAATTGATGTCCAACAAGGAAAGTTAATTCTTAGAGTTCAAAATGAGCAAGTCACCTTCAATGTGTGCAAAGCAATGAAATTTCCCTCTGATCAGAATGATTGCTTGCAAATTGAAGTGGTGGACGAAATTGTCCAAAATTTTGCAATTCATGCCATGACCAAGGACACAATTGAAAAGTGTATGGTTCATTGAGAGAAGGTAATCAAGATGATGAAGTAAGGGAAGCAGGAGCATATTAGAGGCAAATCCACCTTATCCAAGGTGGAGGGCACCAAAATATGAAGAATTAGGATGAATACAAAGAAACCAAGCCATCCATTGAAGAAGCACCAACTCTTGAACTTAAACCTCTTCCTTCTCATTTAAAATATGCTTTCCTTGATGATTTAAATCTTCCAAGAATTATTTCTTCTTCTTTGAGGTGTGATGGAGGAAAAGTCATATGGTGCTAAGAAAGCACAAAAGTGCATTTGGGTGGACCATTGCGTATATCAAAGGAATTAGCCCTCAATTTGTATGCACAAGATTTTAATGAATGAGCAATATAAGCCGGTTATCCAACCACAAAGGAGACTTAATCCAAAAATGCAAGAAGTAGTGAAAGCCGAGGTGATCAAGCTTCTCGATGCAGTATTATCTATCCAATTTCGATAGTGATCGGGTAAGTCCTGCAAGTAGTACCTAAGAAAGGAGGCATGACTGCTTTAACTAATGACAATGATGAATTAATTCCTACTAGAAATACAAAGTTGGCGTGTTTGCATTGACTATAGAAAATTAAATGATGCCACCCGTAAGGATCATTTTCCTTTGCCTTTTATCGATCAATCGCTAGAAAAACTTGCGGGATATGCATATTATCGCTTTCTAGATGGATATTCGTGGTATAATCGGATACCTATTGCACCTAGTGATCGTGAAAAGACAACTTTCACTTGTCCCTATGGTACTTTTGCATATAGAAGAATGCCTTTTGGTCTGTGTAATGCACCTGCTACTTTTCAAAGATGCATGATGGCAATTTTTTCTGACATGATAGAGAAACATATTGAAATTTTCATGGATGATTTTTCTGTGTTTGGTGTTTCTTTTGATTCATGCCTGAACAATTTGGATTCCGTGTTACAAAGATGTGAAGAGACTAACCTTGTTTTAAATTGGGAAAAGTGTCACTTTATGGTGCAGAAGGTATTGTTTTGGGCCATAAAATCTCTGCAAGGTATTGAGGTGGATCGAGCAAAAATTGAAGTCATTTCTAAGTTGCCGCCACCTACTTCCATGAAGCTACTGTGGATTTTTAGGACATGCAGGATTTTATAGGCGTTTTATCAAAGATTTTTCAAAAATTCCAAGACCATTGACTAAACTACTTGAGAAAGATGCTAAATTTGATTTTAATTCTGATTGTTTGGAGGCATTTGAGATCTTGAAAAAGAAATTAATTTCAGCTCGGTGATGACTGTGCTCGATTGGGAGAAGCCTTTTGAACTCATGTGTGATGCAAGTGATCAAGCTATTGAGCCGTGCTTGGACAGAGAGAGAATCGAATTTTTCGAGCAATTTACTATGCTAGCCGAACCTTGAATGGAGCACAATTAAATTATACTACTACTGAAAAGAACTTTTGGCTGTGGTGTTTGCTTTTGATAAATTCCGTTCTTATTTGATTGGCTCTAAAGTAATTGTTTATACCGATCATGCACTCAAGTACTTATTGGCGAAGAAAGATGCTAAACCAAGACTCATTCGATGGATTTTGCTTCTTCAGGAATTCGATTTAGAGATTAAAGACAAAAGAGGAACCGAAAATCTTGTGGCTGACCATCTTTCAAGATTGCCAAATGCTCCCAAGGATGAGGTACCTATTTTGGAAAGTTTTCCGATGAAGCACTTTTTGCTTTCAACATCAGATTCCATGGTATGTCGATCCGTAAATTATTTGGTAAGTGGTGTTCTTCCCCGATTTAACCTATCAACAAAAGAAGAAGTTTTTCTTTGATGTTAAACATTACTTTTGGGACGAATTCGCATTTATTCAAGGTATGTGCCGATCGTATTATCGACGTTGTGTTTCTAATAATGAGATTCCTAGTATTCTTTTTCATTGCCATGATGGACCCAATCGTGGTCACTTTGGTGCCACTAAAACGCCGCTAAGATCTTACAATGTGGTTTCTATTGGCCTACTTTTTAAAGATGCATACAATTATGTTGCTCAATGTGATAGGTGCCAAAGAACTGAAATATATCTAGACGACATGAGATGCCCCTTAATAATATTATGATATGTGAGTTATTTGATGTTTGGGGTATTGACTTCATGGGTCCATTTCCACCTTCTTTTGGTAATATGTATATTTTGGTTGCTTGTGAGTATGTGTCTAAATGGGTAGAAGTCAGCTTTGCAATCAAATGATGCTAGGGTTGTTTGCAATTTCTTGAAAAACACATCTTTACTAGGTTTGGTACACCTAAGGCAATTATAAGTGATCAAGGTACTCATTTCATAAATAAGCAATTCAAGTCACTTTTGCAAAAGTATGGTGTCACTCATAAGGTAGCCACGCTACCATCCCCAAACTAGTGGTCAAACCGAAATATCTAATAGGAACTCAAAAGTATATTGGAAAAGTCTGAATATTAATAGGAAGGATTGGGCAAAGAAACTTGATGATGCATTATGGGCTTACGAATCGCTTATAAAACTCCTATTGGTATGTCACCTTTTCGACTTCTCTATGGTAAGACATGTCATTTGCTCGTTGAACTGGAGCATAAAGCATACCGGGCTTTGAAATCTCTTAATTTTGATATGCAGATAGTAGGAGAGAAAAGGTTGTTGCAGTTGGATGAATTGGAAGAACTCCGCAATGAAGCTTACGATAATGCAAGGATTTACAAAGAAAAAACAAAGAAATGGCATGATAAACACATTTTGCGGAGAGAGTTTCATGTTGGAGAAAAAGTTGTGTTGTATAATTCCCGTCTTCGCTTGTTTCAGGAAAATTAAAGTCTCGATGGATCGACCTTATACCATCACAAAAGTTTTTCCTTATGGTGCTGTGGAGATCACTACTGAAAATGAGGGCACATTTAAAGTTAATGGACAAAGGCTTAAGCATTACAATGGAGGAGATGTTGTTAGTCAATCATCCTTCATTACCTTCATGCGACCGGCTTACATCAGAAGGAAAGTTAACCGCGAACTATAAAGCAGGCGCTACTTGGGAGGCAACCCAAGTTCTTTTACCTTTATTGCTTTTATTTTGTTATTATTATTATTATGCTTATTTTTTATCCTATTTAAAAAAAAAAAAAAAGAGAAAAAGATTTATTTTTATGTGCAATTCTGCTTCACCTTTTGCTGCACCAGTCCAAGAAAATTCGGTTCAAGGCCTTCCCATTTGAATTTTGTGCTAAAATTTTACAGCAAGGTAGAAGATTCAACCTGGTTCATGTCCACCAAATTTGAGAATTTTTGAGCTGTTTTGGTACCTGAACGAAATTCATCTTCAACAGTTGTTCAAAACAGGCGCTTCTCACTTTTCATTTTTCTTATGTTCTCTTTAGTTGCTATACTTGATCTTGTTACTTGTTGCATTGAGGACAATGCTCAATTTTAAGTTGGGGTGAGATACATGAAATTTTGTGCTGGATTTTTGTCAAAATTTTTGAAAAATTTCAATTTTATTGGGTTAAAAAGAAAAAGTCCTTCCAAGTTTTCAATTTTGATATCTTCTTTGAAATTTCAACTTCTTTTGATACTCATTTAGAATAATTTTGAGTTATATGCATTAGTTATTTGGGTTGGAATGTATGAATGAGGCAAGTATGATTAGTCTTTGTTTTGAAAATTTTTAAAGCATCTTGTTGATTTTAATGATTGAATTGAATGAGAATGTGCAAGATTTGATATACATTGAACCCATTGTGAGTAATTGAGCCTAAGAGCATTGTCTTTTTCTTTGCTCACATATTTCTTTGATTGAGTGTTGTAAAATATGGTATGTTCATTCTAGAACTTGCTTTGTTATGCATGTTGAGATCACATTGTGGATTCATGCTTTGAAATGATAAGGGCACTTAGGATTAACCATTTTTAACTTTCTAAAAAAGCTTAACCATTACATATACCTCTAGTCAACCAACTTTGAGCCTTAACCTTTCTTTGTTATAACACCACATTCTTTAACTTTAAACCGTTGTTTTTGTTTACCACCGTTGAACCCTTTGTCAAGAGTATGTAGAAATGAATTGCATGATAAAATTTCTATTGATTCCAAAGAAAAGAACCACTATACAAAAAAAAAAAAAAAAAAAAAAAAAGAAAAAAGTGAACAATATTCCTTATGAAGATTGGACAAAGTTAATGTTTTCATTATGTACAAGATGGTCCAATTATAGGTTGAAATTGTTAAAAGGGATATATGTTATTTGAAAAAAAAAAAAAAAAAAAAAAAGGGTTCTAATGTGCTACTTGTTGCTTTTGAGTCATGCAAGGAGGTTTATACATATCTTGATTTGTGAAAACCTAAATTTTCCTATCTTTCTACCTACCCTTACCTAAGCCTCGTTACAACCTTTATAAAGACCCTTTGATTATTGCATGGATTCATATTTATTAGCGGTGGAGATGTGATATATCTGCTAGCCTCTGGTAATCACATGCTTTGTGTGATTTGAGTGTCGAATGAAACCCCTTAACCCTTTGCATCATTAGTGTGCGACCTATGGGAGGTTATCAAATTTTGTGCATTTGATTTCAATAAATTGTTGGAATTAATGAGATGTGTATTTTGTTTAGATTAAAAAAGGGCTATGAATACTTGTTCTTTGGCTTATTATTCCAGTTTGAATTTTTACTGTACAATAATTTTGAATTATTTATGGATGAGTTAGAAAGGGTATGGAATGAAAAGAAATATGTTCTTCTAGTGCAAGCTTGAGGACAAGCTTTGATCTAAGTTGGGGGTAATTTGATAACTCTATTTTATATAGAGTTTTCTTATTAATTTTGGTTAGAAATTGGCTTGTGTTTTAATTTGTTTTACATATTTTGGCCAAATTATCCTTTGATTCTATGATTTCTAAGTTTTCCAATATTTCTAAAACTTTTTGAGTTTAATCTTGAAAATTGAGAACAAAGGACTAACCAATTATTTTTTATCAAAGCTTGACCAAATTACTTCAACAACAAGACAAAGAAGAATTTTATTTGTGTTGGCTGCAACGGCTGCACAAAGAAAGGAAAAAGAAAGAAGCCGAAATGCACACAAAGAAAACAAAAGGAATGAAGCAACTTCGACAACAAAGAAACAAATAAACAAAGAAGAAGCCAGACACAAAAGGAAACAAAGCTCAACTACAATTGGGAAACAAAAGAATCGGTCAAAGGAAACAAAAGAAAAGCCCCAACACCGATGGAATCCAAACACTCAAAGCATCCAAAGAGACAATGAGCAACGCACAAAGAAAGGAAAAGAGACACCAAAGCACACAAAGAGAAATAATGATATTTGGAAAGCAAAGCTTGGGCTGTTTTCTTGGTCGCTTTTCTTGGCTGAAGACAATAACACCTTCTAAGAAAAGAATGTACCTTGGCTATAAATGGACGAAGCTTGGAACGGAGAAGGCATCCCATTTTTCATCCCAAAACAAATAGCAAAGATTTCTTTCCTTTGTTTACATTTTCTTCCTTTAGTTTAGATTTAGTTTAGCCAAGCTATTTTTCTTGTCTTACTTTTCTGCAGAGTTTAGAGCATCCAAATTTTCTTCATTCTTTTGTTTTATTTTCATTTCAGAGTTTAGATTCCAAAGCAGATTGTTCACGGTTTTTCTTCAAGACTTGTTGTTTTATTCTCGCTTTCTTCAATTTTTCCAGCTTGATGTTCATATGGTTTTTATTATACAAATTCCAGTTGGTGTTTTCAATAATCTTTAGCAGAATTGCAGCTTCATACTCACGGTTTTCTTCAAAGAAAATCAGCTCTATGCTTACGGGTTTTCTGCAAAAATTTGACTTTCTTTCGGTTTTTTTTAGCAAATTTGACAGCCATCCTTTTGTTGTTTTCTTCATTCTTTCTTCATTGTTTTGTTCTTATTGTTTGCAGTAATTAGAACAGCCACCAAGTCGACGAAAAGAAAGCAAAGAAATTGTTGTTTTATTCTTCTTGAAGCTACGGTTTGATGTATTTCTTTGTCGCAGAATTTTAGTTGTCTTCTTGTGTTTCTTTCAAGCTTTTCCAGTCAAGTATTCATCACTTCCTTCTTCTTGTTTGGGTAGTTAATGAGTTTAGTTTTGCAGCAAATAATAGCCGCCAACTTGAACTCACAAAGAAGTAGCAAAGTGTTTGTTTTTGATCTCTATGGAAGCTTCGGGTGTGCAAGAAACAAACCATGCAGAATTCTTGGTCTTCAAGTCTTCATTTACTGGTTTTGTCTTTTATTGTTTTGGTTAGTTTAGTTTAGTTTAGTTTAGTTATTTTATTCCCTTGTTTTTGTTTAGTTAATTTCAACAATTTTAGTAATATTATTTCTTGTGTTTTGTTAAGAATTTCTAATTATGTTTTATTTTCAAGTATTAAGTATTTTATAGCTTTTATATTCATGAAATATTGTTTACTTTAATTTTCAGAATTTGTATTAATTTTAATTATGTTTATTTTTATTTTTATTGTTAGTTTAAATTTCATTATGTTCTAATTTCTTTTGTTAGAGACTAGATGATCTTAATCATGAATAATTAATTCTTAAGACTTGTTCATGCAATTTATATTTCAATTATGAGTTTAATATCATGTTCTTAATGCTTTTAGGTGATTGATCACCACTTAATTGATTGTTGATGCTTGTTTGATACCGAGAGGAGATAACATGCATGTGCTCATGTGATATTAAACCATGAATTCAATTTAGACCGTAATAATCTAGGTTATTCATGTGGTTTCGGTAGTAAAATTAAGTAATGGCTACTTAGATTGAATCCGGAAATTTCCATAGTTCCTAATGCATTTAGAAATCTAAATTCACCTAGACCAAGTGTGAGTTGGTTTTAATCTAAATAGGGTTATTAGACCGATGTCGCTATTAATTTACATTAGGAAATTTCACCATCATAATTTGGAATTTAAGTTAATTGCATGACAAGTCAAAAGAGTTAATTAGGATTGATTAAGTGAAATCGAAATCTCTAACATCTTTGTTAAATTGGTAAATTTTTAATATTTTCTTATTGTTATAAATTTTCATTCTTTGTTAAGTTTAGTTAAAATTGCATGAAAGTTTTGTTTTATTGGCTAGCTTGTTGTTGAATTAATCAATTTGGTAAGTAATTGGTTAAATTAAAACAATCCTCGAGGGAACGATACTCTACTCACTACTATATTACTTGTTGATATTGTACACTTGCAATTCACCGAACATTCCCTATCACCACGACTGTCCAATTTCCTACCTTTGGCTGCAACAAAAATCAACAACAGAGTATGAGCGAAACTTTCGTCCAGTAAATAACTGTAGTGCTCCCTAGTAGGTTTGATTATATTACGTATAATTTTAAATAAAACCAAAATTAACATAAATTTGTAATTAAATCCATTAATTATGCATAACCATTTCAAAACATACATATATCAAGTTGACAACAAAACGAAGTAATGAAATTCATGACGTAAAACAAAAAAACATTAAGCTCATAAATATCTCAATTCACATATTTGTCTGAATAATTGATACCAATCCTAACTATGTATCTCGTTAGGTAGGCCAAACGTATCATAAAGATCTAGCTTTTGTCCCTCTAGTAGGAAATCAGTTCATAACAATGTGGAACATGTTCCCTCAATAGCCAATCAAGCATTCAAGAACTCAAATAAAATATTAATTCAATAGTACAAAATAATTTATCACAATACAATTTGCATATTAGAAAAATCATTCACAATACACCATGATGCGTACCTCACGGCTGTATAGAGTCGGCAATACACAACAAGTAAAACAAAACCCAAAACTTAACTTGCAAAATTACTAGAACTGACAGAATTGAAATCGATGGATAAAGTGTCACCACAACCTAAGGTTCTACTAAATTGATATGACTCAAAGGCACCATAAACTAGTCAAGTTTGATAAGCCTGTTGTTCTTTGAAAGAACCAAGAGATTGATTCACTCAACTCTCAATGATGTAATGTCACAAAAATGTTCTCAACGTGTATTATTGATGTTTTGGCCAAATGGCCTCTTTAAATAGACTACAAGTTTGTCTTAACAAGGAAACAACTAAATTTTAATCCTAATCTAATTTCTAAATGAAGGGTGGCTGGTTTCCTTTAATTAATTAAAGGGCAACCTTAAAATAAAAAGAAAATAAAAACCCTAAAGCCAATTAGACTTGAAAGTTTGGCCCTTTAAGGCTTCTTTCAAACTTACAAATTTGGCTACTAAAATTATCTAATAATTGCGACCATAACAAAATAAAAACCAGCAAGGGTAGCATTTTAATTACCTAAATTCGGCCACCAATAATTAAAATAAAACTACAAAAATTAATTAAATAACTTAGCCTATTATCACACTAGAATTCAACTAAGGCAAAACTAGTGTTCTTCAAATCGAACTTGCAATAAATTAATGACTTGAAATTCTTGGCTGCATGCTGGATGAGCTTGAATGTCTTGAATTAAACCACTTAATAGTTTCTTGAAGTTGTTTAGCTCTAACTCTCCCCATCGGCCCCATGATATGCCTTAATGGATCAAGTGTTTGGCGAGTTAGTTGAACGGCTCTTGAATTCCTATCAAGTGGGTTGAACAGCTCCCAGATTCTCATCACACCATGCTATCCTATTTGTACAATAAAAATAAATTCACTTTCATAAAATTTAGTTTGAATCATTAACCAAAAATTTCTAGAGAGTACTAGAGCCACTTATCTCAATACCCTTCAAAAGATTAGTCTAGCGTAGGTACTTAAACTACTCTTCTCCTTCTGTGTCTAAAATAATTCCACATATTTAGTCTTAACTCTAAACACATATTTCCAAATATTTTAACTAATTTGACCGTTAACCAAACCTAAAATAACCTAAGGACTGTAGAACTTGCAACGTAAAATGAATTTCGTAATTTGTGGCTAAAAGTCTTATTATAACAAATATAAATCTTAACAGCTAATTTTCGTTTGTCGCTAGAAGTCATCAACCCACCAGTCACCATTTTTTATCCCTTTTGACAACAAACTTCTGTTTGTCGCTAGCTTCTTCTTCTTTTTTTTTTTCCTATTTTCATCTTTCTTTTTTTTTTTTTTTTGAAAAGATAGGTGTATTAACTTTTCAAAGTTACTGGATACAATGATATTCACCTAAGTGAACTCTTCTTGGCACTAATGTTGGTTAGACTACTTGACAACAAGTCACACTTTAACACTACTCTTCACCTAACTATTTCCCACAAAAATAACATAGCCTAACACAAATGGTAAACCTAACCATATTATACATAACAAAAGACAGGTTAGCCGTACCACTTGATTCTTTGCTATGCTCCATCCCTTAACTACTCAAAAGAACTATCACTCACCCTGTATGTACTCAAAACTATTGACATATTGATATTCCATCCAATGTCCAAATGCACGGTCATTTTACCAATTCCAACTCAATAATTTTTATTTAACCCAAGAAAAATCAAATTAATTTCATATCCATGAACAAGAACCTAAAATATTTCAAACCCTACATATTAAATTGGATGAGTAATATATACATAAATAATTCATTATAGTTACCTATTTTTTGTCTCTGTGGAGAAGATCTCCCTCCTTCATTTCCCCTTTGATTTGCCTGCACCATCTTTATTCATTGACAACCCAAAGCGTAAGACAGGTATTGTCGAGATTTCTGCCTTAACTAAAAATACAAATTATTATTATTATTATTTCATAAGTAGTCCTTATTAGTATGACATCTTTAATATTTACCTTCACTAATTAGGTAAAATTAAGTGTGGGTATTACATTCTACCCCTCTTAAAATAAGTTTCATCCTCGGAACTTAACGTAACTTTACTTCAAACAAGTGCTGATATTTATTCCTCATTTCTTCTTCCAACTCCCAAGTTGCTTCCCTAGGGGTATGATTCGACCGTTGTATGTTGACATAAGGTATAGTCCTCCGTCTTAGTATTTGTTCCTTCCAATCCACTACTTTCAAGAGAAACTCTTCACATGACAAATCTTCTCTCACTAATAATGGTTCCACCTCCAACACATGGCTGGGATCAAGTATGTATTGCCTCAGTTGAGACACATGAAATACATTCTGCCCTCCAGACAAAGCTAGTGGCAAGGCAAGTTGATATGCAGGATTTCCTACATTTTCCAAAATTTTGAAAGGACTAATATATCGTTGGCTTAACTTTCCACTCTTGCTAAAACGCATAACTCCTTTAATAGAAGATACAAGCAAGTAAACTTTCTCCCCACAATCAAATTTCAATTGTCACATCTTTGTATCTGCCCAAGCTTTCTATCTATCTTGGGTAGCTTTCAAATGCGATCGAACTACTGTCACTTTCTTTACTATAGTCTATACCAAGTTAGGTCCTGTTACCCTTTTCTCACCAATATCATCCTAACACATAGGTGACCGACACTTCGTCCCATACAATGCTTTAAAAGGTGCCATCCCAATGCTAGTCTAGTAATTATTATTATACTAGAATGCAACAAAAAGAAAAGATTGGATACAAAACCATAGAGGAAGGAAGCAAGGTTAATATGGCAGGAAATTCTTGGTCTAAAGGTGTAACAAATACCACAGAAAAGGGGAAGCAGAAAGAGGAATTGAGAAAGATAATTCCCTAAGAAATTCAGTTTAGAAGGAACAATCATTTGTGCTTCAAATGCGGCCAGAAATATAGCCTTGGCCACCAATGTAAATTTCGTAACCTCCATTTTATGGTGACAGAGGATGAGGAAGAGTTTGTGGATGTAGAAAGCCACCAGAATGAGCAAGTTGGCAGTACTTATCAAACAATAGAGGTATCCCTACACTTCTTAGTTTGTTCAATGCATAGAAAAACTATTACGTTACAAGGAAAGATCAAAAGGAATGATATTTCTATTTTAGTAGATACTAGAAATTCAAATACATTTATTCATCATGAATTAGTCAAGAAATTGCAATTGGAGTATGAAATTGCTAAACCACTAGTGGGAGTACTCTCACTAGCTATGGTATCTATTAGGATGTGGAATGGGAAATCTAGGCATACAAATTTCAATATGACTTAAGAATCATTGGGATAAGTGGATGGGATATGATTTTGGGGGTAGATTGAATGTACCAATATAGCCTCATAAATTTCGACTTCTGGGAACTAAGAGTGAGCTTGTCTAATCACAATAGGGTCAAAGTTTTTGAAGGAAGAGCCAAGATGCCAGTGATGAGATTACTTAGGAGAAAAGTCAGAAAACAATTGAAAAGGGAGCAGTTGAATAGCTTGATGTATAAGGAATTGTGTGACATTGAAGGACAACAGTCGGCTATGAGTGATGAAATAGAGGTGTTGCTAGAACAATTTGTAGATATTTTTGAACCTCCAAAAGGGTTACCCCTTGCCAGAAACATTGAGCATGGTATCCACTTGAAGCCAGATGTGCAACCATTTAAAATTAGACCCTATAGATTACCACATTTCCAAAAGGATAAGATCGAAACTTAAGGAGGAAACACCCAAAATCGTCCTCCACATTTCACCGAATAATCTTTTTCATCCTCCACTTTTAAAACGGGAACAAATAGTCCTTCAAATTTCAAAGGCCAAAATTTGAACGAAAATTTCAGGACTAAACGTTCCCGTTTATTTCACAAATAGTACAAAAAGTTCCAATTTATGAAATTTGAATGACTATTTGTTCCCGTTTTAAACGTGGAGGATGAAAAAGATTATTTGCTGAAATGTGGAGGACGATTTTGGGTGTTTCCTCAAACTTAAGTGTCCAAGGTTTGCAGAATGGGATCATTCAACTGAGTTCTAGTCCATATGCTTCTCCTATCCTTTTAGTGAAGAAAAAAGATGGATCATGATGGTTCTGTATTGACTATAGGCATTTGAATGCTCTAACTATTAAGGACAAACATCCCATCCCACACATCAAGGGGCTACTGGCAGATTTTTATGGTTCTAAGTATTATACTAAGATAGACCTCAGAGCAAGTTACCACCAAGTGAGGGTTAGATCACAAAATGTTCCCAAAATGGCATTTCAAACTCATCATGAGCACTATGAGTTTCTAGTAATGCCATTTGGCTTAACAAATGCCCTTGCTACATTTCAAACTCTTATGAATCAAGTAATTCAACCTTATTTGAGGAAATTCATGCTGGTATTTTTTTATGATATTCTTATATACAGTCCCGACATGGCTAGTCACAGAGAACATTTGAAAGCAATCTTGGAAACCTTGAGGAAGCACCAGCTCTTTGCCAAGCACTCAAAATGTGCGTTTGCTGAAACAAGGATAGAATACTTGGGACATTTGATCTCAGCTGAAGGGGTGGAAATGGACAAGGCTAAGGTTTAGAACATGTTAGACTCGCCAATACCAACTTTAGTCAAGGCTTTGAGAGGATTTTTCGGGCTCACTAGCTACTATCACAGGTTTATCAAAAGGTATGGGGTGATAGCAAGGCCATAGATGAACTTGCTCAAAAAGGACAGTTTTATATGGAGTGATCAAGCTACAAAAGCCTTAAATGAGTTGAAAAGTATAACGAGCACCACTCCTTTGCTAAGGCTTCCTGATTTTTATAAGAATTTGATAGTGGAAACTGATGCAAGTAGTAAAGGCATTGGGCTGTATTGATGCACAAAGGGCAGCCTGTCACATATTTGAGTAAGGTTCTAAGAATATAGGACTATCTATATACAAAAAGGATTGTTAGCAGTGATAATGGCTGTGGTCAAATAGAAATATTATTTGATAGGGCATCATTTTGTCATTAAAACAAACCATCAATATCTGAAATTTCTCTTGGATAAAAAATTATCTACTACACTCCAGTTCAAGTGCTTTGCTAAGCTACTTGGATTGGACTATGAAATACACTACCAGAAGGGTGTGGAGAATGTGGTAGCAGATGCTCTCTCTAGAAAGAGATGTGATGAGGAACACAAGAGACATCAACTTCTAGCTACATCAGGAGTACAGCCTCAATGGACTTAAGAAATTATCAGGAGTTATAATAATGATAAGGTTTGCCAAGATTTAACTGCAGCATTGGTATTACAACTAGATTGTCTGCCCAGTTATGAGTATGTAAGTGGCTTGGTTAGATATAAAGGCAAATGTTACATAGGAGATTATGCAGATATCAACAAGAAGATAATCACTGCCATGGTTGTTAAACTCTCGATTTTACTTGTACGTTTTTACGATTTTACGAGTCAAAACCAAGTGTCCGAGTCAAAACGTAGGTAAAATCTTAAATGGGGTGAAATCTTACAATTTCACGTTCCGGAACTTAAAATCTTACGATTTTACGATCCGATTGCTCCAAAAGAAGATGAATGACTTGGTTTTTGTGATGTACAATTTGAAGTTGAAGGATAGAAAAGTTCGAAGTTTTAAAGAAAGCTTTGATGATTTAGCATCTGATGATGAGTGGATAACTGAGAACCTTAATGATGATGATGATCCAATTGAAATTAATCCTTTGCATGTTCTTAATAATGCAGGTGTTCCTAGCGAAGACAATTTGGCTTTAGATGCTAGTGGCAGTGGTGCAACACTTAATGAACCTATAGATCTTTCTAGGTGTGATTGATAATATTCTCTAAATGAAATTTATGTACTTTTATAAGTTTAAACAGGTCTATACTTTATAAATTTAAGATATATTATATATAATATATATAAAATTATATATAATATATTTATTAAATTATTTTTCATAATTGGTAGAATCTTACGATTATACGATCCGATTTTACGATTCGATTTTTTGAACCCTCCACCGATTTTACGTAAAAACTCGATTTTAACAAACTTGATCACTGCATTTCATGGATCAGCTCTAGAAGGCATTCAGGCCAGCAAGGGACTTTACAGAAGATCAATGGGGTTTTTTATTGGCTGGTAATGAAAAAAGATGTCATACAATTTGTGCAGTAATGTGATAACTGCTAACGCAACAAATATGAAAATTTGCCTTCTTCCCGATTATTGCAGGCTTTACCTATACCCAAACAAACCTAGACTCATATTAATATGAATTTTCTTAGCAGTTTACCCCAATCTGAGGTCTATGATACCATATTGGTTGTGGTAGATAGATTAATTAAAATGGGGCATTTTATACCCCTTAAACATCCTTTTACTACCAAAGAAGTGGCGCAAGCGTTTGTAGACCAGGTTGCCAAGTTACATGGAATTCCTGCCACTATTGTTTTAGACCGAGATAAGTTATTCACTAGTTTGCTTTGAAAGGAGTTATTTAGAATTATGGGAATTAAGTTGAATTATAGTACGGCTTATCATCCTCAAACGGGCAAAGTGAGAGGGTAATACAATGCATTGAAGCCTACTTAAGAGGAATGTGCTGTGATAAACCGAGTACTTGGAGATAGTGGTTGGCAATGTCGGAATGGTGGTGCAATACTCATTACCATTCTAGTATCAAGATGACCCCTTTTGAAGCTTGTTATGGTTATGAATCATTACCATTGCCCCTGGGAATTTCCAATAAATCTTTAGTGCCTTCAGCAAGTAAAATGCTGAAAGAAAGACAAGCCTTAAATCAACTGCTCCATGATCACTTAATAGAAGCTCAAAATAGGATGAAGATGTATGCTCACCAAAACCGTATGGAGCGTGAATTTTAGATTGATGGTCTATGTGAAGCTGCAATCTTATAGGCAAAAATCAGTCGAGGTCAGAAGGAACTTGAAGCTGACATCCAAATTTTTTGGGCCTTTTCCTATAATTGATAAAGTGGGAATATTGGCATATCAATTGCAATTGCCTCTAGATTCTAGAATTCACCCCGTATTTCATGTTTTCCAGACTCAAAAAGAAGCTTGATATTGTTCAGCTAGTGCAGCCGACTCTTCCAGTTCTAGATGAAGATGATCAATTCAAAGTTGAACCAGAAGTTATCTTAGAAAGAAGAAGCATTCAACGCCATGGTCATACAGTACCTCAGATTCTGGAACAATGGCTTAATCTTAATCCAGAAGAAGCGACGTGGGAGGACGAAAGTTTCAACGAGTCTTAGGGCCTGTTTGGACTAAAGGTTTCTATTTGCAAATAAGTAAATTTTCAAACAAAAACGAATTGTCTAAACATATTTTTATTTCAAAATTTAAAATTTAAATTTTAGCACTAAAATTCCTCTCACATAATTTAAAAAAAAATTTCTCTTATTTTTCCCCCCAAAATACTTTTTCTATAAAAAAAATACCTACTAAAATTTTCACATATTCTAATACAACTTTTTCTAAATGCAAATGAGAACACTATGTCCAACAGACCCTTAGTTTCCAGGTTTGTCTTCAAGCTGATGAACTGCTCTGATGTCATCCCTGAGGACAAGGATGTTGCTGATGGGGAGGGAATTTGTCACAGCAAAGCCCAGAAATGAGAAAAGAACAAAACGACATAGTTAGCTTAAATAGAATGACATAGTTTTGAAGAATAAAAGGGATGGAGTTGTAAAAAATCAAGGGTGAGGATATGAAAGTTAGTTATGGATTGACGACTGAGATTGAATCTGACAAATATAAATATGTAGTTGACTGAGGGTGCAGAGCATCTTGGAGCATATTTTCTTTTATTCTTCCTTGCTGATTCATGCATTCTATACCCTCTAGTTCTTGCTGTACCTTTTGGACTTTTTCTTAATTCTGAATCCCAGGCCCCCAAATTAATTCTTGGTCTTTGTTATAGCACGTGCCTTTGCCCACACTGGTTGGTGTACATAATTGACGGATGAAATTGGAATGTTTTGGCCTAGTTGAGCATTACTAATACTGGCTTACCCAAATTCTAATTTGCAACCTTTTCACAGAAAAAATTGATCACTCTGCCTGGGAGCTATACAACGTCAAAACTTATATTCATATGTGTTTCTTGTGTTTGAACAGAGAACTGTCACTTAATATACTTAATGGTTGTTTTGTCCCGTCTTGGGCGAGGCGAGTGTTTTGTGTTGTTTTTTTACTTTAAACGAGTATTTTCCTTTTTAGGAGGAACTTGTCTTCATGGATTAGATATCATCTAATACCACGAAACTCCATTAACCTTTTTGACTTTGTGCTTTTTGTTATTATACCTAACGTTATTGGAAAAAAAAAAGAGAGAGAGAATTGTCACAGTGGAAATCAGTTAATTAAAGTGGACTTTAGGCATCTCGTTGGGTTTCTCCTTATGCAATTATTGTTGCTAATATGAAGTCATGCAGTTAGCTTAGAATCGATGAGTTAAAGTGGGTTAGTCCGAAATGTTTGGAAACAGCCCAAAACACCAAATTAAGCACTCTTCCTGTTTTAAAATAAAATAGAAAAAAGAGTTTCTTTGTTGATTATCCATCTAATTTCTTCTAGCACTCTACTTGGCTTCCCGTGATTTGCTCACATAATGAATCCCAACTTCACCCTTAAAGAGGTTTTTCCACAATTGGCAGTAGTTATAAAATTAAAATCCATCACCAGCTCCAAACATCAGTACTCAAATCTGCCTCATCATTCTAACTTCAACTATGAGATAGTTTTCAAATTGTTTCTGAAATACATGCACTCATACTTAAGTCAATAGGGAGAATATGTGTAGTACATCATTGCAAATTAAGACTGTATAGACCTGCGTAATGGCTATGTGTTTTACATATAAATTCGAGACTTGATAATTCAAGTACATGTCCAACTATTTAAAAAATGTTTTCATAACAAATAGAATTATCCAAAAAAATGAAAATACCTAATAACAATCCCAAAGCATAAAGGGCCCGAGGTTTATATCTAAGTCATATTGGGCTGAGGCCAGGACATAATAGATCAAGAATAATGGATAGAGGTCTATACTTATTACTGTCATGGATTTTGGAGAAACCCAATACAAAAACTAACTTAGGTTGAAAAAAGTTATGACTATACAAACTTCATATGGAAATTCATAGTTTTCTATGTGGAAACAAAATAGTTCACTCTGCATATCCGTCCACACAAAAATCTTATATTTTTCATGTGAATCAAGTAATATTCTAAATGAAAAATCTCACACTTTTCATATGAAACGAAAGGTAATAATCTATTTCTAATACCATTTGTCAGGTTTTTTGAAAGAATTCACCACAAAAATTAACTTGTAAGATAAAAGAATCCAAAACTATATAAACCCTACATGAAAATTTTATACTTTTTATATGGATACAAAATAGTTCATGACAAGTACACATTGGTTGAGGCACTATTATCATCAAAGGATTATAAGGAAAAATCAGATAAAACAATTGCAAAGTATCAACTTTGACTCATGTAAAAGGTCTTTAAAAAACTTTTTAAAAAAGAATGTAAGGAAAAATTAAGCAAAAGATACGTCACAATTTATTATTATTAAGAAGTCATAAATTTTATTGAATTATCATTAAAAAAATAAAAATTTACATATTTTTACACAAAATATTACATTTGCACATAAAATAAGAAATTATATATACAAATAATATGAATATTTTGTTAGAAACAAATCTACAAAATTATATCTCAAAGAAGTCGTGGATTGATCTCCACTCTCTTGATCTAGAGTAGAGACTAGAGAGCGAAAAGAACCATCAAGATTCGAGGCCAAATATTGTGGTTGCCTCCTAGGTGGATACCTTTTTGATGTGATGGTGATGGGAATGAAAATGGAATTAATTTCATTACTGTCACATCACAAAATGAGGCTGTCCTTTTATTCCGCAGTTCAGGGGAGTTGTAGGCTACTTAAGATAATTTTGGTCTCATTTGGGCTTGTAGGGATATGCAACGCCTGCCTTTTTCAATGGAATGGCAGCGGAGCGGTTTATGGGGGAAGCGCCGCCCACAAACACTTCGCCCCCCCTGCGGTTCCCTTGGGTGGCCAACCGATCTTGTTTTAAATTTAAAAAAAAATATTTTTTTAATTTTAATATTTTAATTATATAATAATAATTAAAATTAATTCAAAAATATTATAATATATAAATGTAACAATTAACAAATTATAAAATTCAAAACAAGTATACAAATAAAATATAATAAAAAATTTTAAAATATTAAAACATAAAAATATAATGTGTACAATAATGAAATAATGAATACTATCTTCGATTATATAAATGAGTAGATTAATTTACAAATCGTAATTATTAAATAAGTAGAATCTAATTATTACTAACTAACAATGTACAATAATGAAAAGATTTTTGTAGTTCTTTAATTATAATTTTGTTTAATTCAATTGTAAGAGTAACATGAAGGTTCTTTTACTCTTTTTTTTTTTTTTTGCATAATAAAACTTAAAATAATAGGATAGTCTATATATATATATCATTTATATCAAATATATATCAAAATAACACTAATTTATAAATATTAATATTTAACAATAAATTAGTGGTACTAATAATATGTTATAATGAAAAAGATAAGAGTGAATATATAATAATTTATAACTAATAAAATAAATAATAATAAACTAATAGTAAATAATAAATAATACTAAAGCATGATATTTAAAAATTTAATTAAAATAATCTTAATATAAACATAATATACTAATAATTAAAATTCTAACTAATGTTAATAATATGATATATATAATTATACAAGTAATATATTTATTAATATGCATAAATAATATTTTTATTAAAATTTAAATATTATATATATGAAATGGAGAACCGGGGCGGGATTGGAGTGGGAGAACTCTGCCGCCACCCCTCGCCCTGGCCCCCACTCCCCCTACCCCACGGGATGAAACGGGATGAATATTCATTCCCATTCTTATTTTTCATCTATACACCTAAATTCTAGAACTTTGAGTATGACATGATTGTGTAACTGTGCTTATCCCAAATTGGCAAACAATTGTTTTGGGTCCTAACTGATTAGTCGTGCCTGGTAAGAACAGATTAAGGCAAGGCCACCCAACAAAAAGGAAAAAGAAAAGAAATGGAAAGGGGAGAATTTTGGAGGATTTGAGAATCCCATCCAATTTTAAAGGTTATCGATGTATGTGTATATTTTATTAATACCGTGCGTAATAAAGTTACTCTTAGATATGTTACAATTTGGCAAAAAAATAAAACTAAAAAAGGTCACATCTTTATTTACTTTAATCTGCCGACTAAAACTAATTAGAGAGGAATTTGACCAAATTTCAATTAAAGCTGATCTAATTTATAAAATTTACTCCTTCATTTTGAAAAAAAGTTCAGTTTTTAAAAAAATTATGGCAAAAAAAGGTTCATTTGTAGTGTGAATTACTAATTACAATGTATAATTTAAATTAAAAAATAAGAATAAAAATATGAAAATATATATTTAATTATGTATTAATGTATTAATGTATTTTATTTTGTAATTTAAAAAAGGTTACATCAAATTGAAATTAATTTTTTTAAAAAAAGGGGAGGAGTATTAATTTCTTTTATTTGTTCTACATTTTCTACTCTTTTTTACCAAAGATCGATAATCATATTAACTTTTGAAAGTTAACCTGTACAATCAATGTCCTTACAAAATTGGATTCTTCTTAGTTCTAAGTATGGCTAAGACTAACTAACCCTAGCATCCTCCCTCCCACAAAATACAAGACAAGTCAAAAATAATCGACAGTAATCAAAAGAATAAATCACTCGATCTAACTATCAGCTCCCTTACTGTTATGTTCTACCTTTTATACACTAATACTCTCTAATTATAAGTCAGCCACTGATCTAACACGTGATCCTAACTAACTCCTATTTACCTTATAGAACTCCAACTAAGCATGCCTTG
This sequence comes from Gynochthodes officinalis, assembly GCA_020080225.1. Taxonomy (NCBI): domain Eukaryota; kingdom Viridiplantae; phylum Streptophyta; class Magnoliopsida; order Gentianales; family Rubiaceae; genus Gynochthodes; species Gynochthodes officinalis. The sequence continues at coordinate 13,046,157 of CM034622.1, forward strand.
CCATCTCTATAATCTCTGCTCAAAATAATTAATTTGGTAAATCATGGTAATCCAACTGGTCCACCCTAATAGTACACAGTAAATAATGGGTTGCATTGTTTTCATCAACTAGTGAGAGGGGGAATGCATCTCGTCGATCTAAACATATAGTTAAAAATAACCCGAGAATTCTGGGAATGGTCCCATCAAAATCTTGCTAATTGGCTATACACATCAATCCACTCACACATTTGTTAATGGCAGTAATATTTTATAATCACCCAATCTGATCTGATTTTAATGAACCTTTCTTTCACAGATTCCTAAGAGGAGGTCTTTCTGTAGCTCGCTCAGGTTGGTTTACAAAGTTCATGCATTATCTTAAATGCTAATAAAAGTTTCTTTTTACTATCATATCAATGTAAAAGGTTTTTTGTCTTCATTACCTTCATAGTGAAAAAGTGATCTTTTGTAATAGTTTCTTATATTATTTTTGTAATATATGTTAATATTTTCATATATTCATTCTAGTTTCTGTTAAAACTTATATCATTAGTAACTATTTTCATTTTAATATATTTTAGTATGAAAACTTATTTTTTCTCTGTAGACTTTATAATTTAATTTTTTTTGTACAAAAAAGTACGATAAGAAAATATTTAAAATTGATTAGAAATATATAACTAAAAAAAAAGTTTTCATATTAAAAATAACTAACATAAAAATGAAATCTAATAATATAAATAACGAAAGAACCAGAATAATTATGTGAAAATATTATAATGTGTTATAAGAAATAGTTGAAAAAAGTATTGCATAAGAATTAATCTATACGGCAAAAAACTCAATCAATCCTCTAAATTAATTATATGATTTTTATGTCGTAAAAGTTCTTAATCAACAATAACTCTAATTATTTATTAATTTCTTTTACTATATGAACATCGCTTTAGTCACTAAAAATTTTGTTGAAAATTTTGATTCCATATCATTTACTCCCAAAAGGACAATCACAATTCTGTTTAAATTACTATATTAATTCTTTATGGAAGTGATCGCCACATCTACACTATGACAACTTTCATATGTATGTTTGTACACACATCCATGTAAAACATGGATAAGTGTACCTTTGATACAAATACATGTCAAAATTAAAATAATACACTACAATTTCATATAAAATTCTAATTGGGAAATAAAAGCAAGTGACTGCCCACATACTATGATATTTCGCTTTTGTTGAAAAGGCTTGCCAGCAAGGTGTGAATTATGAAGATCCAACAACTAAAGAGAACAGATCACGTGATGATAATAGAATAAAAAATGATAAACTCTTGAAAGTCTGTCGATTGCTAAATTATTTTTTTCCTTCCTAATTAAAATAGTAATGAAGGACATGTTAATTGATTGGTAATTCACGTTCCAATTTACGTCTAAGGAAAAAGAAAAATGCCATGCTTGCTTAAGCTAGCGTTCGCTAATTAATTAACACGAAGTTGACCAGTTCTCGATTATTAGGGACAACTAATGCATAATAAGTGCAGTGTTGAAGTTGACGTTCGAAGTAAATGAGCCTTTGACAATTTGCAACATTATTATGTTTTTGTGAAATATATGTTTTACATCTTGTAATATGTTCCCCAATTTGAGATTCATAGGGTACCGTATGCATTTAATAAACTATTTGTCAAGCGTTGTAATACATTAGTTTGCATGTGACCATGTTTATAGTTGACTAATTTAAAATTCGAAAATGAGCTATGATTTTCATCAACATGAATTCACGAAAATAAACAAGTAAATATGAGACTTACAAGTTGAGTAATTTAAAACTAAATAATGAGTAATGATTCATCAACATGAAATCATGAAAGTAAACAATTAAATATCAGATTTACAAGTGAGAATATATATGTGCGCATACTTTGTATTTTACATCGCTGAACATGCAAGATTGTGATAAACTATTCGCTAACTGTACAATTACTTTTAAAAAAAGGCAATGCAATAGTCTAGAAAATAATTTATTAAATTATTTATTTTCTGTTTGTGAAATTGTTGACTATAATTTATTTTCAGGAAATATTGTACGATATGCAAATTACAGAAATGTTCATATTGAATTTGTTGAGTGCGTATAATATAAGTCTTAGTGGTTAATCGTTTAAATATATTTTGTCATATAGAAATCCAAAATTCTTCCCTAAAAAATCCAATTGATTTGTCTTCAAATATTGCTGATGTTTATATATATACATTTGATCGAAGTAATGCCCACTCACTGGCGGCACGTGTCCTCACTTTCTCCACTAAAAATAACCAATATCCATATAAATTTTTTGTTTTTTTTATCATGGGCCCATCAAAAGTCAAAAGAAATAAAACCCTTATTATTGAGAACAATAAAATACATTTCTCTATAGAATTCTGAAACTATTAGAAATCACCCTTTTCTACTAGCACTTAATTTTAAAAAATTTCAACAAAACTAAAAATTCAAAGCTTATTTAGTTTGTTTGGTTCGTAGTCAAAGAAATCTAAATTCCAAAACTTCTCAGGTTTCAAGTTCCATTTCTTTCACTTTAGACTTAATATATTGCTTTTACAGTATTTGTATCATAGACTTTGAATTTTGTAATTGGCTTTTGTTTATGTAATTGATATGACATTTTTGGTTTTATACTCGTCTATTTGTATGCTGCTTTGAGTTCATGCAAATTGTGATTATGGGCTTTTTTCTCAATATTTGTTTATTATATTTTTCTACAAATTTTTGTTTGAAATAGTTATAATGAACATTCTGGATCTTTTCATGAATTTAGTTATCAAATGAAGTTGTATTAGTTCATTTTTTAACTTTATTTTTTACAATTTTCTTCTCCTAAATATATAATTTTAACTTTATCTTAATATTGTTTCTTATGTTATGTTATAAATATTTTGTTTTCATTCTTTTTGGGCATGCCCCACAAGTTTTTCGCTCTAGTTCCGCCACTGCATATATGCATGATCCACCACCTTGAAGTGCACAGACAAAGAGACGCACTCAAATAATACACAATTAAATCAATGAATGTGGAGTTCAGCTAAAATAATGTAGTATTTCTTTATAAATCAATGAATTAATGGTTAAAAAATAAGAAAAAGAAAAATGGATGTGGACCTGTGCATGATAGCATAAGCACACCAATTGATCAAGAAGTTGCATGTTGGCTCGTGGGCTTCATTGTAGGTTGTTATTGGTGATGATGAGTACATCATAATTCATAACTGGCACACTTTGTTTGGCACTTTAAGGCTCATCATCTAAAGAAAAGCAAATGGTTTTTTTTTTTTAGCAATAACATTTAACAAATTTCTCTTTCTTGTTGGGTGCTACTAAAAAATTTGCAAATTTTAACAACTATTTAAGGATAATTTATACTATTAATTCTTTCTCTACCAAAATTCAATTTGATCTCAAATATTGCAAAAAAAATTAATTTAATTTTCAAATTGACAATAGGATTTTAATTAATCCTCTGCTCAGAATATGCCAAATCAAGAGGCCTAATGCTTTACTTAATCATATGAAATTGAAATTTTTTTTGAATGCCTTGTTTAGATTCAGTGGTGCTTAAAAAATATTCCATTTTCATAATATTTGGTTGTTTTTTTTTAATAAAAAGCAAGTAAAAAAAACTTTCATTTCGTAATTAAATTAGTTACTACAACTGAGAGCTGAAGGTGAAATCCGCAACCCAACTATGATCCTCTTGGATGGTTTGGACCCGAGATTCTTCGTCTTCCTGGTGTTGATTTTTCCTGCAAAACAAATCCCGAAGTGGTTCTCCGATACCTAAGTTAGTTCTTAGTCGGAATATAGTAATTATCAGTTCTTAGAATCCCCCTTTACCTAGTTGTCCTTCTCCATTTTATGCACCTTGTCACATCATTTTTGGGATATGATGTCGTGGATTGATACGCGGATTATGGTTATAAACGTTGATTACATGCTGCAATATCTTTCCTTGATTATCACCTGTTGTCACGCGCTTGTGGTTAAGTATAGCTTTACTGAGTTCCCACTTCAAGGTCTAGGACTTAGTATGATTTCAATATGCTTTACCTGCCACAAAGGTCCAGAACTATGCAAGTCACTGAGGTATGATCCTTGGCTCCAAGGTCCAGCCTTGGAGTGCGAAAGCCGAGGTATGATCTTTGGCTCCGAGGTCCCGCCTTAGAGCACAAAGACCTAACCTCTGATTGGTGACGTGAATCTTAGCCTTCGATCTGAGATGAAACATTGGGAAGTGGATCCAGAACCAGATCCATACACATCACCGAGAAAATACAAACAGGTGGAAAATTCCATCAAATCTGAAAATTATAATGAAATATGGTTAGCCCGTTGAGTTAGAATATGAGCAACACGATTAGTAGTTCTTCTAGTTCAAACTATGTCTCTGATAGTAAGTTGAGATAAGATACTCGAAATCTAATTAATTAAAACACTAGTTTCAAACAAATTATCATCTTGACAGATGCAGACTTTTATTGCATGGACTAAATGTCTTTTTGATCCATAGTTATTCTAAAATATTTGGTTGCAGAAAAAAACTACATCTCTTGCTTTCCCTATTTCATCTATATTTGGATAAATTAATCCCTAGAACTGTTTACAAAAATCAACTACAAACATGCCAATATGATCTCAAACTATTATCCCTGTACCATGAGTTGCGCAATTCTTGAAAATCGCTCAAAATCAATGCCAAGAAATACAACTAGAAGAAGGAACATTATGCTTCAAAATATCACTTGTAATACAAACCTTTTTAAACTCTCCAAACTAATTCAAGTGGGAACTAAATTCTAATTGCCAAATTTTGACAACTAAAGTAAAATTGTTTGAATATTGACAACCAAAATGAATTTTAGAACTAATTTGAAGATGATTAAACTTTTTCACCCAATAAATAAAGAAGAGCATAATATTTACATTGAATTTTAAATTGCTTTAAAATTTTAATTCCAAAACTAATTCCAACATAAAACCTTATTGTTATAACTGGCGGGCAATTTTTGGACCATTAGGGCTGGTTTTTTCAAAAGAAAAGAAAAGAAAAGAAAAGAAAATGCTTCAATTTTTTTTTCAAAAAAGCATCAATTTACTATTTGAAAATTCTACAACAATATAACTCAGCAGATGGTCACATGGAGAATAGGTATTGTAGACAAAAGTGTATGAGGAATATGGCTTAGTTGTTCAGTTGGAGTAAATTATTTTAAGAAAATAAGGTGTGTATTGTGGCGTTATATATTTTATTCCAGGTGTAGCCCATTCTGCTAAATGATTGGCATCCTTTTGCTTCCACGTACTCACTTTGAGCAGCGTGAAAATGCCCCAGTGCGCCTCACTCTGCTGATGTCCCAACTAGCCTATTAGAACTCTACGTTGAAGATGACAAACCTGAAACCCTCCCCCACCCCAGTGACCCCACCAAAACAAATAATAATAAATAGATAAATAAATTCTTGCCAAATATGAAATATGCACCTTAATCTTTAATAAAAGATTGTAGGGGGAATCCTTAAATATGTAGATTTCAGTTACCTATACTTTTAGCCGTTTTTTTCCAAGGCTTGATTCTCACTTATTCTATGTTTTCTTTCTGGTTTTGCTGTTTATTTTTATTAGTAATTTTTTAAAAGGAAAACAATTTTAGCCCTAAATTTAAGAATGTTGATGTTTGCACCTTCGCCTTTTACTTGAAAATTGTTGGCTTTTTTGTAACTTTAGCCCAATTTGAAGTGGAAACTTTTTTATTATGAAAGTGTCACCTTTGCTCGCCAGCTTGGCGTTTGAACCATAAAAACATCAAAAGAAAAATTAGGTAATGAATTTTCCCTGTGGTCCCATGCTCTAATTATCAGAAATAACACTAATGAGTATTATTAATTTAAATCTCACAATTAGCATAAAAATCTACAAAATATATTATACACTTTTTTTAATTTGTGATTAATTTCTAAACCCTTTCAATAGCTATGTTGAGCTTTCCAATCCTCTATAAAATAGATAAATTGCATTAGATGTTATTGATTGATAAAAAGAAAGAAAAAGCATTATCACATTAGGGTAAAATATTTTCAATTATTAATTTTTTAAAACGATAATTTTGCATTCTTTCATGAAGTTTTCACAAGTTAATGTTTAGATGAGGTCGATTAAAATTTATAACTAAAAAGACCTTCATTATATTAAGTTTTGAGAACTTGGAAGAAAGACTGAAACTAACCCTTCTACAAAATCACCTTCCTGTCTCTTCATATCACTATATTTATCATTATAAAAGGAAAAGTAAATGTTACTCTCTCCATCCTAAAAAAAGAGTTCACTTTAATTTAAGTATACCTTTTATTATTTATTAGGTGCAACACATTTAATACATCAATTTAATGTATAATTTTACATTTTTATCATTACTTTTTAATTGTGAATATACACAATTATTCTTAGTAAAGATATTTTAGGAATTTAGTTTGAAAGTAGACTCTTTTGTTGGAACAGATGTAGTACTTTTTGTTGCTAGATTATTTCAGATCATAAGTCCTCTTTGATACAAGTGTAATTATGTAAAATGTTGACACTAGTTTTGTACCACTATTAGTATATTAATTCACTTTAAATGTTTTTATTGTATTTTCTTTATTTTCACATTAAAAATATTATTATTAATTATTTAAATTTTACTTTCAAATCTATTCAATTATAAAAATCTAAATTAATTGATGTTTTTGTCATACATGGAATTTTTTAAAATTTGTATTACTATATAAATTTTGTAACATCACACACTTACATATTTCTTTTCTACATATATATATATATATATATATATATATATATATATATATATATTCTTAAAAAAATTTATATTTAAAAAAAGTTTCTCTATAATATATAATTAAAAATTTATAGAAATAAATATTAAGTATAATTTAACTTGCTTTCCATTTATCAATTTAAATAATTTGACTAAAAAAATATCAAATGCTATTATTTAAAAATATTTTAATGTATAATTGTCTAAATAAATTATAAATACTAGATCATAAATAATTGGCATATTTATCCATATACGAAAAAAAAAACATAGCTTACATTTACATATCCTTATCAAATATTTTACATTTACCTATCCTTTAATTATTTATAATTATTAAAATAAATATAATTTTGTATAAATTAATTTACATAGTAATAATAACTAAATGGTCATATATTCAAAGTTATAATATATTTCCAATTTTAGTATGTGACTGGTAGGTAAAAAAGTAATTGAAGTAACTTTATAGCTATTGTATAAAGTTACTGAGGTGCCACATTGGGATTAAGCTGTGGTGTATTTATCGTCTGGATAGCATGGACACCTTTCATCAATATATTTTTTTTCCTTTATTGCAATACGCATGCACTGTCGTACAACATATTGATCCCCTCTCACAGATGCCATGTTTTGTTAGGAATTTCATGACCAAATAATAGGGTGACCAGATGGCTTTGGCTTTGTTCATCTATGACCTCTCAACGATGGCATTGAAAGGGGATGGTGCGTCTCTTACGTAGAAGTCTGGCATTATTGTCTTATATCGGGGGTAATCCTCTATTGATGTGATCCAATCCAAAGGACTAAGTACACTTAGAAAAATTGCCCAAGATATGTCTAAGGAAATGCTAGTTTGGATTGATGTAAATTTTGACCCGCTATCTATAAGAGATAGGAACCTTAATATGAAACACCACAACCAATTACACCAAAATTGGTTGATAAGTTTAGTTTGAATGCCACAAGTTTGGAAGAAAACTTGATAAGTTCTAAAGTTCTCAAAGAACCTAAAGATGAGATAAAACTCACAATTTTTTTATTATTCAAAGGCTTTCGAAAAAACAGTACAAAAGAGGCCTATTTATAGGCTACAAATTGTCTTGAAAAGTCCTAAATATCCTTGTCTAGAAACTAGAAAAAAAAAATTAACTTTAACTCACTAACTCCTAGACTAAACTTTGACAAGACCAATAAAATAAGAAAATATGCATTTTTAATGCATTAATTACACACCATTTTAAATGATATATTGGCTAAAAAATTTACACATTGGAATGGTGCTTTGACCGAAAATGAGAATAAGTAGATACATGCACCTTGAGTTAGCTTCCAAGACTTCATTAAATACTTCTTAATTACACACTATTTTAGATGATATATTGGCTGAAAATTTTACACATTGCAATGGTGTTTTGACCAAAAATTTAAATAAGTAGATATATGCACCTTGAGTTAGCAAATAAATAAACAGATAATTATAAATGTCTGACATTATGAAATGATTAATTTTGAATGTCAGTAAAAGGAAAATAATTCACTAACAATATTTTATATATAATGTATTATATTATTTATCAGTAATTGAAATAACAAAAAAGTAATGACACTTTTAGTGACTTTTCATAATTAAAAGTCATAATAATTGATGTGACAAATATAAAAAGAGAATATTATTTATCGTACTCCTTAAAGTACAAGATAATAATGGATAATTTTATTTTTTTATACTTTCCACATCAATCACGATGATTTTTTAGGGTAAAAAACATTGGCGGCCACTCAACTTTTAAAATCGTATACTTTTGGCCACTCAACTCACAAAATTACACGAACAACCATCCAACTCGTAAAATTGGCTACCCGTGGCCATTCTGTTAGTTTTGTCTGTTAAAGGCCAAACGTCAGCCCTTCCACGTGTTTTTTTAGGGGCAAAAAGGTCAGTGTGAATGACTTAGTGTTCCACGTGTTTTTTTAGGGGCCAAAAGATCAGTGTGAATGACTTAGTTTGCACGGTCTTTCTCTGAGGCAATTCATCAAGCAGTTGGCATGCATTTTCCTATTTGAGTAGGGAACTAGTTTCCTTTGTTTGTGCGTGAGCTGTGGGATAGCCAAAATCAGAGCTTTCCATACCAACATCATCAGAGGATATTGCCAAAAAAAATATATAATAAACTAAAAAAAAGTTTGAAAAAAAAAATCATACTATCCACAAAATTGTCTTGGAGATTCTGTGTGTTTGTAAGAAAAGAAGAAAAGAAGAAGAACAACAACAACACTCACACCCTATATAGAGCTTTGCAAAGCTATTTCTCCAGCAAGAAGTAGCTAATGGTGGTAAAGAAAGAAATGTAGAAAAAGGTCTTCGGTGTAGACCCGACAGATCCGTTTGATGACCCATCTCAAATTCTTCATCTATGGTCTTCGGTGTAGGAAATTGGGAGCTTGCAGGTTGTTTTTCTTCTTACCCATGAGTTTTTGGAGCCATAGATCATTAGAAAATCATGCGAAGGGTGTAAAGATGAAAGCTTGAAAAACCCGTTACTTCGCTCAATGAAGCTTCGAGTGAGTTGCGGAAATCAACAAAAAATCGGGATAGGTTGAAGACCAATAGTTCAACTGCAGTGGCCGCATCTGTGGATTCATTGTGCTAAAATGTTGACTATAAGGAAACGTGCCAACAGAGCCTTTCTGGAGCCGATAGCAATGACCCCAAAGAACTCATCAAGCATGCATTCAACGTTTGAATTGCTAACATTGGAGATGTTATCTCCAAGTCTGCTTTTATACAAGATGCTGCTAAAGATCCCTAGACTTCTGAGGCTTTGGACATTTGCAAAGAAGTGTTGAAAAATGCTATCTTTGATTTCGAGAGGTCAATCGATAAAATTAGCAACTTTGACATCAAGAAAATTGATGAGAATGTAGCTAATATGAAAAAATGGCTTAGCGCTACCAATACAGTCCAACAGACTTGTTTGGATGCCTTTGAAAACACCACTGGTGATGCCGGTGAGAAAATGAAGCAGCTCTTGAAGACTTCTCGTGAGCTCTCCAACAACGGACTTGCCATAGTTATCTTTCTAAGATCTTCTCAACCTTGAAGATCCCAAGCATTAGCTGAAGACTTCTGTCTGACTTTTTTTCCTCTAAAAAAACACGTGGAAAGGCTGCCATTTGGCCTTTAACGATGGAAAGTAACAGAAGGGCGACGAGTAACCATTTTTAGGAGTTGGATGGCTGTTCGCGCAATTTTGTGAGTTGAGTGATCATAAGTATACGATTTCAAAAGTTGAATGGCCGCCAATGTTTTTTACCCGATTTTTTGTTATGAAAAGTTATTAAAAATGTCATTACTCATAATAAAATAAGCACTATCAAAAGTAGTTTAGTTAGGAAATGCAAACTAATAAATACTCCTTTTGTTCTAAAAAAATAGTTTACTTTGGAAACTTTTTCTTATGTTAAAAAAGAGTCTACTTTCAAACTAAATTCCTTAACATATCCTTACTACTGCTAATTATGTATACTCAAAATTTAAAAGTAAGGATAAAAATGTAAAAATATACATTTAGTGGTGCATTAAATGAGTTGTATCTAATAACTAATAAAAGTTGTATTTTAACCAAAGTGAATTCTTTTTTGAGATAGAGAAAGTAATGAAGATAGTTAATTGTGAGAACATTTGAATTTGTTTGAGCAAGAACTCAATTAATTTTATAAGATTAATAATCTTTTTGAAATGATTGTCCTCTTTCTCAAAACTACTTCTCTATTCTCTTATCTATTATATAAAAATGAGATTGGAGTTAACTTTTTATTATCTAGTTTCATGTAAGTTATAAATTGCACTTTTTTCCCCCTTTAGATTGTTCTTGAACACATGTTAATTTATTTTTAGTTTAAATGAAACAATTTTAAATTCTATAATTGATCTTGGTAAATGCCTTTCTGCTATGAGTTAATTTTATTAGTTTTTAAGATTATTTATTTTAAAGCTTATTTGAATTTTATTTTTTAAAATTATTATTTTCTTTACTTTAATTAAAAAGATAATATTGTTTATTATTTAAAAATTAATTACAAAGTCAACCAATAGTTCAATTTTAAAAATAATATGTAAATATTATGACCTACACACATTTGAATATTTGTCTAAGAAATATTCTTATCGATTTGATTTTTGGATTTGCAAATATATTTCATGTATTAACATAAAATTAAATTAATATAAAGCATAATATCAAAATTTACTTAACTTTTTGTCCATTTATCATTAATTGTTAAGAATCTTACAAGAGATTTTTTTTTTTGAAATGTTAATGACATATATTTTCATTAATCATTGCAAAAATAACTAAAAATGAACTATCAAAATTGTTTTGATTGATGCTCACATAATAACATAATAAAATATATTGCGTTGAGTTCAGTAGTTTGGATATAAGTCATTTTCTTCTATGGTGTTTATTTTCTACATGATGGTTTCTGTTAATAGAATTTTTTTTAGAAATAAAATTATTAATATTTCATTTATTTCCATTAGTATAAATTTATTTTACTTGTAAATTATTTTAACAAAAAATTATATAGTTCAAAAATAGATTTAAAAAATTTAAAATAACCATAATTATATATTTCTAAAAGCATAAACTTTTTTTTTAAAAAAATAGACATTAAAACTTATTAACATTTATTTAAAAAATGGGCACTCTCGGCTCCTTAAGTGAGGTAGTAAAAACTAGTATACATATATAACAAAAGAGTATATTTTCAAACAAAAATCGAATTCCCCTACTTAATTGCCAAGTTTTAACTATTTTTTAGTCTTTTTTGCAATTTCTCCCCAACATCCATCATTTGATCATTGAAGTCATCAAAAACTCTATATTCTTTACACCCTATTAATTTGAATTTGTTTCTAACTTTATTATTCTATTAAATTTATCGTAATGCACCCCACTAATTAACCAAGTTTTATTAACAAACTTTCGTCACCCTTTTGAGTATTAATTTTTCCCCAAAGAAAACCCAATCTATTAATTTTGTGAGTTCGTTTTTTTTTTTTTCATTTTTGTAATTATTTCATCAAATTAATCCCATGCCTCATATGGGGCAATCTCTAGTTGCATTGTAAATTTAGAAAAATTCTTATTAAGGACGTAAGGAGATTTAAAATCCTTATTGAGAGTCTAAAACTTTTAAAATCCCCCTTAGAAGTGTAAAAGGAATAATACCTTTCATAATCAAAATGATTGATCAATTATAACAATTTATTGATTGGCAATTTATTCAATCCTCAATCTTTATCAAAGTTTCTTCGTTGGACATCACTCCTAAGCTTTTCTCATCTCCTATAGGTACCGTGCAATTCATTACATTATAATATCCCCCATTGGCATGGGAATCTTTCCAGTGGACACTACTCCAAATCCGAAGCTCCTCTCGTGTATCTTAGTCGCGAATATGGTTTTGGTCTTAGGCCTCAAAAATGAAAAATGCACAGGCCTTGGAAAACATCAGTTGAATCGTAAAATGCACATTGGTTAATCTTGAATTTGAACCTGCAAGATTCAGTTCAACTGACTTTGCATTGCAATTTATAGTAGTCTCCAAATTTTGTTGAACCTCGCACGTGATTACAAACTTCGAGGACCATACGTTTTTCTTTACCTTTGCTTTGCCCCTTTGATATGTCTTGCTCCGCGGGCGAGCATGGAAGTATGCAACATGGATTTATTTACGTCACATGCATGCATGCATGCAGGTTTGCTAGTCTAACACGGGATTTCTATTAGTTTCTATTAATATCATACAATAGAGAATGAAAATTAGCCTTTTGTTGTAAGACTGGATTTTAAGAGCAAGTTTCAACTTTCTTTGATATATTTCCATTAATTTCCCTTAAATCCATAGTATTATTCTATTTCTGGTGTTGATATAGTAAAATTTTGTAACTGTGTTATCTTTCTCTGAAGATGATTGACTATATTTATAAAATTTAAGTTGAATACTAATGTTTATTCCCTCCTCCCAAGAAAAAAAAATCCATTTTGGTATGATTTTTTATTGGTTATTAGGTATAACATATTTAATACACTACTAAATCTATAATTTTACATTTTATTTTTACTTTTTAATTGTAGGTATATATAATTATTATTAGTAAGAATATTTTAAAATTTTAGTTTAAAAATAGACACTCTTTTTGGGATATATATATATTTTTTGGATGTGAACTCTTTCTTAGGATGGAGAGAGTATTATTTAAATTTAATTTACTCTAAACCAATGTTTAAAATTCTACTAGCAAAAAAATTGGGATGCAAACTTTCTTTTTGTATTTCTTTGTAACTACTTGTAAAAATAATTTTATACATGAAGCTGCATATAAGTTCCAAAAGGACTTGCATGATTACCAGAAGAAAAAAAAAGGATAGATTCATACATATCCAGATTTAATATGCATAATTAATTTTCAATTCTCTCAACCCTTTTGATAATATTTTTCGTAATTTAATACTAAAAAAAAATAATTCTATTGTGTAATCACTGCCTCCATATAAACCATCAAGTAATGATTGAAATAGTGACAAATTATAGTGACTTTCAGATAGTGATCGACGCAAGAATATGAAAAGACAAAATTATCTCTCATAATTTTGTGTTTTGTAAAGAGGATGGAGGGTTGATTTTGTCTTTTCATAATTGCCACCTCAGTCACTATACAAAGTCACTATAATTTGTCGTTATCTCTATCATTACTCATATCAGAAACATATTTTAGAAAACATACACTGAATTTTTTTTAAAAAAAATTAAAATCTTAATATTTATCAAAATTTTAAAAAATACTGAACACTGATTGCTAGACCCTATAAGCTAGAATTTCTTCTGTTCCATAAAAGTGTTATGTTTGTTATCGTTCCAAATTAATTATTATATTAGAATAGTTAGTTTACTGTTTTAATAAAATTTTATTTTTACCCTTCATGTGGCTCACTACTTACTCTCCAAAATTATTAATATCGAATAAAAATGGTACACCATTTAGGATATAAAAATAAAGTAAAAATTATCTTTCCCTTCTAATATTACTATGTTTCTCCTAAAAATGACTAAAAAATGCATTGAAGAGCTTTTGTAACACTTTCACGTACCATTTTTTCGTTACACATTTTAATATTTTCACATAACTATTACGGTTTATCTCATTATTTATATGGTTAAAATTTATTTTTATCTTAATTATTTTTAATATGAAGATTTTTTTTTTCCGTTTTAGGTATATACTTTTAATCAATTTTTAATATTTTCTTTCCATATTTTTTGTGACACAAAAATTTTAAAAATATAAAATGAATATGAAAAAAAAAATCTTCATGCTGAAATATATTAGAATGAAAATAGTCACTAATGATATAATTTTTAACAAAAATAAGAATAGCTATACCAAGATATAAAGATGTATTATAGCGAATGGTGCACGAAAGTATTACAAAAAAGTGCTTGCATAAAAAATGTTGTGAGACAAGGGAGTACTACATTATTGCAGAATTTATCAGTTAGTTTTGTGCTTTGTTAGACGACTCCATAAAATTTAATTTTAGTTAGGTTCATTTTACTGTTTACTTTTAATGTATAGTCAACCCTACGTGGACAATATCTTCAAAATATTGATTTCTTTATTTTGGCTCAATTCTGTTTATTCCTTATTAACATGTTAGGATAAAGTTTGCGTCCAGAAGAAAATATTTTTTTCCCTGCCAACGTACAGTTTGAATACATATTAAAGAAAAAAAAAAAATAAATACTACCCATTTATGATCTACATTTTTATGCTCTAAATAATAATCTTAAAAAAATTATATTCTTTTTATAAATTTATGCCCCAAATCAAACTCTCCCAATATATATCAAGCTAGTGGTTTATAAATTTGTATTCGTAAGATTTCTGTATTTCCATAAGGGCTTAACCCTTCACTATCTTGGATGGACTTGCAAGAAAGAGATGGACTATAATTTTTAAAATACCATTAAATTGGCCAAATGAGTTGACCACTGGAAGAATGGGCGCGACACCCCAGTTGACCTACCAAAACGTATATTTGATATCATGTATACACATAAAATACTCTACAAATAATGATTGAAAGCTAATAAGAAACTTCGAATAAATCCCAACCATCTTTTCCTTCATTCTGCATCAATTCACAACTCTATAAATTATAATTAATTCAAATAATTACTTCTAGTATTTTTGTTTTGTTTTGTTACTAACAATTTTGTAACCGTTTACCAAAAGAACTGGAAATATTTTTACCTTTTCCTTCACTTTCCATCAAATGAAAACTATGGAAGTATTTTCAAAAACGTAGGCATAAGACTGAAATTGTCCAATCAATTCAATCTCTATCTCACATTCGTTATCTATTGAAATAATACTCCATTTGCTAGATTATTTTTAATATAATCATGAAAAACTAATTTTTCAAGAGATTTAACCTACACTTTTGATAAATTTTGATTTTAGAACAGTTCAGGAATGATTATTCTTTGTCATATACTATCTACATATGAAAAAATATTATATTTATACTCCTTTTTTATCATTAATTTTGATAAGATGTGAGTGATTATAAATGGGAGGTATTGAATTTGAAACCTCTTAGTAAAAAACAAAAAAAAAAACTATAGAAATAAGATCATCAATTTGAAAAAGAATGAATAAATAAGAGACCTAAATTTTACCTATATACTCACTCAATGCTACTATAGTTGTCAAATGTTTCAAAATAAGAATTACAGTTTTACTATATAATCAAGCTTTCATGCCAAAAATAACATTTTACTCATATCAATATTTAAAATTTAAATAAATTTATACATATTCATTTTATGAAAACATAATTATCAAATGTCTCTTCAGTAAATTTGTTCTCTAATAAGTGTATCACGGGAAGGGGGATGGACTATTTAACCTCCCAATTTCACCAACAACTTCATCGTCTAGCGCTTTCGGAGCACGCGCCGTCTACATACGTCACCTCGGAAATGGCGGGGAGCAACCTCCTCCTTCCCCCATTTAAAAAAAACATCAAAAGTTCCTTCCTTCCTTCCTTCCTTCTCTGGACACTGTGTTTAATATATATATATATATATATCTTTCTCTCTCACACACTCACACAGTACATTTATATAAGTAGAGTTGTTGTCCTGATTGGATGCATCATTTCACCATTTTTTCTTCTCCCGTACTCTGAAGTATTCACAGTTGAAAAATGTATGCAAAGAAACAGAGGAAGAGAGCAAAGTTTGCGGAAATTCATGCCATGAATGAATGACGAATCCCAACAGGGACCACGCAAACAAAACATTTTTTCAAAGAAAGGATGAATTTTAATACAGTTGTAGTAAAAGTATTTGCAACAACATACATTTCTCTAGTATTTTTGACTCCTTACGCACATGGGTTCTTGAGTTTCTAATTATATTTTTTTTGGGGGGGCATTGTCACATGCAATCCTCTTCTCTCTCTGCGTTCTGAATATGCTCCATAACATTTGGGTATTATTTTTTTCATTGACTGAACACTTCCAAGAGATTCTTTCAGATCTACAGTAAAGGCAAGAAAGGCTGAAACTCTGAAAACTTCAACCTTCTTTCTTCTTGAGACAGTTTAAAGGGTGTTCTGCAATTCTTAGAGTGGAAAAAGGTCAGTTTTGATTGTTTTTCTCATCAGGGATGGTCTTATTTCAAGTTAAATTTCATCTGGAATTGCTTTTTTTTTTAATCAAGCATTGTGTCAACTCAATGGTGGATTCCTACTTCTCTGTATGTGCTATTGATTTCAATCCTGCTTTTGCTGAATTTTACCGTTTTGTGTTTTTTAAGCGTCAGAGAATGCCTTTGTATGGATTATGAAGTGATTGATGAAATGTCCAATCTGTTATGATAGTAAATTTCAGTGATGATTGGTATTGATTTGGGTAGTCTTTGATTTTCCTGATTGTGAATTGAACATTCACTTGGAGGTCATGTATTGCGGTTATTAATTTACCGTACTTTCTTTGACATTGAAAGATTGAAGTAATTCTTTGAAAAAGTAACTTTCTTCTGGGAATAATATATTCTTTTCGAAAGCAAGGTCACCAATACGAGTGGGCGAATTGCGGAGATTAATTTAGAAAATTGAACAAATTATCCTAATTGACTTTACTTTCGTTTGAAAGTATGTAATTTTGTGACAACTGATAAATAAGCACTAATCTCATAAATCTTGTTCCATTCTGCTGTAAAGATTGCATCACTTGTTTGATAACAGTATCCTCTTACAGATTGAGCTGCATTAAGACAATGTCGTGGAGAGATGCATCACTCGGTTAAATATTAATTTGGTAAAAGTATTCTTTTAATTTGGGTCCTTACTTTTTTTCCATGCACAGAATTCAGTGTGATCACACATTTGATCATTTTTCACTCTCATACTTTGGTGGGCTTTAAGGCTTGCAAGTATCTTCCGTGCAAAATTGAGGTTTTCTGTTTCAACGTAGAAGTTGGATGCTCTACAAAGAGATATAAATGGTTTGTGAGATGGATGATGATCGCCTTGAAGAAATGGACATTGAAGTTCTATCTTCAATGTGGCCGGAAGATATGAATGAAGCTGGAAAGCAGTTCAACATTGAAAAGCCAAAACCAGATCAAGATATGTTGCAGGAGGTCACTATAAATAAAGAGCCTAGGATTGTAGATTTTAAGCGACTGTTGGAGCTTAACAGTTACAGTGATAAAGGTTCCTCCCAATTGGCATACTTGATGAAAAACTGGGAATATAAGCAGGCCCATGCTGTCCGTCTTCTTAGAGAAGAGCTTGATAATCTCAGCAAGCAACAACAGGAATCTGAGCTTAAGAAATTAGAAATATTGGAGGAGCATCGTTTTGAGGAAGAAAGATATGGAGGTGACAAGCGTCCAATCTCTATATTTGATGAAAATTTGAAATATGTCTACCAAAAAGTTCCAAGAAGAAAGCACGACATAGTTGTTCATGATGACAGAGTGAAAATAGATGCTGAATATGATAGTATTATCTACTGGAAACAGAGAGCAATGCATTTAGAGAAGTTGTTGGAGGCAAGTATCCAGAGAGAGCAAATACTAAAGGAGAAATTGCAAGATAGTATAGAGAACCTAGAAAATCAATCCTCCCCAGTAGAAGAACTTTCCCAGATGTTGAAACGAGCAGACAACTTTTTGCATTTTGTCCTCCAAAATGCACCAGTTGTCATTGGCCACCAGGTATATTTCCCCGTACCATGAATATGAAATTATCTAGTGAGCATTTGATAGCATTAGCATGGAATTGTCCTAATGTTGTTGTATTGTGCATTTTCTTTGATGAAAGTCTGTTGCGAATATCACCTGCTAGGTAGTGATTAGTTTATATGTTTGTTTATGACTTTTGGTCCTTTGCTCCTGACTAGTTTCTTGTTCTGGCTGGGAAAAGTTAATCCTGTTTGTCTAGATTTATAAAATTCTGAAAGCAATATGGAAGAAAGGGTTTGGATGAAATTATAGAGAGAAATGAGATGACCTCTTTTGGGGAGAAAAATCTTGTTGAAGATAATAGCTTTTATTTGGATTTTAAGGCATCAATTTTTTTATTCCTCTTCCACTTTTGCTTGATCAACTAAAATATGATAACTTCTGATGATCATTCCCAAGAAATGAACTTGAGGGGAGTTCTGATTTGGAAAATTAAACTCAACAACTACTAGACTTGAATACTTTTTTGTAAATCAATCTGCTACACTACTTCAAGAGATGCCATGTGATTCAAAACTTAAACATTGTATCAGTAGTAAAGGACTTGATTTGTATGTTCAGTTATTTGGTGCTTGTGTCACAAATAGGTAAATACAATACCATTTTGTGATGTGGCACAGAGTCACAACTGAATATGTGTCTAGAAGCTATTTAGCTTGAGATTGCAATTGGTCAGGTTCCATATGCATTTAAGGTAACAGATCATTGTTTATTTGAAGAGACTGAGTGGTCTAACCAGTGTGGAACCATATTTGGTTGAGCTTTGGGGGATTTGGCTTTGAGATGAAGTGTATTGCATGTTGACAATCTTTTTGTGAGTTCCAGTTAATTGCTTTCAGTTTATCCATACGGTGTATAATTTTACAGAAAAATATATAAGGTTCAAGCACATCTTTCTTTTGGATGTAATGTATAATGCATCAATTTTCTTTAACTGTTAAGATGAATACTGATAACTAGATTTACCCTACCTAGCAATGAGTTAATTTCCATTGAACCAGAAAATTTCAAAGCAAGAAAGAGACTGTTGTCCATTCTTAATCTCCTCTCCCTTTAATCTTTCTTGTGATGTGAACCGTTTTACCCTCTATTTGATTTTTGGTTTCCTTAGGCCAGGGTTTGTAAGGAATTCTATGTTTTAATATAAATACAATGCTGTCTTTATCTTTATGATTCCCAGTATCAAACGATAGAATGGATGACTGGCTTATGCTATAGCCCTTCTTTTTCTACTTTAGTAGCAATATAGCATCTTTGTCCATTTCACACTTTGAGTTCCATTTTTCCTCATGAAATGAATATGTAAAGCATCTTTGCTGCAAAGAAAGGAACATTTCTAAAAGTTTTCCAAAGCATCTTCAGTCTGACTTGCTTTGGAATGTGAGCTTAGTGAATAGGATTTTGCTGCTGGAATTCAGGAAAACTTTGTGGCTTTTTCTGGATTAATTTTTCGTATTAATGAACAGAATATATATCTTAGTTGTCTATTGCTCAACACTCTTGAATACAGTGCAGATTCAATGGATCCATGATGGAAAGTTTTAAATGGTCTCTTTTCTAACTGGAACAAGTTGTGAAAACGTTCTTGTATTTTGTTCACAACTCGATGCACTAATTTTCCTCCATCTGAAACTTCTTGATTATTGTTCTCAATTTCATCCTATTGTGCTCTTGATGTAGAATTGGGAATGACAATTCCTGCACATTTTCATACAGCCTTCCATAGTTACTGAATTTCAATTTTTTTTACTGATGGATAATGCAAATTTAGGCTAAATGCATGGCTTTCTTCCCTTACAGGATAAAGATTTACGCTATCGTTTCATCTACAATCACTTCCCAAGTTTACGCGAGGAGGTGATTTGATCAGCCAGCACCTTTAGATAACATTTTAGTCTTCAGTGAAACATATTTTGCTTTTCATCTGTGAAGTAATTTCTAAATTTGCTAAAACTTTCAGGACATCATTGGTAGAACAGATGTGGAGATATTTACTGGTTCAGGAGTTAAGGAATCTCAAGACTTCAAAAGAGAAGTTCTGGAACGAGGATTACCGGCAAAGAGGGAAATAACATTTGAGACTGAACTTTTTGGGTCAAAGACATTTTTGATATATGTGGAACCAGTGTTCAGCAAGGCTGGAGAGACCATTGGTGTTAATTACATGGGAATGGAAGTAACTGATCAGGTGAAATATCTAATAGCAGTTCTGTCTTACCTTCTTCAGTTTGAAGATGTCTGAGAATTGTATATTCAGGAGTGGATTATAGAGTAGACTTGAGTCTGCCAATTGTCTTCAGTCTTCCCTGTATATATTTTTTTCAGTAATCCATCTAAAGAGTAGATGCGATCACAAATAAGAGTTGATAAGAAATATGTTGCTGCTTGCATGCATTAAGATTCAGTTTAACTTGATGATCGATGCATGCTTTGATTGGGATTGACATTGTTAGCATAACTGCCCATTTGAAATGTTTATTTTTATTTCTATAAAGGTTTGGTTAGCATAACTTCCAAAACAGCTGTACTCAACCATAGCCATGTGAAGGATTTATTTATGTAGGTAAAAGTGAATGACTAATTTAATTTATATGGAAAAAACTTTGCATTGTGTTGTCTAAAACTGTGTGATTGGAACATATTCTATTGTTGCTTCATTCTTTCCTTCTTAACTGTACTTTTATATTCAACTTATAGTTTTAAGCATATGCATAGTAGTGTGAATGGCAAGGGTCTAAACAAATAGCAAGCAAAGTAAGTCCATTACTTTATTAGTTTCACCATCTGCAACTGGAGAAGTTTCCAGGTTGTAGTCTCACTTCCGTACTCAGTTGAGCTATTTATTTTATGTAGAATACTGTCAGTTTGAAATTATAGTAGAATCTTTCTTAAATTATAGTCACAGTTTTAAATCACATAAATTTATAAATCTACTTGTTAATTTTTTTTTCTTGGCAACTCATGGTCAATCTTTCTACTAAATGTACAGATATCTGCATACTTGGAAAAAAATATCAATGGCACTATATTCTCAAAGCCTTTATTACATTCTCCTATTTCAATAAGGGTACTTGTGCATATTGATGAACAGATGTGTAATGTCCTTCTTTTTCTGGATGTTTCAAATATATTTATTCATCTGTCTTTTCAAAATTAATTTTCTGTCTTCCTTTTCATATCATTGCATATCACCATCTTTGGATTTAACCTAGCAAGGGATGGTATTGATGCATGTTTCTTGTCCGACTAAACACTTGCTCTGTTGAGCTTCTGTTCTGGAAGTCTGTTTTTGATTGTCATCACTTTGCAATGAACCAGGTAAGAAAAAGAGAAAAGATGGCAAAGCTTCGTGAGGAAATAGCTGTACAAAAGCAAAGGAGACAGAACTTAACAAAACAATACATATAACAGGTTTCATCTCATACACACCTTCAGTTAATGACATTTGTAGTGCAGAAAAATCATTATTCACTCATGTCTGTTTATGATTTGACAGAGGAAACAATGCGAGCAAAACAAATGCTTGCAACCATGTCTCATGAGATAAGATCTCCTTTGTCAGGAGTTGTAAGCATGACTGAGATTCTTTCCACCACAAAGCTTGATAAGGAACAACGACAGTTAGTTAATGTCATGTTATCATCGGGTGATTTAGTGCTGCAGTTAATAAATGACATTCTTGACCTGTCCAAGGTTGAGTCAGGTGTGAAACGAGCAATCCTTTTGTTCTGATATTCCATGAAGTGTTTGATGAAAGGGATGAGTTTTATATTTACCTTTAAACTGAATGAGTTAATTATGATTCTATTGGTAGACTACAATAAGATGTATCATTTGGATATTATAATTTTGAAACGAAGTCATTTTATTGAACTTGTAGGAGTTATGAGATTGGAAGCTACAAAATTCAGGCCGAGGGAGGTAGTAAAGCATGTATTGCAGACTGCAGCAGCATCTCTGCAGAAACTACTAACTTTGGAAGGAGAGGTTGCAGATGATGTTCCTCTAGAGGTGAGGACAAACTTGATACATAAAAAAATGCAAATACGTAGTAAAAGCCAATTTATGTCTGGTTACTTGTAATAAGAAAAGCCTACTGCCCTCCAAGTAGAAAATTGTAGTTGCTTGTAAAACAATAAAACACATAATGGCCACAGGCTTAGTTTTTGTACAAATATTTGAATGCTTAAGATAAGTAAGATTTCTACGCATGCCATAGTAAAAATTTTCTTCTTTGTTAGCTACTTGCTCAGATTTAGGGTATGGTGTTTCCAGTTTACAACTAATGAATTAAAAAAATCTGATATCTCAAGGATGGTGATGCTAATGACCCGTACTAGATGTTTTTCAATTGTAAACTGGAACAAACTTTATCTTGTAAATGCTTTAGTTATTGATGCTACTTGTCCGATTCTATCTTCTTAAATACCCTGATTTTTGGATACATCATAACATGGTAGGCAGGGTTAAAGATCTCATCTAGTTAAATATAATAAGTACTGCATGCCATATTGGCCATTTGTAGAGCAATGTATTGTGGAAGAATGCTTCTAAGACATAAGTCTTAATCACTTCTGGTTTTTGGAGAAAAAACTCTCAAGTCATATACACGCTTTTGCAACCAATGTTCTAAGCACTATGCAATATTCCAGGCTAACACTTTTCCATTGCCTACTAGGGAACCCTGCATCAAATTATGACAGTGTAGACAATGCATGATTTGTGAATTTTATATGGTTAGACTCACTAAAATTAAGATCTTCAATTGTTGCATTCCTTTTTACTTAAATGCTTGAAACATTAGCCAAGTAGTTTCCAGCTGTTTAATTGCTTATTTTGATCAATATTCATACGTTTCAGGTCATAGGAGATGTTCTGAGGATTCGCCAGATATTAACAAACTTGATCAGGTAATTTTTGAATTTTAGTATGTTTTTCTATGTACTACAGTTAAAATTTCTCTGGTCTATGGACATATCATGAGCTAAAGTTTCTGACACATTTGAATCAAAATTACTTCTGCATATGGAAGAGTGAAGATGATTGTGTTCCTTGAACTTTAAGTTCTCAAATATCACTGTGCAAAGCTCAAATTGATGTACCATACTCTATTCTTTTAATAGCTCCTAAGACGCATTCTGAATTCTTTGGCAATATATCAATGTGAAAACTTTTGGATTTTTACAGCAATGCGATCAAGTTTACCCATGAGGGAAAAGTTGGTATAAAGCTTTATGTGGTATCTGAGCCACCGAATGAAACAAAACAAGCACCTCATGGGAGGAATCAGTCCAGAATATTAGAAACTATAAAGAGAGGGGATAGCTGCTTATCACCTACTCAGAGTTTCCAAATCGGAAAGGAATCTTGTCTGAAGAAAGACTCAGAAGGGAGTTATGAAAATCATGATGAGCCAAGAATTCCAAAAGGAAATGTGACCTTAATGGAAGAAGACAAAGAGAGTCACTCCAACCAACAAGAAACCACAGTGTGGTTATGCTGTGATGTATATGACACGGGGATTGGGATACCAGGTACCTGATAAAATGTGTTTTATTTTCCCTTAAAGAAGCTAGTGAGAGATATTAAAAAATGCAAACTATTTTATTGCCATTTCCTTTTTTGGAAGCTCCAGTTTATAGCAATTTCAGGCACCAATGCTAATAATTACTTTTCAAATATGCTATTACAGAAACAGCTTTACCCACCTTGTTCAAGAAATATATGCAAGTTGGTGCCGATACTGCTCGAAAATATGGCGGGACTGGACTAGGCCTTGCAATTTGCAAACAACTGGTATTTTCAAAAAGCTATCTTAGTTTATAAATATATATTTTTTTGTAAACTTGAGGCAAAATTCCTCAAAAAAATCTAGACTAGTGTATAAACAAGAAGCACCTTTTTTTTTAATTTTTTTTTAACTCAAACCTGTCATTGTTTGTTTTCCTAACTTGAATGCTATAATGCAAAATACATCTTCCAACTTGGGCTACTACTTGAGGAGGTGTTACTTAACGAAAAGGAGTAAAATACTGGATTTTGTAGTTAGGTGGTCCTCTCTAAGTTTGGTCATCAAGTTTGTTCAAGTGCTCTTAGCTACAAATGGACTTTCTTAATTTTGGCAGCCATATGATAGGTTACCATACATCACCGATCCCTACATCTGTTGGTGCTTCCGACCATGTTTTTTTAGGTTAAAGGCATTAGTCATGCTGTTTCTCAGTCAGCCTAGCATGCATAGAACAATTTCCATAACAGAGCCCGTAACCTGTACCAGTTTTTTAATAATGAGGCCCAAAAAAAACAATTTTACAGAAAAATATTCTGTAATATCCTCTACTTGTTATGAAAGTTACCTTGATTATAAGATCATAACAAATGCTCGATCTGATGGCAGCTATAAGCCATTTCACTCTTTTCTCTTTTGTTTCTGGGATAAAATATATCATATGAAAATGAAGCAGGTTTTTACTGATGAATAATTTGCTGTTATGAAAGTTAGAAAAACTACAGTATGTAATCTGCTACTTACCCCAGTTTGTTTGTCTGGAACATGCTAAGGAAATCTCATTGTGAACAAGAGTTGCCAAGATCATTTTTTTTTATGAAGTTATTGGCATATACAGTTTAAAGATAGCTTTATCTTCACAATCTGATTCTATCTTCTCTTTCTACTCAAACTTCGATGTACTTCATGCCTTTATGTGTCTTCTCAGCAAAGACACTCTTGGAGTTACTTCCAGTTATTCGCGGTGTTTACTGAACCAGACCTCTTGTTGCTTTTTTCTTTTCTTAAAAACATGACTAGATACCTCTAGATATACAACCTGAGATATTGTTACTGTGGCGTGTGCTTGGGACAGGTTGAACTCATGGGTGGTCATCTCACTGTATCAAGCAAAGAGCATCATGGTTCTACTTTTACATTTGTATTGCCTTATAAGGTTTCGCCTTTGTTTGATAGTTCTGATGATCCAGATGAACTCTCAGATATGACTGGCCATGATAGCAATACCGAAATGCATGAGGATGATATAAACTGTGGGTTTTTTCAATTCCAACCACGCACTTTGGGTTCTCTATTCACGCCTCATAATTCTAGCAGGAACCAAAAAGCTTTATCCAATGGCTATGGGTTTGATACCTTGAATATGAGTAACAGATTGCCAAAAGATTACTCCTTGTCTCCCTCTCAGAGTGATCCAGGCGACTCTTCAGTAGATGCTACTGTTGAGATATGCTCTGAGCCTGAAACTTCGCAGTGTTTAAATCCTGATACTGATAACCAAATTGCAGCTTCCAGAGACAAGCAAAGTCAGGACGAAATGAATTGTCAGTTCTCAAGCAAGTGTGGTTCCCCTGGTACTTCGACTATAAGCAATGGCAATGAAATTCCTGGGACATCTGCTGCCTCAGAAACATGTCAAACACAAATACAGGCTGACAGAAGTCCTGAATGCTCCTCCAGCAATGTCACTGAAAATGTAAAATCAGCTTTGACACCTAAGATCCTTCTGGTAGAAGACAACAAAATAAATGTAATGGTAACTCAATCAATGATGAAGCAGTTGGGTCATAAGATAGATGTTGTCAATAATGGAGTTGAAGCTGTGCGTGCAGTGCAACGGAGCCATTATGACCTCATTCTTATGGTAAGTTATGAGCAAAAATATTAGTCCGTAAACAAAAATAAAAAGGCATGGTTAGTATGTATTGGCTGTAGTCCAAGATCCTTATACATTTATGCATACACTAACGAGTCATTCATCAGTTTTTTAATTTCAAACATTTTCCAAGTTCAAGGTAATGGGAGTTTGGCTGCATAGCTAGGTTTTTATTCACTAAAATTCCATCCTGGATTTCATTCGTCAATTTGTGGTGAAAACTAGCTAGGTCACGTTTGAACTATCCTGAGAATTATGTCCCGTTAATTTTGTCAAGTGTCATAAAATCAACACCTGGTTCTCCAGTTCTGTGTCCTATTTTCTTTATTTTCCTGATAATTTGTGCCAAAAGATCATCTTCCAGAAATGCAGTTATAATTGTCATAAATAAAAAAACAAGTTTTCCATTTTTTGTGCCATCTTTATTTTCCTAATAATTTGGTGCCAAAAGATTAATTCCCCTTCCTGATATGTAGTTATAAACTGCTTCCTTTTTTTGTTTTTTAATATGCATCATGGAAGCATTCGTTATAATTTGCCAAATTGCAGGATGTATGCATGCCTGTAATGGATGGCCTTCAAGCTACAAGACTAATTCGGTCTTTTGAGGAATCTGGCAATTGGGATGCTGCAAAAGAGGCTGGAATCGAGCTTCAGCCATCTAACTCAGATTCTTCAGAGAACCGAAAAGAATTTAGACCATCGACCAAAAGAATTCCTATAATTGCGGTATGTCTTGAATCTCTTACCTCAATTTGCCTTCCACTGCTGCATTTTTTTCAACCGAAAAAAAAACAAAGGGAAACCAAGGAAAGAGAATTCTCTCTAAGTTTAAAATCTTTAATCTACTCAGATCTATCTATGCTAACCATCAAGTAACTATTGTGCACGGTCTACAGGCTACGGACCATCTCAGCTATTAGAAAAAAAAGGAAAAAACACACTCATTTTTGCATAGCCTTTACAAAATGTATGCATTTCTTTGTAACCTTTGTGGGAGGGGAAAGGTGGAAATGTTTGGTATTCATCGTAGCTGTTCCTTTATCAACTAATAGTCATAATACATTATGCAGTCTTACCTCGGGCATTTTTTTGTTACACTTCTTAAACAGTGTCATATCAAACAGGAGATGTATATTTGAAGACAAAGTAATCCTACGTGAAATTAATAATTTTCCCGATAACAGTACTTTCCTGCATTGAATTGTTGAGTGTTCAATCATATATAGATGGGGTCGATTCTAGCTTCTATCCTAGCTTCTATCTTGAATAAACTCAACAATTTCCCATTGATTCCTTACTGTCAGTGCCAGGAATATATAAGACCAACACTTATCGCTGCAAACAGAAATTTTTGACAATTTGCCATTTACCCCTTGCTGTCATTGCTGTGAATGCATAAGACCAACACGTATCACAAAGAAATATTTGACAATCCTATCTCTTTTGATTTCAATGCATGCATGTGGCAATTGTTGAAAGTTTGTGTCTTAGTGTAATGGGGACTGACAAAACTAATCAAAATGCTTTTGCAGATGACAGCAAATGCATTGTCAGAGAGTGCAGATGAGTGTTTTGCGAATGGTATGGACTCTTTTGTATCAAAGCCTGTTACATTTCAAACATTAAAACAGTGTCTACAAGAATATTTGCATTGACACTAGCTGTAAATGTATGCATCTTGTACAGAAAATGAAAGTGCTAGGAAAGTTTTGTAATCATTTTATCATGTTTCATCGTTGTCAATCCTCCAATTCGTAGGTTGTATGGTCAATTTCTTGTTTTGTCTATTCTTCCTGATCATATCTGTGTGAAGTAATTTCCACCTGCGTAGTTTTCTGTTCATTATGTCTTTTATGCATTAAATTGTGACAAAATATCACAAGATGGTTTATGAACATAACATGTTTAGCAAATTCGAACTTGGGAATTTGTATTGCATCTAAATATGGTAAAGAAATCTCAAGAAACTAAACACAAAAATATAAAAATTCGGATGAAAACCAACTACACACGTGAAAGAATCTAATCTTGAATTATATGTATTGTCGGAACCTCCAAATAATAAAATTTAGGGTCAATTAACGGAACCTCCAAACATTTCCTTCTCCTCTTTGTTTGGCTCTTGAATATTAAAAAATTATATAACTTATAAATTTTTTTTCTCTTAATTGTACCCCTAAAACTTTTTGTTTTTCAGAACGATAGAATTTTCATTGCAATGACAAACTGTACATGAGATAGCCTAAAAATAGACTAATTGCACTTCATATTATTTTATCTTAATCATGCAGAAAAGTGAGACAATAGTGAACAAAGAACAAACAAAAAAAGATTGCACAAAATATTAATGTTTTCGGCTAACGCACAATAATCTTTACATTAATAGCAATTTAGAGTACTTTATATTCTAGTTTGTCGGCTTCTATTGGAGCATTTTAAATTGCTAGTTGTAAAAGAACAACTGAATTCAGACTATGATTCCTAACTCTTGCCCATGACTTTTGATAATCTCAAACTACAAGTTGCAAAAGAACCACTAAACTCAAACTCTGGTTCTGAGCTCCTGTCCATACCGTTTTTTATGCTACCTTGTACATCCATTGCCCCTCCTCCCAAGCTAGTACAAACACCTCTAAGATAGAGGATAAAACCCTAATAAACAGGGACAGAATACTATGTGTAAAAAAAAAAAAAGAGAGTAATTGCACCAAAATCGTCCACACTTGTGCGCGATTTGGAGCATCTTCCTTTTCAAGAATGAAAAGTAATTGTACCCCTAAAACTTGAAGGTTTTCTTTTTTTGTATTTTACATTAAATGTTTACATTTTTTTAAAATACGGGTGATCAATATAAGGTGCAAAAAGATTATTAAAATTTTAAATTTTATAAATTAAGATATAATATTTTAAAATTTAAGGAGTATTTACCTAACCTCTCGAGAATGGACCTTCGACAATGGATCCTCTGTCCTATTCTTATATACCACTTTCTATACCATTCTCTCATAAATTGCCATGTGTTTCTATTAAAAAATCATAACATATGTCTTTTAACTTAGTTAAAAAAAATTATTAGGTAAAATAAAATTCTATTGGAAGACAAATCTTCTTTTTTTCCTTTCTTATCGATTTCAAACTCTATTTTTTTTTTTTTTAAACTCTATCTCAACCACCCAAAACCAAATAATACATTTGCTGAGAAAACAATTTGATGTTAGTCCAATATAATATTCAAATCAAGACAAGCAAATTCTCATTTTCAATACGGTTAAAAAAACTTAACAAATCTTATGATTATACACAAACCAAAACAAAACAAAAATTTATTAAACAACCCTTCTCCCAAGATTGAATTTTAACCAAATTATTGTTTTAAAAAGCAAAATTTATTCTACAACAAAAATAGCAAAAGCAATTCAAACCACAAATATAATTGAAAATTTGTAATACCCTACAAAGTAGGGTGAAAGAAATATAATTTAGATGTAATAAATTGTATCAAAAGAATCTTAGAGTGATTAAACTTCTAAATGACATAATGAAATTGTATTTAATTATGAGTGTTTGAGATAGAATTAGGAAAAAAAAAAGAATTTGAAATCGATTGGTGAAAAGGATGATCTGTTTTCTAATAGAACTCTATTTTACGTAGTAATTTTTTCTAACTAAATGTTTACCTTTTAACTAAATGTTATTTTTAGAAGGTATTAGTATTTGTGAATGAGAACAGATAGCAATTTATGAGAAAGTATTATAAGAAGTGATATATAAAAGTGAAATAGAAAATTCATTGCTTGTACGTTCGCCCTTGAGTGGGAGTTGGGTACTACTTAATTACCTCAACCACCAAATATTTGTTCAAGAGAAGTCGTGGGAACAAAATAAATAGTAAAGAAGCAAAGCCAACCGTATATACCATCAGTCTTGAATGTTGATTGTACCATCACTTATTATGAACAAAATGTTGCAAGTATAAGCTTTATGTAGGTGATCTCATCAAAAGCAATAGCAATGCTGCCATTTTCACTCCCAATAGTAAATAGTTTGGTGAAGTTCCCCCAGGGAGTTGTATGCCAAAAGTCTAGAACTATTAAAACTCACGGAATCAACATCCAAAAACAAAAGAACCTTATTGATAACCGTCATATGCTTTGTTCTCGATAAGTTCATTTTTGTTTATGATGATTGGAGTTTTTATATTGTCAACGTTAATATCAAATTAGCTATATAGTGTTTGGTGGCCGTGGGTCATTTCCAATAAACGAAGTGCAGGTTTTTTGAAAACTTTTTGGCCTGCATGCAGATTTATGGGGGTTGGTTTTGGCATTTTTCTTTTAACATTTACCTATAAATAGAAGGGGATACAAATGTTTCAAAATTGTGGTAGAATTAAACTAAATTTGCTATTGAATATGTACTTTGATAATTCTATTGGATTTAGAATTATTAATCATATTGAGTTTTGGATTTAGTAGTTAGCAAATCTAATAGGTGTAGGGTTTTGTTGAATTCTATAAATAGAACATATTATTCACAATTGATGTACAAAAAAAAAAAAAAAAGAGAAAAATTCAGCCTCTATCTTTTTAGGAAAGTCGCACGGCCTGGCCTTCAAAATCAATTTGTTTTGTTGACTGAAGCCTTGAAGCTTCTTGTCTCAGATCAATTTTTTGTAGCCTTTGTCCAATCCTCGGTTGACCGAATTGCATCAAATTTCTTTGTTTGTTTCTTGGCCGAAGCTTTCTTCCAAGTCATGTGTGTGTATGTGATTGTCTTGGAAGTTTGCCAAAATCAATTTTATTTTTCTTGGACTGTTTGCGGCTAAGCTTTTGTCTAGACTTGTTAATCAATTTTGAGCATCTAGGTTTGGCCGTGAGGAGGTATTTGGAATTTATTATTTTTGATCTCAACATCTGATATCAGAGCTTTGGTTGGTGTCTGGTAGATATGACAAATCAAAATATTACTTGTTCCGTACCCAAATTAAAGGATAAATAAGATTACAATTATTGGAGGATCCCGATGGAAACGCGTTTCAACGCGTTTGATTTGTTAGTCCATGTTCAACAAAATTTAGCAGTGGATGCTAATAAGGAGGCTAAACAAAATGACAGTTTGGCATTGTCTCAAATTCACTAGGCAATTGATATTTCTGTATTTGGCAAAATTTTCACCGCTAAAACCGCAAAATAAGCGTGGGATATTTTGGCTAAAACGTATCGAGGCGTTGACAAGGTCTAACAAAGCAATTTGTTAACGTTGAAAAAAAAATTCGAGTTGTGCAAAATGGAAAAGAATGAGACTATTGGGTCTTATTTTTCTCATTTGAATGACATAAAGAACGAGATGCAGTTGAATGTGTATGATCTCACTGATCAGCTTATTGTAGAAAAGGTTTTGAATACTTTGCCATTAAAATTTGATCATGTCGTTATCGTAATGCAAGAGACAAAAGATATGTCAACTTTGTCAGCTGATGAATTGCAAGGGTCATTGCTGCTTATGAACAACGAATTAATGGCAAATTGAATGAATCGCTTAAAAAGGAGCTTGTGGAGAAGGCATTACAAGCTTTGCAAATTCAGATTGCTAAGGAGAAAAGCAGTGAAGATTCGTCCAATGGTGCTGCTTCTGGTGTATGTGGTTAGAATTTCAGAGGTTGTGGACGTGAAAGAGGTAACTCTCGTGATTGCGGTAGAGGTAAATAGGTAACAATTCCTCCCAACAAAAAGGCAATTTTTATAATTCCAACAATAATTAGCAAAAAAAGCCTAAATGTTTTAATTGTGGTAAAGTAGACCATATCCAAAAGAATTGTTGGTATAATAAATTAGAAAATAAAGATGTCAATACTAATGTTGTTGAAGATTTTAGTGAAAAGCATGAGACAATTTTATTTTCTACTGGTGTGGCTAAGGAGTCTAAAAATAACACGTGGTATGTTAACTCTGGATGTAGTAACCACATGACTGGAAAGAAGGAATTATTTGTAAATTTAAATGAGTCATGTAAATCCACTGTTCGTTTTGGTAATACCATGAAGTGCCTGTATGTGGTAAAAGAGATATTTCTATTACCTTGAAAAATGATGCAAAAAGTGCCATTGCTAATGTATATTATGTGCTTGCTTTGCATCAAAATCTCGAGTTTGGGTTAACTTCAAGAGAAGAATTATGATTTGCATTTTTTGAAATGCGTCTGCACCATCACTGATGATAGATTGGGTTTGATTACAAATGTGAATAAGACCAATAGCAGATTGTTTCATATTATTTTGAATTATGGTGGTTCACCTTATTTTAACTCTGTTGAAGTTGATGATACTTGGTTGTGGCACATGAGATTTGGGTCACTTTCGTGGATTGCAGTTTTTGGCTAAAATAATATTTTTTTTCGGCTGCCTTCTATCAACTTTCACCATAGACAATGTGAGTCTTGTATTTTGGACAAGAAGTATCGAGACCCATTTCCTAAAGGTGAGGCTTGGAGGGCAAAAGAACCTTTACAGTTCATTCACTCTGATCTATGTACAGTGGATGTTCCTTCAAATGGAGGTAATAAGTACTTTATTACTTTTATTGATGATTTTAGCAAAAAGGCCTGGGTTTCTTTTTTGAAGATTAAGTTTGATGCTTGTGACACTTTCAAAAGTTTTAAAATATATGTTGAAAAGCAAAGTGGTTACTTTATCAAAACTTTGAGAACTAATAGAGGCATAAAGCATACAGTAGGTGATGATTTTTTGGCACAGTACGGGATCAAGCATCAAATGACAACAAGGTATACTCCTCAGCAAAATAGCATTGTAGAAAGAAAGAATAGAAATGTAATGGACATGGTGTGATCAATGATGGTTGCCAAACATATGCTCAAGGGTTTTTGGGCAGAAGCAGTTTCATGTGCTATCTACGTATTACATAGATGTCCTACTAGATGCAATAGTGAGAAGACCTTTTATGAGGTTTGGTTAGGTAAAAAGCCAAATATCTCTCATCTTAGAGTATTTGGTTGTTTGGCATATGCACATGTTCCAGATGCTCTAAAGAAGAAACTTGATCATAAGGCAGAGAAGTGCATTTTTATTGGCTACAGTTATGAAACTAAAGGGTATAAGTTATAAAATCCTGTGACAAAGAAGACTACTTTTAGTAGAGATGTGAACTTTGATGAGAAAGGTGCTTGGGATTGGTCAAAAAAGGGGTCAGATGATGCGATTAGTCGTCCTTCACAGTCTTCATATTTTGATGATGATAATGATGATGATGATGATGATGGGGTCAATCAGCCCAAAGTACCTGAGCAACAACAAGTTCCTACTCAACATATTCCTGTACAGTCGAGTCGGCCGCAAAGACAAAGGCGTCTACCAGCTCGTTTGCAGGATTATGTTGTCGATGCTCACTCTCAACATTTATCTGACGAAGATGTTGTTAATTTTTTTTTTCTGTAGATTGTGACCCTGTTACTTTTGAAGATACTGTTCATGAGGATCACTGGAAGAAAGCAATGGTTGATGAAATTCATGCCATTGAAAAGAATGATACTTGGGAGCTCACAAATCTTCTAAGTGGCAATAAACCTATTGGTGTAAAGTGGGTTTACAAGACGAAGTACAAGCTTGATGGAGGAGTAGACAGATTCAAGGCGCGGCTGGTTACTAAAGGTTATAAACAAAAATTTGGCATTGAATATTTTGAGGTATTTATGTATGTTGCTCGGCTTGATACTGTTCGCTTGATTATTTCCTTAGCTACCCAAAATAGTTGGAAAATACATCATATGGCTATAAAGTTTGCATTTTTGAATGGCATTCTTGAGGGAGAAGTGTACGTTGAACAACCTGCAGAATTTGTGAAGAAAGGTCAAGAAAATAAGGTGTACCATTTGAAAAGAGCCCTTTATGGCTTGAAGTAAGCTCCAAGAGCATGGTACTCACATATTGATTCTTTCTTCTTGATAGTGGTTTTCAACGCTGTCATTTTGATCACACTTCATATGTGAAGACATCTACTCATAGTTCGGTTGTCATCATATGCTTATATGTTGATGATCTAATATTTATTGGGAATAATCCCAAGATGATTGCAAAATTTAGGGAGGCTATGATTCGACAGTTCGAGATGACATACATAGGTCTTATGTCATACTTTCTTGGAATTGAGGTTTTGCAGATTGATCAAGGGATTTTTATTTGTCAAAAGAAATATGCTGGAGAAATTTTAAAGAAGTTCAAGATGAACGGTGCAAAACCAATCTTGACTCTAGTTGAAGAATGATTGCGTTTAACCAAAGGTGGGACTGGCACTTGTGTGGACTCTACTTATTTTAAAAGTTTGGTAGGAAGTTTGAGATACTTGACAGCTACAAGGTCTGATATCAATTTTAGTGTTGGCTTGATTAGCAGATTTATGGAGAATCCATGTCAATCTCACTTGTAGGCAGCTAAGAGAATTTTGAAGTACATTAAAGGTACTCAAAGTGATGGACTTTTCTATGCAAAGGATGATCCTGTTGATCTTCTTGGATTCACTGACAGTGATTGGGCTAGTGACATTGTAGAGAGAAAGAGTACTTCTGGTTATGTTTTCTTTATTTGTTCTAGTATATTTTCGTGCTGATATGAATCCAACAAGCATTGAAGAGACTTCGAACCCGAAGCATGATGACAATAGCAAGGTCTCGGATCCACTCCAAGGTCTTGGTGGACCAATGACAAGGGCTAGAACAAAGAAAATGAAGGAAGCCTTGAAT
The DNA here is from genome assembly GCA_020080225.1 of Gynochthodes officinalis. Lineage (NCBI taxonomy): Eukaryota > Viridiplantae > Streptophyta > Magnoliopsida > Gentianales > Rubiaceae > Gynochthodes > Gynochthodes officinalis. The sequence goes on from CM034622.1 coordinate 13,080,754, forward strand.
GGACTCATCCAAACGGCCCAAAAGGATGGGGAGAAGACCAAGATTGACAAGACCATGTTTATTAATGTACTAAGTGTAATTGGGTCTTGTTAATTAGACTTTGGAGCCAAATTCCAAGTTGTAACCATAATGGGTTTGGCTTGATTACTATTTTCCTTAGAACCCTTAGGATCATTGGGCTTAGCTTTAATTATATGGTAATTTGAGTCATGTAGCCCAAAGAGTCATGTAGCCCATTGGCCCTAAAGAAACCCTAGCTTGTGCAAACCTAATTTGTGAAACCCTAGCTTGTAATCTTTAAGGAGCCGGCCATCTTGAGGAGGCAGATTTTGATGAATGAAAATTTGGTTCTTGACATTACAAGCTTGAGAGAATTGCTTTGTAGTTTCAGAATTCTTTGCAAATTACACAATTTCGGAATTTGTGTGTTTGTTGTTCTTGATTTCCTAGATTTGTTCCCTTGGAAATTCGGATTCCATCCATCCATTGATTCCAAGGTTTCTTGATACGGGTTATCAAGGGGTTGAGGAGCTATTCCACCTTCAAGGAACATACCATCTCCAAGGAAAGATTCCAGTTGGGTTGATCCAAGGGGGCAGAACTTGTGTAGTGAGTTTTTGGAACAAGTTATCCAAGGGTTCACGCCAGTTTTTGGTATCAGAGCAGTCTTGGTTCCCAAGCTGTTCATATCTTTTCTTTTCTTTCATTGGTATGTTCTTCATCTCCTCAATCTTTTTGTTGTTTTGAATTGTGTTATGAAGAAGCAAATTCTGTGTTTGTATTGATGTGTTGGTTTCGGCTTGCTTTCAATCTTAGACAAATCCGTACCTTTGCTTCCAATATTAGTTCTTGATAAATCCATACCCTTGCGGCTGAAAATTTTGTTTATGCCTTGCTGAGATTAAAAAAAAAAAAAATTGCTGATCCAATTGTTGTTTATGCCTTGCTGAAATTGAAGAAAAAAAAAACAGAGATTAAAAAAAAAAAAAAAGGAGAGAATCGGACAGTAAGTAGTTGTGGCAAAAAAAAAATCAAGTTCTTTGTTGGAACTTGAGCAGAAAATTTCAAGCGGACAGTAGGTGGTCTTAGCGTTATTTTTTGACCCCCAAAGTCCCAACGGACCGCCTTTGGCCATCTTCTTGTAGATCTCTCCGAGAGCTTCGATTTGAGTACTTACGGAGCAAAATCCGATATCGGAGTAGAAAGTTATGACCTTTTGAAGTTACCATGCCAAACTAGGAAAATTTCTGATTTCGGAAAAACAGATTTGCCTTTTCCGATTGTACTTTGGATTGTTTGCAGTTTGTGATTAACCTTCTATTTATCCATATACAACCTTTCCACCACATTTTGAACCCAGAAACATTCTTGACCAATTCCAGAATTTGGAAGGGCTGAGACCGACCACCAATGCAAGCTACTTTGTCCAAATTTCTTTTCTTCAAGTGTCTTGAATTGTGATATGAAAATTCTTGAATTGTGATCCGAAAATTCTGAAATTTTGTGTGTCTCACTGATTTTTCGTGTAGATTCTGATTTTGCATTCAGTTTGTCCAAATTCCTTACCAAAAAAATTTGAATTCTTGTATTTTTGGTACTGTTTTCATTGATTCCTTGAATTCATTCTTCCTTGCCAAAATTTTTCGAATTCTTGTGATTTTTGGTACTGTTTTCTTTGGTTCCTTAGAATTCATTCTAATCTCATTGTCCAGCTGCATTAACTTGTTGTAAATTCCTTTGTGTAACATTGTTTGAGTAAGAATAGAAACAGAAGAGCAAATTGAGTGGTGTGAATCCGACCCCTCACTTTTATAAGCCCGAGAGTACTCAAACACTTGGTGAGTGAATTTAGGGAATTGGGAAGGGAAGTGAGGACTTATAAACTGTTTTATTTCCTTTGCTAACCTTTGCAGCTATAATGGAGAGGCAACCACCACCACCACCGGGTTCTAAGGAATCCTATGAGGAGATGTTAGCAAAATTTTACACTTTGGTTTCAGGTTTGCAACAGGAAATCAAGGAGCTCAAAGCTGAGAGAGCCGAATCCTCTCGATCTACAAAGACCACATATGGCCATGATAATGATGACGAGGCCTTCGAGGCATTTCAGGGAAGTCAATACCGTACTCCTAGAATTGATTCCAATTTAGGATGTATCAAAATGAAAATTCCTCAATTTTTTGGTAACCAAGATCCTGAAGCTTTCTTTGAATGGTCTGATAAAATTGAAAGTATTTTTACAGTGCACAACTATTCAGAGGAAAAGAAGGTCAAGCTAGCTGTGGTTGAATTTGCGGGATACGCCCGTAACTGGTGGACTAAAATTCAGGCCGAAAGGAGGCGTGATGAAGAAGGGCCTGTTCGTACTTGGGATGAATTAAAGAAGCTCATGAAAAAGCGATTTGTTCCACACCAATACTACAGGGAGATGTTCAACAAGTTACAAAAGGTCACCCAAGGAAATAGGACTTTGGAGGATTATTACCAAGAGTTGGAGACTACGATGCTTCGAGTCAACATTCAAGAAGACAGTGAAGCTACTATGGCTCGATTCTTAGGAGGACTAAGGAAGGATATTGCCCACATTGTAGAGATGCAAGAGTATGAAGATCTCAATGAGATGTATCACAAGGCAATGAAAGCTGAGAGGCAGCTTAAGGAGAGGGGTACCCGAACCTTTTCAACCCCACAGACTTCAAATTCAAACACTTTGAAGTCTACATGGCCTAAGAAGGATTTAAGCACCGACTTCAAAAAGGCCGCAGCTCCTAGTACCTCAAAAACTTCTCCAACCGTGGTTCCAAACAATCAAAAATCAAGTGAAGTGAGAAAACCAGCCAGGGAGGTTACATGCTTCAAGTGCCAAGGCAAGGGACATTATGCACGAGAGTGTCCTAATGCTCGAATTATGGTTGTCAGAGGTGATGGCATGATCGAAAGTGAGAGTGAACATGAAAGTGACTATGAAGATATGCCACCACTTGTAGAAAATGGAGAGTCGGATGAAGATGTTTTTGGTCCTGATGAAAGACCATCCTTGGTGATTATGCGGTCTTTAAATGTTCAGATTAAAGAGGAAGACGATGTTCAACGCCAAAATATCTTCCACACTAAATGCACCATCAATGAGAAGGTATGCATACTTGTTATTGACAGTGGCAGTTGTACTAACATTGCTTCAACCTTGCTTGTAGATAAACTGAGATTGCCCACACGTCGGCATCCAAATCCATACCGGTTGCAATGGTTCAATGAGAGTGGAGAAGTGAGAGTCACAAAACAGGTCTTAGTAAATTTTTCAGTCAACAAATACAAAGATGAAGCCTTGTGTGATGTGGCTCCTATGCAAGCTGGTCACCTATTGCTTGGTAGACCTTGGCAATTTGACATGGATGCTTCCCATAGTGGACGAAGTAATAGGTACACTTTCTTTGTTAATGGTAGAAAAACTACTTTACTGCCTTTGTCCCCTACTCAAGTTTCTGAATCTCAATTGCATTTAAAGGGTGAATTTGAGCAAATGATGAAATTGCATTCTGCACTACCCGTAACAAAAGAAGGAAAAGTTGAAAATTCTAAGCCTAAGCAATATGAGATAAATGAAGTGGAACATATTGAGAGAAAGAAAGTAAGTCAAGTAAATAAGAAGCAGCCGAATTTTTATGCAAATGTGCGACATGTTGATAATTGTCTGCATACTAATCGTGTTTTGTTTCTTCTTATTTGTTGTGAATCTAATGTTCTACTTAGTGCTGACTTGCCATCCAACCTACCGGTTGAGATTTCTAACATATTGCAGGAATTCCAAGATGTATTTCCTGACGAGTTGCCCGCCGGATTACCACCCAAAAGAGGAATTGAACATCAAATTGACTTCATACCGGGCACAAACATACCAAATAGACCAGCATATCGGTCCAACCCTGAAGAGACCAAAGAGCTACAACGGCAAGTTGAAGATCTTTTAGTTCGTGGTCAGGTAAGAGAATCTTTGAGTCCATGTGCAGTTCCTGTCATTCTTGTACCTAAGAAAAATGGTGAGTGGCGTATGTGTACTGATTGTCGTGCTGTTAATAAAATCACCATTAAGTATAGGCACCCAATTCCACGTTTAGATGACATGTTGGATGAGCTGCATGGTTCAAAGGTGTACACCAAAATTGATTTAAAATCTGGATACCACCAAATTCGAATTAGAGAGGGTGATGAATGGAAGACAGCTTTTAAGACCAAATTTGGTTTGTATGAGTGGCTTGTTATGCCTTTTGGTTTGACAAATGCTCCTAGTACCTTTATGCGTCTTATGAATCATGTCCTGCGTTCTTTTATCAATAAATTTGTTGTGGTATACTTTGATGACATATTGGTGTATAGCAAAGACATTAATGAGCATGCTGAACATTTGAAACTTGTTTTGATGACTTTGCGACAAGAAAAACTTTTTGCTAATCTAGCTAAGTGCTCATTCTGTGTAGAGGAGGTTGTTTTTCTTGGTTTTGTTGTTAGTGCACAGGGAATTAAAGTTGATGAGCAAAAAGTGGAGGCCATTCGGTCTTGGCCAATTCCTACTTCGGCATCTGAGGTCCGAAGTTTTCACGACCTTACAAGCTTCTATAGGAGGTTTGTGAAGGATTTTTCCACAAAGGCCGCACCCCTGAATGAGTTAGTTAAGAAAGATGTAAAATTTGAATGGGGTGAAAAAACAGCAAGAGGCGTTTGATTTGCTTAAGCATGAGTTAACACATTCACCTGTTTTAGCATTACCTAACTTTGATCTAATGTTTGAAATTGAGTGTGATGCTTCCGGGATAGGTATTGGAGCAGTGCTTCAACAAGAGGGGCGCCCGATTGCGTACTTTAGTGAGAAGCTAAGTGGAGCAGCCTTGAACTATCCTACATATGATAAAGAGATGTATGCGGTGGTAAGGGCTCTAGAGACTTGGCAGCATTATCTTTATCCCAAGGAGTTCATCATCCATACCGATCATGAATCCCTCAAGCACTTGAAGGGACAAGTTAACTTAGGTAAGCGTCATGCTAAGTGGGTTTCTTTTATTGACACTTTTCCCTATGTTATCAAATATAAGAAAGGCAAGGACAATGTTGTTGCTGATGCTTTGTCTAGAAGGTTTGCACTTCTTACTACCTTAGGCACTAAGATTTTGGGTTTTGAATTGATGAAGGAATTATATGCCACTGATCCCAAGTTTTCCAATGCCTATTTTGCTTGTGAACACGGTGCCTTCAACAAATTTTTCCAATTCGAAGGTTTCTTGTTCAAAGAAAACAAGTTGTGTGTTCCGAAGAGTTCCATACGTGAATTGTTGGTTCGCGAAGCTCATAGCGGCGGTTTAATGGGACATTTTGGTGTCTTAAAGACTTACGAGATTCTGCGTGAGCATTTTTATTGGCCTAAGATGAAAGTGGAAGTTGAAAGAATTTGTGCTAACTGCGTTGCTTGCAAGCAAGCTAAATCTACAGTCAAGCCACACGGATTGTATCATCCATTACCGGTTCCAAATTCACCTTGGACGGAAATTTCCATGGATTTTATCCTTGGACTTCCAAGAAGTCAGCGAGGTAATGACTCCATTTTTGTGGTTGTTGATCGGTTTTCTAAAATGTCGCATTTCATACCTTGCAGGAAATCTGATGACGCAAAGCATGTCGCTGATTTGTTCTTTAAGGAGATAGTTCGACTACATGGAATACCGAGAAGTATTGTCAGTGATCGTGATGTAAAGTTCCTTAGTTATTTTTGGAAAACTTTATGGGGTAAGTTAGGGACTAAATTGTTATTTTCTACCACGAGTCATCCACAAACGGATGGCCAAACTGAGGTAACTAATCGTACCCTTGGAACTTTACTTCGGGCCATTGTGCAAAAGAATCTTAAAAATTGGGAGGAGTGTTTACCTATTTGCGAGTTTGCTTACAATAGAACTCTTCACACTGCTACTAACCATTCTCCCTTTGAAGTTGTGTATGGCTTTAATCATTTGACACCTTTAGATCTTTCACCTTTGCCAATCAAGGAGCAGCTTAATTTAGATGGTAAGCGCAAGGCTGACTTTGTCCAGAAGTTACATGAGCAGGTTCGGCTGAATATTGAGAAGAGGAATGAATCCTATGCTCGAAATGCAAACAAGGGTCGAAAGAAAGTCACTTTTGAACCAGGAGATTGGGTGTGGGTTCATATGCGCAAAGAAAGGTTTCCAGTGCAGAGATCGACAAAATTGCATCCACGTGGAGATGGACCTTTCCAAGTTGTCGCAAAAATCAATGACAATGCTTACAAGATCGACCTTCCAGGTAAGTACAATGTAAGTACTACATTCAATGTTGCTGATTTGTCTCCTTTTGACGTTACAGAATATGATGATCTGGATTCGAGGACGAATCCTCTCGAAGAAGGGGGGACTGATATGAATCCAACAAGCATTGAAGAGACTTCGAACCCGAAGCATGATGACAATAGCAAGGTCTCGGATCCACTCCAAGGTCTTGGTGGACCAATGACAAGGGCTAGAACAAAGAAAATGAAGGAAGCCTTGAATGGACTCATCCAAACGGCCCAAAAGGATGGGGAGAAGACCAAGATTGACAAGACCATGTTTATTAATGTACTAAGTGTAATTGGGTCTTGTTAATTAGACTTTGGAGCCAAATTCCAAGTTGTAACCATAATGGGTTTGGCTTGATTACTATTTTCCTTAGAACCCTTAGGATCATTGGGCTTAGCTTTAATTATATGGTAATTTGAGTCATGTAGCCCAAAGAGTCATGTAGCCCATTGGCCCTAAAGAAACCCTAGCTTGTGCAAACCTAATTTGTGAAACCCTAGCTTGTAATCTTTAAGGAGCCGTCGGCCATCTTGAGGGAGGCAGATTTTGATGAATGAAAATTTGGTTCTTGACATTACAAGCTTGAGAGAATTGCTTTGTAGTTTCTGTAATTACTTGCAAATTACACAAATTCGGAATTTGTGTGTTTGTTGTTCTTGATTTCCTAGATTTGTTCCCTTGGAAATTCGGATTCCATCCATCCATTGATTCCAAGGTTTCTTGATACGGGTTATCAAGGGGTTGAGGAGCTATTCCACCTTCAAGGAACATACCATCTCCAAGGAAAGATTCCAGTTGGGTTGATCCAAGGGGGCAGAACTTGTGTAGTGAGTTTTTGGAACAAGTTATCCAAGGGTTCACGCCAATTTTCGTGGAGTTCAAAGAAGTAACTAGTTATCGTATTGTCTACAGCGGAGGTAGAATACATTGTAGCGGTTAATAGTGCTACTCAAGCATTGTGGCTTAGAAGGATGCTAGATTTTCTCAAGTATAAGCAAGATGGAGCAACTACTATCCCGTGTGATAGTACGTCGGCAATAAAGATGACAAAAAATCCAGTGTTTTATAGTCAAAACAAGCATATCGACATCAAATTTCACTTTATTCGTGATCTGGTTCAACGAAAAGAAATTGTGATCAATTATTGTAAGACAGAATATCAGATAGCTGATATTTTTATGAAAGTATTGAAGATGGATTCGTTTATGAAGCTGAAGAAAATGTTAGGCATGACAAGTAATGAAAACTTAGTTTAAGGAAAGCAATGTGGTAGAAATAGAATTAAACTAAATTTCCTATTGAATTTGTGATTTTGTGACTTGGTAATTCTATTGGATTTAGAATTATTAATCATATTGAGTTTTGAATTTAGTAGTTACCAAATCCAATAGGTGTAGGGTTTTGTTGAATCCTATAAATAGGACATATTATTCACAATTAATGTATAAAAAAAACAGAAAAATTTAGCCTCCATCTTTGTAGGAAAGTTGCATGGCCTGGTCTTCAAAATCAATTTGTTTTGTTGCCCGAAGCCTTGAAGCTTCTTGTCTCAAATCAATTTTTTGCAGCCTTTGTCCAATCCTCGATTGACCGTATTGCATCAAATTTCATTGTTTGTTTCTCGGCCGAAGCTTTCTTCCAAGCTGTGTGTGTGCACGTGATTGTCTTGAAAGTTTGCCAAAATCAATTTTGTTCTTTTTGGATTGTTTGTTTGTTAATCAATTTTGAATGTCTAGGTTCGGCCGTGAGGAGGTATTTGGGATTTATTATTTTTGATCCCAACAACAACATACAATTCCTCATATCATAAAACCAACTTTTCATCTTTGGTTTCTTCTTCTCAACATAATTCCTTTATTCATGCTAGTGTTTGTATACAAGTCATTGTTTGATATGTGTTATTTTTCACATACATGTATTGGGTATAGGGTGATTGGAAAGATACTACTTGTAAATTATCTCCATATATTACTAAAATTTGGCTCCTCCTCCGGCCGTGGATGTTGGTCACATTGACCGAATTACATAAATTTCTGTGTTTTTTGTCCCATTTATCTTCTCTCTTTTACTATTTTTGTTATTTATTTTACAGGCTATCAGCTAATAGTGGGGTTTGTTCCTTACATATAGCTATAGGTAGTTATAAACATAACCATGAACCAAATGACCAGCATGAACCAAGCCAAATTGCTTACTATATTCTCTTCTAACAAAAGTAGAGTAGACAAACAAAAGCAAAAATAAAGTATTCATCAAACAAAAGGCTTATGTATCAACATGATCAAAGCATGCAATACAATAAAAAAACCCCCTTTTAGTGACAACTGGAATTTCGTCACTAAAGGGCTGCTTTTCGTCACCAAAAGCCCTAAGGAGACCTTTAGTGACGAAAAAAAGTTTCGTCACTCAATGGTCCGTCATTAAAGGGTATCATGTGATGGAAAAAAAAGTCATTACTAAAGGCGTGCTTTTAGTGACGAAAAGAGGAGGTGACGAAAATTAGTGACAAAAAAAAGTTGTCACCAAAAAGGAGAAAATGTTGTCACTAAAAGATAAAAGTCGTCACTAATTTGCGCGAAGTTAGTGACGAAAATTAGTGACGAAATATAGTCGTCATTGAAAGCACGGTTGGGCAGCGAGTAGTGTGATGATTTTTGGTGACAAGAAAAAAATTCGTCACTAAAGTATGGCTTGGTCAACACCTTTAGTGACAAGCTAGTGACAACAAGTTTTTTGTCACCAATTCCTTTTTTGTCATTGGTGACAGAAAAAGTTTGTCACAAAAGGTTTGTTGAATATGCAATTTGTGACGAAAAATTTTTGTGACGCTATTCATTGGTGACGAACCAAAGGTTTGTTGTTAGATGGAATTAGTAACGGCAAAAATTTGTCACTAAATAGGGTCATTAGTGACAAATTTTAACCAACGTTATAGTGTGGTTTGTTTTAGTATCATATCACCAATATCACAGTATTGATTGTCACATCATTTATTCTTATAATACATACATCATTGAAGTAAAAAAAGTACTGAACGCAATCATACTAAGCATTGAACATTCAAAAAATATCTGAAAAAGGCACAAAACTTCAACTTGTTCAATGTGAAAGACAACATTTTAATATCCCACTACATAAGAACTAAAAGTCTAATATCCAAATTGTAGCATGAGAATAAAATATTATTCAAACACCATACACTCACAAAATAGTAGTGTACACATAATTCCCTTCATATTCTAAAAGAAAAAAGGCAGAAGGAATGAAAAAGACATCGACAACACCAACTAATGGGCCATTTATAATGCCTTCAATCTATGGATGCTTGGCTATGTAGTGGTGGATGCGCATTGTGACAAGAAAAGTAAAAAATAGTGAATGTTTTAAAATCCATCCAATCCATTCGCACAAATGACTAACTATAGAAACAACACTCCATAACTTAAAACTTATGACATAATGCAATTACACTGAACCACACATGGCATATTAGCCAACTGATGAGGCTCAAAAGAATACAATATTAACAACCTCATCCAGTCACAAAAATAGAAAAAACAAGCAAGTGAATGACCACAGACCTCCATGAATAAACCCCAATCACTCGCATGCATCAAAGTACCATTGCACCTTACTAACTTCCTTGAATTCAAGCCATTCAACCAACGCTAGATGTACCACCGCTTTTTCTTCTCTCCATTCCTTTTGAAAGATTCATAGATTCCTAGTCTTTCAAAGCATCCATAAAATATAGACTGTCAACCCAACTCTGTCCCTCCACTGTTCATCCTTCTTCCCACTACAAATCTGAAGCCACCATTGTCGAAAACTGGAATCCCCCAAAACAGCCATCTTAGCCTCGCAATCTTCCACACTAGCATTGCTCTAGAACAATACAGAAGGACATGCTCAAGATTTTCTTGCATCTCCCCACACATATTTCATATTTGATCTTCTCGAATGCCCTTCTTTAATAATTGATCCTTAGTCGAAAGAATACTAAGACAACAACGCCATAGAAAATGTTTGAGCTTCCCCTTGATGTCGACCTTCCAAAAACACTTCCAAACCACCTTCATTTCACCCCTGGCCAAACTGCTCTTTGGATGAAAATGCACAACCTGTTTTTTCTTAAAAGCATTTAGATAGGTTGACTTGACCGTATAGTTACCATGGGTAGACAAATGCCACAGAAGTCTATCCCTACTGTCACCTTGGGTATCCAAAGACCGAGGAATAGAGATGATGTCATCTGTAGCAATCGGATTGAAAAGTCGGTGCATTAACTCTACATTCTAAGAATCACCCCTGACGTTCAGAAGCTTACTCACCCATGTAGGCCGATCAATCTGATTCCCCGAAACCACAGGTCGGAAAGTGATAGATCAGGAATCCAAGGATTGTCCCAAATATAGACTGATTTTCCATCCCCTACCTGGTAAATGACCCCTTACTTGAGAATATATCGAGCTCCCATCCAACACTTCCATAGCCATGACGCATTTTGTTTAATTGGGGCTTGTAGAAGACCTCCCTGAGGAAAATACTTGGCCTTCATGACCTTACTCAAAAGGAGATTCGGCTGCATACTCACCCGCCAAAGTTGTTTCGTTATGAGAGCATCATTGAAAATCTGAATATTCCTAAATCCCAAACCACCCTCCTCCTTAGGCCAAGTAAGATCTTGTCACCGTTTCCAATGGATTTTAGATCAGCTATCACTTGAATCGCCCCATCAGAACCGTGAAGTCTGGCGAATAATGTCCTAACACACACTTTTAGGAATTTTAAAACATACCATCACATAAGTAGGAAGAGCATCAATAACCACCTTGATGAGCACTTCCTTAGCCGCATGATTGAGAAACCGATATTTTCATCCTTGAACTCAACGTTGGAACCTTTTTGTCACATAATGGAACACATCTTTCTTCGATTGGCCTATAATCATCGGAAGTCCAAGATACCTTGCATTTGGCTTCTCCTTAATGCCATCCAGAAGCCCACAAATATCTTCTCACTACTTCAATGGAATATTCTTACTGAAGAGAATTGAAGATTTTTCCCAATTGACCAGTTGCCCAGAACAACGACTATAGTTGGATAATAAGGCCTTGACCCTGCATGCTTGTCTCAAATATGCTTCACAAAAGAGTATAGAGTCATGTGCAAACAATAAATAAGTAATGTTCGGACCCTGTTTGGACCCTGTCTGCTAACTCTCATACCCCTATATTCCCCCCCTCAAGCTAGCTTGCTTAAGCATATTTGAAAAAGTTTCAGACACAACTAAGAATAGGAATGGAGACAACGGGTCGCTTTGTCTAGTATCCCGTGTAGGTTGAATATACCCATATTTCTCTCAATTAACATTAATAGATAAGGTCGAGGAACTAATACATCCCCAAATCCAACCTATAAAGGTACTAGAAAACCCCATCCTCCTAAGAACCTCACACAAAAACCTCCACTCAACTCTATCTTATGCCTTGGCCATATCAAGTTTAATAGCCATCCATTCCTGATTTCCCCTACGCCTAGCATTAAGGGTATAAAGACACTCATACGCAATAACAACATTGTCTAAAATTTGCCTCCCCGGAATATATGCTACCTGGAAGGGACTAATACACTCATGAAGGCAAACTACCATCCTTTCAGCCAAGATCCTAGAGATGATCTTATACACTACATTACATAAACTAATAAGACAATAATGCCCAATAGATATAAGATTAGCTATCTTAGGGATCAATGTAATTAGTGTATGATTCTCATGTCGAAGCATACTATTTCGCTCAAAAAAGGACTTCACAGCATGACACAAATCATCACTAATCACATTCCAATAAGACTGGAAGAAAAAAGAAGTCATAGCATCAGGCCCTGGGGCCTTATTGGAATGCGTTTTGAAAATGGCACTTTTGATCTCGGAATCCTCAATAGGACTCGTTAACTGATGATTCATGGCTGCTGTAATCGACAGTGAGATACCATTAAGGTCCTTCGGGTGGAGTCTCGGACTAGAGGTCGCAAAGAGCTTATCAAAGAACCCTAGAATTTCTTCCCGCACCTCATGCGTGTTGACACATGGACTCCTATCATCTTTCACCAAGTTGTCAATAGTATTTAGCCTCCGCTTATTGATAGTGGAGGCATAGAATAACTTGGTATTTTTGTCCCCTTCCTGGAGCCATTGGATTCTTGATTTTTGGCACAAATAAATTTCCTCATCTCGATAAGCCAGATGGAGATCTCTCCGTAACAAGCCCCATTCACACCAATCTCTATTGCCCCTTTGACCTGATAAGTGATCCATTTGTGCTTTAATGCCTACAATGCGCCTAGTAGAATTATGCATATTTTCCTGACTTCTTTTCAAAGGGCCAACCCGAGTACAGCCAAATTTGGCACAAAATCGAGACATTGGGGTCCCTTGTTGCTCCCTACCCCAAGTAGCTTCCACTAGTCTACCACTGCCGCTTTCTTGACCAATCTCTTATCAAACATGAATCTCTGCAGAGCCTTTTGCTTTACCAGCTGGACATCCATCAGAATAAGCTAGTGATCGGAAGAATGCATTTTCACGTGATAAGCTTTAACCCTTGGATAACTAAATGACCAATTAGGGGAGCCAAAGAACCTATCAAGCCATTCTTCTAGAAAGCCCTCACCTACCCGTTTATTTGCCCATGTAAAACTTCTTCAAAAAACCAACCTCCCCCATCCCTATGTTGGAAACAAATGAGTTGAAAGGTTGACACCCAACCGCAGAATGTAGCCTCCCCCTCTTCTTCTCTGCCGGCCTCAGTATATCATTAAAATCTCCTGCCAAAAATCACATATCACCCCATCGAGGCCTTTGCTACTCAAGATATGGCCATTGCTCATATCGTAACCTTGTATCTGTATGAGCATACAAGAAAACAGCCCAAAAAAGCCCTTTCACCTGCTTTACCTCACAATGCAACTGGAAAGAAAAACTAGTAGAGATAATTGTATGAATTTCTATATTTTCGTTTCAACAAACAAACAATCCTTCTTTGGTACCAGTTGGCTTAACAACATGCCATCTGTCACGGCATTTCAATCTTCTACACATTCTGGCCACAAATTTCGTATTTTGCTTAGTTTCAGAAAGAAATATCAAATCAGGGAGGTGAGATCGAATGAACTCTCGCAATTGGGAAACTGTAAAAGGTCCTCCCAAATCTCGACAATTTCACACACACACCTTCATCGCATAGGGGGGACCACTCTAGGCTGGCCTTCCTCATCTTCGACGCAGTAGCCATATGAGATTTTTTTACGCAAGGCTCATGCTCCTCATATAAAGATGCATCTAGAGGTTGCATAGGCCGCTTGCCTCCCGATTGAACTACTTCATCAACTTCAGTAATCCTCCCAACTCGACTCCCAATTCGTAACCATTGTCGAAGCTGGCCACCCTCAGCCATCTTGACCGAATTCTTTGGGCAAAGATGCATAATAGATGGGGCACAAACCGACTGACCTAAATGCTGAACTTCAGCTCAAGTAATGAATAGAAGGCTAAGCTGCACATTTGAATCCAAGAGGGACTATTTTTGGGATTTAAAAAAAGAGGGAAGTAATCCCAAAAATAAGTTACTAATGGGTTAGGATTTGAATTTGTCATAACTCAAAACTAGACAAAAGGGCTGCATCCCTCCATCATCAACACCCATCTTAAGTCAGCCCATAAAGAAAAATAAATTAACAGCACTATTCTCACAATATCCCATTGCATTGCAGTAGTTCAGAGGTGGTAGCATAAGGAATTAACATAACATCGAACACTGCATGAACTACTTCACAAGCAACATTTTTTACTACTTCACAAGCAACATTTTTCTCCTTCTAAAGCAACATTAATTGGTCTAAGTTCCTATTAACTGGAGGCAACTCACCTTAGATAAAACACATGTAGTTTCACTAAGAAAATCTTGATCTTTCAACTTCAGCAACTGCAACATTGCATGATAAATATTCAGCTCAACCATCAATTAACATTAGATACACAAACTCCAAGGATAATGGACCAGAAATAGGAACATTATGTGCATTTTGGCATGTCCATTACATGTTAAGTGTACGACCACTAAACTTATTCCTTTGATATCAAGCAATCTAAACTTGTGTTTTATTTACTTTGAAAAGCATTCTAATTATCTTTTTACTACTAGATTGTGCAGAAGTGCATTTGCCGATTAAAGTGTCAATTACTCAGTTATCATTATTTTTGTTAACAAGAACTGAATGACTTGGTTAAATTTGGGAAGGCCATTCTTTAGTAGGTTCAAAGTCCTTCCTTTATCTCCTTAAGTGGCTTCAGTTGTCTTCACATTATAGCATTAAATTGAGGTTAATGCAATGCCTAAGCTACAAACTCAAAAATCACTCCAGAGAAAAAGTGAAAAATGGCAACATATCAAATAATGAAGGAGTCAACAACTCTTCCTTACAGCCAGGGATAAGACTACTCGACCAAATAAGTTTCCCATCTCAAAATCTTTTAGGGATTAAAACAATTACTTGATAAAAGTTAACATTCAGTGGTGGACTACTGACTTTGATATCAACATAGGAAGGAGACAACAACAGCTCTGGAGCATTCTCTGGTGTAGCAGTGAAAGCAGATAAATGATACTCACCAGGTGGAACCTGAGATGCATTGACATTTAGCATAAAGTTATCTGGATAATAAAGTGCAAAAAGCTAAAATTATGTAATATGGCACAATAAAAGAATAATTTCTTTTGATACAATGAGCTAAAAGAAGTTCTATAATGTGTAATGTGAAGAAATCCCCAACTCTAACTATCCAGCAAAGTTGATTATGAAATGAAGGAGAACAGGAAAAGAGAAAAACAAGTGTGCATATTCATAGCTTACATTACGAATGTTGCCAATCATGAAAAGGCCATATTTCAACAATGGCTACCATTGAAAAGAACATACTCTCACAATTTTTATCAAGGATTAGCCAAATAAGTTTAAATTGTGAATGCCATCAGAATGAAAGCTTCAACATATATGTGAGAGATCAAGCTTGGATATTACAACATTGTATATAATCTCAGATAAATTACCTTCATATCCCCAACTTTCATAGTTACAAAGGGCTCTTTTCTAGTCTATGAATTTCAATTTTCTCATGCTATTATTTAAAAATTTGCCCCAATATTTAAACTTCAACAATTTAACTTTTATAACCATGGTTACAAAACAACAAACAAATATATATGACATTAAACACCAATAATTGTTTTGCTGCCATAAGAAAATAGTATTCATAATTCATAAATGGAAGGTGTTTGTTGCCTCTGGAAGTGGCAGGACAAACAACAACTAAGTCTTCATCCCACTATGTGGGGTAAGATACGTGGATCATATCTCGCCATTGCATTGTAGTGAAAAATATTTTTTTTTATTTAAGTTAAATGGTGGCAGGAACATGGGGCAACAATTTCGCACAACATAATTCCAGTGGGAAGATAATGTACAAAGTAATGTGATAAAGAGTGATGAGTAGTCAAGCACAAAATAACAGCCAAGATTCACAAAACATGCTTGAAAGCAAAAATTTGCACTGTCATTCAGCTGCATTGAAACTATCTAAAGGAATGTGCAAGTAAATTAACATTTCTATTCACAAAAGGATGTCTATTTAGGAGTATCTTTGGAACAAACTTGTACAATCAAATCTTTAAATGATTTGCTCAATTTTCCAAACTTGTAGTGCTCCTTCCTAGCTTCTATAGTGTACCTTTTAGATGTAACCTACAAATACACACCAGTTTGCAAAAAAAAAAATGTGAAGTAATGAGAACATAAAATATCTTAAGAAAATATGATCAAAGTATATCTAAGCTCATTGTTGCTAGAGAACCATCAACCATCAACAATCGAATTAGTGTAAATGCTAAAATGAACATTGTTTTACCTGGTCAAGCTTGTAATATCCTTCTTTATCAGTGATAGACCTTTCCTCATCATCTACTATAATCTTAACACCATCGACTCCCATGCCAACCCCATCAACTACATGTCCGCCAATAGAAATTCCAGTTACCTATGCAAACATTGAACAGGTAGGGGCTTAGATTAAGACTTTCATAGCAATGGAGCGACACAAATTAGAACTAAATCATTTTGATAGAATGAAATGCTTACTAAATCCAAAATATGAACTCCCTCATAGAAATCTAGAAAGAATGTGAATGGCAAGAGGAAACAAAAATATGTAAAAACGTACAAGTATAACATAGAATAAAAAACTTTCTAGAAACCACAAAAAATACACATCGTAATAATATTAATCATTAGACTCAACTTGTGAATCCCACAATCCTTATGCATATACCTAGAAAACAACAAACCAAAACTCCACAAAATGTCTCACGAGATACTTCTAACAAATGCTTCCACACAAGGAAAACATTCCCTTAACTTTCAATGTAACTTATACTTTTGCACCATTTCTCCCCAAAGAAAATGATTTTATTAATTAATGTAAGGGTTGATGAGCCCGTTCTCTGTCCTTTAATAAGAATTATGATATTTTGAATGCTATAATTAATAGCATATACTTTAGATAATAGTAATGAAATACTTTTATATAACACATTGTTTAGGTTTGACTTAGAAGTGTTAGAGTACTATTTTATAATTCTGATTTATTGAAATATGGCATTACCATATCCTTAGAATAAAATATTGCCACATTAAGTGTAATATGTTTAACCAAATAAACGTATTACATAATTTAGGATTTACATAATTTTGGAATATGTTTAACCGGTGTCAAACTCAAATAAAGCCTCTCCATTTTTATTACCTAAAAATCCAGATTTATTAGCTATGAAGAACTTTGCTACCTCGTATTAAGACTTTTGACTTCAAATTAAGATTTTATTTTTATTTTTGTGTCTCATCCCATATTATTATTAAAAAAAAAACCTCCAAATCATAAATCTCATCCAAATCCCCAATGACTATGCCAGAGAAAAAATCTAAGCAAAAGAATGATCCACATGATTTAATCAAACTTCATTTAAACAATGTGCAACAATTTGAAAGAGAAAGAAAAAAAAAGAGACATGGAAATTCCCTTTTGAACATATGTTGGCATTACAAATATGGGACTCAAAAAATGACTCATCGATTTATTCTTTCCCCTGGTTTGCAAAACAGATCGGACGGCGGCCCTTAGCTAGTGCTTGACGGCGGACGGCAGACGATGACTAGCAGCCGTGCGAGTGAGGAAGGGCGAACGCATGGATCGAACAACAAAGAAGGCAAATCGTTTCTTTTGGCGATAAGCAACGACAATCTATAGCATGGATCGAATGGGAATGGCGGCATAAAGGCGGATCTCGAGCAATGGCATGGCCAAACACCTAAGAACAAGACTAATGTCGATCTACAAGATTTCGGAAGCAACGATTGTTGTCGGGGAGTAGAACTTGCCTTCGAACTAGTAGAACGATTTGGCGGTTTGGGGAAAATGGGTTTAGCTGAGCGGTAAGGGGTGGAGATGTGGTGGGTCAAATGTAAGAAAAGTACTGCTTGTGTGATGAAGACAGATGGTCACAAAACAGCAAGTCTTGACATTTTATTGGGTTTTCCAAAATTTTTCTCAACATTTTTTTTTTATTTTACATTGTCACTTGCTGATTTGGAATTAAATGGCTAAAGAAAAATCAATTTAAATCATTATATGTATTTAAAATTATATGTTGCTTATATGCAAGATAAATAAATATATGAATAATAACATGTGTGTGCTTATAAAATTATGTGTATCTATACACTATAATATGTATGTTATGTAATAGTTACATATATATTAACCACTTATACCATGAATCTTAGTTCTAACTATATATATATATATATATGTTTCTTCCAGTCCAAAAAATAGTTCAATTTTAAAAGTCAAAATTGATTTTTCAATGAAATTTTCAAAATACCCTTAATGAGATAGAGTACACTAAAACCATGTGTTAATAAATAATACCCTTAATGTGAAAATTAGTGGCATAAAATAAGTTGTACCTCCACTTGTTGTTATGGCCCTCTTTTTTGTAGAATAGAGGAAGTATACATGTCTATATTACTTTTGTTATACATTGTACATCTAACTATATATACACGTGTATTAGTCACTACTTATGTTATAATATTACATTAGTAATTGTAATTAGTGTGAAACTATATATTTGTTATTTGTTATTTGTTATTTTCTTATTTACAAATATACTTCGTAAGAAATGTCAAATATTTTGATTACCATTAGCCAATAGAGTATTTTAATGGTAATGGAATTATGTGCTTAAAGTGATGAAATTTATGTGCAAATTCATAAATCTCAATGTGTCATAAGATAATTATTTTAAATTAAGAAACATGAACATGAATAAGCCAATCAAGCTTAGACTCAACCAATAAAGAAAATACTTAGTTCAATTGTTATTCTTCACCAAATAAACCAATTACTACTAATCAATATTGAGTCCGTATGTCAAACTCTCAGTACAATTATTAGAAATTAAAAGTGATAATATAAGTAGGCTAAGTTTGGTATAAGGAATAATATGATTAGTCCAATCATTATTCTTAACCAAGGAACTCCAATCATAATTAATTGATGGTGTATAATAATGTAGGCAAATTCATATACATTAGTGTGTCTTAGTGCAATTAGTAAAAATTAAGAGTCATAAATTTAAAAATGTTAACTTTGGCCCAATGGATAAATAATGTAACCCAATCATGATCCTTAGCCCAATAATTCAAATAATTATATAAGTTGTGGCCAATCAATTTAGGCCAAAATATTTTATTTAATCTATCCCTAATTATATGCCCAAATACATATATTGTTATTACATCCTATAATATTTAATTTCATTACACACCAAAACAAATTTTTTATACATCAATATTTAATAATATTATGTATTAAAACTTTATATATAGAGATGTGAATTAAAAGATTATAATTATTAGGGTGTCATAGTATAATTGTTAGAAATTAAAGGTGATAATATAAGAAAGCTAAGTTTGGCATAAGGAAGAATATGTTTTGTCCAATCATTATTCTTAGCCAAGGAAATCCAATCATAATTAATTAGTAGTGTATTTTAAAAAAGACTCTATGTTTGAAGTAAAATAATATAGGCAAATTCATATATATTAGGATATCTTCGTGCAATTATTGAAAATTAAGAGTCATAAATTTAAAAAGTTAAGTTTAACACTTTAACTCAATGGATAAATTACATAACCTAATCATGATCCTTACCCCCAACAAGTCCAATCATTATATAAGTTATGGCCAAACAATGTAGATCAAAATATTTTAATTTAATCTATCCCTAATTATATGGGTTAATACGTATCTTGTTTTTAAAATTTAAAATATTCAGTTTCACTACACACTAAAACAAATATTTTATATTTCCATATTTAATAATATTATACACTAAAATTTTATATGTACAGATATGAATAAAAAGGTGACAAGTATTTACAATTTTTGTTTTGACTATTTTCTTAATTAATAATTCTTTCAATATTGCAATAAGTATTTACAATATTATAATTCTTTCAAACTAGAAATTCAATTTTATAATATACCTAAAATTCAAATTTTTGTATTTCAATTAATGATATTTCACATATATCCATATATGTAGAAATTTTATTGAGAACCACATATAAGTATATAAAAATAGTACAAGCCTACAAGGTACACTCATATATATATGAAGAATTTGGTGACGACCGAAATTCCATCACTAAAAGGCATCCAAATTAGTGACGACCATAACTTTGTCACCAATGATTGAACTTTAAAATTTTAGTGACGAAAATGTTCCTCGTCACTAATGTTTCGTCACTAATTGTGTCATATTGGTGGGAAACATGTTCGTCAAACTCTTTAGTGACAACTTTTAGTCACTCATCAATAAAGATAGTGAGATGACGAAAAATTGGTGACGACTCGAGTTCTTGTCACTAATGGGGTTATTTGGTGACAAAATTTTTGTTCGTCATGGTGGTTTCTGTTACTAAAGGGGGGTTTTTCTTGTAGTGATGCTAAAACCCTCAAGAATGATGAGAAATTACTGTGTATAAAAATGTAGAGACGGAAAACAGAAAGATCATGCTAAAAACTTTAATGCAAAGGAGGTCCTCTAAACCCATCATTTATTCTATGTTCAATCATCAAATAAGATGACCAATAATAATGAAAAAAAAAAAGCCTATCAACCAAAGATCCCAAGTTAGTGGATTCAAAAATACCCATTCATTTTTCCTTTGCATATTTTGGATTTTTTTTTGTCTAAAAGAAACTGATTATTTTAATGTGAAACTTCCCAAATTAATACAGTACAAGTAGGGAACCGTAAAGGCATAACCTTCATATTTTGGATTGAAACAATCATTGGCATCCTAAATTCAGTGTATGGCAAAGCAATTAAATTCCACATATTGGGGCCTATTTGCCACAATTGTTGTGTCTTCCACAATATATATCATTAAAATTCTGCCAAATAAATTACATAAAAATTTGATGTATAGCATTCCGGGGTTTGACAAAATATCTAATATAAGGTAGAGGGATTGAAGCATGATTCTTCTAAACATAAGTTGAGTTGGATATATAGTTCATATGATTATAGTGGATCCATTGATTAATGGTTTGAACTATATATTCAAAAGTGTCCATGAGCAGATTTAGCAAAAAAGAATGCACTCCTATGTATATACCAAACCCTATTTTAAGCTAGTGGAAGAAGTTTCTCACTTGTCTTGATTTAGTATCTTCTATTTTGTACAGGCAAATAGATATCTCCAAGGGCTGTATATATATGATGGTTTTGTCTTCAACAAAAGTTTCATAATTCCTTTTATTTTTACATTGATACTAGAATCCCATAATATAAATTATTTTTTGTTATTCAATGAAGCAATCATTTTGGATTGTTTTAAAAGTAATTCCTATTATTAGTTTTGCATATTTTATGGATGTATCTAATTAGTTAATTGGTTTATTCTAACTCTAAAAACTACCAGTGGATGACTAATGTAGTAATAATTTCTTTTCAACAAAAAATATTCTTTTTCAAAGGGAAACAACAATGCGAAATCAATAAATTCAATTACATAATTGACGTGGTGTTTGGCAAGCGCCATTAAGTAGAAGTTACTTTGAAATATCAACTAGTTAGAAGTTATGTCACTAAGAAAATTTAATTAGAGTTTCCAATATATCATTTCTATTTCCAATTGTATATAGCTTTTGTCTCTATGATTTTATGTGTACGTGAGAGAGAGAAAGAGAGTACCCACTAAATAGACCTGGTAAACCAAGTCATTGTAAGTTTACACTTTTTTGCCATCTGAAATTTTGCATGGCATGTGCTCATAAGGAACAACATATGGTAACGGATCGAGACATTATAACATCAAATTAAAACATCAATGCAGTATTATGTGATTACAGTTGTATTACCAGGTTTCTTATTATCTTTACAAATTCATTGAAATCATCTTTCACTTATACACTCATTTTTTAGAACTTCTTCTCACTTGTTGGAATCACCCATCCCTTGGGAAGAGTTACCATGTCACCTAGCCATCCAATAACAAAGTTTGATTTCGCTTTAATGTTAACATTTGTAAAATTAAGATGCCTAATGATCCTTTTTCTCCAGTCTAAAATGCAATCTCTTTAGCACCACAACATTTACTATTTAAAAGTTAGAAATTGAAGTTATCCACCTAGACGCATGGTTGAAGTCTCCATTTATGCCTGTAAATGAAGTGTTTAAGAGTGCTTTATTTTGTCTGAGGCATTCAACTTTTGAAAGCCAATGCTATTCCTATTGTTTGGATTATGGCCGAATCATATGCCCATAGGCCAAGTACATTTAAATTGAGGATTAAAAATGGAGGGATTTGTTTCATTGGAAGTTCAACCTCAAAAGTTGAAGCTTTCAAGCGCCAGACTTTTTGGAACATAAGCTCCAACTTTTCGTTAGTTAAGCCACCTTTTTCTAAAAAGGATTGTAGTAATTCTGGTTTGACACTATTTGGAGTAACTCTCTGACATTGAGAAATTTTGTCTGGTGGCATTCGAATACATATTGCGTTAAATCAAGGGCAGGTGGATTAATTGAATTCATCTCAACTGTTATGACATCAATTGTGATCCAAGCATATTCTTTACTCATCATTCCTAGCTGTTTTGCTTTGACAAAAAGCATTTGAGCTACGTACAGGCAGCATGAGTAATGAAAACTCTAGTCTCCATAATCAATATTTAGAATAATTATGCAATGATTTCTTCATTTGTGACCGTTGGACGAATGACAATATTATAAGGTACACAAGTGTTCATTGCATCTAGGCATCAATTAAGAAAGGTATAACCCCTTCTGTTACAACAAAAAATAACTCTTAAATTAGTTTGTAAGGTTATTTATGTGCTAGTAGAAGACTAGTAAAAATTGAAGTTAAAGAAGAAAAAGTGTCTACAAAGTAGGAGATTAATTTAATATCTTACAATTGTTATTTAGCTAATATTATCCTTTTAGGAAAGAAATCTATGGAATAGTAGTAACAAAGGCAATTGATGTAGTGAAAGAACCCTATCTAAATTGGCAAGTCATATTTGTTGATTTAACAAGAGATTTACATTGATTGGTTGGTTTTTGGAGATAAGGACAAACATCCTAAAAGGTAGGAAGTACAATTTTGTCTTAAAGGCTAATGTTCTCCATCAATAAATATTCTTTGGCAAAAGAAAAATAGGGACTGAGGACACAAATTTTATTCACATAAAAAATATCATGTAGACGTGCCATATGATAATATAGTATAGAAGTAGATTAGCCTAATTTCGCCCCGGGGTATAGACGAGTTGGTAAGTTTGGGGTGACGTGAGGAGATCTCCTCCGGCAACGTAGGTTCAAATTTCGCGTGGGGCTGATTTTTCGCTGAAATAGTGTGGGGGTCTGTCCTAGGGTTTGGCCTGTTGGCTCTTTTCCTCAGGCCTATGCCAACTCATGTACATCTTTCGATTTACATCCGCCTGGCTAAGGGGCCTCTGGTACAGATGGGGAAGTTTTGCCTTTACAAGGGGGACTTTCTCTTAAAAATAAAGATTAGCCTAGTTTCGAAGTTTTTTGGTTGTTTTTTTCTCATAGAAATAAGTAAGTATTTATTTATTTTTCTATTTCTAAAGAGATCGATAATGTAAAATATGTATTTCTACACTTATTTATGAATAAGAGTCAAGTTATTTTTCGTTTAATTCATGAATGTGCCAATTGATCGAATGTAACTAATGCAAGGTTTGTTGTAGAGTATTTAGTTTCATTGATTAGACTGTTTAGTGTTATGAAATAAATACTATTTATTTTCTTCTAGTTTTCCGCTTTTCAAACTTCAATAGCAAGAATTTAAGTTCTCAAAATTGAAACATTAGACCACAACACAATTGTTTGAATTAATGTTTTCATAGCTAATTTTGATTCATTTTCAATGATTTTTTTTTTCTAGTTTTTTCCAATTTTGTGATGGAAAAAAATAGGAAGGAAAATTTTGGGGTGAAAAAATTTGTGTTCTCAAAATAAATATATATAAACATATTTGTCCTTATATATAAATAAACAAAAAGTGTCTTCATAACTCAAAACCCTACAACATCAACCAAATTTTATATACTTAAATTTCTTTGGGTTGTAATATATTGTAATGAATCCTAAACGCTAAACCCTAATCCCTAAATCTTAAATCTTAATGTCCTTATACAATATATTGTAATGTAATAATTGTAATCCTATTATTTTTTTTTTTTATTATTATCATTATATATGTAAGTACGAGTCATACAATAATTTATACATATATATTTATCCTTTAAATATAAATGAATAAAAAATGCATTCAAAATCCAAAACCCTACATGTATTATCATTATATATGTAATTATTGCAATACTATAATAATTTATACTTATATACACATATATATATTTCATATATAAATAAACAAAAAGTGCCATCAAAATCTGAAACCCTAATTGTATTAACTAAAGAATTTTTGTACGTAATAGTATCATTAGTATGCTATTAGCTCTTAATATTATTGTCACTTTATTTTTATTATTCTTATCTATTACTATTATTATTATCATAATTATTAACTCTTATTATTAGTTATTACTATAACAATTAAAATTGTTAACTATTATTATAATAAGTATAATTATATTATTCATAATAAAATTATAATAATAATTATTGTTATTATAATAATAATATAATACTATACTAATAATTATAAAATTATAATAATTATAATATAATAATAATTAATTATATTATAATATTTATAATTATTAGTAAATGGGCCCAAGACATGGCAGCTGAATTTGTAGTTGCCCAAGCCAAATTTAAAAAACCTTCCCGCATTCCCCAACACCCCCCCAAGGCCCCGCCTTGGATGTGAACGTTATTATTATTTTTTTAAATGGGCGCATTTGGCCGGCTGCACTGTTCTAGGTTTGGCAGGGCACATTTGTCAAATGCACAAAAAAAAAAAAAAAGGACACATTTGTCAAATGTGCTCACAAAATTAGAACACAAATTTTTTTCACCCAAAAATTTCCTTCCTATTTTTTCCCATCATAAAATTGGAAAAAACTCTGATTTTAGATGACAAAAATGGTGCTAACATAAGTTGGCAAGCCTTGTGGGAATTATTTAAGTTTGAATTTTATAATTAGTGGATATTTTACTTTATTGAAGAATTTTACATGGATTATCCAAACGCCAAGGTTCATGACTTTGTATATCCTAAACATTTGGACTATGGACATTATTAATATGATAGATTGTTTGATTCTGCCATATTTTTATGTATATACATCGATAGTAAATATACTCTATTACCATAAAAAATGCATCATATTATTCCCCTCCGAGTTTATTACTTGTTGGAGGATAATATTTTATTTGAACTAGTTGATTGAAATAATTAATTCAAGCAAATCTGAAATCTGATATATGTAAATATTCTATTAATAATATTGATTAATGGTGTGAAAGTTTCACGATGCAATAACACTCAAGATACGAGAGGTAGGTTATTATTGGCAATCGACCATACAAGTATAATATTGATAATTTGCTATGAAATAAGAAAACTATTGCACAACCCACGTATGAACATCAATATGTAGCTGTTAATGACGAAAATTGGCAAGATATGTCAAAAGATGGAGGCCAAAATCAGTATCTATATCATTTTGGCACAAATTGTCAATATGATGTCATGATGATCAATGGAAGTGCAAGTGAAAGTCATGTTAAAAATCAACCATTGGAAGAGAAATCATTGGCTAAAATACAGGTCAAAAGGCTAGTTAACGATAGATGTCATAACCAATCATGTGATCCATAGGATATTAAGTCTATAAACCAATGATGAATATTATACTACTTTTGATATCCTAATGAGCACAAGATAAAGATAATATATTTTAACATAAAAAATATGTTAACTGGAAACTCTACTACTTAAACAATGACAAAAACCCTGAAGAATGAGCATTTGTAGTTCGATGATGAAACCAAAGATATTAATGGTCGTGGAGAACATGATGATTGGCCTAATGAGGAAAATGAACTATTTATTTGTGCAATACAGCCAGGTAAATGATTGTAATGGCCATCAAAATTTTAAATGCATGAATCACATCAGTAAGAGCTTAATTGATAAGAAGATTAAAGTTGAGCAGCAGCAAGGGCATTCACCAATGTTGATTTTGTACTAAAGCCAATTAAATCTAAAATTATAATTTGTTATTTATTGCCAAGTGATTAAGAACCTTAAGGGTCACACACATAAAGAATTTGTTCTTAGATTAAAATGATTAAATAATTATGTGATAATTATGGAGGTTAATTTGTAAAATAATTAACCTAAAAGATCTCCGATAAGATAAGTTGTGATAAGATAAAATTGTTTTATCTTAATAGAATTAAAAGTAGTTTTAATTTTATTAAAAGAATTCTATCACGATAGAATATCTAATAAGTCTGTTAGACTGTTTAACAGATAGATAAAACTTACCTTTTAATAGGAGACAGACACCAAGTTCCAAATAGAGCGTACGTACAGAATTTTGGACAAACCAAAATTTACTGCAAGACGAGAGAAAAGTTCTTCTTTTGTTTTGTTAGAGTTCTCTTGAACTCTAAAAATTTTGTAGCGCTCATTGAAGGAACTAGCATATTGGCTTGGTGTCAATCAATCCTAGGAGGATCCTAAGAACAAGTTCATGTGGATACCTTAGAGGCCGGACGTCTGTGCGGCTGTGGTTGACAAAACTTCCTTCGACGACACAATCTTCAGTCATCAAAACAGGTTTTTTGTTTTATACGTATATTGAAATTGATCCTGGTGAAAATCATGTTTTAATTCCGCTGCCTATAAATCGTTTAAGGCATACATGATTTCCAACAGTGGTATCAGAGCATAGGATTTAATTTGCTTATAAATATAAATATATGTGAATATAAATTGTTTATATTTATATATATATGTATGTGTTATGTTGAATGATTGAGAAAAATTATTTTGTTGAGTAAAACAAATTGTTTTTCACTCACCGAACAAGTTGAAAATTTTTTGATTTATTGCCGCTTGTCAAAAGTTGTTTGTCGAATTCTTGGCCGCTACTTGAGATTCATGTTCTGAATTTTTTTTTTAATTTTTCTTTCTTTGAAACAGCCACAGCAGAAAAAAAAAGTTTTTTTTTAAAAGTTTTTTCAAGGAGCGGCGGCTATAAAGAAAAAAAAAAGGGGAATTTTTTTTTTTTTTAAAGAAGCGGCGACGGCAGTACAAGAGTTGCTGACGTCATGCTGATGTCAGATGACATCAGCAGCAGAGGCAGAAAGGGGTGATGTCATGTGATGACGTCACTGCTGACGTCATTAGATGATTTCTGGTTTTTTTTATTTTAATGGGCCATTGGGCCATTTCTGGATTAGAATTTTTTTTTTTAAAAATGGGCCATTGGGCTGCTTTTAATTAAGTGGCCACTTGGGCTCATTTTAATTTAATTGGGCCGTTGGGGCTAGATCAAGTCCACATTTAGGAATTGGTTTCCTTTTATTTAATGTGGGCTTTAACCAAAGTTGGGCCAGATGGTATGGCGGGCTCCAAGTTGGGAATTGGGCCAAATGGTTTGAGCTAAGGATTAAGCTTCTTGGCTTGTAGAGTGGACTTTGAGTCCATCAGTACCATATGGATCAAACCCAATTGGACCAACACTAAATAAATAAATAAATAAATTTGGGGCATTTTTCATTATAAAGAGTTTATTTATGTTAAGGTCCTTTTAATCTCTGTTATTTATTTATTATGGCCCAAGATTTGAAAACTTTTATGTTCACCAATAAAACTTCTCAATTAATTCAATAATATTTCTAATATGATTAGAAATGTAATGCATACAAGATTTATGACTGAAATTTGTTTATAATTGTTTAATGTGATTATTCAATTGTTATGTCATATGTGATTTAATATTTGATTAAATGATTAGATTATTTAATTGCATATTGTATGTTTAAATATTTATTACATATGATATATGTAGATGATGAGACCATAATT
Source organism: Gynochthodes officinalis (assembly GCA_020080225.1). Taxonomy (NCBI): domain Eukaryota; kingdom Viridiplantae; phylum Streptophyta; class Magnoliopsida; order Gentianales; family Rubiaceae; genus Gynochthodes; species Gynochthodes officinalis. The sequence goes on from CM034622.1 coordinate 13,108,818, forward strand.
TAATCCCTCAATTAAATATTAAATCAATTTAAATGCCTTCTATTATTATAGTTTAAAACAATTTTGTTAGGGTAACTTGTTGAGCTAACTCAAGGTTGTCTTACCAAAAATGTGTTTCAAATTATGAGATAAGATCTCTGAATAATGGGTATGATTTAACAAAGATTTTGATTTGTTGAGCTAACTCAAGGTCAAAAGTTTTTGAGGCAAGGGTTAGGAGACATATGTGATATGTGTATCAAAAGTTGATAACCTAACTATCTAAGATTTGCAAATAAGTTGCAATTGGTAATTAATACCTACTCATTAAAATTATTTTTGATTTGTTGAGCTAACTCAAGATTAAAAAATAATTGAGATGGGATTCTAGCCTACTAAGAATTTTGAGAAAATTCTCGAATCAATTTGAGGGATATTGATTTGGATAAAATAGTGGGAGCAAAACCAAGATATTCTTAAGTCCATATATTTGTGTATTTTGGTTTTGTAAATTGCATAAATGTAAATTTTTATTCTATCTTTATTTTCTTGTTGTAGAAAAATGAATAACAACATGAACTTGCGTAGCATTTTGTTTGATAATAAACTTACTGGCCCAAACTATTTGGACTGGGTTCAAAACCTAAGAATTGTTCTTAGGAATGAGAAGTTGCTTTATGTCCTTGATGGTCCTCTTCCTGATGAGCCTGCTGCTGATGTTGATCAAGCAGTAAGAAATGCATATCGGAAGCATTTAGATGATTCTGAAAATGCATGTTGTATCATGCTCGCTTCAATGAGTCCCGAGCTGCAAAAGCAGCATGAGGACATGACTGCCTTTACAATGCTTCAACATTTGAAAGCATTATATGATAAAAGGGCTAGAAGTGAGCGATATGATATCGCGAATGAACTCTTTCATAGCAGGTTGGCAGAAAGATCTTCAGTTTCAACTCATGTACTGAAGATGATTGGTCTCGTTGAAAAGATGGGTAAATTGGGATTTATAATGTATCATGAGTTAAGTGTTGACTTGATACTACAATCCCTTCCTCCCAGCTTTTCTCAGTTTGTGATGAACTTCAACATGAACAAAGTTGAGACCTCTACTTTGCCTGAGTTATTGAACTTGCTTAAGGAAGCGAGGATACCATGAAGAAAGAAAAGGCTAATGTGTTGCTAATTGAGGGGTCCAATAAAAGAAAGTGTAAAGCTGGCTTAAGAAGACCAAGAAGAAAGCTGGACCCAAGGCAACACAAAAAGCCAAAAAGGACAAGAAAGAAAAGGGCACTCGCTTCCACTGTGGACAAGATGGACATTGGAAGAGAAATTGCAAGGCTTATCTTGAAACCGTGAAGCAGAAGAAGCTTACTGAAGCTTCTACTTCAGGTTTGTTTATGATTGAAATAAACCTTTTTTCTTCAAAATCAAATTCTTGGGTATTAGATACCGGATCTGGCTCTCATATTTGTAATAACATGCAGGGTCTAAAGATAAGTAGAAAGTTGGCAAAGGGAGAGGTAGACCTACGCGTGGGCAATGGAGCAAAAGTTGCTGCTTTAGCCGTAGGAACATATAGTCTCTCTCTGCCTAGTGGATTGATTCTTGATTTGAAAGATTGTTATTTTGTTCCAGTACTCACGAAGAATATTATTTCAATTTCCTATTTAGACAATGATGGTTTTGAAATAAAGCAAAAGAATAAGTATTGTTCTATTTTTCATGAAGGTATTTTTTATGGTGCTGGTTATCAAAATAATGGTCTTTATATATTAGATCTTGAAAATCCAATTTTCAACATAAATACAAAAAAACCCAAAATTGATAATTTTATAAATTCTTATCTTTGGCATTGTAGACTAGGTCACATAAATGAGAAACGCATAACCAAATTGCATAATGATGGTTATTTGGGCTCATTTGATTATGAATCATATGAAACATGCGAATCTTGTTTACTTGGAAAAATGACTAAAACACCTTTTACTGGAAAGGCGAAAAATCTATTGAATTATTAGGTCTCATACATACTGATGTGTGTGGACCTATGTCAGTTCAAGCTAGAGGTGATTTTTCATACTTCCTAACATTTACTAATGATCATTCTAGATATGGTCATGTATACTTATTGAAGTATAAATTTGAAGTCTTTGAAAAGTTCAAAGAATATAAATGTGAAGTAGAAAAACAACTTGGGAAGAGTATTAAATACTTCGATTAGATCAAGGTGAGGAATATCTAAATCAAGAATTTCAAAATTATTTAAAAGAGAATGGGATTCTTTCACAATGGACTCCTCCATATACACCACAATTGAATGGTGTATCTGAAAGGAGAAATCGAACATTATTAGATATGGTTCGATCCATGATGAGTCATGCAACTCTCCCTAAATCATTTTGGGGTTATGCCCTAAATACTGCCTCCTACCTATTAAATCATGTTCCATCTAAAGCTGTTGATACTACCCCATATGAGATATGGTATGGGAAAAAGCCAAATCTTAAACATTTAAGAATTTGGGGATGTCCCGCATTTGTTAAAAAGGTAGAATCAAACAAGTTCGATCCAAAATCTGTAAAATGCTATTTTGTGGAATATCCAAAAAAAACTTTTGGGTATCAATTTTGTAACTTCATTGAACAAAAGGTGTTTGTTTCAAAACACGCCATATTTCTAGAAAAAGAGTTTATTTTAGAAAAGGCAAAAGGGAGCAATATAGAACTTGAAGAAGTTCTAAAAACACAAATTAGCAAAGATAGGAACATGGAACAAGCGCTTGAACCTCATAATGATGTGGTAGAAATCGAAGCTCAAGATACACAAGCTGTACGTAGGTCAATTAGGACACGTCATGCACCCAGTAGGTATGATGATGTGTTTATCATTGATAATGATGAACCTACTATTTACAAGGAAGCCTTATCTGATAAGGACTCTGAGAAGTGGTTTCAAGCCATGAAATCTGAAATGGATTCCATGTATGACAATAAGGTATGGACCTTAGTCGATCCACCTGAAGGGATAAAACCCATAGGGTGCAAGTGGGTTTTCGAAAGGAAAATCGACATGGATGGTAATGTGACTACTTATAAAGCTCGACTGGTTGCAAAAGGTTACACACAAAAACATGGTATTGACTATGATGAAACCTTTTCACCAGTTGCTATGCTGAAATCCATTAGAATTTTATTTGCTATAGCTGCATACTATGATTATGAAATCTAGCAAATGGATGTTAAGACAGCTTTTCTTAGCGGTTATTTGCAAGAAGAGGTGTATATGATACAACCTGAGAGCTTTGTATCCAAAAACCCTAATAAAGTATATAAGCTACAAAAGTCTATTTATGGACTTAAGTAATCTTCAAAGAGTTGGAATATTCGTTTTAATGATACAATAAAAAAGTTTGGTTTTATCAAAAACAAAGATGAACCTTGTGTATATAAAAAGATTAGTGGGAATGCTGTAGTTTTCCTCATATTATATGTGGATGACATATTATTGGTGGGAAACGACATACCTTCTCTATAATCAGTTAAGGTATGGTTGTCCAAAAACTTCTCAATGAAAGATTTGGGTGAAACAACTTATATTTTGGGAATAAAGATCTATCGTGATAGATCCAATAAGTTGCTTGGTCTTTCACAGTCAACATACATAGATAAAATGCTAAAAAGGTTTAGCATGGATCAATCTAAGAGAGGTTATGTTCCAATGCTCATGGGATTTACCTTTCTAAAGATATGTGTCCAAAAACTGATGTTGAAAAACATAGCATGCAAAATGTTCCTTATGCTTCTGCTGTAGGATCAATTATGCATGCTATGTTATGTACAAGACCAGATGTCTCTCATGCTCCAAGTATTACGAGCAGATATCAGGCTAATTCCGGTGATGGTCACTGGAAAGCTGTTAAGAATATCCTTAAGTATTTAAGAAGAATTAGGGATTTATTCTTGATATATGGAGAGACAGAGCTTCAAGTACGTGGGTTCACTGATGCTAGCTTTCAATCTGATAAAGATGATAGCAAGTCTCAGTCTAGGTACATTTTTACCCTCAATGGTGGTGCTGTAAGTTGGAAAAGTTCCAAACAAGAAACTACTGCAGATTCTATGACAGAAGTCGAATATATTGTCGCTTGTTCGCTAAAGAAATTTATTTGGATCAAAAAGTTCATTTCTGAACTTGAAGTGGTTCCTTCAATAGCTGATCCAATACCTTTGTATTGTGATAATAATGGGGCTATTGCTCAAGCTAAGGAACCTAGGTCTCATCAACGGTCCAAACATGTACTTAGGCGCTATCATTTTATTAGAGAAATCATTGGTAGAAATGAAGTAAAGATAGAAAAGATTCCTACAGATGAAAATATAGTAGATCCATTGACTAAGCCTTTATCTCAAAAGAAACATGATTGTTATGTGTCTTCATTCGGTTTAAAATACATGAATGATTGGTTTTAGTAAGAGATTTGTTATGTATGTATTTTGATATTTTATGCAATAAAGATATATGGTGTTTTATCATCTTGGATTATATATATTTTATATTGATGATAAAGTCCTTAGAATAATACTTATTATTCTTAAATATCCCTAATCATAGTATTAACAAAATTAAGGACGTTGTTAATACGGATAGATTAGCATATATGGTGATATATGAATGAATTGTTGGAGAATAATTCATTGGATTGATCCGCTAGAGTCAATGAGGTTAACTATTTGAGTGCCAATGGTATAATCTCTACGTGACAGTAGTGTAAGTAATCCTCAGACTTGAGAACATAAGAGTATCTATAGTGTGAATTGTTATACTTTAACCCTATGAGTCCATAACTGTAACTAGTTGTGTGTGCCATAGAAGTTGGGTATAACATGAAACATTGATACATGATTTATGATCAATAAAGGATTCACTACTTCTAATAGTAAGAAGAATATATCCCACAAATGGCCACTTGTTGAAATATCAACTCAAAATGTTTGCAAACGAGTAAATAAATTTGGAAGAGTTCTAAATTTATTTTAAAGGAGTTGAATTTCGGGAATGAGAAATTACAATAATTAGTACATTAAGAGTTGGCACTTATACCTTACTCTTGTACTAATTAGGGATATAGTATGGTGAAAGGATATTAATTACACGGACTCTGGTTCATGGAAAGGTGAAGTCAACCACTTGACTTTTCTTAACTCTTGGGTGGTCATGATGCTTGGCTAGAGGCCAATCTTGATCTATAAATACAAGCTCATTAATTATTGAATTAATGATAAATTAAAGTTGTTTAATTTATTTGATCTTAGAATACTCTTGACTAAATTGACTTTAGTCCAAGTGGGAGTTTGTTGGTTTTGTACTAAAGCCAATTAAATCTAAGATTATAATTTGTTATTTATTGACAAGTGATTAAGAACCTAAAGGGTCACACACATAAAGAATTTGTTCTTGGATTAAAATGATTAAATAATTATGTGATAATTATGGAGGTTAATTTGTAAAATAATTAATCTAAAAGATCTCCTGTAAGATAAGTTGTGATAAGATAAAATTGTTTTATCTTAATAGAATTAAAATTAGTATTAATTTTATTAAAAGAATTCTATCACGATAGAATATCTAATAAGTCTGTTAAACTGTCTAACAGATAAATAGAACTTACCTTTTAATAGGAGACAGACACCAAGTTCTAAATAGAGCGTACGTACAGAATTTTTGACAAACCAAAATTTACTGCAAGACGAGAGAAAAGTTCTTCTTGTGTTTTGTTAGAGTTCTCTTGAACTCTAAAAATTTTGTAACGCTCATTGAAGGAACTAGCATATTGGCTTGGTGTCAATCAATCCTAGGAGGATCCTAAGAACAAGTTCGTGTGGATACCTTAGAGGCCGGACGTCTGTGCGGCTGTGGTTGACAAAACTTCCTTCGACGACACAATCTTCAGTCATCAAAACAGGTTTTTTATTTTATACGTATATTGAAATTGGTCCTGGTGAAAATCATGTTTTAATTCCGCTGCCTATAAATTGTTTAAGGCATATATGATTTCCAACAACCAACACTTGATATCGATTTGGTGAAAATAAAAAAGAAATCAATCATGATCAGCCACTCTTCTTCAATATATAAATTGTTAATCAGCCAAAAAAGTTAATACCGATTAAAAGTTAATCAAAAGTTAATACCGATCAAAGAACTAAAGTGAGTGTTACTTTGCAATCAACTAGACGCCCGAATTATGCTTGGATGTATCACATAACGCGTTCATCGAATTTTAAACTTAGTGAAAATCTAGCAAGATTGATTTGTTCCAAATCTGATTATCATTAACAAAGCAGTTTTAAATCTGAAATAATTCATGGTAATCAAGTGGAATGTCAGGTCAATCATGTTGAAGGTTCAAGGTATGTTGAGCATAAAGAACAATCGATACATAAAACTGAAAATATCAATCCAAAGGCTGGTAAAAAAATAAAAGTTTCAATGGCAATCAATGAATGGTGAATTGTTAAACATCAGAAGTATTGATTAAAGAGCAAAAAAGAAAATGACGGGGTTAGGCAAATACATGGGAAAAGGGTTATTAATTTGCCATTGATAAAAAAGAGAATTTTGGCCTCAACATAGGATTAATGGCAAATGCATTAAAACTCAGGCTATACTTGATAGCAAAGATACCGAATGGATAAAGAATATTAATTTCACAGCATCGATGGGGCGCCAAATCATGGAACTTTGGTGTAACAAATCATGCAAACGATGTTAAACCAAAATTTATTTAATTTGTGACTTGCCTGGTGTATGTTGTGAAAAACTTTGCCTTTCTTTAACTTTTTTAGCCCGTCAACAACTATCCATGGCCAAGAAAAAAAGCAAAAATTATGGTAATTTAGAAAGAAAAAAATAAAAAAGTAAGAATGCTAAGGCAAAGTCAAGAGTTTAATGTGCCAAAACTAATGACATATCTCGTGAGAAGTCTCATTACTTCGACAAAAGAAGTTGTGCTACCACAAAATTGATTCAAATTATGGTTTGGTACCTTGTTATTTTGTTTATCCAACAAGATGGTGCTACATGAATACAAGCATTTCACCAAATTCATGCTATTGGCTAAATGCTTGGAAAACCTAAATTTTGTTGTGATTATTCCCAAGATTGTTCAAGAACAGAAAAGTAAGAATAAAGAATAAATCGAAACACACAAGTTAACGTGTTTCAGCTCGACAATTAAAGCCTACGTCCATGACAAAGACGATGATGATATTAATAACAAACGCAGAGATTACAAGGATTTTCCAAATCCTTAGAAACACCCCACCTCTCACAAAAGCTCTTAAAACTTTCTTTGAAATCTCTCTCAATTTCTCTATGAAAAGACCTCAACTACATCTATATATATAGACACCAAGTAGAGACCCAATCCAAATCTGATAGAGATTCAGTCTTAATCTCATTTAGATTAGTGTTACAAAACACAGTAGGATTATATAAAGGTTCCAAATCTTAATTGAATTATGAAAAACATCAAATTAGAATATTAGATAGAATTATCTAATCCCATTCCAATTTGAAAACAAGGCATAATCCAACAAATCTCCACCTTGACTTGTTTCCCATCATGACGTCTTCGCACATCCGAAACATTCCTATCTCAAAATGCACACATTGACCAAATCCAAGCAATGCTTGAACTTTGTCGATGTATTGGACTTAGTCATCATATCTACTGGATTATTTACGGTACAAATTTTATTTATAGAGATTAACCCTTGAGACAAAATTTTTCGAACAAAATGATATCTAACATCAATATGCTTGGTCTTCTCATGGTACATTTGGTTTTTCGTCAAGTGTATGGCACTTTGACTATCACAATAGATAGTGTTTTGCTTTAACTCCATACTCAATTCGCCAACCAAACCATTCAACCAAATAGCTTCTTTCATAGCTTCTGCCAAAGCCATGTACTCTGCCTCAGTTGTAGACAAAGCAATAGTTGATTGTAACGTAGCCTTCTAATTGATAGCACAACCGCAAAGTGTGAAAATATAACCTGTCAGAGATCTTCTTTTGTCCAAGTCTCCTGCATAATCCGAATCCACATAACCAACAAATTTGCCAAGTCTACGATCTCGTTCATATACTAATCCAACATCTGCAATTCCTTTGAGATACCTTAAGATCCATTTCACAGCTTCCCAATGAGTTTTTCTAGGATAATGCATGAATCTACTCACAACTTTTACTGTATATGAAAGATCTATCACGTTTTCAACGGGCTCTTCTAGAGTTATCAGGGGAACTTTTTCAAAAAATTTTAACATCAAACTCCACCTGCTTCTCAATGCTCTTGTCTTTATCAATGTCAGTCTTCTCCTCTTTCTTTGTTAATAAAGCAGACTCATCAAAGGTAACATCCTTGTTGATAAAAAACTTGGATGACTTGTCATCAGAACACCACAATCGATAACCCTTCACTCCATCTGCATACCCTAGAAATATGCACTTCCTTGCCCTTGGCTCAAGCTTACCATCCTTAACATGAGCATATGCAGGACAACCAAATACTCTCAATTCAGAGTAATTTGCAAGGGAACCTGACCATCTTTCTTCAGAAGTTTGACAATTAATTGCTGTGGATAGAGACCGATTTACTAAGTAACAAGCTGTGTTTGCAGCTTCAGCCCAAAATTCCTTGGTTAATCGAGCATTAGAAAGCATGCACCTTACTTTTTCCAGAATAGTTCTATTCATCCGTTTTGCAACTCCATTCTGTTGTGGTGTGCATGTGACTGTGCGGTGTCTCATAATCCCCTTATCCTTGCAGAACTCATTGAATTCATCTTTACAGAATTCCATGCCATTATCCGTTCTAAAGCGCTTTATCTTCTTGCCAGTCTGCTTTTCAATTATGGTTTTCCAACGCTTGAACGCCACAAAGACTTCATCTTTGTGTTTAAGAAAATACACCCATACCTTCCTTGAATAATTATCAATGAATGTTAACATGTACCTTACACCACCCTTTGAAAGAACTTGAGAAGGGCCCCAAATATCAGAATGAATATAATCTAGAGTATCTTTGGTTTGGTGAATTCCAGTATTAAATTTTACCCTGCATGTGTTGCTTGCCGAATATGCAATGCTCACAGAAATCCAACTTCCCTATCACCAGCCCACCAAGCAAACCCTGTTTGCTTAATTCAGACATCTCTCTTTCGCTCATATGCCCTAATCGCATATGCCACAATTTGATAGTATCCATGTTATTATCCGAACTAGAAAAGGCAACAGCTGCAGCACCTATCATCGTGCTACCTTGTAAAATTTAGAGATCAAACTATCTAAATCCTTTCATTACCATTAGTGCACCTCTAAAGATACTAAGAACTCCACCTCCACCTTTGTAGTGGCAACCAATTGCATCAAGTGTTTCTAAAGAAATCAAATTTTTCTTCAAGTCAGGTACATGTCTGACATTTGTCAAAGTCCTCACCATACCATCATGCATCTTAATTCTTACTGTACCTATTCCAACCACTTCACAAGCAATATTATTGCCCTTGAGAACTTAACCACCATCAACAGATTGATATGTAGTAAACCAGTCCATACGTGGACTCATGTTTTTCATAATTCAATTAGGATTTGGAACCTTTATATAATCCTAATGTGTTTTGTAACACTAGTCTAAATAAGATTAGGATTATATAAAGGTTCCAAATCCTAATTGAATTATGAAAAACACCAAATTAGAATATTAGATAAAATTATCTAATCCCATTCCAATTTGGAAACAAGGCATAATCCAACAAATTTCTTCCAACCAAATCAAATAGGGGTTCAATTTTGCGGTGATCCAACAGTTAAAGGAACTCAAAAGAATAACAGTGGAGTTGCCGTGAATATTAACTGACAAATAAAAATTTTGTGAATTTAAAAATAATTTATAGGAGCAACGGTTACATTGATTTGATACAATGCAACTTAATACTTAGCAGCTTTGTTACCATCTATAGAGAGAAATTCAACCAAAATCAACAATTTTGTATATATTTTTTCTTACCAAAGAATGATGATGTGAAAACTAAAAATTGGCTAACAATTTCAGTATTAAAGCTGATCCAACAAAATTTTGATGGGTTGATTAGCAAATTGGTACAACTGAGGTAGAAAAGGATTGTGAAAAAATTGGCAAGCCACATTTCTTGATCTAGCAAGAGATTTGCATTGATTGGTTGGTTTGTACTTTGTAGAGATAAAGGAACAAGCATACTAAAAGATACGAATTATCACTTTATCTTAAAATTTAAGGTTCTCCATCAATAAATATTTTTAGTAGAAGAAGAATAAGGACTCGGGACACAATTTCTTCAAAAAAAAAAAAATCAGCAATAATGCTATAGAATAGCTTACCATAGGAGTAGATTAGTCTAGTTTTATAACTCCTTACTTATTTCTTCCTTATAAAAATGTGTAGATCTTTATCTTCTTATTTTATTTTATTTTAATTTTCAGAAATTGATGCCCATGAAATAAGTATTTTTACACTTATTTGTGAACGAGTCAAATTGTTTACCATTTTCTGGTTTAATTCATTAATTTGTCAATTGATTGATAAACTAATGTATGGTTTTTTTGTTGTTGTTGATTGTTTAGTCCCGTCTATTAGATTGTTTAGTGTCATGGTCCAAAGCCTCCAAAATCTTACAAGATAGGTACATATTATTTTAGTTGGCTTTCATTAATTGAATTACTCACAGGTAAAATTAACTAAGACAGTATTCTATGTACCAATTTTAACTGATTGAAGTACTCAAAGATAAAGTTCAAGTAAGGTCGTTAGAAATAACTAGTGCAAAACGAATTACATTTGCATCACTACTTTTTAACTAGTTGAAGTACTCAAAGATAAAGTTGAAGTAAGGTCGTTAGTAATAACTAGTGCAAAACGAATTACATTTGCATCACTACTTGAAAGTCTAAAACATACAACTTAATTATCTTAAGTGCATGTGCTTGTGCTTATCATTATGTGCGATATGGTACGACTTTGGTACGACTTCGCGTATTGAAGCTCAACTTGCTTGTTTGCTTCATACCGAAGTTTCTTTCTCGGTGAGGCGGTGTGGGTGTGTCTTGGGTGGTTGTTTTTGGTAGAGGGTGAATGTTGGCGCTGATTCCGCAACTTGGGAGTCAGAGATTGCTGGTTTGGTGCAGCGCCTACAACCCTCTTCAGTGGAAGGAGGTGAAGGAGGAGGAGTTGTGTTGGTGAAAGAGGATATCTTGGCTGGATGGGATGAGGGCCAAAGGAGCCTTCTTGGCCAAATCTTTAGAGGTAAAAGGGCGAATTTTCAAGGCTTAAGAAGCACTATGAGAGCGGTTTAACCAATTACTAATCCTTTCATGGTGCGGGAGCTGGGGAGTAATTATTTTCAATTTGTGTTTAGGACGATGGAGGATAGACAGAAGGTCCTAGCGGGCCGAGGATGGTCGTATGATCATCAATACTTGGTGTTAAGGGAGTGGACGCCTATTGTATATAGTTTTGATGTGGAATTTTAGTGAGTGGACATATGGGTGCAGGTGTGAAATTTACCTCTTCACTGGATTACAAAGGAAATGGGGTTCCGGATTGGGAGGTTATTTCTAGAGGTGCATGAAGTTTTTATCCCAGAAGGTGGCAGTGCGAGAGATAGACATTTGAAGCTTTTGGTCATGGTGGATCTAGCGCAACCTCTAATCCGTGGAACTCAGGTTTGTTTTCAGGATGTTGGTAGATGGATTTTGTTCCAATATGAGTTTCTTACTGCTTTTTGTATTTATTGTCGTTGTGTGGGTCATGTGAACAATTTGTGTACTAAGCGATGTGAAGATTAGAAGAACAAATGTCTTTTTGATGGTCAATTTGGGGATTGGATGCGTGCTGGCTTTGGCCTTTTGGGAAATAAGGATTTGGAGGTTTGGTTGGTGGGGAGGAAGAGAGGTGGGTTTACAGGGAGAGCCAGGTGGATGTGGAGAGCCTAGAATTGCATGGGAGGAGTAGGAGCTGGCTGAGATGGTGTTTTCTGAACAGAGTTGGCTGTTTGATCCCATGTTGCCTCATGCTCAAGGTCAATTGGTGAGGAAGAAGATGGCTGATGGTAGCACCAGAGTAGGTGTGTTGGATGAGACTGAGATGGAGGAAAAACATGGGAAGAAGGGGGATCAGGTTCGGGGGGTGAAGGATGAGGGAAATCAGAGGGCAATTGAGGGAGCTAAAAAGGAGAGGGCTGCTAAATTTTAGAGCATCTTCGGGAGTGTTGGGGGGAAAGGTGGTTTGTCTGTGGCTGAGGATAGGGAAGAGGAGGAGGAGGGTGGTCTTTAGGTTGTTAAGCTGCTGGAGATGGAGGCTACAAAGGGGGAAAACAGTGATCAAATATCATGCGGTGGTGAAGGTAAAGCAAGCGTGAAATTCAGTAGGTTCGAAATGGAGAAGAGTGGGTAAGAGGCTGCTTTGTGATTTTGGAGAGACAAAGTAGCTGGTTTCAGGAGGCTTAAAGATTGGTGACAAACGAATCTGGCAGGGGGTGGAGGATGAGTCTTGTTTTGCGGAGCAAGTAGTGAAAAAACCGAAGTATGTAAATAACTTGCAGTAGCCTGTTCATTATTCTGGGGTCAGCAGGACCAGCCTACAAGGGTCCCATTCAACTTCATGAAGATAGGGGTGTGTAATTGTCCAGGCTTGGGTGTAGCTTTTACAATTTCTCAATTGAGGGAGACAATAGTATCCTAGCATCCAAATGTAGTTTTCCTTTCTGAAACTAAACAAAAAGTAGGGTTTGTTGATAAGATTTGTAGGAAGTTGAAATTTGAAGAAAGGTAGATTTATGTGGAGCCGGAAGGAACTCGTGGAGGCATGTTAGTGTTTTGGACATCATGTGTAAAGGTGTTGAAGGTAGTTTATACTAATTTTTGTATACAGTTATAGTATCAGCTTGAGGGGGATCCTTTGATTGTTTTGGCTATTTTTGTGTGTGCGAGTACCGATTATGTCGTAAGGGAGCAACAATGGAGTTTTTTGGAAAATAAGAAGCATAAGTGGAGAGATTGGTGGATTATGGGTGGGGATTTTAATGATATAGTGTATCCATATGAGAAGAAAGGGGGGGGGGGGGGGTGGGAGGGGAGAGGAATAGAACGAATCAAAGTTGTGTTTCTCTTCAAAGCTTTATAAGAAGGATGGAGATGGTGGATGTTGGGTATGTTGGAAGACCTTTTACATGGCGGAATAATAGAATGGGGAAGGGTTTTGTGGAGGAGTGGTTAGATAGGTTTTTTGGTGCCTTGAACTGGAGGTTAAGGTTCCCAAATGCTAGGGTACTTCACTGTGAGAAACAAGCTTCTGACCATTCATTACTACTATTGGAGATGGATCTTAACAAGCGGAGGTTTAGGCACTGGTTTGTGTTTGATAGGAGATGGGTGCGGATCTCCAAGAGATAGTGGTTATAGCGTGGAATAAAGAGCAATGGGGAACTAGGCAGTATGTATTAAGCTCTAAGATTGCTCAATGTCGGGTAGATCTTCTGAAATAGAGCTCAAACGTAGGCCATAATTTGGCTAGGAGGATTAAAGATCTTCAAGCTCAAATGGAGACTATGAGTAGGCAAGGTAGAGGGAGGGATTGGAGAGTTTGGAATGGTCTTAGGAAGCAGCTTCGAAAAGAATACAAACAGAAAGAAGAATATTGGCATCAAAAGTCTAGGAATCATTGGCTGAAGGAGGTAGATCAGAATTCCAAATTCTTTCATGCAGTTACTATTTAGAGGAGGAAGAGAAATAATATTGATAGTCTGACAACAAGCCAAGGGAGGATATGTGTGACGAAAGGAGAGATTGAGGAGGAAATTGTAGCCTATTATAGCAAGTTATATGCTTCTAGTCAACCTGTGGCCATTGCTTTCTTTGGAGGGGTTACCTACATCTGTCACTCAAGCTATGAATAGAAGGATGATGAGGCCAGTGGAGGAGGCTAAAATTCAAGTGGCTTTTTTCCAGATGGATCACAACAAAGTGCCAGGACCTGATGATATGACTCTTTTATTTATGAATTAGAAACCCAAGTTGGAGCAGCCTGTATACGCCAATCACGGTCATGGAGAGGAAGGAATTGCTTTCTTGTCTTTTTCTTTGCCCGCTTCTATCTTCAGGAGATTCCAAGAATGTGAATTGTCTCCTTGGTCTTCTTTCCAAATCCATTTTCGTGCTTTCCAAGAAATAAAAGGATGGCTGGTCTTAAGCCTGAGAAAAATAAAAAGAAACCTTGAAGATTTTGCCAAATAAAAATAATATTTCTTTTTATTTGTTAAAGTTTTCCTAAAAATCTCCAATCTAGCCGTCAATCATAAAAAAAATTAATATTCATATAAATAAGTATTTTAATCACTTAAACACAAGGGAATTGACTTAATAAATATACAATTATACATTCTATCAATGATTAATTACAAGAACGAAAAAGGGTTGATTGCAGCAAATTTTTAAAAGACAACTTTTATTTTAGTTAAGAATATTTTATACTTTGTTATCATTCCTTGTAGAGTAGAATTTGGTCTTTTAGGAATCCTTTTATAATTGGTACTATTACCATATTATAGGAGTTATCTCTTCCAATGGAAGAATTTGGTGTAGGCTCGACAGGATACTACTTAATACTGAATTTGTGGCTAGGTTTCCCGCGGTCATGGTGTCGCAATGCCTAAAAGTCTTTCAGATCATACTCCCATTCTTATGAATATGATATCTCAGCGTAAACCTAGTAGAGATTTCAAATTTTGCTTTGTGTGGGTGGATCATCCTAAATTTTACCCCTTCATTGAGTCAGTCTAGCAAGGTCTGGTTAGCACAGGACCACCAATGGTTCAATTGCATAAGAAGTTAAAAGAGTTAGCTGCTAAATTGAAGCACTGGAATTGGACTGTTTTTAAGAATGTGTATAGTCAGATTTAGGAACATCAAGAAGACATCCGTGATTTTGAAAATGAGTTACAAAGCAACTTCTCCTAGGAACTTGTGCAGAAAATTTTAGACGCCAATGGTCAGTTGATAACTTTGTTGCTATAGGAAGAGAAACTTGCACAGGACAAATCTCGAGAGAAATGGTTGAGTGAGGGAGATAGAAAATAGCTCATTTTCCATGCCTCTTTAAAGATTAGAAGTCACAAACCACGAGTCAAGCTTAAACTTCAGGATGGATCATTTTCAGAAGACGAAAGGGTAATTGGGGAGGCAGATGTGGACTACTTTAGTAAACTCTTTACGACATCTCCAATTGCTGATGAATCTAAATTTTTGGTACCATTCCCTCCGTTGATCACGAAAAAAATGAATGGGAAACTTATTGTTATTCCTAGTGAAGAAGAAATTAAGTTAGTGGTTCACGAGCTTGATCCATGCAGTGCTCCTGGTCACGATGGCTTTACCAGAATCTTCTACACCAATTGTTGGCAGATTATTAAATGAGATGTTATTGCAGCAATTCACGATTTTTTTAATGGTATGCAGATGCCTAGATGCATGACGTTCACCAATCTAATCCTTTTACCTAAGGTGCCTAATCCCTCTAGTATGGGCGACTTAAGACCTGTCAGTTTGTGCACTTTCTTCTCTAAAGTTGTTACTAGAGTCCTCAATAATAGATTGACTGTTGTCCTCCCCACAATCATCTCTCATGAGCAGGCCAGATTTATTAAAGGTAGAGGCATACATGAAAACGTACACTAAAAGAAAAGGTTAAATTTCCGACGGAATCTTCCGACGGACATTAATCCGTCGGAAAAAGCGAACTGGAGTCCGACAGCAAAATCTCTGACGGACATCCGTCGGAAAAAATATTTTCGACGAAAATCCGCCGAAAATCCGTAGGAAACATTTCGCGCCACGCGGTGCCAATATATTCCGACGGATGTTCCGTCGGAAAAGCTTTTACAAAATTTATTTTTCAAAATATTACGACGGATTATCCGTCGGCATATTTAACAAAATCATATAAAAAAGAAAATTATATTTCCGACTGAGTTCCGTCGGAAATAGTTTTTAAAAAAATAAAAAATGAAAACGTTCCGACGGAAAATCCGTCGGAATTTAAAGAAATATTTAAAAAATTTTAATTCCGACGTGCCGACATTTTCCGACGGATGTCCGTCGGAATATTTTGAATTCCGACGTGCCGACAATTTCCGACGGATTTCCGTCGGAAACTTTTGAATTCCTACGACGTGCTGACATTTTTCGACGGATTTCCGTCGGAAATTACTTATTATGTATCAGATTTCCACTCGCTCAAAACAATCGCAGCGTTTCCAAGTCTTTCGACTCAACCGTTCCAAAGCCATCTCAGCTGAGCTCATTGATTTCTTTCTTCTAAATTGATTTCGTTCACTCTTATTCGTCCCAATTTCCACCAGTTTCTCATTGGATCCTATCAGAAAGCACTAGTAGAGAGGCCTTTATTTTTTCTGCTCCAACTCTTTTTCTTCTTCTCAGTTGGGCCCTTTAACAATTTCTTCAATTTCCGGTAATGCTTACTGCATACAGAGTAATGCTTGCTTACTACTTTCCCTCTCCTTTGTTTTTTTTCTTTTTCTTTTGGGTGCGCTCTTTCCCTTTTTTGATCAATGATGAGTAATGGCATTTACTTATATATGTGTAGATAGATTCATTCGACACTGTAGTTGTTTATATATCGTGGTCATGCTATATTATTTTCATGTCGTGACATAAATTATGCATTATATTAATGTTATATTTTTATTACTGTGATATTTATTTTTATATATGTGTAGATGGATTTCATTCGACACCGTAATTGGATGTATAACAGAATAAATCCTAACAGAAGAGGTTTAACCGATGAATTTATGAGTGGGGTAAATGAATTCGTGCAACATGCTTGTACTCTTCTTAAATATCAGAATGAAGGAGTCATTCGGTGTCCCTGCAGAAAGTGTAAGTCTGGTAAAACATTTGGTCCAGAAGATGTGGTGGTTCATTTATATAAGAATGGTTTTAAACCTAAATATTGGTGGTGGATTGACCATGGTGAGGTAGAGCCTCCGAATTTTGACTCTATATATGCTACATATTTGCATGAGCAGAGGAATATCGCGAGAACAAATAATGCAGAAAGTAGTCGATATCATGATATGATAAGAGATGCAGCAAATTCTCATTTTATGGGTAGTGGTGAACGTGAATTTGTGCAAAATACTGAACAGCCTCCTAATGAAGAAGTTCAAAAATTTTATGATTTGTTAGAGGCTGCAAGTCGGCCGTTGTGGGAAGGTTCGACTCATTCTGAATTATTCACAGCTGTTAGACTAATGAGCATCAAGTCAGATTGGAACGTACCACACGACTGCATGAATGCCATGATTGAATTGATGAGAGAGGTTAACCCCCAACAAGAAATAGACATTCTAAAAAGTTATTATCACACGAAAAAGTTGGTGTCTAAATTAGGAATATTTGCCCAGAAGATTGATTGTTGTCCAACTGGTTGTATGTTGTACTACAACGAGAACGATCACTTAGAGGAGTGTAAATTTTGTGAACACCCTCGTTATAAAAGTGAATCGACTAGCAAAGGAAAACGAGTGCCACTTAAGTCGATGCATTACCTTCCTCTAATACCCAAGCTTAAGAGATTGTATGCCTCAATGAGTTCTGCACCGTATATGAGGTGGCATTATGTGAACAGAAGGCCAAATGGTGTATTGTGTCATCCATCCGATGGGTTAGCATGGCGACATTTTGATGAAAAATATCCAGATTTTGCTGCGGAACCGCGGAACATCAGGTTAGGTTTGTGTGCGGATGGTTTTACACCCTTTAGTATGTCATCTACTCCTTATTCATGTTGGCCAATTTTTGTGACTTCGTATAATCTTCCACCTGAGATGTGCATGACAACTTCATATCTATTTTTGAGTTGCATTATTCCAGGCCCGCATAATCCAAAGAATTCAATTGATGTCTACTTGCAACCCTTAATAGATGAATTGAAATTGTTGTGGCATGTTGGAGTCTTGACATATGATATTTTCACAAAAGAAAATTTCAAAATGCGTGCTGCACTTATGTGGACAATTAATGATTTTCCTGCGTATGAAATGTTATCTGGGTGGAGTACAGATGGGAGATTGGCTTGTCCGATTTGCATGGAGGATACGAAAGCATTCTATTTAAAAGAAGGCAGGAAAAATTCGTGGTTTGATTGTCATCGACGATGGTTAGGACTTGATCACACATTCAGAATGAATGTGTCCGGATTCATTAAAAATCGTGTTGAAGTTGATGATCCACCGCGAAGGTTGTCTGGGGAAGAGATTTGGGATCGAATTTCATCTATTCGTAAGGTATATGAGGCAGGAAGTTTTAGACTTCACGGATATGGCACTCAGCATAACTGGACAAAACAAAGCATATTTTGGGAATTGCCCTACTGGAAAGATAACTTGCTTCGCCACAATTTAGATGTCATGCATATTGAGAAAAATTTCTTTGATAATTGTTCAACACTGTTATGGATGTAAAGGACAAGAGCAAAGATAATGTGAAGGTAAGATTGGATCTGATGAAGCATTGTAGGCGGAGTGAATTGCACCTACAAAAACAGGCCAACGGCAAGTAGTCCAAACCGAAGGCAAAATACACATTCACATTGGATGAAAGACGCAATATTTGTGAATGGATAAAGAATTTGAAGATGCCAGATGGGTATGCATCAAATTTGCGTAGGTGTGTCCAACTGAAAAAAGGAAAATTAACGGGGTTAAAATCCCACGATTGTCATGTCTTAATGGAGAATTTGCTTCCCGTTGCATTCAATTCACTTCCTGAAAATATTTGGAAAGCAATAACAGAGATCAGTCAATTCTTCAAGCAATTGTGTTCGAGCACTTTGAGAGATACAGATTTAGACAGAATGCAAGATAATATCCCTGTTATACTGTGCAAGTTGGAGAAAATCTTTCCACCTGGCTTTTTTGATGTAATGGAGCATCTTCCTATTCACTTAGTAGAAGAAGCCAGACTTGGAGGGCCGGTTCAATATAGGTGGATGTATCCTTTTGAAAGGTAATTAAACCTATTTTTTCCTAATTATGTATATATAATTTTTTTTTGTTCCCCAACATGTTGTTCAACGAATTTCAATTGTAGGAACATTGGGAAGTGTAAACGGTCAGTGAAACAAAAGGCTAGAGTCAGGGGTTTGATTTGCGAAGCATACCTTGCTAGGGAAACTTCACATTTTTGTTCATTCTATTTTGAGAAGCATATCCCGAGTTTAAGAAACAGAGTGAATCGGCATGATGATGGAGGTCCTAGTACGAACCCTCCATCTTTGTCAATATTTGATCTTACGGGCAGAGCATCAGGAAAACCAACTATTCGGTGGTTAGACGATAATGAGCTCTGTTGCAAAGCGTCGCTTAATTGTGAGGAGATCCAACCAACTCTGAGGTACAGTATGTTGATTATGTTTCTTTTACCATTTTTCTTATGTAATCTAATTGCAACATTAATGATTGAAATATATTTTAGAGATTTCAGAAATTATTACGGGAATGAAGCTGTTCGTGAATATTTTAGTACATGGTTCAAAGATTATGTAAGTGGTCATTAGCCTGCAAATATCTATTACGCAATAGATGTAAATTCATTGTAACTTAAATGTTGAAGGTTTTTTTAATTCAATCGTAGGTACAAAATGTTTCCAACGGAGTGACCAACCCAAATCTACATGCTCTATCATGGGACCAAGTCGAAAGGTGAAATCATACTAGACGTACTCTGTAAATGGATACAAATTTTACATAGCCACCTGGTCCGAAAAAAGAAAGACGATAAACAGTGGTGTATGGGTCAGAGGTGATGGCAGTGAAGCTAGCGAGGTCGACTATTACGGAGTTCTTCAAGACATTGTGGAACTGGAATACTCATCAGGAGATCTCGTCAAAACAGTAACATTATTTTACTGTACCTGGTTCGACACACGGAGACCATCAGGAACAAAGGTACATTCACAATATAAATTAGTTGATGTGAGATATACAAGACAATACGGTACATTTGACCCATTTGTGATTGCACAAAATGCTAGACAAGTGTATTATGTTCCTTATCCTTTGAGACCTGATAAGTCTGAATGGTGGGCCGTGATTAACACAAAACCAGTGGAGGATTCAATAGACATAGCATTCCAAACTGACACATCAAACGTGGAATACACTGTAGACGATGATTTAGAAGATAGTCTCCGAGATTTTCAGTGCAATAATGATGAAGATGTTGATGTAGAAATGAACAGGCATGAGGATGATGAGGATGCTGAAGAAGAACACGTGAGCAATGATTCAAATGAAGAGGCAGAATTTGTAGGCAGCGAACAAACGAGTCCCGAAGAAGAATTCGAGGATATATATTCAGACTAAATAATATGTTTTTTTACAGAATTTTAGGATATATATGTTGTATTATTTTACTAATTGATTCTTATGCATAATATTTTGAATTAAAAAGAGGTTTTAAGAAATAGTGAGTGGATGAATGATTTAAATAACCTTAATATTTGAAAATAATTTAATTCACTAATTACAACGTGTAAAAATAATTATTTTTCATTTATGAAATATTTTAAAATTTGAATAAAATATTTTCATTTTTTTTTATACATTTGAAACTTGATTAATTGAAATTTTTTATTTCAATTTTTGTAATTTAAATTTTCACGGATATCCATTTGAATATTAAAATAAAAAATAAAATTACTGTCGGATATTTTGTTATTTATTTATTTAACATAATAAACCAATTAGAAGTATTCAAAGTTTAAATGGCATAAAAACTCTTTCTTTTCAATAAAAGAGTATATATTTTTTTAAAATACTTAAATAAATAACAAACAGAGATAGATAAAAATATATCATTTTCAATATATATATTTTGAATAGTTGAAGAAATAACTTTATGATAAAAAGGAGGTAAATAATATGAATAAAAATACTTTAAAAATGAGTTGGCGGAAATATTCAAACAAAATAAAAAAATTTAAGAAAAATATTCAAAATAAAATATAAAAAAATTTTCAACGGAAAATACGTCGGAAGTTCTTTCCAAAAATTAAAAAAATTTAAACATTTCCGACGGACAAACTGTCGGAATTTTACGAAAAAGAAAAAAATATTTAACTTTCCGACAGATGTCTGTCGAAAATATTCAAAATAAAAATTTAAAAAAGTTCCGACGGATTATCCGTCGGAATTTCTTCCGAAAAGTAAAAAAAATTACTTTTTCCGACGGATATCCGCCGGAAATGTGATAGTACATAAAAAAAAACCCCCCCTTTTCCCCCTCTCTCCCATTTCTCCCTCCCTCCCGCGCGTCCTCCTCTCTCGCCCACCCCTCCCGCCTCCCACCTCCCACCTCCCACCTGCCCGCCCCAAATTTTTCTTACCTCTTTCCCCCCCTCTTTCCGATTTCCCGCCCCTCCCGCCTCCCCATTTTCCCCCAAATTTGCTAGTAGCAAGTAGGGTTGTCTCCATTTCTTGTCTCTTCCGCCGCCATCCGTCTTCAATCTTCTCTCGTCCTCAATCGTCTCGTCGGCGTCTCTCTTCCGTCGATCGTTGATCGTCCTCCGTCCTTACCTCCTCGATCGTCAATTCGGCCGTGATTAGAGTCGGTTTTCGAATAAATCGGCCGTGCACCTCTCACCGCATGATCGCCTCCGCCGCCGCCTCAAGCTATTTTTTCTCTCGGTAAGCAATTTAATTACGGTCCAATTGTATCTCTGTTTGTCTTGTGATTTTTCCTATCAAATTGTAATCTTGCTGATCGATTTTTGTTTGGCCGAGACTTTGTTTAATTTTCGTGTTTTGGCTTCGATTGATGAGAATGGTTACGATTGAATATTGGTGTTGTTTTTGGTTTCGCATTACGGCTTTGTATGTGTTTTTGTTGGGAATTTGTGTTTGAATTTTTGGATAAAAAGACGGAAGATCGAATTTGAGTTTTATGAGTTTTTCAAAAGACACAATGAGAAAATCAAATGACAGAAATATGGTTGGATTGTCTTTTCGTGTAATGAACCAAACAAAAGAATAATGAAACAAAGAAAACATTAAAAAAAGACGAAAATATTTGGAAAATATTTCAGAACTTCAAAAAAAAAGAAGAGTTTTCTGCTTCGATTTTATTTATGGGACTCTATTTTTTAAACTGTTATTGACTCACAGGCTGACGCATTTTTTGCATTTTGTCTTTTTTCTTGAGACTAGGTGTGTTGAGTGAATCGTTGTACCTTCTTTTGTTTTCTGGCTGGAACTTAGAAGAAAATCTTGCAATTCTACGCTATGCTTGCCTGGATACATCTGTTTTTCACCAAGTTGAGAAAAAAAAATGTTGCTACTTTCTTTTGCTTATGCTACTTTGATGCTATGCTTGGGTGACAACTTTGATATGCAGAGTTGCTTTTGTTGACGCGTCTTCATTATTTTTTTTACAAAGAAGTTGCAAATCAAGTGTACATGTTCATGTGAATGGATAGTGTCTTTTTCTGATTTTTTTTGGCTGAATCAGTAGTGAAGTATAATGCCACTAATTTTTTGGTTTTTCTGGTTGTTTCTGAATATGGACTGAAGTCACTGAACTGAATTGGTTGTTTCTAGTTTTTTCTGGTTTTTTCAGTCTTTTTTCTAGTTTTTTTGGTTGAATTTTCTAGATTTCTCTGGTTTTTTCTGCACTGAATTAGTCTAAAGAATCTGATTATGTGTTTTTCATGTTCATTTTCTGGTTGTTTTTGGACGGAAATTCTGATTTTCTTGAACTGAACTTTCTGGACCAAAAGTTTCTGTTTTTTCTGAAGTTTCTGAAGTATTGTGATTGAGTCTTTGGTTTTTTTTTCTGATTTTTCTGATTGAGTCATAGCTTACATCTTACAACTTACAACACCATTACTAACTTGAACCTAAATATTTACACAAAATATAGCCGTTCACTGGAGAGTTCCTGTTGCACAAATGTTCCCTTACCACAAACACCAGGAGACTAGAATATAACTTCTCGCAGAATAGATGGTGAAACTGCTAGGACTTTTTCATTTCTGCTTATTGCATAAAGGTTTAAGAGGCCACTGCCCGCTACTCTTCACGCAAAACGACATTTCCCAACATCTTTTACTTCAATAGCATAGTTATAAGTTACACGATAGATTGCCAAGGCCTCATAATAGACCTCCCGAACATCCTTTAGACTTTCTTCAAAATCTTCTGCTCCGTACAAAAAAAAATCTATTAATATATTAACATAAAAAAGTTAGTGAGTTAATGCAAAATTGCTGACGAGTTGAATTGTGTTACCAAATGGGGTATTTGGTGACGAGATTTTCATTCGTCATCGTATTTTCCATCACTAAAAGCGATTTTTCTTGTAGTAGTATGATTGGGTTTTGTATCCATTTTGGGATTGACTTTCACATTTTTGTGGTAAGAAATGGTAGTTTTGTATTTAATTTGTGTGGTTTGATTTTACTAACTTTTTGTTTCATCTTTAATTAGGATATTTGTATTAATTGCGTTTTAAAACGTATTTTTATATTTTTTAAAATTAGTTATTACAAAATATAAAATATATTAAAAATGTAAAAATCTATTGGAAAGTTCGGAAATAAGTTTCGAACTAACAATCTATACACACATTCTTTCTACTTTACTCTATTTATGAAAACTACGAAGGAATTTGTTCATAAAATGCTTGATCCCAAAAAGCAATAATAAGCCCAGCTAGTTTGTGAATAATCAATATTCAAACTTATGTAAACAAATGGATATGTTCAATTTATAGTAGTTAGGGCCTGTAGTAATTTCGCAAAAAGAATAATCATGCTTGAGATTTATATAATTCAACTATATTCATCTAAACCAAACATAAAACTTTAGAGAAAAATAGTAATTATGGTGATAAATAAGATGGAATGCTTTTCTTAAAAAAAATTGTACTGTTTGTCATTCTTGTCCTAATTATGTTTTGGTTGCAAAAGTCATTAGTGGTTAATTTATATTTAAAAAAAGATAAATCTTATCTTGCACTAATATTTCTTTAATGAGTAATTTTTTTTTCTTTTAAAAACTTAGCAAGAAAAGTTTTAATTCCTTTTAAAAGGAATTAAAATGGCACAAACTACTATAAAATTTAATTCCTTTGGGAGGGATTAATAAATAATAGTACGAAATGTGTTTGAGCTATTCTGCTAACAAAATACAAATTCTAATGTCAATCACACCTCGTTATATTTTGTTAGATATTGTAGGATTTTAATTAAATGGATAAAGATCAGAGCAGAGGTCGCCGTGCAAGTCGCGGCAGAGGTCGTGCTAGTTCGCGCTCGTCGGAGCATACACCATTGCGTCCCCTTCCGTCAGGGTTGACTTTCAGTCGTCCACTCTTAGCCGGCTCAGCACAGAGCACTGGAGATGGATCAGGTTCATCTTCATCACCACCGCGCATCACACATACTGGAGATGGATCTAGACCATCATCATCACCACCGTATTCAGAGCATCGTGATGATGGCGAAGACGAGATCGAGCCTCCATTGGATCATGTACGGGAGGAGGATGGTGCAAGATATATCATACCAGACGAGACTTCTACCGGGTAAAATTTTTAGCATTTATTTTAAATAATATTTGTATTCAATTAAAATTTTAATATTGATTTCTTCTTTTGTTTATATTTTTAGATTCATTTCGAGTCATACTGCTGCGGGGGCAATTTACGATGCAATCAAAGCCCACTTTGAAAAACCTTGGGCAGTATAGCGCTAAATTCCACAAGAGGTTCGCGATAGGATGTTTTCGGAGTTTAAGGTAATTTTTTACGGTTATATTATTATTTATATTGATTTATATAAATTATAAGTTATATAATTACTAATGTCATCATTTATGTTTGTAGCGCAAGGTTTATTGGTTGCCAAGAAATGATGAAAACATCCGCCGAGCGTTCGAAGTACGAGGGGTAAAGCGCTTTGCGGATATTTTTCATCAAATCCGCCACAGAAGGACAAGACCGCAATGGATAGGCGACCACGTCTGGGAATGCCTTCAAAAACATTGGGCGTCTGAAGCATTCAAAAAAAGGCAAATTTAGGCAAAGGAGGCTCGTGCTTCAAAGAAAGGCGGGTCTCTCAATACTTGCGGCTCAATATCACTTTCTACACATACAGCGAGAATTGTAAGAATATTTATATATTTTTTTTGTTTCAATGTCATTTATGTATAATTTAATCCGATGGGTTAATCTAATATTTATATAATATGTAGGAAAAAACTATGGGCAAAAGGCCATCAAAGATTGACCTTTTTTTAATTGGCCACAAGAAAAAAAATCCCGAGACTGGAGAGCGGGATCAGTGGGTTGATTCCCGTGCCGAGGCTACATATGTGAGTTTTTTAGTAAAAATACTTTTTTTTACAAATTCTATTTAGTTTATTAATAATAAATAAAAATGTTTAATATATTTTTTCCCTTGATAGAACGCTTTTCAATCTCTTGCGGCTGAAGAAAGACTCAATCAGACAGAAACGACAGATGATAGTATTGCGCGGACGCAGAATCCCCCATGCAGTGATGAAGAATTATTTACTCAAGCTGCCGGTGGAGTCTACAAGGGTAGAGTTTATGGGATGGGAAATCAGCTTTCTACCAGTCGCTCTGTATATTCAGCATCATCTTCGACGTTCGTGTCGCAAGCTGAGTATGATCTAATGCGTCATAGAGTGGCCGAACTGACTGACGAGGTCAATACTAAGCAACAACAAATGACGGAGCTGATTCAGAGTCTACAGGCAAAGATAGAGAAAATGGAAAAGCGCGGAAAGAAGAAAAGAAAAACGAGCAATAATGAAGATACTGACTCGAGCACGGATACAGACAGCGATTAGGATAGTATTACTTTTTGTCAAATTTATGTGTATAAAATAATTTTTAGTTTTTTTGTTAAAATGGAATTTATTTTTTAAAAAAAATTTATTAAATTTCCGACGGAATTATTTATTTCTTTTTAAAATTTTATTTAATTACCGACGGATATCCGTCGGAAAATATTTATTTTTTAAAAAAATTTAAATAATTTCCAACGGAATTCCGTCGGTAATTACTTATTTTTCAAAAAAAAATTAAATAATTTTCGACGGCCATTCGTCGGCAATTATTTATTTTTTAAAAAAACGTTATTTAATTTCCGACGAATTTCTGTCGGAAATTATTTATTTCTTTTTAAAATTTTATTTAATTTCCGATGGATATCCGTCGAAAATTATTTATTTTTTTAATTTCTTCTCATAATTTCCGACGGCAATCCGTTAGATTTCCGACGGTTGACCGCCGGAAAAGTTTTTGCGATGACCGTTATTTCGACGGATTGTTTCCAACGGAAGACCGTCGGAAACCTTAAATTTTCTGACGGAACTGTGGATTTGCCATCGGAAAATGCCAATTGTCTTGTAGTGGTAGCCATTTCACATGAACTGACAAGTGATCTTGATAAAAAGGTTTTCGGTTCCAATGTGATTATGAAGCTTGACATGTCCAAAGCCTATGATAGGGTGAATTAGAGTTTCCTGTTGAGAGCCATGGGAAAATATGGTTTCTATGAAATGTGGTGTGACCTTATTTGTCGAACGGTGTCTAACTGTTGTTACTCGCTGAACATCAACAACTGCAGGTATGGTTTTTTGTCTTCCACTAGAGGTCTCCGGCAAAGGTACCCTCTGTCCCTTTTGCTTTTTATTATTGTCCAAGATTGTTTAAGCAGAAATCTGAATTCCTTGGTCGAACAAGGGTTAATTGGGAGACATAAGATGGCAAGAAACATGATAGCGCCAACTCAATTGATGTATGCTGATAATTTGCTGGTGTTTACCAATGGTCACCTTTATGTCTGTTAAGCACTTACAAAAGCTATTACAAAATTACGAAAATGTTAGTGGGTAGTTTATCAATGCTGGTAAAAGTTGCTTTATTGGCTCCAAACATTTGAATCCATGAAGAACCGGTCTTATACAATGGATTACTAGCTTCAGCCCGAAGACTCTTCCTATCATGTATTTAGGCATTCCACTGTTCAAAGGAAGGAGCAATTCTGTGTACTTTCAAGGGATTATTGAAAAGATTAGGCAGTGTTTACAAGGATGAAAAGGCAAACTTCTCTCGGCAGAAGGTAAACTTGTGTTAATAAAATATGTCATTCCATCTATCCCAATACATGTTTTATCGGTTATTCATGCTCCAAAATGTGTTATGGAGAAGCTGATGACTATCATGATTGATTTTTTCTAGGCTTCAAATGAAAAGTTGAGACATCATTGGATTAGCAAGCATACTATTACACTTTACACAGAAGGAAGGAGGCTTGGGAGTTAGACCTATTAGCCATGTTATGCGTGCTTTACATGGGAAGCTTGCTTGGAGATTCATTGAAGGAAGATCTTTGTGGGCCACTTTTTTGAGACAGAAATATGGACATCCATGTGCTACCTTCTCCAGTAACCTGCAGAATGAATCTCATGTGTGGAGGGATATTATGCACCTTATTGAAATACTTTTTTCTCAGGCTATTGGATTATTGGGAAGGGTGATGTGAGCCTCTGGAAAAACCGTTGGTATGGTGGTCCTGTTCCACCTTTGCATGTCAATAACTTAGATGAGACTGCCTGAGTAATGGATGTTGTTAATGGTGGCAATTATGTTTATGATACACAGATTGCTTTAGACCCATATATCTCGAGCAGACTAGTCTGGACTATTTTCTCCTCAGATGAGTTTGCATTGAAGATTTTGGTAAACAAATACGTGATTTGGGTCCAATAGCCCCTTAGTCTGAGTTGATTTGGAATAAATACCTACCTACAAAAATCACCATTTTTATGTGGAAACTTATTCATCGGGGGTTCCCATCTGATGAGAAAGTTCTATCGATTGGTATTTCGATTGTGTCTCGATGTTTCTGTTGCACTCAGCCAATGATGAAAACCAGTTTACATGTCTTCTTGCATAGTGAAATTGCAAAACAGGTATGGGGGTTCTTTACTGATTTATTGGCCTTGCATGCACATTTTAACACAATTGAAGGAATGGTTAACCATTGGATACTAGTTGCTGATTCTAAATATCATATTGGTTTGGCCAAATGTTTGTTGTTTCCTTGCATATGTTGGGAATTGTGGCTGTGTCGAAACAAAGCTAAATTCAATTGCGGGAATATCTCACAAAGGTATGCTAACATCGTTATTGCAAAGGTTGTGCACTTGCTGAAAGAATTGTCCCATGGATTCAAACCTACCATTTCTACTTCATTTATGGATGGCATTGTATTGGATAGCTTGTAGATGTTATAGGTGTCGGTAACGATTAGAAAAGGGAAGTGGATTAAATGGAAGCCCCATTTCCATGGGCAATTAAAATTGAACAAGGATGGTTCCAATGTGAATGGTCGAGCTTTCGGTGGAGGGGTTCTCAGAGACTCATGTGGCTCTATTATCCTTGCCTACTCAATAAGTTTTGGGACAGGCACTAATAACTGGGTAGAGGTTAATGCTATCCTGTTTGGTCTTAAATTGTGCCTAGAAAAAGGGATAGACTTACATTATGTTGAGTCAGACTCAAACATTATAATTCAAGGTTTAAATAAGGGTCACAAAGTGCCATGAGCTATCACCCCTTGCATCTACCACATCCAGTAGACTTGCGACACTACTACTGCTTTTATCCATATGTATCAGGAAGGGAATAAAGCTGCTGATTTTTTGGCAACCTATGCTCATAGTCATGAGAATGCACAGATCTTTGACAGGGTTGAATCCTTACTAAGGGAATGCCAGAATATCTGTTATGATGATATCCATGGTTTGCCCATTTTTAGGGGATGGTAAATGATTTCTACATTACTATTACTATTATTGTTGTCTATATGTGTGTTACCTATGGTTGTTGCTATATACCTGTTATGCTGGTTTCTTTATTTTTGGTTGTTTGATAATAGGATTTGCTCCATTTACAGAGGAGATGTTGCCAAAATTTTGGCAAATTTTTGCATTGCTTATGGGTGAAACCTATATGCAGCCTACTTGTATAGATTGCAGGATTCTAGTGAGTTTTTATTTTATGTTATTTATTTTCTATGGGGTTAGGTTATACCCTACCACTGTTTTGTACTACTAATGTTACTAATAATAAAACGCCACTAGTGGATGAGTTTGTTCACTGGTGAGCCGTAGTGTATTTTGCAGTGCGTTCTTTAAAAAAAACAAAAGAAAGAGAAGAAAACGTAGAGGTGCCACAAATCATCAAGTAGTGTCTCATTCAACAAAAACACATGCCTCCACTATCTTCCCCTCTAGGATTAGCAATCTCTTAAATATTTCAAGAAGTCATGTATGCCATCATGAGTGGCTAAACACTTATTTTCTGATTGAAGGGAAATATTGATTTCAATTACCATAGACTTGCTTTTAATTCAAATTCTTGATGATTCTTAATTTATTTTTTTATAAATAATCGATGTTGGTTAATTTGACAAATTAATTTTCATCTTTTATTCTATTACTATCCATGAGTTCAGTGAGCCGTAATTATCATGAATGAGTGGTACAAGTAGTAACTAGGTTAATTATATTTATGATTTGAAACATGCATGTTTAACCTAGAAGAATCAATGGGACAAGATTAATTAATTGCTACTATCTCGGTTATTTAATTTTGGTTTAACTCTTTTCATTGATCTTAATGCTATCATTAATTTAATGTGGAAGGCTATTGTGCCCAGTCAATTAATGATAAGTTTTGATTTGGGTATTGGACTCAGTCAATTATTTTAGGAAAACAGAAATTGATTATGCTACCCTAATAAGTTTTCGAGTTAAATATTTGAATTTGCAAGATAATTTTTCGTAATTTGTGACTAGTGATGCCATTGAAAAAAATCACCCCTTGGACCGGAAACTCAGTAAACTTGATTTTATTTTCTATATTTTCTATTTGATTATCTTTACTTTTTTTTCTTTTCTAATTTTTTGTTCAGTTACTTATTTTAATATTTTTTTGAATTTAGTTATGTAGTTATTTATTCCAATCCCCTTATTTTGTTTTAATTGTTTCAAAACTTAGAAACTACACTTTCGGTTCCTTCAAGAGTTGACCTGATCTACTATCATTACAAATTAAATTTGTAATCACAAAATGCCAGTGATTAATTTTGAGGATTTCGACAAACCCGTCATATGTTCATGTAGACTTAGCAACAACCATATGCCTAATATAATTGTGGGAGGCATACAAGTTAGAAAGAGCGATAGAAGTGTAACTTAAGGTCTTCTTCCCAATACAACTGTTAATGTCTAAGACCACTCCCACATTTGTGGGAATTTTTGTGTTGTTCTGGGTTGTGGGCATTTGTGATGAGAGGGAAATGAGGGCAAGGAAGAAGATGAAGAAGAGAAATAGATTGGAAGTGACATGGATAGTAATCTTCTTCTTCATTTTCATATTCTTTGGGATTTGTTGTTTAATTAGCATAATGTATATACAATACATTGGAAAACTATAATAGCAGTTGACCAATAAAACAATACTTGAATTACATCCACCCAAAAAAAGAAGGAAAAAAAAGTCTACTAAAAATCAACATCAAATACATATCTTGTAAGATTAGTAAATTTAGAATTTCTTGGACTTACAAGGAACAAAATTAAATTGGTTTGGGCTACATTTATCATGAAGAAAATATTTTCCCATGAACATGACCCTTTATTGGTAAAACCATCTTGTAAGTTGGAATTATTCTCATCATTTCATGAACATTTCATGATTTATGTTATTGTTGACTTGGTCCCTCAAATTCAATGCACATATGTGCATGTTGGCCAACTTGCAATTCTTATCAAGAAGCATAGATGTGATCAGTAAGCATGCACTTGTTTCACATTTGGCTTGCCACAATGCAAAAGTCATGCACTGAATATTGCTAGATGAACATTGAAATTTGAACAGCGATTTGAGCAATGAAAAGTTTTTCATGATTGTAGAATTGGCTAGAAGGCATTGGACACTACTTATAAATAGAGATAATTTTAAGGGATGAAGCCACTTCATATAAGCTCCAATTCTTTGATCAATTCCTCAACCTACAAGCGTTTGTCTGATAGAACTTAATTTATATATATTTCCTGTTATTATTTTCCCTAATATTTGGTTGATTTCATGATGAAATTAATTGATTTATTTATGTATTGTGTTGTAGATGTTGAAAGTAGAGATTCGAAGGAAAAGTGGTTTAAAAGCAAGATTTTGTGGAGAATCTGACTAGAAGACCTTCTGGTGTTAGGCGTGGGCGCATCAGTGGATTAAAAGTTCAAGTAGAAGACTTTCAGTTGTCTACCGTGGGCACGTCTAAAGCACTAATAGGCTAAACAAAATTTTTATCAAGAAGAGGAGTTTTTTGGGCGACTAAAAGGTAATTAAAGAAAGAAAATATTGCAGCAAAAATTTTAGGAAACAAATATTTTATTTTAGTTAGGAGTAATTTTTCCTATTGTTATTATATTTCCCTTCTAGAATAGAATTTAGTTTTTAGTAAATTTTTTGAATTAGTATACTTATCAAACTTTTCGGAAATAACTTTTGTAATAAAAGGAGAACCCTAGTAGTGCCTAATGAGGAATTTGTAGCTGCATGCACACATCATCTTCTCTCTATAGCATTTCACTCTCTTTTTTCCTTTTTACTTATTTTTTACCATTTATCATGTCTAGAAACTAAACTTCTATTCTAATTGAAGGATAATTGAAGGTTGGTTTTACAACAATTGTGAGACTTATTGTTTTTAATGTTCTTATAAATTCTTGGGCATTTATTTATTTATGCAATTTATTCTTTATGATTGTGTTGTTTAATTGGATAATTGGTATGATTATTCCTTGGTTTGATTGTTTTAGTGAAGTAGCAATTGACATGATTATTACTTGGTAAGTAATTCAATTGTGTTTAGGGATAAACCATCTAATTGAAACAAGTATAGTGTGAGTTTGTTGGTCAGAATTGGGTTTGGTCAAATTCTTAATGCTGTGGGTAAATTGAATTCTATAGTGGTACCTAAATTATTTATCGAAAAGAGAAGTGATTAATGAAGGTCTCTTAATTGCCGACAAAATAAGGAGAAATTGGTTGGTTGGTGGTACTAAGTGACTATAACTAAGTTATTTCTGAATTTATGAGATTAACCTTATGTCAATGACCAATTGAATGAACTAGTTCTAAAATTATTCATTTGACCAGAGCTTGTTAATTATTGAATTTTACCACTTCTAATTCTGCATTAATTACTACATTTAGTTTTAATTTGTTATTTTGCACTTTTAATTTTTCGTATTGTCTAAAAACAACCCCCAAATATTCTATTGAGAGTTAAATCCACAATTTTCTGAAGAGATGACCTGACTCCAGTTATACTACGGAAGTTTTGAGAGCTGGAATTTATTTTTGGTGATTTAACGAAATACCATTATCCTTTGACCAACACAATTCTTATGTTTAAAAGTTTAAATGAGGTTTTATTTTATAAATTCTAAGAATAAATTTTAGTTAGTTTTCTACATATAAATCACAATTTTATATATAGTGTTTACACATGTATTTATGCTATCCATGTGGTTGGTATATTATGTATGAAATTTTCTCCATAAGAAATAGAGAAGTTTGGCTTTACCTCCAACTGTGAGAGTAGGTCACATTGACCAAACAACGTAAATCTTTGTATATATTGTTCTATTTATTTTTATTTTATTTGTTCTCATTATTATTATTTTTTGGACTATTAGATACAACTTGGGGTTCATTTCTAAAAAATTGGTATTAGGCCATTGTTCTGATTCAAACTATTAGCCATCATGTTGGTAAAAGAAAACCACCATTGAAAAGATTGTCAAGATTGTTGATTTTGGTATGTAATAGCTCAAGATTGAAGCCATTCTTATTTAGGATGGATGTGAATTACACTTGATCGAGTGAAGAAAAAGACATTAGAAATATCAATGCTAGAATTTTCAGATCTAAATAAAAGATTAGATCAAATATTATATTAAATCTCTATAATGAGATATCGTAAGAAGTTGTCAGTAAGAGGTTGGCCAAAAGTATGCGAAACAAGTTGAATGGCATGTGCATGAAGAATACCGTGGAGAATCAAATTTATTTGAAGCAAAACCTGTACATGTTAAGAATGATAAAAAATGCAACGATACTCTTATATCTCGATAAATTTGATTATGTTACTATGGATTTGGAGAATGTAGATGTTAAAATTAAGGATAAGGATCAAGTCATATTATTATTATGTTCCTTTCTACAGTTCTTTAACTACTTTTAGGATACTATAATGTATAAGAAAGAATCCATCTTATGTGATAATATAAACCCTGCATTAAAATTTAAAGAACAAATTGATGGTGATATCTTAAAAGAGACTAGCAGAAGCCAGGCAAATAGGCTATTTGTATCCATATATGTTCTGATCGCCAACTCATACTTGATTTGATTACATTTTATTGTAATTTAAAGCATATCTCAAATTAATTTGACTTGACTTTCTTCTGTTTCCCAAGTAACTCTCATCAACTAGCACTAGAACCTATAAGAGTAAGTAGAGTACGTCATCAAATTGAAATTAGTTAGAGCTAAAATCATAAGATACCCCTTATATGATATGAGTTATAGATCCGCAGGCTTTCTCTTTTAGCCATTCGGTTATTATCTTGTAATAATAGGAATCATTGAAGAATGGGATCAAGAATCATTACCCTTTTGACACAAGAAAGGGACTTTTTGAAACCCTTTCTTGTGTTGAAAACTACTCGCAAGACGAATACTCTCTCTTAGCATTATACGTTTCCCGCATTTATCCGTTTTATATAATTGATTATTTCTATTTAATATTTAATCCAATTGGATTCGAGTTTGAGGATCTGAGAATAGTGACTTAAAAAATAATAGATTCAAACGAAAGTGTAAATCTAGACATAGAAATAAAATTTTTAATTTTTGTAAGGAAAAAAGGATACATTAACATTGACTATTATAAATTGAAAATAAGGAAGAAAATAAAATTGAACAAAGTAACAATAACGCTATTGAAGCTAGTGTAATTGTAGATGAGAATAAGGAAATCCACTGTGTGACTACAGATAAGAGTCTTAACTCTAATAACGAGTTAATTCGGGTTATTCTTACCACATAAATCCCTATAGGTATTGTTTTTCCACTTACTCATTTAAGAATTTTCTAAATTTGGGTTTCAAATTGACCAAAATCTGACTTTGAATCTCAACTTCATTAATGGCAATTTTATAATATTTTTAGGGTATTTGTAATAATATCAAGTCTTATTCTTATTTTAACATTTTTCATTTTCAGGAGTTTGAACCCCGTTTAACAAAGGGCCAGAGAAACTTTCTAATTATGGATAAGTTTCATCATCAAGAGAGAAATAGTTTAGATTACTAGTTATGACCCCTAAATATATATCCACTCAGTGATAAAGGAGGTAGGGTTGACGAGATAGCCAAGAGCCTTGTCTAGAAGCAGCCACCCTTAAAAGAATGCGTAATAGTTTACTGATTGAGTACTCTTGCGCCGAAGATGACCAGAGATAAGTGATCTACTGAAATTGTGGGATGTAATAGCACTGGAATACTAAATTATGGTAACGGTCAAGGCTTATGAAGAAGAAACTACACAGAACGCGCCCTTTACTTTTAAAATATAATTGTATCTGTTTTAAACCCTATTTTATAATTAAGGAGATATTCAATATTTGAATATTACTAAAAATTTTAATAGAAAGGCTAACCCGTGTTTGTGTATTATTATTTTGCCATTTGTTTTTTTTTTATTTGGTACATCCAAATCGAATTTTACCATCCCATAAAATCTAATATACAGAATAAGTAAACGGAACCATCCCATCAGAATAATAGATGGGATTGTAGTCTCTCCCTATGTGTTGTTTAAATTTTTAATAAAATTCACATTTGACATTCTCCTCAATTCAAATTTTCAATATATTATTCAAATAACACTTACATTTTCAATATACGTAATTTTTTAAAATTCTCTACAAATATTTAATTATTATTTTCATTCTTTAATTTAACACAAAATAATTATATTTTTCAAATAATAAATTTCAATTTTATTTTTAATAAAAAAATAATGCTATATTGTTTCAATAGTAACATACCCGCGCGCGTGCATTGACTAGTTAATTAGAGAATTGTGAAAACTCAGTTAGCTACGTGGTGGCTATGAATAACACAATTCAACCTATGTTCGGGGGAGCCTTTTTTTTTTGGGAAGAATGTAAATGTATTAATAATTCCAAAAAGGTTACAAAATGAGGTTCGGCAATAAAGACAAACCCCACTGTGGGAGGCCAATATACGCCGAAAATCGTGGCATGATCATTACAAAAGAAGTTCACCAAAAGGTAACCATCTCTAATAAAAAGCCTATTCTATAGAATCGGCAACACTTAGCTCGTCGGGCACCCAATGAGGAAACCAGCAATCCATTAGCCATCCATTGGACAGGACGTTGAGGAGGTCGGCCAGCCGTGTATTACCCGTCGGGTAAACAACCGTACAGTATTCTTCAGTCATCAGCCATCAAGCATCAGTATAGTTTAGCTAGGTGAGTAGCTCTCATCACTTGGAATTTGATCTTATCCACTATATGGGACCAGCAAACCTGTTTATCCTCAAATAGTAGCATATTCCGAGCTTCCCAAATAAAGTAGATGGTAGCTGCCAAGGCGATGCATCTGGATTTACCAAGAGTACCGGAGTGTCTTCTCCCGCGAGATAACCAG
Organism: Gynochthodes officinalis; assembly: GCA_020080225.1. Taxonomy (NCBI): domain Eukaryota; kingdom Viridiplantae; phylum Streptophyta; class Magnoliopsida; order Gentianales; family Rubiaceae; genus Gynochthodes; species Gynochthodes officinalis. The sequence goes on from CM034622.1 coordinate 13,144,762, forward strand.
TGAGTGGCACTTCTTAGAGAGATGAAATTCCTTGGGATGTGCATCCATAGTCTAATTTCGGTCCAAACCCGGCAGGTGAAAGGGCAAGAGAAGAAGAGATGGCTGCTGGATTCATTAGAGGCACGGCAGAGACGGCAGACAGAGCCTAGGTTGAAAAATGGAGCTCTATCGAGTGTGAGTAGTTTGGATCTGATGGCTAGCCAAGAAATAAATGACCATCGTGGATAGATGAGTTGAAAATCCTTTACCAATTACCAATTATATATGTATGTGGAAAATACTATCCATTTCCTCACATTTATCCATGTATATTGATTCTATAATTGTAAGTACACAACGTATAATTATCTAAGTAATTTTATTTTTTACCACCAGTAATTTTATCCCAATTTAATTGTTTCATAAGTTATTTGAATTTATCTTTCAATTACAGACAACTACTAACAAGTTACTTGTATATTTATTTGATTGTTCAATTATCTTTTAAAATTTTTAATTTACAAATCTCTAAAGTCTCAATTATTTATCTTATATTTCAATTATAAAAAAAAAAGAAATTTTTTACTTATTCAATGTTTATATTTTAAGTCACCATTCGTCACGCATTGTGCTCCCCACTTCTCTATGCATTCAGAAAAAAAAGAAAAAAGAATAGAACTCTTTTATATCCCATCATATGATAATTCTTTTTTTTAATCTATATGTTAACATGTTCAAAAATGGGATGTTTCAAGAATTTGGGTCAGAAAAATATTTGGATAAAATTCAATTACATTCCATAGTACTATAACACATTTTTTTTTCCTGATTGTTTTGACGTGAGATTTTTGGAGATTTTGATTTAGCATTTATTATCACACAAAATTGAATAAAAATAGGCTCACCCATTCTTATCATCTCTTTTATCTTCATTCAATTTTTAAGTGGTTAAAAACAAAAAAATTTCATGAGTGTTATGGTTTTTTTTTTTTTTGGTTATCTTTCCAACAATGGGGCCAGGGTAATGGTGGGTTATGAGAAGAGTGTGGTGTTTAGTGCACTGAATTTTTGAATTTTGTTTTGGACTTTGTGAATTTTTTTTTAGTGGTCGGCGTTAGTCAGTTTTTGAGTTCCTCGTATGGACAGACGAGTTTTGTAGTTTTGGGGATAGCTGCTGCTGAAGTCGAACGTCAGTAGTTGTTTAGTTCGCGATGGTATTGGTGCGACTTCCTTACGGAGGGGTAGTGGTCCTTGGTAGGAGAGGCAATGTTGAGTCGTATCAGTGAGGTTTCCCTACTGAAGGATTATGGAGTTTTAGTTTGGGAGGAGGGTCAAGCACGATGTAACGTAGCGTAAGGCCGCGCATGGGATAGGAGGGATAGATCAACGCAGAACCACACTACACGGATTTTTGTGGTCCGTTTCTTCTGATCCTACTGAGGGGAGCTATATACACAGAGGCCGGCAAGCTAGGGTGTTCTTTTGATCTCTTAGTTAGATAGTGGCTAGGAGGTACTGGTCCCACTGTGTCTTGGGTGAGGTTATGCTGGTCTCGTTTAATTAGGAGAAAACAGCCTTAACCAACCCCTACTAGGTTTAAGTTAGCTGTGTTAGGGCCTGTCTAGTGAAGGCTCTGCCTTCTCGGGTCGCTACTTATACTGTATTAATATGGGAATTTTCACCTTAATATAATTAGTTTCTTTTGGACAAAAAAAAAAGATTACATTTGGCAAAAATTGAAAAGATTGAATATGAGGTATCAAGTTGATTCTTTTTTTCTATTTATTTCTATGATATTTATTATTACTGCACTACACAGATTTCCATGGTCCGTTTCTTCTGATTCTGCTGAGGGGAGCTGTGTACGTAGAGGCCAACAAGCTAAGGTGTTCTTTTGATCTCTTAACTAGGTAGTAGCTAGGAGGTATCGATCCCACTATGTTTTGGGTGGGGTTATGCCGGTCCTGTTTAATTCGGGGAAAATAGCATTAACCAACCCCTACTAGGTTTAGGTTAGTTGTGTTAGGGCCTGTCCAATGAAAGCTATGCCTTTTCAGGTCGCTACTTGTATTGTATTAATTTAGGAATTCCCACGTTAATATAATTAGTTTCTTTTGGACAAAAAAAAGGAAAATAGATATAAATGGCTTCTTCATAATTATGTTACTTTCATAATTATAATTCAATATATATATATATACACACACACACAAACACACACACATGAACTAGAGTGATAATTAGTTCCATATTTATTTTATTAGTTGTGAATGACCAAATGATATTGAATTCGGTTTTCCTTTTGAATGTATCAAATACTCTAGAGATGACCCCTTGAACCCTTTAAAGCCAATTTTGACGTTAAGAATTTTTTTTTTTTTTGATGTTGACAATTTATTTTCATTCTTTAAGTAAGTACTTATTGTTTAATTTGATAATATTTTACTACATCGAATAATAGTTTTATTACATACATGTATTATTTAGTATTTATTATTAAAATTATTTTTACTTTTAGTTTAGAACTATACAAAAAACTTCATAATTGAAGTAATAATCTCAAAAAAAAAAATAGAACTAAACAAATAACTTCATGATTGAAGTAATAATTTTCTATTCATTTGAATGAGATAAACATTGGTTGGAAAATAATGTTGATATAATGTGACAAAAGAAGTTTTATGTCTATAATAATAACTTCATGATTGAAGTAATAATTTTCTATTCATTTGAATGAGATAAACATTGGTTGGAAAATAATGTTGATATAATGTGAGAAAAGAAGTTTTATGTCTATAATAATAACTTCATGATTGAAGTAATAATTTTCTATTCATTTGAATGAGATAAACATTGGTTGGAAAATAATGTTGATATAATGTGAGAAAAGAAGTTTTATGTCTATAATAAAGAATAAAGTTAATTCAAAGAACTTGACAATTTTGTAGGGTTGTTCAAAACAAAGGATCGAATTCGAACTTAATCCAATCCGATCCATGTGTGGATTGTGATATGAAACCGATCTGAACAACTCGGATCATGTCAAATTTCGGATCGAGTTGGTTTTGATCCGATTCAATTAGGATCTCTCTCTCTATTCTTTTCATACATAATATTAATTTGAAATTAATATTTTTATGTAAAAAATTTTCCATTTTTATGTGAAGGTTATAAATAATTTTCATTTGAATATTTTAATTTGTGTATTTTCACGTAACTATTTTAATTTTTTTTGTCACAAAATTGACTAACTTTAACTAAATACATTGATTCCCATGTTATAACTAATGTTATTTATTTTTGGAGAAAAAAGAGTTATATATATTTTTTTCACTTCGATCAAATTGGATTAGTCCTAATCTAATCTGAGATGCAAAATTGATCCGATTTGATCTGAAATTTCAAACCTTTGGATTTAAGTGATTGCAAACCTCAAGGCTTAGGTGATGCTAGGCCTCAGGAGATTGGTGATATTATGCCTCAAAATGGTGTAAATATAAGGTGTCAAGTTATGTTGAGAAAGAACACAATCATCACAGTAGTAATGAAAATGAGAATGATGAGGCTCTTGACTCAAATGTAGATTTTGATAGCATAAATAATTCTTATGAGGATGAGAGAAGAAAAGAAAATTTGTTTAACCCTAAAGATTTATCGATCCTTCACTAGAGTTTGGAAATCAATTCAATAGTTTAAAAAAGTTTAAAGATAATTTTAGGAGTTGGAAAATTAAAAGGGTTAGACCATTTAAGTTTGTAAAAAATAATAAGGGAATGGTTAAAACTATTTGTCCATTTAAAACTAAAAAATTAGCATGTGATTGAGAGATCAAAGCCAGAAATACAAGGGATGATAGAATTGTCCAAATTAGGTATTTTGAATAGAAAAATAAGTGTGGGTTTAAGTACCAGTACAAGTACAAGTTTACCAAATCAAATTGGGTAGTGAAAAAATATACTAAGATCTTGAGAGAGAACTTTATAATAAATACTATGAGTCCTAGGAATCAAGTGAGAGGAAGGTTTTGAATATTATTCAAGGTTTAAAGGCTGATCAATATAACTTTCTACATGCATATAGTATGGAGATACTTGGAGCCAATTGAGGATTCAGTATGATAATGAAGATGGTTGATGGTTATAATGAATAGGTTTAGGGTTTAAGTACAAGGACAAGTTTGTCAAATCCAATTGGGCAGTAAGGAAGTACATAGAGATTTTGAAATATAACCCTAAAATAGATACTTTGATTTTTAGAAATCAAATGATGAAAGAAAATAGGATTTGTTTTGGTCAGAGGGGGAGGTTTGGTGGCGAAGGGGAGGGGGGAATCAATGGCATAGAGCTAAGAGGAAGACTTTAAAACCCATCCAAGGTCCAAAAGCTAATAAATACAACATTTTACATGCATATAGTGCAGAAATACTTAAAACTAATGCAAGATCCACTGTGATAATGAAGATGGTTGGTGGATAAAAAGCAAGGGTTATAAGGCAACATAGATTTGAAAATATAGGCGTATGTTTCAATGGGGTCAAACAAGGGTTTATGGCTAGGTGTAGAAATTTATTAGGTTTGGGTGGTACTTTTCTAAATTGCCCTTTTGGATGGATCCTCTTGACTGCTGTAAGTATTGGTCCAAACAACGGCTAATTCCCTATAATTTATGCAGTGTTAGAGGGTGATAAATCCAATGAGCTTCGTTTTTTAAGTCTATTAAGAGATGATTTGTAGATTGAGATAGATTAAGAATAGATTATATGAGTGATAAGTAGAAAGGGTTGATTCAAGCTCACAAGATTGTGATCCCTATGTCTGACCATAGGTTTTGTGTTAAGTATCTTCAATGAATTGGTTAGTTGTTGGTTATAAAAGGAAGGCACTTAGAAAAGCTTTGTGGGCTACAATTAAAGGAACAACACAACTCAATTTTTGCAAAAAGGAGTACTGTTCAAGTTGGAATATTGAAGTAGCAAGGTGCGTGGATGATGAGATTTTAGAATATAAGAACCAGCCTATGATTACAATACTTGAGAGGATCAAAATATGTATCATAGAAAGGATGCAAGAAAATAAAGACAATGATAGAACCAAATGGGTTCAAAAGGCAATTTGTCCTAAAATTTTTGAAAGAGTGCTGAAGAATAGTGATAAAGCATACTTACGGGTGCCTCATAAGTCTAATGATGACGATATAGAAGTTTTGTGTGAGTAAGGAGAGATATGCTATTAATGTGAAGGAGAAGAGTTGCACATGTAGAAGATAGGAGGTGATAGGAATCCCATGTGTCCATGTAATTTCATCCATATGAACAGCGAATGAGAAGCCTTTAAATCTTTTTTTTTTTAGGAGCCTTTAAATTGTTTGCATGAACTTATAGCTTAGATAAATATGTAAAATGCTATTCCCATTGCATACTCTCCCTTAGTGGGCATCATGAGTAGCTAACTCTGATTTAGTGAATCCACTATCCCACTTTATATAGTAAGGCTTCTGACAAACTAAAGAAAAATAGAAGATGGAATTAGCTCTCTATTTCAAATTATCATGATTGGCAGATGGAGAACTACTACAATGATGATGAGTGCACATTCCTTGAGCAAAAAGGCAAGATAGAATGAAAAAGGCATGAGACACGATCGAGGATGCTAAGATGGAGAGAATAGCCATGGATGAAGGAGTGATGTGTGGAAGGAATAGTATGAGTCACACAACGACAACAACTATTGTGATAATCCCCTTGGTGTGAGAACAAAAAAGAACGTCAAAAGGTCTCACATCAATGACATCCCTAACATTAGCAAGCAACTGCAAGATCACATCCAGAATCTACTAGGGTTGGATGACGAGGATGATGTACATTCACCATTCGCGCTTCGTATTGCTAATTTCCCCAATCTAATAGGTTTCAAGTTGTCAAAAAGGATAAAGTCATCTAATAGAGATTCTAATCCCTTAGACCACTTGTCCTGCTTTTAAGTAGGCAATGAAATTTAAAAATGCCCTAATAGAACCAATGTGGAAGGCCTTTTCTATCTACTTGAAGGGTAATGCCCATCTCTGGTTTGACAATTTGTCCAAAAGGTAATGTCTCGTCTTTCAAGAAACTAGCACAATTCTTCTACACTCATTTCTTCTAGGGGAAGAAATTTAATAAGATACTTGTGGATTTAATGAATATCAAGTAGAGAAAGGATGAGTTGCTAAAGTTCTACATGGAATGATATAAGAATGAAAGTTTGCAAGTGGAGACTCACATTGAGTAGTTAGTGATCTCAACTTTTATGAATGGGTTAAATCTTGACAATAATTACACCTAGTTGGCTCGAGATACTTCTAACAACGTCCAAACTTTATGGTAGATGGTCCAAAAATATACTAAAAGGAAAGAAGCCAATTGGCGAAAAAGGAAAAATGATAAAAATGAGAAGGAATAACTACAAGAGGGTCTTAAAGGCGAGGGCAACCAGAGTGAAGTTTGAAGTGCATTTGATAGGCTTAACTACAACCAAGGTAGGTTGGAACCTTGTATTCAAGACAAAAACTTAACACCGTGATGAAGAGACATATTGAGATCCTGGCCATCCACAAAGATATCTTGAGACATCTGGTGCCATTAACTACAATCCTGCACAAGCCACCTCATCGTTTGTGGTTTCCTTTCCACAGTAATCACAGTTTTGATACCAAGGATTGCAATGATTTGAGGAAGGAGATGAGGATTGTATTAAAAACAGCATGCTGTAGTAGTATATTCAAAGGTGGCAACTGTGTTATGATAGACTTCAACCTCCGTAGGAAGGTCAAGGAGGTAGATACAATTTCTGCGGCAGAGGTGGTGGCTAGTACTAAAGAGGACAAGGTGCTCTTTAGACTTTTACATATAAAAAGTAGAGATAGGAACACACCCCAAATCAGCAACATCAAATGAATTCTAAACAGCAACAACCACAACATAACCCCTAGAACAATAGTAATGTCACAGACATAATCCATGTCATTTTTGGGGTATATCTAGAGGGATAATCACACTCTGTTAAAAAGGAAAATGTCAGGTGAATCCCCCTAATAACTGGCATAAGAGGTTCAAACCATCCGAGATCATCCCCTTTTTTGAAGAAGATGAAGTGCCTTAGATTTGTCCACACAACAATTCTTTAGTGATTAAAAAGCCATAATAGCAAATAAAGAGGCACAAATAGTATATGTTGATGACGAAAGTGTCATGAATGTCATGTACATAAACTGTCTCTAAAAGTTAGGCATTGATTTCAAAACTTTGAGACCCACAAATATGCCTTTGTTCACTTTTGTTTATAAGGTGGCGTACTCGTTGGGAATCATTACATTGGTTGTCACTGTTGAAAACTACCCACCGAGATAAAACAATTATGATGGACTTTTATATAGTGGATTCATCCTTGCCTTTCAATACCATAATTGTAGATCTTGGATGAACAAAGCCAAGGTCATTTGATTTCCCTATCATCTGGTGCTGAAATTTCTAATAGACTACCAGGTGGCTTCCACACGAGGTGACCAATTCATGGCACATGAATGTATGTGGATCGTGTTAAAAAGGAAAAGAGCTGAGACTAGGGGAATGCATTCAATCTAAATAATGAGTAATTGAAAATTAATCACAAAGTTGCACCTTGAGAAAATTAACCCACCCGAGACTAGGTGAAATAAGTGAACACTAGCAATCTTAGGGCCACACTTTAGCAATGTAAAGACATTAAACATTTGGATGAGGTGCAATAGGTGCCAGAGATATAGATGAGGCTTAGTAGGTCCCAGTTAACAATGAGCATCCTGATCGGGTAGTTCAAATAAGAACCTCATAACCGACTAAGGTAAAGAAAAAAATCATCAGTTTACTCTAAAAATATAAAGAAGTATTTTTCTGGAACACAAAAAACATGCCTAGAATACCTCTTAGATTGATGACTCATAAGTTAAATATTGATATAGGATGAAACCTGTCTAATAAAAGAAGAGAAACTTTGCCCCAAGAGAAATAAGATTTTCAACAAAGAGGTGAACAAGTTGTTCAAATCAAACATACTAAAGAAGGTGTTCTCTTTGACATGGCTGGCTAACCTAGTGCTAGTTAAGAAACCCGATAACATTTGGTGCATGTGTATTGACTACACTGATTTGAACAAGCACAACCTTAAGGACTGCTATCCATTACCTGCTATAAATCAAAAGGTGGAAACAATCTCATGATATGAAGTCCTAATATTCTTGGATGCATATAAGGGGTACCATAAAATTCCCATGGAGGAGAAAGATGGGGAGAAAATCACCTTCATTACTGATATGAATGTCTACTAGTACAAAAAGATGTAGTTCAGGTTAAAAAATGCTGGAACCATATATTAGAGATTGTTCAACCATATTTTTTTCTAAGAAAATAGATAAGAATATGAAAGTTTATAGTCGATGATATGGTGATAAAAAAACAAAAAAGTTTGAGACGCGTAAGCAAACTTAGAGGAACCCTAGAAATTATGAAGCAGACATGTATGTGTTTGAACCCCAAAAACAACACTTTTGGAGTTGACTTGGGAAAATTCATGAGAAACATAGTTTTCAAGCAGGATATTGAGGCTAACTTGAAAAAGTAAAGGCTATTGCTAAAATGGCACCTCCTTGCATAGTAAGAAATGTTTAGAAGCTAATGAAATACTTGGTGACATTTAATAGGTTCATATCTCGGTCTGCAAAATGTCCACCTGCCTTTGTTACAGATACTCTGCTATATCAAGAATTTTAAGTGGACTATAGAACACCAAAAAGGTTTTTGAGAAGTTAAAAATCCATTTGCCAAGTCTATTAGCATTAATTGTGCCTCGTTCCAAAGATTTGCTATTCTTATATTTGGTAGCTTTAGACAATGCCGTCAGTGCAATGTTAGTACGAGATGAAGTCAACATCTCGAAATTGGCATGTTATATTAGTAGAGCCTTGCATTGATTCGAGACTCACTATCTTCTAATCAAGAAGTTGGTTTAGCCCTAAGTTAACACTACTAGAAGGTTAAGACCTTACTTCTAGGCACAACCCATCTGCATACTAACAAATCTAACCTATTACATCGATACCTTTCAGACTTGAAGCTTTAGGAAGATTAGCAAAGTGAGCTATCAAACTAGGAGCATGATATGAGGTACTAGGCCCAAGGTGCCATTAGGGGGTAGGCTTTGGTAGATTTTATAATATAGATGCCCACTGACTCACTAAACTCATCCTTGGCAAGCGACATACAGGTAAACTCCTGGACACTATATGTTAAAGAGCCTTAAATGAAGAAGGAAGTAAAACTGAATTACGTTTTTGTCCCGAGAAAATAGAAGTTACATATGCATTACATTTCAAATTCAAAGTAACTAACAATGAAATAGAATATGAAACATTGATTATAAGACTAAAGTTAACTTAACAGATGAAGGCAGACAATGTCCAAGCCCTCAATGACTCCTAGGTAGTGGTCAAACAAGTGAAAGGAACATATGAAACCAAGAAAGAGTAGATGAAGAGATATCTCAACAAGGTGCGTCAATTTAGCCAAAATTTCAAAAATTTTAGCATTAGCACATACCAAGGTCTAGGAACAAGTGGATCCATCTGCTAACTAATTTAACCTCGCCAACATTCTGCTACCTTGAGAAACAAAAGTATTATCAAATCTTTAATTTTAATTGCGACAAATAGATACATTGCATTGAAGTTTAAACCTTATGGTCACTGGCCATTTAAGACATGGGAAGAACCGTCTTTCTATATTGGTTTTCTTGGTACGAGCTTGGCAGGCCTACCACAATTGCAATATGTGGTTGAGTCTTCGATTACTCTTGTAGGTTCTTCACTAGAGTCTTACTTCATTGTTGGGTCAATTATTGAATAAGATTATGGTTGATGTCTTTTATATAGTAGGTCAAAATTGAAAATTTACCGTTAAAATAAGTCTCTAGTTAATGATCTTTATTTTAAGAGGAATAAATTAAGTTGACTAATAGAAGCATGCTCCATATGTGACCAAAATTTTTAACCCTTTTTAATTTGCCATTATTTGTCCAAAATATGAGTAAAATTGATAGATAAAAGATTAAAAGTGTCAACATAAAAAGATGTAGGACCAAAAGTGATAGGCAATAAAAGACGAGGAATTAAAAATGTAGTTTTTTTCTTATTTTCACCATTGAGAAGTTCTTTGAGTCCAATTTCACTGTCCTTGCCCTGTAATTGTAAGAATTTTTCTATGTGGATTTATATTAATTAATGTTTTTTTAGGCCTAGTTGAATTATCTTAGATATAAAGTCTTTTAATTAGTCTAATATGGGACTGGCTTGTCTGGGCTATAGTTGGTCTGGCCCGTGATTAGGGGGTTAAGGTTTAATTATAAATATCAGTTAAGTTCCCTCCTCTAACCCTAATTTTCAGAAACGCTATTTACTCATAAAGGTCACGAGAGAAAGAGGTACTTATCAAAGCCAGTTCATACAGGGAGTCATAGAGGGGAAGAATCTAGCCACGATCAATCTTGTTTCCGCATACAGTTATGGATCAAAGGGCTGGTATATTATTCTTCACTTTTATCTCTATATTCTAATCATGTATATGTTTGATCCTTTAGGTTTATGCTGTTTTGGCTAACATGTGGTATCAGAGCATACATAAATCATTATTAGAATATTTTATGCTTTATTTTGTTGTTTAACCCTATATTCAAAACGATCTCGTTGAGATGAGTTTGATAGTAGCTGGCACAACCCTATCCAGTATCGCAGCTTAGGAAAAGGGCAATTGAATTTGCTTACTATCCATGCAGCGATCCATTGATGATCATCTTAAGGGAAGCTTGCCAGTTAATTGCACTGCTAAGCAAATGATGGAGCACCTATCAGACATGTATCGGGTTTCATCCAATACAAGATAGGGGTCCTTCCACAAACACTTTACAACATGAGGTATGATGGTACTAGTGGAGTTAGGGATTATGTCTTAAAGATGGTAAATTTACAGAGTAAACTTGAGGCACTTAAGATCACTATTCCTACTGCTGTGATTGTCCATCAGGCTCTCAATTCCATTTCACTTAATTTCAGGATTATAAAGACAAATTACAATTCTCGGAATGAGACCTGGTCCATAAGTGATCTTATAGTCAAGGTGGTGACAGAGGAGGGGAAATTGAGAGATGAAAAGGGACATCAAACCATGCATGTTTCTAGTGCTAGTGGTAAGTGGGGGTAAGAAACCCAAAATTTCTACCTATAAAAGTACTCCTAAGACCACCAACAACACTCAGAAGACAGGCCCAAAGAAGGTATCTATTAATAAATTTGATTGTTGTTTCTTCTGCAAAAGAAAAGCTCATGCAAAATTTTTTTATGACAAATATAAGGCTTGGTTAGCCAAGCGTGAGGCTATAGGTAATGATTTTTTGGCTTTGGTTTGTGAATCTAATATATCTCAAGCCAATCTAGTTTTTTTTTGTGGCGAGAGAGCGGTGCAACTAATCATGTTGTAATAACCATACAGGGGTTCAGAAACTGGAGGAGGCCAAATCAAGATGTATCAAGCCTGATAGTAGGAAACAATGAAAAAGTTGACATTAAGTTCGTGGGAGATGTCATCTTAATATTAAATTCTGGTTATAATTTAATGTTAAGGAACACTTTCTGTGCACCTGCCTTCAGAAAGAATTTAATTTCTATTTCAAGTTTGGACAAATGTGGCTATTCCTTTGAAATAAAGAACAATACTGCTTTTATGTTTTTTAATTCAAATAAACTTAGTAGTTGCATTATGTCTTATGGATTGTATAGATTATGTTTATCTCCCAATGATATATATGTCACTTGTATGGCTGAAAAAATTATTTCCAAAAAGGCATTTACTTTAGGAATAGTCTTATACATTGTGGCATAAGAAACTAGACCACATCTCTAAGGAAAAAGTAGAAGGGTTGATAAAGGCTATCATCCTACCTACTCTTAAAGGTGACTTAGAGGATTGTGTAGACTGCTATAAAGGTAAGATGACTAAAATTAAGAAGAAGATAGCAGTTTTGATCTCTTAGAAATCATTCATACTGACATTACTGGTCCATATACAATGACGATGTATAGAAATTTTTATTTTATCACTTTTATTGATGACTATTCCCGATATGGATATCTATACTTGATTAAGGAAAATCTGAGTCTCTTCGCAAATTCAAGATATTTCGGACTGAAATCGAGAAACAGTTGGGAAAAGTTATCGAAGTTGTCAGGTTTGATAGAGCTGGTGAATATTATAGTAAGCATGGCGATGCTGGACAGTTTAAAGGGCCATTTGCCAAATACCTAGAGGATTTTGGGATTATAGCTCAATTCACCATGCTTGGCAGTCCTGAACAAAATGGTGTGGTCGAAAGACGAAATCGCACCCTCATGGACATGATGAGAAGTATGGTAAGTAGGAGTAATTTGCCTGAGTTTTTATGAGAAGAAAACCATCTCTCTACATTCTAAATAAAGTTTCTACCAAAACTATTCAATTAACAACTTTTGAGTTATGGATGGGATGTAAACCTAACCTAAACCATCTTAGGGTTTAGGGGTGTCTTGCAGAGGTAATGTTGTATAATCTAACATTAAGTAGGTAGGAATCTAAAACATTAAGGTGTTATTTTGTATCTTATCCATATCATTCAAAGGGATACAAGTTTTATAACCCAAATGGAGGTACAAGAATTGTAGAATCACAAACAACTAAGTTCTTGGAATTAGATGTGGCCAAAGAGAATACTTGTTCTCAGACCATCAAGGATGATAGTGTGGCAGAGACCATTGCAGCACATTCTTTACCTATATAGACTATTGTGGAACCTAGAGCACTACATACAGTTATGGAGCCTTCTACATCACAACCTAATTCAGTGAGAGTTGAGGATAATGTCATTGAGCCTATGCCTAGTGATACTCCTCAACCTCATCAAGAACAGAATGAGGCTTTGATAGCTCCACTCAGGAAGTCTACTAGAGAGAGATGATCTGCTATACCGATAGACTACATGCTCTATCTTGGAGAGCATGATTATGACATTGGCTGTGTGATAGATCAAGTGACTTATACAGAGGTTGTTTCTTGTTCTCAATCAAATCTGTGGATGGATTCCATGAAGGATAAAAGGCAATCTATGAAAAATAACAATGTCTAGGAACTTGTTGAGTTACCTAAGGGATGCAAGCCCATTGGCTGCAAATGGGTATATAAGACCAAAAAAGACTCTAAAGGAAAGATAGAGAAGTTTAAAACTAGATTGGTAGCCAAGGGATTCACTCAAAGAGAAGGATATAGAGTATGAAACGACTTTTTCTCTAGTATCTTCTAAGGAATTTTTTAGAGTGGTCATGGCATTAGTAGCTCATCTAGATTTGGAGCTACACCAAATGGATGTTAAAACGGCTTTTCTAAATGGAGACCTTTATGAGGAGGTCTATATGGTTCAGCCTGAAGGCTTTGTATCTAATGATTTGAAAGAGCTTGTGTGTAGGCTTAAAAAGTCTATCTATGGAGTTAAACAGGCTTCTAGATAATGGTACTTAAAGTTTCATAGAGTTGTAACATCATCTGGTTTTGTTGAAAATAAGATAGATCAGTGTGTATATAGAAAGGTCAGTGGGAGAAATTTCATTATTCTCATACTATATGTTGATGATATTTTGCTTGCCAGTAATGATCACAACTTGTTGCATGAGACAAAGCAAATATTATCACATAGTTTTGATATGAAAGACCTTGTTGAGGTGTCATTTGTCCTCGGCATAGAGATCCATAAGGATCATTCTCACAATTTATTGGGCTTATTTTAGAGGGTTTATATAAACCATGTCTTGGAATGATTTAGTTTGCATGATTGCAAGCCAGGAATTGTTCCCGTCATCAAGGGTGATAAACTGAAAAAGTCTCAGTGCCCTCAAACGGATGATGAGAAAGCCCAAATGAAAAATGTACCTTATGCTAGTGCACTAGGGAGCATTATGTATACTCAAGTATGTACTAGACCAGACATTACTTATGCAACTGGTCTTCTGGGCAGATATTAGGCAAACCCAGGAAATGATCATTGGGTAGCTGCTAAGAAGGTTTTAAACTATTTAAAGAGGATAAAAGACTACATGCTAACATATAGACATGTTCAGGACCTTGAGCTAGTAGGGTATACGGATGCAAACTTTGCTGGCTACGAGAATGATATGAAATCGACATCCAGTTATGTCTTCAAGTTAGCAAGTGGTGTAGTATCCTGGAAAAGCGAGAAACATAAGACAATTTTGTCTTCTACTATGCAGGCAAAGTAGATAGTATGCTTTACAGCTACTACTCAAGCTATTTGGCTCTGTAATCTCACAAAGGAATTAGTTGTATTTGATTTTGTGGATAGACCTATACAGCTGTATTTTGACAATAATTCAACAGTATTAGTCATTAATAATCATAAAGGTCTCAAGGAGTCCAAACATATGGAGATCAAGTTCTTGACTATCAAAGAAATAGTATAGAATGGTGGCATAACAGCAAAGCATATTTTCACAAATGATAAGGTCGCAGAATCACTAGCAAAAGGACTTTGCCCATTTGTGTTAGAAAGACATGTTGAAAGTATATATGGTGATGAGAATCAAATATTCACAAACTTAACTATGTGTTTTTCATGCTTCTTCATAGATTTCATTGAGATATGCTATGTTTATAAGGGAAATCACAGTATACTTGTTGATTCTCATCTTTTACTCTTTTTGTAGGAAAAAGAGGAGAAAAATCAGCCATCTTCTGGAATTCATAAATCTTGATGCAAACGTCCAAATGAGATGATTGAAGATGCTATGGAACGCTGAAAAAGAGAGAAAAAACTTTTGTGAAGAAATTTTTCTTAAATTCTAGAAGCAAAGGGACCAAAACTGGACAAAAGCAGAACAAGGCGTGAACTAAAAAAGAGGCGGACAGAAATTTTGGACCGCCACGGTGGTCAGCCTGCGACTGCAAATGTGGAGTTTGCACTTCGAGTCCCGCATATTTTTGAAGCTTCACAATTGTTCCCCAATTTTCCTACTTGTATAAATACCCCATTTTGTGTAGAAAAACGAAGAATTAGATAGTTAGGGTTAGTTTGAGATATTTTTCATATTTTCCCCAACTCACAAACGTGAGTTCTTTTGGGGTCTAGGGTTTGGCTCTTGTGGCTAAGAAAACTTCAATATTTGGAGCTAACCTTGCTTGTAAAGCGTAGGAATTGGTTGGAATCACCGTTCTTTTGATTAAGGGGAGTATTTCTTTCAATTCCTTGTGCTCTCAATGATTATATCTTCTTGTGGTTGTTGTTTGCTTGAAGTCATGAGTGGCTAAATTGTCTTGGGTGATTCTTGGTGCTTGATGTAAAGGTTAGGTTTATTTTGATTCCTTGTGGGTTGTAGAGTGACAAGCTTGTATTAATTAAAGTCTTCCTACTTGTATTAAATGAATGACATGCATTGAATGTGGCCACATTTAGTGTGTGTTCTTGGTGTTTGTGTGTGTTTTAGGACATGCATGAATTTAGGCCAAAAGTAAGAAGAACTACTTAGCATTCACTCAAATTTAGGTGTTTGAGACAAGAAGTAACCACCACATGAGGTTAATTGTGCATTAAAATTGTGTGGAAGCCATAGGTTTTAGTGTGCACAAGGTAGAAGTGAAACCAAAAGGAGATCTTCTATCCTTTAATTCCATTGAGACCGAAAGGAGATATGGAGTGAAAAATAGGTGGCTTTCTTAGATTAAATACTTAAACTAGGGAATGTGAAGTAGTTGGCTAAAACATCTAGGGCTAAAATTGTGCATTAGAGTTGTGTGGAAGCCATAGGCGCTAATGTGCACTAGGTGGGGATGAGACTAAAAGGAGATTCCCCATTCTACAACTCCGATGAGACCGAAAGGAGATTTGGAGCAAACGGATGTAGTAACTTAGTTATGTTGCTCTAAACTCGGTTGCCCTTGGGAGTCGAAGTGGCCTACTCTTGCACTGAACCCAAGGATCACCCTCCTTCCTCAATTGTGTGTTTCTCTCCTTGTTTTAGTTTAGTTGTTTAACTTAGCATTTAGATTCTAGTATTCCCATTTATTTGCATACTTTTCTTCATACTTCTTAGTTAAATACCACTTTTTATGTCATTGCATTAGGTAACATAGATAGCAAATAATTAATTGCACTTAAATTCTTGTTTTGTCCCCTTCCCTGTGGAAAATGATCCCTAAACTTTATTACAATTGATTAAGTGGGGTTTAGGTGTAAATTTTTGTGAGTTTGAGCTATATTTTGACACACTTTTTCATAAGTGAATTAAATGATAACTCCTAAGTTAAGATATTCTTGTTATCTTATCCAATTATTGGGAAATTTAGCCTTATCTAGCTTGATTTGCAATTTTGTAGGAAGGAAACTGCTTGGAGAAAGATAAGGACCGAAAAGATTGGTTGCGTCAAAAAGAGTCACGATTTTGTTGGAGAAAAGAAAGGGACTTGGTTGATAATGCCATGGCGTGTAACTTGTCATGCCATAGCATGGAGTAAGTTGGCAGAATTACGGAAAAGGAAAAGATCATGCAAATCAGATCATTCAGATCAGACGAACGAGTTTTACACGATATTGACTTCTAGCCGTTATGGACCAGAACAAGTATAAATAGAGGAGACTAGCATTAGTTAAAGACACACAACACAGAATAGATTATAGAGATAGTCTAGATTTAATTTTCGTGGAAGCCATGTTGAGTGGCTGAAGTTATTTTCTTTAGGACAGGGATGTAACCATCATTACGTAATTTTCATTCATATAATTGTGGTATTATCCAATATCTGATTTATTTGGTATTATTTCTTGTAAGTGCTTGATCACCATTTGCATGTTTAAGGTATTGATGAAGAGGCGACAGCTGACATCAATATTAGTTTGTGAATTCGTCAGACTTAAATTGTGAATTACGATAGTAAATTCTCAATTTCTGCAACATAGTATTCTTTTGTTCGTCATGCGTCCATAGTAATTTTGGAGTCACGAAAGTAGTCCTATTATTATTATTTGAATAGTAATATTATACCCTGAGAAGGGATAATGTTTAATTATGTGAATAGTTATGAGGATGTTATCACAAAATAATTATGTGAATGGAATTTACAGTTAATGATTGGTGAAATCCCAAGTCCTAAAGTTTATTTACCTGAATTCTTGTAGTTGAACTGTTTAATATTGCATTTACTTGATTATTGTTATTATTACATCCGCTTTCTCTTTTACATATTGATCTAGATAATAGGTATAAATATTTCTCAACCGGTAATTGTTCACCTCCCTGTGGGATGATACTCGTAATTATACTACGATTACAGGACTTGTAATTAGTGGTTAAAAAAACACCGAGTCACTTTTGCACACACCAAATTGCTCACCATATGGGCTTCGTTATATCATTAGATGCTATAGTTTAGTGGGAATTGATTGTTATTTATGCTCATAAAGTTTTCATTTGTTCTTTGTTGCATTCAGTGACAATTTTAATATGTGTATTGGTATTTTAATTCAATAAAGTATGATGAATTTTCCAGTTATATGCTGATTACATATATAAGCATAAAGTGCAAATCTCAAGGCATTGTGTAAACCTTGAACATAGACTAAAAGAGCATACATTTATTAGTCTAGGTTATATGTCTTATACACATAAGGTAAAGTTTAGTTAACAATAAAGATGTGACATATGCATGTTCATTGGAACAATAAAGGCATTCTCTAGTAGCACATAAAGACTTTGCAGCACTGAATGAGAGAGACTAGCAACTGACAAATGGGATAACACATAAAGTTTGACTCTATATGAGGTATTATCTGGTTTGCCACACTTCCACATTGAGTCCATATCAGTAGAGTTAACAACACTTGTGATCATGGATAGCTTTGTGTAATTACATATAGTTACTGCCATGGTTTAGTGTTGAAAGCTCTATAGGAGAGGATTGAAAATTAAAAGTAGTCTCTAAACCAACATAAAGGTGCATACATTAAAGTACAGCTTTAATTAATATTTGCTCAAGTGGGAGAATGTAAGAATTTTTTTATGTAAACTTATATTAATTAACGTTGTTTTAGGCCTGGTTTAATTAAGTCGGATATAAATTCTTTTAATTAGTCTAATGTGGAACTGGCTTGTGTGGGGCTGTAGTTGGCCTGGCCCGTGATGAGAGAGCTAGGGTTTAGTTATAAATACCAGTTAGATTCCTACTTCTAACCCTAATTTTCAGAAATGCTTTCTACAAATTCACGAGAGAAATAGGCACTCAACAAAGCCATTTCATATAGGGCGTTATAGAGGAAAATAATCTAGTCAGGATCAATTCTATTTCTACATACATTTATGGATCAAAAGACTGGTACATGATTCCTCACTTCTATCTCTATATTCTAATCAGGTATATGTTTGATCTTTTGGGGTTTATACTTTTTTGGCTAACAGTAATTAATTCCAAGTCTTGAATTTTATAATTTTTTTAATCCAACTTAGTCATAATATTTAGGGTAAAAAATATTAGCGGTTATTGAACTTTTGAAATCGTATACTTTTCGCCACTAAACTCACAAAATTGCACAAATAGCCTCCAACGCGTAAAAGTGGCTACATGTGGCCATTTTGTTATTTTCACCCGTTAAATGCCTAATGGCAGCCCTTCCACATGTTTTTAAGGGGCAAAAAGGTCAGTGTGGCACACATATATATAAGCAATGGTTTTCCTTCACTGGTCTTCCTTCGCTTCTAGCTAGCTCATTCTTTTGGCCACATATATATCTCTGCACTTCTTCTTTCCGCCTCTTTCACCATTGCAATCCCATCCATATCTTTCATGTCTTCCACCTCTGAGTCAGAAAAGGATAGACGGAGGATTAAAAACTAATTTTATCAAAATGAAGTGGCCAAATGCCACTGCGGGAGCACAGTCTCCATTTGTACCTCTTGGACCGAGAAGAATCCTAGGCACCAGTTTATTACTTGCCCAATGCTGAAGGTGAGATTTAGATGGTTGAAATTGATGATAATGTGAATGGTTGATTGTTTCCCGACCACCTATTGAATATGAGGGACAAGGATGTGGATTTTGAGAATGGTTTGATCCTCCTATGTGTGGTAGATCTGTGGCTATAATTCCCAGTTTGCTACGAAAAGTGGATGGACTTGAAAGTTAGTTAGAGAGAATGAAAGTGGTGGCTAGGGAACATGAATCCAGAGCAGGAAGATTGGAAAATAAATTGCAGAAGATAGAAGCACAACAACTGAAAAAGAAGAAAATGGTTGCTATGTGTTGGCTGGTGATATGAATGATTGCAGCTGTTGTTGTAGTGAGTTGTGTGATTAACAGCAACAACATTATGAGCATTCCATCTGAAAAATTGCTGAAAAATAGATGAATTTAGCCAGCTCGTAGTGGTGAAATGTGTGTATTTTTATGTAGCACATTTAGAGTAACTGAAGTAGTGGTGTTGTTGTGACGAAACAATTGTTAGGGCATGTGTCTATTGAGCTATAGTTGTTAACGGTAAAGTTTAGTTTGTGTGAAGTTTATGGATTGAAGTTGTTCTTTGCACATTCAATGGTACACTTTGTTAATAAGGAAATGTTACACCTATGCGCTACTACACGTAAAATGTTCAATAGAAATGGCAGGATATACTAGAAAACAAGATGGTAGGAAACAGCCTTTCATGTAGCTTAACATGTGCAAAAAAACAAGCCATTTGTACTGTGGAATATACCAATACTCTAGCTATCCAAAATGTCAACACTAATTGATCTAATGGAATGCACGCTAACACAACAAAATGACCATAGACCAAAGTGCAAATCACTATCACATGAAACCAAACCATTCATGGACCACTAGGTTCTGTTTACCAATATTTAATACAAAAGTGATAGTCCCCAAAATAAAAAGCTATATCAAAACAAAGTCTTTTTGACCACTCTATAATCATTGAGCATTTCCTCTTCTCAGCCACTGTCCTCTACCAAATGTTTGCTCCTCCCATTTTTCATCTTCCTATGGTATAAGGGATTGGCTTCCCAAGCCAGACGCGGTTTGCATTAATCCTGCATTTGTTTGCATCTGTCAACTGCACTCTAAGCAAGTTGTGAAGTGAACTCCTCAGGGTTGCAGTTAGTGATGGAATCTGGCTTGTGGATGATCTCTTGCGGGGCGATCTCCTCAAGGGTTGAGTTGGCAGTGGTGAATGGACTTTTGATGATGATGCTTAGGATTGGTTTTCTTGTGAATTCGCTTGTGACCATTCAGAAGGTCCTTCACCTGCTATACTTTTTTCCTTCTTGCTGGCCTTTAATGCATAACTGGTGGATCTGGTTGTGGAGTGTAGGCAGTATTTGTTACAACAACAGATTTGCAAGTTGATGCATTGTGGCCAATCAATCTACACTTTTTGCAATGGATTGTCACCACCTTCCTCAGCTTAGTACCATGATTTTTGCCTTCTGTTAGATCTCTTATTCTAGCTTTTTTGGGCCTTCCTGGTTGAACATAAACAACAAGGGGATCTAAGGTAACTGTCATGTTACTTTGTAGCCATATATCATTTCCACTAATTGGATACAATACAACACATTTTGATACACTTGATTGAATAAAGACCTGCTGTAAACACTATCTGCACATCAATGTACTTCCACACTATGTTGCTTTGAAGCTACAACCTCCACGGTAACAAGGTATACCAGAAATAGCCCACAGACCACATGCGCACTCTCTTGGCCTTATGTCAATAGCAAATTGTGCACCTCTAGGACCCCTAACCTCAGATCCATCAGCCCCATTATACGTTGTTGGTCACGCAAATGACCTTTTAACCATGTCTTCCACTATTTTTCTAATCAAGGGTCCAATTGGGTGGTCATATCTAGCCATAGCATCCTTTCTCTTTTAAATCACCTCCATTAGCATCTCCCTTATAGTTTTCATAAGTGATATAATTGGCCTATCCCTAGCATCTAGTATGTATGCATTAAATGACTCGCATAGATTATTAGTAAGCATATTGTATTTGGTAATGGGAGAAAAGAAAGCCTTACACCAATGCTTTGGATGAGGGGCATTCTTGACCCATGTGAATGCGTTAATGTCATAATCCTCCAGTGCCTTCATTGCCTTGTTAAAGTGTTCCATATTCGAACTCTGAGCAATGGTCTAGAGTATGTTTTTCAATACCTTGCCTAGATGATTTTTTTTGAAGTTACGGTACATGTGTTGTACACAATACCTATGCTCTGGGTAGAATGTCAGCAAGCGCAATGTCTAAACCCTGCAAGGAAAAAGTCACAACTAAGCACGAGGCAAAGTGTGAAGACATTTATACATAAAGCTTATAATGGACAACAATCATACACCTTTTGTTGATAAGAGATGAATGTGTAGGAGAACTAATTCTCAATCCCAATATCTTTGGCCAATAGTGTTAGGAACCATTTCCATTGCTCAGTAGCCTCCTTCTCAACCATAGCACAAGCAATTGGCCACCAGCCATTATTTGGATCAACTCCCATTGCAGTCAAGAGCTGGCTTGGGTATGCATCTTTGATATGACAACCATTAAGCCTAACAACTGGTCTGCAATGTTTGAATCCTTCTTTCAATGGCCCTAGGTAGCAATATAGCCTCATGAAAACACACTTACCACTCAAATTCCTAAATGGAGTATGCTCAACCACCATTGTGGAATTAGGCTGCCGAGCCTATAATTGCTTTCCTTGCTATTTTCCTAATTTTGTATGCAACAACCTTAGAGATCAAGGCCTTATGATCTTCATCGACCGTTTGCCTAATCTCCCATTCAGGAATGTTCATGTTCGCTCTAACTCTCACTTCATACCTTGCTGTTAGCCATTTTACTGTAAAAAATTTGTTCCTTTTTACATGGTCACAATTCTTATGTACATCCACAAATGTCCTCACAATCAGATGACTGGACTTCCTATCACTGCCCATTGATGCGTAGCACACCCAGGGATAACCATGACACAACGTTCAGTGTAGAGAAATATTTTGGGAAAAATCAATTCTGAAAAAAAAATAGTAATAATAATGAATTATTCGTCAAAGAAATCCTAAACAACCTTATATAGGCCTACAACACAACTCAATTATGGTTAGGATACTAAAACACAATTCTGCTAAATTTAGGGCACTTCAAATAAAAATCCTAAAATATATTAAAAATCGAAAAAGATAAGAAGATACAAAAAAATTAAAAAAAAAACTCTAGGTAAATGATCCCCATCAATCTTCTCCACTTGAAGAAAACTCGTCCTCGAGTTAGAATCAAAATCTGGATACATCGGCTCAGTGGACTTATAGAACGGCACAAATCAGCAATATTGAAAGTGTTGGAAATGCCCATGCTACGTGAAAGGTCTATCACAAAAGCATTGTCGTTAATCTTCTTCCTGACAGTGTAAGGCCAATACTTCTTTGGTTGCAATTTGCTGTAAGATTCAACTGGTAACCACTCCTTACGAAGAAATACCATGACCCGATCTCCAACTTCAAACTCCTGCTTTCATCGGTGCTTATCCGCGGCTGCTTTATACTTCTTATTAGCCTCCTCCAGCTTTTGCTTGACTTCCTGATGAACCTTTACGACTTGGTGTGCCATATGACCCGCTACTATACTCTTGTCGGCTCGCTTAGGCAACTATACCAAATCTAAAGTATGTTGTGGCGCATTGGTATACACAATAGAAAAAGGCGACTTGCTAGTGGAACTATAAACAGCATTATTATAAGCAAACTCTGCCTGTGATAAAGCCATGTCTCATTGATTCGGCTTATCCTTGCAAATACACCGAATCAAGTTGCCCAGAGTTCTATTGACCATCTCTGTCTGGCCATTAGTTTGTGGGTGAGCTGTACTACTGAAATTCAAAGACGAATTAAACAGCTTCCATAAAGTTCGTAAAAAATGCCCCAGGAATTTGCTGTCTCTATCATATGTAATAGTTTTGGGAACGCCATGCAACCGAACCACCTCTTTAACGAATAATTTGGCCACACTTAATGCATCAGAAGTCTTCCTACAAGGAATAAAGTGTGCCATCTTGAAAAACCTATCAACCACAACAAAAACTGAATCTACCGCTCTTTGGATTCTTGGCAAACCAAGCACAATATCCATGGACAGATCTTCCCATATATTGTCAAGAACAGGTAAAAGCATATATAGACCCCATATTATTAGATTGCCCCTTAGCAGTCTGGCAAATATAACACTTCTGCACATACCTACTGATGTCCCTACGCAACTGAGGCTAATAGAATCGCTCCTAACAGAAGCAATGCTTTTGTCATGATCAAGTGTGCAGCTAGTCCTCCCTTATGTAAATCACAAACTACCTTCTCTCGCAACGAAGTCTAAGGAAGGCAAAGCTGATTGCCACACATCAAATATCCATCCTGCACATAAAACTCTCGCACAGGTTGACTAGCAGCGCATGTCTCCCAAATCTGTCCAAAGTCAGCATCACCTACATAACATTCTTTTATTTGCTCAAACCCCAGAATGTCTTGACTTAAGGTAATTAATAATTCAGCTCTCCTACTCAACGCGTCAGCCACCACATTATGCACACCTGATTTGTGCTGTAATTTAAAAGGAAACTTTTGCAAAAATTGACACCAACGCGCATGTATATCTTTGCTAATTCTCTTCTGACTATTCAGATATTTCAAAGCTTCATAGTCAGAATAAAGCATAAATTGCTTTCGAATCAGATAATGTTCCCAGGTCTTTAAAGCCCTTATGGCAGAATAGAATTCTTCATCATAAGTACTCCACTTTTGCCTGGCGTCACTAAGCTTCTCACTGAAATAGCAAATGGGTCTGCGTTCCTGAGATAAAACAGCTCCTACGCCCACACCACTAGCATCACAATTAACCTCGAACAATTTATCAAAATCAGGTACGGCAAGGACAGGTGCAGTACATAAATTTTCTTTTTATATAGCAAAACTATTCTTCGCTTCCTTTCCCCATAAAAACTTACCTTTCTTCAGGCACTCAGTAATTGGGGCTGCAATAGTACTGAAATTTTTTATAAAATGCTTATAAAAGGTAGCCAACCCGTGGAAGCTCCTAACTTTAGAAACAGTTTTAGGGGTTGGCCATTCTCTTATTGCTCTTACCTTTGTCTCATCCATTTCTATTCCCTCAGCAGTAATAATAAACCCCAAGAAAAGTAGCTTATTGGTTAGAAAACTACACTTCTTAAGATTTATATACAGCTTATTATTCTGTAAGACTGTCAACACCTCTTTTAAGTGCATTAAATGATCCTCCTCAGTCTTATCATAAATCAGGATATCGTCAAAATAAACTACAACAAATTTTCCAATTAAAGATTTCAAAACCTGATTCATAAGCCTCATGAAGGAGCTTGGAGCATTCGAAAACCCGAACGGCATCACCAACCATTCATACAGCCCCTCCTTTGTCTTGAAAGCTGTCTTCCACTCATCTCCAGGTCAGACACGAATTTGATGATATCCGTTCTTCAAATCCAACTTTGTAAACCACTTAGCTCTATGCAACCTATCCATCGTATCATCAAATCTAGGAATTGGAAATTTGTAGCCCACGTTTATTCTATTAATGGATCTACTATCCATGCACATCCTCCAACTCCTGTGTTTCTTAGGAGTTAGTAATGCCGGAACATCACAAGGACTCATGATATTCTGAACGTGCCCCTTCTGCAACAACTCCTCCACATTTTCATTTAGAATCTCGCTCTCCTTAGGACTCATCCTGTAGTGCAGCAAATTGGGCAAACTAGCACCAGGAATTAAATCTATATGGTGCTGAATATCGCGTATGGGAGGCAATACATTTGGAATCTCATCAGGCATCAGCTATTTAAATTCCTCCAACAAAGGCTTGACAGCCTCAGGCTGCTCCTCCTCTTGTAATTCAATCCCAGTCTCTATGGATTGCTTTACAACCAGTACATGAATTTGCTGAGTATCTACAACTTCCACTACAAACTTCCTTGTGAGAGTAATGAAATTACTATCTGTGGCTTGCTTACTTTTATTCTTTAAGGGCAGCAAGGTATACTTCACCCCATCTTTCATGAGGCTATACTGATTGATTCTTCCTAAATGCTGAGCATCTACATCAAATTGCCACGGCCTTCCAAACAACACGTGACATACATCCATATCAACCACATCGCAATATATCTCATCATAATACTTACCAATGGAGAATGGAATTTTGCATCACTCAGTCACCTGAAAGCTCTTCACCCCAGATTTAATCCACCCTAACGTGTAGAGGTTGGGATGTTTCTCCACTGGTATCCCCAACTTCTTTACTGTCTCCTTCCCAATAATATTCTCCATGCTCCCACTATCAATAACCAAAGCAAAGATCTCACCTAGAATAGTGCATCAGGTTCGGAATAGTTGATGACGCTGTGATTTATCCTCCCGTTTTGGGGATAACATCATACGACGCACTACACAATTCTATTCCCCTTCTTCCTCTTCTTCAAAATTTTTGGCCTCACCATCTGGTTCGCAGCAATATTCATCTTCCTTCTCTTCTCTCGCTGCCATGTTCACGGTCTTCCTTTGAGGGCATTCATTGGATCGATGCCCTAGCTAATTGCATCGATAGCATTTAACCTCGCCGACTTAGCATACGAGTTCGGATTGTCAGATTTTTGTGTCGGCGCCTCTTTCACCTCGGTCATAGGACGCTTTTCTGCTGCCTTATCTTCTTGATTTCGCCTTGCATTATAGTGATTGTTGTAACTGCTCTTCTCTGCAGGACCAGCCAAACTGCTACCTCTATTACTCTCATAACCTCTTTTATTCCGTTTTTGCTGCATCAACTCGGCCTTCATGGCCATATTCTTTGCTTCAGATAAATTTCACAAAAATTGCACTCCGATTTTGTCTTGGATGAAAGGCTTTAGTCCCTCAAGATACCTCGCCACCTGCTGTCCTTCCATTTCTGACAGTTTATTCCGTTCGGCCAACCTCATAAATTCGGCTGTATATTCATGTACAGTTCGATTACCCTGTTGGTTGCGTTGGTATTGCTGAAACATAATATACTCGTAATCTGGTGGAAAGAATTCCTGTTTCAATAGCCTCTTCATTCTATCCCAAGTCCGAACTTTCTAATTTCCTTCTCACTCCCTCCTATTCTGCAATCTTTCCCACCATGCAGATGCACCCCCTTTTAATCTACAGGCCACTAATTGCACATTTTTCTTATTAGGGGTCTCCATATAATCAAAGAATCTATCTATATCAGCAACCCAATCTAGAAACTCTTATATTCCTAGACTCCCATTAAAATAAGGAATATCGACTTTTAATTTAAAGTCGTTACCTTCATAATCTCCCTGGCGCCATCGTCCGTTTCTTCCATCACATCTCTTTTGAAATCCTCCATAACGATTTCTGTCGCCACTATCATCATTGGAAAATTCACTTTCTTCCTCTTCTGAACTCTTTGAAAGAGAGGGTTGTTCTGCCTGTGATTAGGAACAGGCCTATCGACAAGTTCACCGCGAGCAACATATGCACCTGGTCTTTTGCCGTTCCGCCGATTCCGGTTCACATCAACGCCAAAATCCTCGAACTAATTTGTTATTTCACCGAGTCGTTCTTCGATACGATGAAGGCTCTAATCAATTCGCTGATCAATGCGTTTCATTAAACACTGCTCCAATCGTTGCAGCGCGTCGTCGTCCCTAAGGATTAGGGCTCTAGTCCCCTGAACATCGTCACGAAGACCACCACCAGTCGCCATGGGTTCTGATACCACCTGACGCAGCATTCAGCGTAAAGAAATATTTTGGAGAAAATCAATTTCGAAAAAAATAGTAATAATAATGAATTATTCGTCAAAGAAATCCTAAACAACCTTATATAGGCCTAAAACACAACTCGACTATGGTTAGGACACTAAAACACAATTCTACTAGATTTAAGACACTCCAAATAAAAATCCTAAAATATATTAAAAATCGAAAAAGATAAGAAAATATGAAAAAAATTAAAAAAACTCCAGGTAAACGATCCTCATCAAACCACTTACACATTTCGCTCAAACTCTATGCTGTTCGTTTGTTGTGGATCTTATGGCCTTCCTCTACTAGATAGAATAATTCCGTATGACTTGTTTGAACTCGGTTGAGTTGGCAAATTTCTGGCCCAACTCGAATCGTGGCTACATTATGTCCCTATTGGCATTGAAATCTACATACCGAACCACATCCATTCCGATTTCATCATCACTTGAGCTTTGGTTACTTCGAAGTTCAATGTCAATTTCATCACCCAAGATAGCACCAAACTCATTCCCTAATACCTCAGTCTGTTCATTTGCATTGGCTCCAAATGGCCCTGCATCTGATGTTGTAGTATTATCACATTGGGTTGATGTTTGCCCACGCATATTGCCACCCTTATTTCGGTTGTTCGCCCATCGACTACTTTGTTGCTTAGCATTGCAATCTGACTAGATCACTTGGGAAGGGCCAAAACAGTGTGCATCAACTTGTTGTTCTTCTTGTGTTTCATCATTTTCTAGACTCACTTCCTTTTGCTGTTCAAGCACCTCATCATCATTGCAATACTCACCATCCTCAGAGAAGTGGTCATCGTCTTCACAAACGCTATCAGAATCAGTACCCTCAGCTGCATGGGCCCTAACTTCAAATGCCTCATGTATTTCCATATCCTCTACAATGATTTTATCTTTCCCTTCCCGAGACGAGGTAATATTCAGGTACGTTATATGTTTCAGACAATATATATCACATTGCCTCTGATCATGTGCATACTGGCACAGTTTTAGAATATCTGAATCTTCTCGCAAGTACCTTGGCCATTGGTCATTGAACCCCTTGGTTTTAAATAGAAAAAATCCACTTCATAAGTGTGCCCAAGCTCAGAAGCCATTGCTTTCAACTCCTCAATAGACATTCTGTCAGCTTCACACATGTCAACATAATCAACTTCACCCCTGACATAAGACTTCATAAATACACCTCTTAATTGTCCACCATGATGTAGTCTAATGCTGAAATATTCATTGTCGGATACTGCATTTTGAACACATAATTGTCAACAGATACCCTGATTTCTAATTGCCCATTACAATAGAGCTTATTTACTACGTTTCATCATAACCAATACAAAATAGAATAACATATTACAAAAAACATCACATGAACACATAACTATGAATTGAGTCAAGAACAACATTATTTTCATCATTAAAAGTGACAAAAACTTGGGTCACTACCATTGACCTACATTAACAAGCACCATAGAAATTCTCCTCTAATATGTCATTTACGCCATTCGCCTACTCATGGTTTGGACTTATCTATTGACGTTTCAACATAATTCATATTCATTTAAAGTAGCATATGAACCCTAAACCTACAAATGTCTACCAGCCACAAATTGTGCAAAACAACCATAAACAATCGAAACCCCACAAACAAATTTCAATCTATTTGTGAAGCACCACATTCAACTCTACTATCAGATTCTTAAAACCCCAATTGGTTTAGTGAAGACACACGTACCGTGAAGATTTCTTGGATCAACACAAGCGTCCCATGGTCTGATTTGCCACGTCATGCGTACCTTCCGTCTGCTCCGCCAACTTAGCCTCGAGCACAAAATTTGATTCAATCAATGAATGTTCAATCATTGAAGAAGCCTGTAATGTTTGAGAGTGAGGGATTAGAAGTGCTAAGTGAAAGAGGGATCAGAGGTTCTATGCGGGTGAGTGGAGTGCCACATTGACCTTTTTGCCCTCAAAAAACACGTGGAAGGCCTACCATTTGGCCTTTAACGGGCAAAAGTAACAGAATGGCCACGGGTACCCACTTTTACAAGTTGGATGGTTGTTTGCGCAATTTTGTGAGTTTAGTGGCAAAAAATATACGATTTCAAAAGTTTAGTGGCCGCCAATATTTTTTACCCTAATATTTATTTTATACTATCTTTAAATTGTTGAAATTTTTTATAAAATTCAAACTAAAATTATAAAATATATTTAATTTTAAATCGATTCCAATCCTAACTAGAAGCCTAAGAAATCCAAAACATATTCACTTTGCAAATAAAATTGAATCCAAATGAAGCCAAGTTAAAGGTGCATTAGATTGCTCCAAAATCTTAGTAAAGCTTCGAAAACAAATGTTCAAAATTATAAGATGCTTGTAAACAAAGTAATTTGTTTAAAATCTTGATGAGGTAAACAAATCTTGAGAAAATAAATAATGAAAGCATGAAAATCCAAATCAAGCTTGCAACGAACAAGAAAAAACATATCTCCTACAAACAAGTAATGAAATATATCATGTTGGACTTTTTTATTTTTTCACTATTTGATACCAAATATTTACTTACAAAGCTATTACATTCTAAAGCAATCTTTTTGAAAGAAATCAAGTTATCTGCCTATGGTCAGGTGAGCTACTAAGCTCCACCTCTGGTGTTATCTCTTCCGAAAAATTCTCTTCCACAGTGGAGCTTATATCGCCATGAGAAGGATCCCCTTGTTCTCCTGAGTTATAATGCTCTGTGTGATTTGACAAGCTCGGACTTGTTGGAGGATTGGAAAATGGAGATTTTCGCAATCGAAATGCTACTGGACTTTGGCGATAAATAGGACGTGGTGAAATCTCAATCCTCTCTCCATCATCAACGGCTCCAACGTGAATCTCAGATTTCCGAAATGGATGACTGCTTAGATCTTTATTGTCAAAGCGTCTAGCCAACTCTACAATTTTCGCCCACATGGAATAATCTGGATCCGTTACTACACCCCAATGTTCACGCAGGAACATTGTAAAATAAAATATGAAAGCAAAAGTAACCGCAACTCCAACTATTAAAAATAGTCCCCAGAAGCTCCCCATGTCTAAGCTGCTAGAAGAGAGTGATGTGATAGAGTCTTGGCAACTGTTAGTTTTAAGTATCCATGCTTTCTCAATTTGAATCATTTTATCACCCTCGGTAACATTTAGAACTGCCCTGGAAACATCAGTTACCAAAGGAGAACCGATTGGAAATACCTATCATGTCATGAAAATTCACAATCAGAGAGTAAGCAGAAATATAGGGAAAAAAAATATTAGGACGTCATTGAGTGGTAATACCCACAACAAGTGAAGCACCAATTACATCATGAATATATGCTGGACAAATTTAACATTTTTAATTGAACTTGTTAATAAATGACGGTGGTTATTAAGCAGGAGGTTGTGCGCATTCACAAATCACTGGGAGTTCATGGAATTCCTAAAACATTTGCCTGAACTTTTTATGAACACCTCATTGACTAATAAACATCTAATGTTTCCTTGTACTTTCCCCTATCACGCATTTGACAAGTAAAACAATTATATCTAGAGTTCAGTAGTTGACTCTGGACATGGAAGTTCGACCAACTTATTCTTACTACAAAAGCAGTGTAATGAAGTAAAGTTGATGAATCCTCCATTTACACTCCCTGCAACATTCAAGCGGTAGCTGGGCACTACTTTACATCATAACCACCAAAAATTTGTTTAAAAAGTAGAGAAAACGAAGTGAGTAGTAAAACTGGAGACAGACGTGTACTTACATATCCGAAGCCATCTGTCCTATATGTTGGCTGAACCATGGTATACTGTGAGCAATATGTTTCAAGGAATAGCTTCATGTAGGGGATCTCATCAAAAGCAGCAGCAATGCCACCGTTTCCACTCCCCTTGGTGAAAAGTTGTTGTAGTTCCTCTAGAGAGTTGAACTCTAAAAGTCTAGACTTATCGAAACCCATCTGAATCAACATTTCGAAAACAAATGAACCATTTTGGTAACCTACATATGCCTTGTTCTTGATAAGTTCATTTCCGTTTGTGATGGTTGGTTGGAGTTGTTGTACTGTTAGCATTGATGTAAGACTAGCTGTGTAACTCTGGGTGAGTATAAGCACAACCAGGAACCAGATGATCAGCACGAACCTACCAAAAATTTGATGGGTGTCGAAACCACCAAAAATAATCCTTCTCTGGCTAAGCTTTGTAGATAGCAGTGAGAGGGTCGAATCCACAGAGATTGGTTAGATTTATTCCTTGAACAAAATAAAATAAAGAGAGGGGGGGTTTTGTATTATGAAACTAAACAAGATTTAATTAAAACACCAACCAAATTAAATAACTAATTAAAAATATGAGGAAAAATTAATAAGAAGAAGCTTCCAATCAAGAATTAATTTCGGTATTGATTCCTCAAATTGATCATTGATTCAAAAGATAGGTTCTTTTATTTTGAATAAATTGGTTATAGTTGTTGAAGATCCGTCCTCTAACAACCAATCTTTTCTTACTTTTTCGATAACCTTCGGATCCGTCCTATGAGTTATTTCTCTAATTAACAAACACAACCTTCGGATCTGTCCTATGAGTTATGTCTATTAATTGCATTAAGGTTCAAAAAGACCCAATTACTAACCAGTAAACTCGGAAACGCCTTGTTTATTTAAGCTAGATTATATATTTTCATAACATACAATCTAAGGCGTTGATTACCTTTCGATGTTGTTATTTGTCACTTGAATTAGAACAATCAACAAAAGATTAATTATTCTAAATGACTATATATTGAATTCAACTATCAAACAATAGGCCTCTTGTCTAACAATTCAATTCAATAATATAATGAAGCATAGAAAATATATAAATACTCAAGAATAAAAGAAACAATAAAATTACCGAAATCTCACAATTGTTGGAATCAAACCTTAATTAAACTTGATTGGAAAATAAAATTTAGCTAAACATAATTAAAAGAAAATACAAAGAAAATCAAATGACTGCCCTTTTTGTCGATCCCGTGCGGCTCTCGTCTTCTTCGGCCGTAGCTCACTCCATGAAAGGATGAATTGTGGCTTGAGAATTCCAAACCTTGTTTTTCTCTCTATTGAACTAGGAAAGCCTAAAAATGGGATGCCTTGATTGTCTCCAAGCCTTGCCTATTTATAGGCAAGGATTCAAGACATTTGTTGTGCTTTTCCTTAAATCAAGGCTTTGCTTTCCTTAATTCAAGGCTTTTCTTTTCCTTAATTCAAGGCTTTGCTTTCCTTAATTCAAGGCTTTTCTTTTCCTTAATTCAAGGCTTTGCTTTTCCTTAATTCAAGGCTTTTCTTTTCCTTAATTCAAGGCTTTGCTTTTCCTTAATGGCCAACATTTTGTTGTGGAATTTGGTGGCCTCAATTGTGTCTTTCTTGTGCCACTTGTCTTGTGAGGCTACATTCTTTAAGAAAAATGCTTCATCTAACCATTAATCACAAAAATAATTAATATCCTTATAAACAAGCATTTTAATCAATTAAAACACAAGAGAATTGATCCAATAAATATGCAATTATACACTCTATCAAATTCCCCCACACTTAAATCAAAGCTTGTCCTCAAGCTTGCATTAGATCAACATCTTCCTCTTTATTCCATACCCCTTTTCAACCCATCCACAAATAACTCAAAGTCATTACACATTAAAGATCTAAATTGGAATAACAAATCAAAGAATAAGTATTCATAGCCTGATTTTTCAAAACAAAACATATGCATCTCATCAACCCTAACAATTTCATCAAATCAAATGCAACAAAATTTGATAACCTCTCATAGGTTGCACTCTAATCACTCAAAGTGTTTAGGGTTCATTCAACACTCAAATCAAATATAGCATGTCATTACCATAAGCTTGCTTATATATCACATCTCCACCACTAATAATATAAATCCATGCAAAAATCAAAGGGTCTTGAAAATGGTTGTAATGGGGCTTAGGTAAAGGTAGGTAAAAAGAAAGAAAAATATAGGCTACAGATATCAAGATATATAGGAATTTCCTTGCATGACTCAAAAGTAACAAATAGCATAGTAGAACCACTTTCTTTATTCCACATAACATGCATTTTTTTTTTTTTACAACTTCACCATACAATTGGACCAATTTGTACACAATGAATTTACTTTGTCCAATACTTGTAGGGAATACTTTTCACTTCTTCTCTTTTTTTTTTTTTTTTTTTCAGTGGTTCTTTCCTTCGGAATCAACAGAAATTTTATCATGCAATTCATTCCCATATACTCTTGACCAAGGGTTCAACAATGGTAAACAAAGACAAAGATTTAAGGCTAAACAATGTGGTGTTATAATAAAGAAAGGCTAAGGCTCAAAATTGGGTGACTAGGAGTATATGTAATATAAGGTTAAGCTTTTTAGAAAGTTTAAAATTGGTAATCCTAAATGCCCTTATCATTTTTCAGCATGAATCCACAATGTGATCTCAACATGTATAACAAAGCAAGTTCTAGAATGATTATACCATATTTGTCAATCTCAACAAAGAAATATGCGAGCATGAAAAAGAAAATGCTCTTAGGCTCAAATACTCACAATGGTTTCAATGTATCAAATATTGCACATTCTCATTCAATTCAATTATTAAAATTAACAAGATGCTTTAAAAATTTCCAAACAAAGGCTAATCATACTCATCTCATTCATACATTCCAATCCAAATCACTATAATGCATATAACTCAAAATTATTCTAAATGAGTATTAAAAGAGTGAGAAATTTCAAAGAAGATATCAGAATGTCAAACCTACTTGAAAAATTTAGAAATAATCAATGAAGCACAAGACACCCCCCCACACCTAAATCATACGTTGTCCTCAATGTATAGAAAATATGCACACGCGGACAAGAAAGAAAATAAAACAAACACAAGGGAACAAGATACTTCCCTGAACCGCGGTAGACAACTGGAGCTGTGATGAAGGTGAGGGACATCCTATATGGGTGAAGAAGGCATGAAAGATCAGACGATGTAATGGCCATGGCTGAGCATTGGTTGGTAGAAGAAACTGCAAAAAGAAAATGAAAATAAAAAGGAAAAACCAAAATAGAATTTCAAATCTTTTTTTTTTTTTTTTTTACACAAAGCAGAAAACATAATAAGATAACTAATTAAATTAAACTTAAATGACAAGAAAATAAATAAAAATTTTGGGTTGCCTCCCAAAAGCGCCTTCATTTAACGTCTTTGGCTAGACGTAATGCATTCTCAATCCTCGTACTCTGGATACCCCAATTCAATTTCAACATTATGCACTTGGAAACCTTCATAAAAAGGTTTTAAGCGATGTCCATTCACTTTAAACACTTTTCCGATCTAAGCTTTTAATTTCAATCGCACCATGAGAATAAACATTAGTAACAACAAAGGCCCTATCCATCTAGCGTAATTTTCCAGGAAATAATTTCAATCTAGATTGGTAGAGTAAAACTTTTTGACCAATTTTGAATTGTTTACCACGCAAAGACTGATCATGAAATGCTTTTGTCTTATCTTTGTAGATGCGTGAATTTTCATAAGCCTCATTGCGAATTTCTTCCAACTCTTGTATTTGAAGCTTACGTTGTTCACCCACCTTGTCCATCTCCATGTTACATTGCTTAACAGCCCAATATGCCCGATGTTCCATCTCTACAGGAAGATGACAAGCTTTACCAAACACTAAACGATAAGGGGACATACCTATTGGTGTCTTGTAAGCTGTCCGATAAGCCCATAATGCATCATCAAGTCGCATACTCCAATCTTTTCGATTTGGATTGACAGTTTTCTCAAGTATGGACTTGACTTCTCTGTTAGACACCTCGGCTT
The DNA here is from genome assembly GCA_020080225.1 of Gynochthodes officinalis. Classification (NCBI taxonomy): domain Eukaryota; kingdom Viridiplantae; phylum Streptophyta; class Magnoliopsida; order Gentianales; family Rubiaceae; genus Gynochthodes; species Gynochthodes officinalis. The sequence goes on from CM034622.1 coordinate 13,179,588, forward strand.
GTCCATTTGTTTGTGGATGGTATGCGGTGGAAGTGCGATGAGTGACATTATACTTCTTGAACAATGCTTCGATCACTTTATTGCAAAAATGAGTACCTCTATCGCTGATAATTGCCTTTGGTGTACCAAACCTGACAAAAATTTGAGACTTGACAAAGTCCACAACCACTTTGGCATCATTAGTTCGGGTAGCCTTGGCTTCTACCCACTTTGAGACATAATCCACAGCAAGAATAATGTAAGAATTACCATAAGAAATGGGAAAAGGACCCATAAAATCTATACCCCAAACATCAAATATTTCACAAATAAGTATAGGGATAAGTGGTAATTGATCTCTATGTCCTAAGTTCCCTCTTTTGGCAACGCTCACAAGTTTTACAAAATCTATATGCATCATGAAACAAAGTTGGCCAATATAATCCACATTCTAAAACCTTCCTAGTGTTCTCTTTGGACCAAAATGTCCTCCACAAGCATATGAATGGCAAAATTGCAAAATGGAAGGAATCTCTTGTTGATTAATGCATCTACGAATAATCAAATCTGAACAATGCTTCCATAGGTAAGGATCATCCCATACATAATATTTAGCATCACTTTTTATTTTGTCTTTCTGAGCTCTAGATAAATCCTTAGGTAAAGTTCTAGTAACCAAATAGTTAACTATGTCAGCATACCAAGGAATACTATTATGAATAGAAAAGAGATGCTCATCCGAAAATTATCTTGTAATGGTGATGATTCTTCATTTGCAATCAGTCGACTAAGATGGTCCGCGACTAAATTTTCAGCACCTTTCTTGTCGCGGATCTCCAAGTCAAACTCTTGTAATAAAAGTATCCAACGAATCAGCCTTGGTTTTGCCTCTTTCTTCGAAAGCAGATATTTTAAAGTCGCATGATCGAATAAACAACTACTTTAGTGCCAAGCAAATAAGAACGGAATTTTTCTAAAGCAAAACAACAACTAAGAGTTCTTTTCCGTTGTCGAATAATTGCATTGAGCATCACAAGAGTTCTTGAAGCATAATAGATGACATGGGAATCCGCCCAATCTTTTGTCCAAGAACAGCTCCCACTGCATAATTACTTGCATCGCACATGATTTCAAAATGGTGATTCCAATCTGGTGATCGAAGGATAGGGGCTGAAGTCAATTTCTCTTTCAAGTTGTCAAAAGCTTCTTTGCAAGCTTTATCAAGCTCAAATGCCACATCTTTTTGCAGCACCCTACATACAGGTTGACTAATCTTTGAAAAGACTTTGATAAAGCGACTATAAAATCCTGCATGACCAAGAAAAGAGCGAATTTCCGCATACCACGGGTAAGGCAAGGATTTTATTGTATCAATTTTAGACTTATCAACCTCTATACCTTTGGCAGAAACTATGTGTCCAAGAATAAGGCCTTCATCCACCATAAAGTGGCACTTTTCATAGTTCAAAACGAGATTTACCTCTATACATCTTTGAAGCACTTTTGTAAGGTTAGTCAAACATATATCAAAAGAGTCACCATAGACTGTAAAGTCATCCATAAACACTTCTATGATGTTCTCAACATAATCAGAAAATATACTAACCATACATCTTTGAAAAGTGGCAGGGGCATTACAAAGTCCGAAGGGCATCCTCCTATAAGCAAACGTACCAAATGGGCATGTGAAGGTTGTTTTCTCTTGATCTTCTGGCGCAACTAGAATTTGATGGAAACCTGAATAACCATCCAAACAACAATAATGAGATTTTCCAGCTAAACGTTCAAGCATTTGGTCAATGAAAGGAAGAGGGAAGTGATCCTTCCTAGTTAATGCATTCAATTTCCTATAGTCTATACAAATCCACCCATTTTGTACTCGTGTAGGCACCAACTCACCATCTTGATTTTTTATCACAGTTATGCCCGCTTTCTTCGGAACCACTTGAACTGGACTTACCCATTCACTATCTGAGATTGGATAGATTATACCTGCATCAAGGAGTTTTAAAATCTCCTTTTTTACTACCTCCATCATAGGTGGGTTCAAGCGGCGCTGAGCTCCTCTAGATGGTTTGCAATTTTCTTGCAACAAAATTTTGTGCATGCATGTAGAGGGGCTTAATCCCTTGATATCTGCTATGGTCCATCCAATAGCCTCTTTATGTTCTCGAAGCACTCGAATCAATCTTTCTTCCTCCAAAGTACTGAGTTTGTTCGAGACTATCACAGGGAGGTTATCATTATCTCCCAAAAATGCATACTTCAAGTGATCTGGCAATGTTTTAAGTTCCAACTTGGGGGCCTGCACAATAGATGGGAGGAGTTTTGTATTAGACACAGGTAAATCAACATAAGACACTCCATACCTCATAGGTTTGAGTGACTCTAAGTCATAAACCATGTCTTGAAGATCGCCATCCATCACAAATTCTTGCTCAAAAATCTGCACTTTTTTAGGAGTCAAGCTATTATCAAGTGCAATTTTTAATTTATCCTTATCACAAAAATCAAATGTTTCCTGAGCTAGAGTATCAATAGCATCAAAAGCATAAACAACACATACATCATTAGGATATTTCATGGCAGATAAATGTTAAACTTAATAATCTCACCATCAAATTCCATAGTTAATGTACCATCATGCACATCAATTTTTGCTCTAGATGTTTTCAAGAAAGGTCTCCCTAATAAAATTAACTTTGAATTAGAAGAGTGATCTTCCTCCATATCAAGTACATAAAAATCTGCAGGAAATACTATACCATTCACTTGCACCAAAACATCTTCTAATACTCCTCAGATAAACATTAGATCTATCAGCAAGTTGAATTATCACGCCTGTTTCTTTCAAAGGTCCCAAATTCAAAGAATTATAAATAGATAACGGCATGACATTTATGGAAGCACCCAAATCACACATGGCTTTTTCAACTTTCATATTGCCTATTTTACAAGGGATGATAAACATACGGATCTTTGCATTTTGAAGGCAACTTCTTTTGTAGCACAGCCGAGACATTCTCCCCCACACTTAAAATTTCATTGCCTTTCAATTTCCTTTTGTTAGTGCATAATTCTTTGAGAAATTTAGCATAGCGAGGTATTTGTTTAATTGCATCAATTAAAGGAATATTTACCTCTACTTTGAAAAGTCTCAAGAATCTCCTTTTCTTCCTCATCTTTCTTCGAATTGGCCAATCTTGTCGGGAAAGGAGGGGTTGTCTCGATTACCTTAGGCTGCTGTGGGGTTGTTACTTCTTTTTCCACCTCTTCATGATCACGTGTTTTGGCCTCTTCCAACACCTTTCCGCTTCTCAAAGTCATTGCACTAACATTTTGCCTTGGGTTAACAACCGTTTGAGAAGGTAACTTACCTTGTGATTCCAATTTGCTCACGGAAGATGCTAATTGGCTCACTTGATTTTCCAAGTTTTGAATGCTGGTTCGAGTTTCCTGTTGGAAACGTTGGGAACTATTAGCAAGTGATTCAACTAACTCTTCAAGGGACTTACCTGGTTTGGAAGATGGTGGATGTGGTGGGTGTTGCTGCCAAGCTTGAAATCCATTAGGTCGTGGCCCATAACTGAAGTTGGGATGATCCCTCCATCCCGAATTGTAGGTATTTGAGTAAGGGTCATACTTCCTTTGTGGTGGCCCTGGGAATCCACCAACGGCATTAGCATGCTCAAATTGACCTTCTTGCAACGTCGGGCACATGTCAGTAGGATGATTTGAATTGGAGCAAATACCACAAGCCTTTACCTGTTGAATATTGCCTACAACCAACTTTTCCACTAAAGTAGTCAAATTGTCTAAACGTTGATCAATAGAGGAAGTACTTACCTCACTTACCTTCCTAGATGTATCCTCACCCGATGCCAAATTGTTGTGTATTGGCACCATGTTGGAGATTAAAGTCCTTGCCTCCGTTGGAGTTTTGTGTACTAATGCACCTCCACTAGCAAGATCAATCATATTCCTATCCATCACCAAGTTAGTCCCTCATAAAAATATTGGATAAGAAGTTGATCAGAATTTGATGTTGAGGACAACTAGCACATAATTGCTTAAACCTTTCCCAATATTCATGCATAGTTTCTCCATGTTGTCCAGATACCACATATATCTTTTCTAATTGTGGCACTCGTGAGGCAGAAAGAATTTTTCCAAAATTGCCTCTTCATCTCGATCCATGTGTTTATTGAACCGGAGGGCAAGTAGTATAGCCAATCTTTAGCAATTCCGTCTAAAGAAAAGGAAAAGCTCGCAACTTAATTTGATCCTCACTACTCCTTGCGGTTTCATCGTGGAACACACCATATGGAATCCCTTTAAGTGCTTATGAGGATCTTCACCTGCAAGGCCATGAAAAGTGGGGAGTAAGTGAATCAATCCTGATTTTAACTCAAAAGGCACTTCTAAAGTAGGATAATCAATGCACAACGGTTGTTGGTTTAAATCAGGCATAGCTAAATCCTTTAAAGTTCGTTCATTATTTCTAGCCATGTTTTCTTCTTCACTATTAAATAATTCGACAAATTATATTCAAAAGATGAAGAAGATGATACTCCTCGAGATCGTTGTTTGGTTTCTTTTCTAAGCTTCACGTCTTTGTCTTCTCTATCTCTGGATCGTATGTGAGTTGACCTGTGCGAGAAGAACGTGGCATAAAAGAACCAAACAATTATAAAGGCAAAAATAAAAAATAAAAATAAAAATATAAATATAAATGTAAATAAATAAATAAAAGGAATAAATTGTAAAAACTAATCCCAAGTGGCGCTAAAATTTGATGGGTGTCAAACCACCAAAAATAATCCTTCTCCGCTAAGCGTGGTAGATAGCAGTGAGAGGGCCGAATCCTCAGAGATTGGTTAGATTTATTCCTTGAACAAAATAAAATAAAGAGAGGGGGGGTTTTGTATTATGAAACTAAACAAGATTTAATTAAAACACCAACCAAATTAAATAACTAATTAAAAATATGAGGAAAAATTAATAAGAAGAAGCTTCCAATCAAGAATTAATTTCGGTATTGATTCCTCAAATTGATCATTGATTCAAAAGATAGGTTCTTTTATTTTGAATAAATTGGTTATAGTTGTTGAAGATCCGTCCTCTAACAACCAATCTTTTCTTACTTTTTCGATAACCTTGGATCCGTCCTATGAGTTATTTCTCTAATTAACAAACACAACCTTCGGATCTGCCCTATGAGTTATGTCTATTAATTGCATTAAGGTTCAAAAAGACCCAATTACTAACCAAGGCTTCGGAAACGCCTTGTTTATTTAAGCTAGATTATATATTTTCATAACATACAATCTAAGGCGTTGATTACCTTTCGATGTTGTTATTTGTCACTTGAATTAGAACAATCAACAAAAGATTAATTATTCTAAATGACTATATATTGAATTCAACTATCAAACAATAGGCCTCTTGTCTAACAATTCAATTCAATAATATAATGAAGCATAGAAAATATATAAATACTCAAGAATAAAAGAAACAATAAAATTACCGAAATCTCACAATTGTTGGAATCAAACCTTAATTAAACTTGATTGGAAAATAAAATTTAGCTAAACATAATTAAAAGAAAATACAAAGAAAATCAAATGACTGCCCTTTTTGTCGATCCCGTGCGGCTCTCTCGTCTTCTTCGGCCGTAGCTCACTCCATGAAAGGATGAATTGTGGCTTGAGAATTCCAAACCTTGTTTTTCTCTATTGAACTAGGAAAGCCTAAAAATGGGATGCCTTGATTGTCTCCAAGCCTTGCCTATTTATAGGCAAGGATTCAAGACATTTGGTTGTGCTTTTCCTTAAATCAAGGCTTTGCTTTCCTTAATTCAAGGCTTTTCTTTTCCTTAATTCAAGGCTTTGCTTTCCTTAATTCAAGGCTTTTCTTTTCCTTAATTCAAGGCTTTGCTTTTCCTTAATTCAAGGCTTTTCTTTTCCTTAATTCAAGGCTTTGCTTTTCCTTAATGGCCAACATTTTGTTGTGGAATTTGGTGGCCTCAATTGTGTCTTTCTTGTGCCACTTGTCTTGTGAGGCTACATTCTTTAAGAAAAATGCTTCATCTAACCATTAATCACAAAAATAATTAATATCCTTATAAACAAGCATTTTAATCAATTAAAACACAAGAGAATTGATCCAATAAATATGCAATTATACACTCTATCAGTTGTTGTACTGTTAGCATTGATGTAAGACTAGCTGTGTAACTCTGGGTGAGTATAAGCACAACCAGGAACCAGATGATCAGCACGAACCTAGCCAGATTGCTTACTATCTTCTCCTCTACCAAAATGGAGTAAAAAAAGAAAAAAAAAAAAAAAAAAAAGGATTATCAAAGAAAAGGCATATGTATCAACCATAACAAAGTACTCCAAAATTCTCAATATATAACTTTTATAAGAGCAACAAGAAGAGAAGGATGAGAAATTACTGTGTGCAAAAACCATGGTAGAGAAGGCGAACCAAAAGATCATGCCAATTTGATGCAGTGGAGGTCCTCTAAATTCTTCATTTATTCTATGTTCAAGAACCCATATAAGAAGACCAACAACAACGAAAGAAAAGAAACTTGTCAACCAGAGATCCCAAGTAAGTGGCTTCAAAAATACCCATGCATTTTTCCTTTGGTTGTGCTGGAATGGAACAATCATTGATACCCCAGATTCAGTGTATGGCAAAGTAAAGTCCACATATTGGGACCTATTTGCCACGATGGTTATGTCTCCCGCTACAGCATCGAAATTCTGTGGCATAAATTATAGGAAAAATGATTTAACTCCACTATTCACGAAATAAATGGGAGTACTGTGAGGTTTTCCTTTCATTTAACAGAATGTCTTATCTAAGGTAGAGGAGCTGGAAGAATGATTGTTCGAACATATGTTCATTTGGATAGTTCATTTGACTGCAATGATCCATCCATTAATGGTTTGAGATGAATTATACATTCAAAAGTGTATCAAAGGCAAATTTAGCAGAGGAGAACGCAGTCGTGTTTTTTTCAGTCACTAAGAAAATTTAGTAAAATTTTCACTTTATTTCTTACTCTTTCCATAATTGTTTGTCTTCTTAGTTTTTGTGTTTGTGTGCGTGTGCGTGTGCGTGTGCGTGAGAGAGAGAGAGGAAGAGAGAGATAGAGAGAGAGTACCCCTAAATAGACCTGATAAACCAAGTCATTGTAAGTTCCAGCTAGCACTTTCGCCATCTGAAGTTTCGTACGGAATGTACTCATAAGGAACAGCATAAGGTAGGGATGACATTACTGCATCAAAAACGTCAATGCAGTATCCTGTGACTGTTGTGTTATCAGGATTTCTTGAAACCTTTACAAATTCAGTGAAACCAGGTTTCGCTGGTACACCTACCCTTAACTTCTTCCCAATTGTTGGAATCACCCATCCCTTGGGAGGAGTTACCGTGTCACCTGGCCATATGATAGTCAAGTTTGATTTGTTTGTAGGCTTAATATTACCATCAGTAGAATTAAGATGCTTAAAAATCCCTTTTTCTGCCGTCCAGAACGCAACCACTTTTGCACCTTTAGCAATGATATTTACAATTTGATAAACCGGAGATTGAAGTTGTCCACCGACGAGATTGAAGTCTCCACTTAGACCCCTAAATGAGGTGTTCAATAATGCTTCCAAAAGCAATGGACCATTTGTGGAGACTCCAACAGTATCGAGATCTGTTGAGTTCTCTGAAGCATTCAACTTTTGAAAACCAATGCTTGAAACTCCCGCTTTCTCTACTGCCATTGCGAGTGCCGTAGCTGAATCATATGCCCACAGGCCAAACACATTCAACTGAGGATTAAGAATGGATGGATTGTTTTGATGGAAGTTCAACCTCCATCTACTAGTGAAGCTCTGGAGCATTAAGGTTTCTGGAACATAAGGCCTTACACCTATTACTCCTTGCATTGAACCAAGGACCGAAGGATCAATTGAATTTAACTGATTTGTTATGGAATCAGTTATAATCCAAACATATTCTTCGCTCATCATTCCAAGCTGTTTCGCTTTAGAGAAAATCCTTGCGCCAAGAGCAGGCAACATATGAACAATGAAAACTCTCGTCTGCATATTCATTAGTTTGTACAGTTCTGCAATTATTGCATCATCAGTGGCCTTGGGACGAATGACACTTCTATAAGGAATACGAGTGTTAATTGCATCCAAGGCATCAGTTAAGAAAGGTATAATCCCTTCTCCAAACTCATTATCAACATAGATTGGTACAACTTCTCTCCAACCAAATGTATTGACGATTGAACTCAATGCTTGAACTTGAGATGAGCTCTTTAGAGTAGCCCGAATGAAGTATGGACTTTGGATTGATGAAAGGGAAGGACTTGTTGCAGAAAATGAAATAATGGGCACATAAGCTTTTCCTCCAAGATCAATTATGAAGTCTGCTTGCATTGATGAAACAGGCCCTAAGATAGCTTGCACTTCAACATTTTTCAGCAAGTCTAGAGCTGCATTAGTTTGAGAGAGGCAAATGATATATGGAAAAATAATCATCAAAAGAAAACCAAAACGAAATCCATTATAGTCCATGAAGAAGTCGAAAATAATGGGTAAACTGCAAAGTGAACAAGTGATGTAATTGCTGTTGTTGTTTTGTGTCTACATGCGTAGTACCATATATGATAACCTGCCGCCAAGTGCCAATGAACGAGAAAACCCTGTGGTCTTATGCGAAAGTTTTAACATGAAATAACACAATAATGGAACATTGAACCCAAATGTACATAATTTACTCTACATAAATATGATCAGAGTGGACGCAAACAGATGACTGCAGAATTTAGGAACATATTGAACATTGGATAGATATGAACACAAGCATATGTCCAGTGGGAAACAAATTTTATTCTTCACACGGCTTGAAAATGGAGCTTATTTGGTAGAGATTAGAATATGCTCAAAATACATTGATATAGGTTTGGGCTAGAATGGTCCGCTTTTCCATTAATTAGAAACGGAGAACCACCTATTCAAAGTATCCGTTCTATCCATTTTGAGCTCTTATTCTCACAAATATAGTGAAGCAACTTTTGCTTAAACTCGAGAAGAAGTTTCTTGAAAAATTGGCTTCAAAGTTCAGATAGAAACTTTGAACAAATAAGAGATGCTCTTGTTATTCTTAATAAAATAGCCCAATAACATATCAAACATCCTATGGCGAGTTTCATGTTAATCCTATATCTCTTTTCACTGACAGGTTCTCCTCTAATAACAAAATTTTCTCCGATTACCTATTAAATATAGTAAATAAGGGAATACACATTTGCTTAATTGCAAACTACATGACAACTCATCTCATACTAAACTCAATAAACTAAAAGAATCTGAGCAATTAAATACCATAAGATCTCGTAACCATATCAATAGGAACTTGATGATTTAATTAATGTATTGCTTAAATTCAATTGAAAAATAAATGCTAGAAATTAACTATCTAATATGACTAGAAATGAAAAATCAACCAAAAAATATATGCTTGTAAATGAGGAAAAAGAAAAAGAAAAAGAAAACAATTAATAAGAGAGGTGGAAAGCGGAAAAAAACTGAAAAAAAAAATTGAATTCTCATTTGAAAACAAGAAGTAAATACACTAAATCATACATTTTTGGCAATCACATTACATATAGCACATAAAGAAGATCGATCCTATTGAACTTATTTCATGCCCATAATGACTGACCCTGCAAATGGAACATTCGTGGGCATAATGCTATGCAACTAAAACAAATTCAAGTTTGGCCAGTACACGCAGGCCTCTTCGATAAATTATTTGGTTAAGAGGTGATGAAACTCTATATAATACTTTAATCAATCTGATTCTGACTTACTTAATGCTTAGTACGAAACACACTCATAATTATCATAAATACTATTATCTAATTTATTTTTATTTTTTTGTTTACAATCTTTGGTCTATTTTCTTCAATTTTATTTTTCATGTTCAATGGATTAACTGTTTCAACATTAAGTATTCAGTATTCAATTTTACCAAATCGGCCTTTCTTGCATATATCCGTATTATTTGTTGGTAATAAGTTCGGTTCAAAAAATTGAAAATTTTAAAGAAAATGTTTATGATAAAAATCTTTATATATATATAGAAAGAGAGAGAGAATATGATTTATTAGGATATTTCTGACAAAACCCTTATTAGGCACCCTATCACATTGAGCCACTTAAGATTTTTTTAATATATTAATTTCATTAGTCCTCACCATATATAACAATTGTAAAATCATGTGCTCTCAATCCCTTCTCCCATGTTTTAATACTTCCCCTTTTTTTTTTCCTCTATACGAAACCTTCTTTCCAACTTCTTTTCCTCCATATGGAACCTTTTTATTATTGAGAATTGGCAACTCCATATGAGAGCGACTTGACAATTCCATATTAGAGCATTAAAAGGCTGTTGATTATTTTAGAAATTGCTCCATTGAGTATACAGTTGTCAGGCTATGTTTGGATTGTGTTGTACTTGAAATGTTGTATTAAAATATATTAAAGTTTTGATAAGAATTTTTTGTAAAACAAGTGTATTGGAGCCAAAATGAGAAAATAAATTAAAAGGAGATTTTTTTGAAATAATGTGAGAAGAATTTTGGTGAGAGTTTAAATTTTAAATTTGAATTTTGAAATAAAATAAAAATTTATTGGAATGTTTTTTTTTTTAAATCGACTTTTCTTATATGAGTATTACAAGAAACACAGTAGCTTCCGCGTATTTCCAGTTGGACGTGTAACATCATCACTATTTTTTCTATGAAAGAATCAAATTTTTTTTTAATAAAAATATCAATGGCCAAAAGTCAAATATTTTCCACCGTTAGGTGTACATAACTTCCAAGACCGAATACTTTTTCCACTCAAACAATATGTTAAGCCCTCTCTACCATAAACTAAGAAAACGTCAAATCGTCAAGCCTTTGAGTTTCTAGTTTCACATGTTTTGCAGAGAGTTTTTGCCTACTATGTAATTCTTAATTAAATAAATACATTCCAGGAAATTTTTTTATCCTACCCCGTTTTATTTCTTTGTCATTTTATGAGAAACAAAATTTTGAAATATGCGTTTCATCATTTTCATTCAAAATATTGGTAAAGTAAAAGTATATTTGAGATAAGTTACGTACTTAAGACTGCATTTGTTTGAATGTTTATACAAGAAAATTTAATTTTTTCTCAAAAAACAAACATTCCAACAACTTTTTATTTTATTTCAAAATTTAAATTCCAATTAAAATTTTTCTCACAATATTTTAAAATTTTTTTCCCCTCTAACATACTTGTCCATTTTACTTTCAAATACACTTTTTCTTACAAACAATTCTCACAAAAACTTTCACCAATTCTAATAAAAACTTTTCAAACACATTACAATCCAGATATGGTCTAAATATCGTTGTTGGGGAAGTGTTTAATTAGTGAGAGAATCATATTGAGGAGACAATTTCACTATATAAAAAAAAAACCGAATATTTTAATGGTTTTAATTCGAAACATTAGAAGTACATTATTATTTTGGATAAATTAACTTTCAAAATGGTGTTATGTGAAAAGATTAGTTGAAACAATCATTTTGAGACACTAAAAAAAAAGCAAAAATATGAACTTGACAATGTTTGATGAAAACTAAATTATTGTTTCTCCGTCTAATCTTCGTATTTATCAAAGGTGCCTACAACATTATTGTACCTTTGACTAAAACTACTAACTTTGACGGAATCTGTATTGGAAAATTGTTGACTGTATAATCTAACTCGAAGCAAAATGTAGAAATAAAAAAGGGGATGAAAATTAAGCCTAAAATTGAAAGGTCTTTCTATGATATTCACTCACAATTAATCGTAATCACCTAAACTCTAAAATATAAGGCTAAGTAGTTTTCTCAATAAAATTTGTGGTCATACAATACAAAATGCTTCAAATAAAATAAAATTTCCAAAACCGCTCAAAATTTGATCCTTCTTTCAATCACGTTTTCTACATCCGGTATTAATTTTTGCATCCCTGCATAGAAAACATATGCTTGCCGGTCATTTGGACCACAAGCTTTCCTGCCTCAGTTGGCTAAAGAAAATCTATAAACTCGAGTTTGAATTTTATACAAAAATTCAACAATTTAAAAATAGTATAATATTAACGTTATAAATTAAATGAAAAAGAAAAAAAATTGCAAAATTTAACTAATTAAGTATAATTAAAACAAATCTCTAATTTTTAAACAATTTCAATTATAACGAGAAACTAAACAAACCATTAGCTTATTCACAAGGCCACCTTCACCTCACTTGGGACAAATTAGTCTTAATTTAGTTCGCACTGCGGTCATCGTACTAACTTTAAACCCAATTAACAAGGTTCTTCTACCAATTGTAGATTAGCTCGACGGGTTTGTATAGACAGTATTTCAAAATGCATTTTCATATTTTTTGACATAGTGTTGTAAGATAGGAGATCTATTGAAAAATGAAAAAAAAAGGTGTATTAGAAAATGTAAAAAATATATTTAAAACGTTATTTATAGTTTAAAAAATATAAAAATGTATTTAAAACGGTATCCATAGTAGCCCAGCCTCTAGGTAAACATACATTTTCAATGCCATGTTTCTCCTTTTCCTTCTTCCTTGAATATCTAATCCCTTTTCCAGTTCGGTACAACACATGCATAACTCTAGGTGTTCTTTTGGCATTCAAGAGAGATCAAAACCAAAATTCATGTTGCAGTTAGCAAGGAGCAAATGAAACTTAGAGAAAGTATAAAATTAAAATTAAGACCGGAGAAAAGTAAAACCTCCAGCGAAAGAAAGTCGAGATGCAAAGATAATGTTTAGATGAAGAAGATAAAATACTATATACCTGCAGATGCAGCCACAACAACATCTTCCCTGGAGTCCCGTATGTTTAGGACAATTTTAGTCTTGTAGGAGCCATGGGAGGCATAGAAGTCGGAAAGGGCCATAGAAATGCAGCTCAACCCCATTTGTCCAATCAAACTATTCATGTCTAGGACCACTCCCACCTTTATGGGAATTGTTTTGTTGTTCTGGGCTGTGGTCAATTGTGCTGGGACCAAAATGAGGCCAAGGAAGAAAGTGAAGGAGAAGAGAAATGGATTGGAAGTGAAAAAGTTAGTAATCTTCTTCTCCATTTTCGTATTCTTTGAGATTCTTAATTGGTTTGATAGGTAGTGATATGTATTTATAGTTCAGGTTGATGGAAATAAAATATGTATTGGATCTCTTGTTACGTGTCATTGTACGTTACAAACTTTAATAAATTAATATAGATTATGTAATTTATACTAATTTTATATACTTTTAATAGTCATTCTCATTTTTGTTAATTTTAGGATAAATAGCATAATTTGTCCCTTAATTTGTGATTTTAGTTCAATCTGGTCGCTTATATTCAAAAAGTTTCAATTTCATTTTTTAACTTACAATTTCAATTCTAATTAGTCCTTTTAATAGAATTAAGCAAAACGGGACTTAGTGCATCTGATCACATGACTTACATATACTTAGGACAAAGGGCAATGAAAGAACCAAAGTAAAAAAGTAAATTGTAAATAACCATTTTATACTTTTACACTTTTGCAAAATGTTCCTAAAAGCTTTATTTTATATTTTATCACCTCCAACTTTGTAATTTTCACAATATAAATGAATTTTTATTAGTTGTCAAAAATATATGAATAGATAAAATTAATCTTTAACGATTTAAATTGCAAAATGCCAAAATTGGAAGTGATTTAAATAATTAAAATAAAATATTTATAAATTGTTCAAATAAGTGACTAAATGCATTAAATCTTGTTTAACTTGATTCTATTAGAAGGACTAATTAGAGCCAAATATACAAGTTAATGGACAAAATTAAAACTTTTTGAATATGAGGAATGAAATAGAATTAATGTATCAAGTTGAAAGACGAATATGCCATTTATCCTTAATTTTAACATTAAGTTTTCTATTTTTTGCATTAACTGAATATTTTCATAAAATTTATAGTATTTTCTGATTTTTGTTGCACTAAAAATTAAAATAAATATAATTGAATAGCAAAAAAGTAAACCCTCAATATTAAAATCTATTATAAAGAAAACAAACATCAATGGTATAAACATCAGAAATTACAAAATTTCTTTCAAATTTATTATTGTGTGTAATATATATAAATCGAAATTTTTGTGATTAAAATATAATAGGTAAATATGGTGAATAGTGGTTCAACTTGGTTCTTAAATTTAATTTGATTCTCGATATTCAAAAAGTTCTAATGAAGTAGTGAAACTTGGTAATTGGACTCTATTTGGTTCCTTTGGCTAGAATCAACCAAACCAAAAGGTTCGTATCACAAAATCACTTGAAAATTAGTAGATTTTTTACAGCATCATTATATTCAATTAGGACATCTAAAATATTTTTTAATTTCATATAATTTGACGAAGAATTGAACCTCCTATTTTAGCCTAATTTTTGTGAAGTTATGAAATAAAATCAAATTACTAAATTCATGGATTTAATTAAAACTTTTTAAATAATAAAAATAAAATCAAATTTGAAGACGAAGTTAAGAGACTATTGGCATTATTTACTCAAATATAATTGTAGTTGACTAATAGTTGGTACACCTATACTCTGAATTGTATGCAACAAAAAAAAAAAAAACAATTCCAATCAGCCTAGGACATATTAAATTCGTTTAGATTATTATACATAGAACATGTTAGATCAGTAAATGCAAAGGTTTGTTTGGTACCTCTGCAGAACAACATCATCTGGTTTGGACCACACTGCACCCCGAAGAAAAGACTTCCGACACAGCAAGGTCCTTGTAAGATTTTTCAAAGTATCATCTGTAGAAGTAATTTTTCTTAAGTTCTAACATAGCTGTAATTGATGAGTATTTTCAATTAAAATGATATAATTATATTGAGATTGAACATCAATGGAACTATTTATTACTCTAATATTTGACAACTAAATAATCACTAAACAAGAGAGTTGTAGAGAAATTATTTTTTCAATTCAGTCTAGTCTGCATAACAATTGATTGAAGAAGCCTAAGTGTGACTTTTGATAGCAAAGAATAAAAAATAACACTACAAATAATTAAAAATCTAAAGACTTAAAAAAAAAGAAAAAAATTAACTGCAAATGAATCAAGGGTATGTAAACATCAAGTAGAACAATAAATTGTACCAAAACCTAACAGGTAAAGCAAGAGAATTGAGGGAAAATTTTTATCCAAATTCATCAAAAATCATCCGTCTAATTTACGTCAGAGTTTTAAATCGCGTTTACGAAGATTTCGTTTTGACCTAAGACAAAGTAGAATAAATTTTGCACTGAAAAGTGGAAACAAATACACAGGAAGTAAGAATGAATCAAATTTGGCGACTGCCTTGGACATTGCCAATTGGTTGGCCTCAAAGAAGTGATTGGATAGGAAACATCAAATTAATCAAACTGAGAAGCAATTCATTTGCACGAGTTTTTTTTTTTTTTTTCCCTTTGTATCATATATTTTATTACAAGTATACTATGTCTCTGGAATAAGGTTCTCACACTACAAATATGATACAAATATGTACATATATTATAGTCTCAGAGGAGAATGATACAAATACTAAGAATTAAGGAGGAAATGAAAGAAAAGCGATTCGAACCTTTTATCTCTGGTTCAGATAGTGCCAGAGATAGTGTTTTAATGTATGCCTGTTAGTCTCATTACACTATAAACAATGGTTCATTGCTCAAGTTGATCAAAAGCAAGACAATGCAAATAAGCTTCCAAGATCCATTTAATATATATGCTAGGCCGCTTTTTCATTTGAAATAAATTTGCCAAAATCGCAAATTGTGCTTAAATTTACCAATAAAATATTCCTATGAGAGTATACTATAAACTTTTAAGAGGATTAGAACCTAAAAACCTGTGGAAATATTGGAAATAGATGGAGGACTAAAACTGCCTTGATAGGGGTTAGATCCAATAAACAAACTTAAATCTATTGAATAAATCTTTTCTTCTGAAACTCTCTCATAATAAAGTATATTTGTTACATACTACTTTTGTCCCAAAAAAAAAAAAAGTCGAAATTTGATTTTTTACAACTTTTTCTTAAATTATAATGTACAACACATTTAATACACTATTCATTAATTTTTAATTTAGATTATACAATATTATTATTAGTAAAGGTCGTATAAAAATTTCACAATAAAATTAGATTCTTTTTTTTAGAGAAATAAAATTTTTAAAACCAAACTTTTTCTTTAAAATGGAAGGAGTATTTTTTCCCGTTAACCTTCTAGATTATGTACATTCAATATCAGTAATTTTCTTTAGACATTGCGATCATATATTCTTTCAAAAAGATTATCAAAAATCAATAATAAATATGGGATGGACTAAAGTAATTGCCCGATAATTGTTTAAGTTTGAAAAGGATGGACGGGGAAAAGAAAAAGAAGAATGGGGCCTCGAGGGCTCCACGTTCCGTTCAATCAATTGCCACCACCCGTATCAAGGGTTTGTCTTGTGTGTAATGTTTCAGCTCATGTATTTTCTAAGTTAGGCTTTTCCTTGGCTCTATTTCATTTGGTTCGTGCGTTGACTCAGTTTATTCTAATAGTAATTGCTAACATTAATTAAAAAAGTATTAAGCATGTATGAATACCGTTTTAAAACGTATTTCGTGATTTAAAATTTTATTTTAATATTTTTAAAATAATAATTATAAAATAAAAAAATTATTAAAATAAAAAGGAATTTCAAAATAAATACTAAATAGTTCGTTGTTGCTTGTCACGAGTAAAGACAAAATTATCCCTCATTATTTATATTTTGTAATGAAGATGAATGGATGATTTTGTCTTTTTATGATTGTCACATCAGTCACTATACAAAATCACTATGATTTGTCACTATCTCTATCATTAATCTTTGTTAATTATCATTAATAAGATATTCTTTTAATGAAGAAAAAAATATTTTATACTTTTGATATTATCTACAACAGTTAAAATTAATTTTAAAAAATAATTTATAAATTAAATAGGATAATTTATTATTTACAAGAATAAAATATAAAAACATAATACATATATAAAATATTTTTTTTTGTGGATCAGTCAAAACACGCTTAATTATTTTTATTCACCACCGAGTGTCTTTGTCTAAAAGGAATGGGTCCATACCAATCGCATTCCGTACATTTAACGAAACGGAATTTTTGGCCCTACTTATTTGATTCAAATTCTGGGCTGTGTTGTCTCTGACCAAATCAAACATGTGATTCGCCATAGCCTGTTTGATACCATACCATAAGTGCCCCAAAAGCATCTTGTAGTCGTGGAGGCCGTCATCCTGGAATCTTTGACTATAAGGAAACTGTCGAAATTTCAGTTTCTCTGTGGAAATTTTATGTTCTGTCAAATTTAATAAATTAATGAAACTAGGACCACACTTGATTTAACTACGTTGGTGACAATTACGCGATTTGAGGTGTATTTGACAGTTTTTTTTTCCTTCTTTTTTTTTTTTTGATTTTTATATTAGTATTAAAGATTAAACAAATATAAGAATTTAAGGGATAGCATAAAGAGTTTGAAAGCCTTTTATAAAATGCGAAAAGAAGGAGAAGAAAGATTTACATATAGGATAAAAAATAAAATTAATTTTTGAGAAATTGACAACTTTTACCATATTCATTTAATAGTCTACTTATCATCCGGTTGAAATCTTTTTTTTTTTTTTTCAGGGTTTGGGTGACCAAGGGAGGGATAGGCTGTAATGAAAAACTTTTTTCCCACATAAATATCTAGATTGCTTGACTTTTACTTAAAATCCATACGCTGATGTTTATAGCCAGTCAAAGTTTGAATTTCATGAGAATAATTCTTCACTTATTCTGTTAAATCTCACGATTTAAAATGAGTTTAAAACAATATTTTAAATCATATTTTTATATTTTTTAAAATAAAATTTTAATAACAATTTTTATTTTAAGAAACACCAAAACACATTATAAAATATAATTACCTTTACCGTTTAAAACGCAATTATAGATTATTGGCAACTGCGAAAAATGTGTGGGCTGCCAATCATAGTAATATCATTGTCTGCATTTTGACATAGGGCTCTAGAAGACCAAAAAATGGATTCGTCCATTTAAGTACGGGATACTGCTTGTTGATCTTTGAAAACAAAGGAAATGTAAAGTATAGCAATTAAATTGGGGCACAATTCATGTATTTTATTAGTAAATAATGATATTTTTGGTGAAGTGGTTTAATAAATAATGTGTTAAAAATGAAAAGACATAATTCCCCATTACTGTTTTAAATTTGTCAAAAGGTATAATAGGTAATTTACCCCCTTTAACATACAAGGTCAGTTGATATAAATCTTCCGTCTAACTTTATACTATAAATAACACCACTATTTATTAATTTACTAGAAAATGAAAGTGAAATCATTCATTATGTGTATATCACTCTAATTTGTGATATGCTGGAGGTTTATAATATCTCTTAGCACATAAAAGAATATCAACTCTCAAAAAATTAAAATAAAAGTAATGATACTTTTAATAACTAATTATAGCGACTAATGTGATAAGTATAAAAAGGAAAAATATCTACATATCACTATCCTTAAAAAATATAAAATAATAAAAAATATTTTTTTTCATAATTACCACATCAATTATTATAAAAAATTATTATAAATATCATTACTTTTAACAACTTATTAGTATTATATACTTTGTCAACAGTACATGTTGTTGTACTTTCTGACGCGTGGTCAGCTGGACACTCTTCCATTTCATATACTTTTTTTTTTCACTTGGAAGTATCCACACATTCACTGACAGGCGTGCCCCGAACTCCCCTCAATCAGTGTCCCATATCACCAGTTTTTGGTAGGACCCAGATCTCACGGGGGCCTACGGTACCCACAAGACAGGCGTGGGACTAATCTTTCAAGGCCAGATGAAATCGCCTCAAATTCCATCCAGCAGCGGCAGTCAGAGAAGTCGATCCTGCGTCTCTCATGAAGTGAACCTCAGTGGAAACCATTGAACCAAACCTCTGAGGGCCTTTCATTTCATATACGAAAGCCACAAGACATGCCAGGGAGGTCATGTCAGTAGAGAAGAGGATTCGGTCAACTGCGGAATAGTTGATAAACAATGACTTTCCATGGGACTTTATTTTTTTTTTTCAAAAATGATAATTATTTCATTGATATAAATAAATATATATACAAAGATTAACCAAGATAGGCTAAATGATCTTCTTGGTTTAATACAATAGCTATGGAGGAAAATACGATAACAGTGCAAAATTGCTATCCCATTCGTTTGCTATGCTAGGTAGCTAAGCAATAACAAGCTACATTGACAATTCTCTATACAAAGAACAACCTAAAATTTGCAAAAAGATTGTCCAAAAGATTGAGGTCTTTAGCTATAGCGGAAAAGCGACTTTAACAAAATTTCCATTGACTAAGATTTCACACGATCACCTATACCTCAATAGCAATCTGAACTAGTCCTACCAAATGGACATAAAATGATAAAAAGAGATTCCTAACTATGTGCACACATTAATTCAAATTAGGATTACTCTTGCTCCATCAGAAAAATTCCAGCAAACTGTATCTTCTACTAGCTTCTTCAAAGAGATTGCAACCAACATTCCAATCAACCAACATATAGTACTACCAACAAAAGTCATTCCCGCAAGGCTTCCAACCAAAACAAATAGAAAATAATCTCTAGCAGCTAGACAATGAATACTATTGAACAAGCAACCTATACCTACTCAAGCAACCCATAGCAACTCAGTCAAAGAGAAAGCAAAAACATATAGAACAATGAACAAAGTGATTTCCAACCAACTCATACAAGAAAGTATATCCAGCAACAACAAAATGAATCCAACTGAAAAATTCCATGTTGATGTCCTCCCAGCCCACACAGAAAAATTCCAGCAAGCATGTTCCTGCCTTCCCCTTTGAATTCTAACAGTAATACCGGGTTTTGCAATATTTCATGGATCAAAACAAGTAACAGACCATGGGAAGCAACAAATCGAATTATTTGTATGTTCCTTTTTCTCCAAATTTTGAAATATACAACTACATGCCTAAGAAATACGCACATTTCTTAATGAAAGAAAAAAGAATTACACCCCCAAAAAGCAAAATCAATCTAGCTTACTTAACTAGTACTAAGCACAAAGATAGGCATAAGCCATCCATTTGTTGTGACAAACCAATTATAGTGACAAAAACTAAACATATATAACAATATTATTAATATATTTTCCATATTTTCCCTTTTTCTTCTTTTTCTTTTTCTTTTCTTCGTCGTCTTCTTTTTTTTCTCTCTCTTTTTTTTTGTTGATTTTTTTTTTTTTTGCATAAAAAAGTGAAAGATATGGTTACTACCTTTTATAGAACTCATAAACAAAGAAAAAAACTACAACCAAGGAAACAAAAGACATATCTGAAGGAGATATACCTGAACTACTAAAGACAGCTCAACTAGTCATGAAGGAGATATAATCCATGCTCTAATGACTCTCTCTAGCTATATCTAGGTCCATGACAGGGTTAGTAGAGTGATAGATATGGAAGAAAGATTATATCCAAGGCCATGATAGGGTGAGTTGAGTGATAGATATGGAAGAAAGATAAAAATACATGTATACAAGAATATACAAATATATACTCATAAAAATGCAAGGTTGTAAGCTTAAAGATAGGCAAAGGCTATCCAACTGTAGAAACAAACCCAACCAGCTATGCAAAGAGGTAGAATATAATGCTAAAATTGATTTTCGCAAGCCTTCAAAAAAGAAACCAACAATTTCATAATCATATCCAAAGTCCAAGAATAGACAAATATATAATCTGTAGAAACAAAACTAGACTTATAACAAAAGTAGATAAATTATTAGTAGTATTTTTTTTCCTCTTTTGTTTTTTTGTTTCTTCCTTCCCTTTTTTTTTTCTCTTCTTTGTTCCTCATTTCATTTTCCGTATCCTTCTGCAAGAACGTGATAATGATATGATAATTGCACCAGCAAGTATGCTTCTTCTCAGCAAATACTAAGATAACCCGCAAGAATATTACAAAACTAAACTCATAAAACAAATCCAACCAGTCATACAAAGAGGTAGAATACCATGCTAATATGGACTGTCACAAGCCTTCAAGAAATAAACCACCAATTTCAGAGTCATATCGAAAGTCTAACATAGGATGCATAGTCGGATAGATCAGGAAGAAAGATAAAACACACTAGACAAGTATAGACAAGTATATAAACCGTAGGAACAAAAACTAGATTTATAAAAAAGGTAGACAGAGTATTAGCAATATTGTTTTTCCATCTTTTTATTTCTTTTTTCTCTTTTTTTTTTGGGTTCCTTCTCCTTTCATTTTCCTTATTCTTCTGAAAGGACATGATAATCCAGCAAGTTTGCTTCTTCATAGCAACTTCTAAGATAACAAGCATGCATACTACAAAAACTAGACTCATAAAAAAACAGTTCAACCAGCCATGTTTGTGGGGACATACACCATCTTTAAAAAAGAGTCCAATAAGAAAGTGTGACTTAACTTTCTATCATGCATTCGTTTGAAAGCAACTCGCAAGCCATTAGGGAGTATTCTCACAGTCCGAGATTATATCTCAAGTCCATAGCCTAGAGAGAATTCTTATGAATCAGAAAGGAAGACAAAATAATCATACAATTATATACATATATAGAAAATATATATAATCAAAGACCAGCCATTGTTAAGCACAAAAAAACTAATAGAGGAACGAAACATGACAGATATAATCATGAGAAAAATTCTGATGAATTGAATTTTTTTTTTCCTTATCTTGAGAAAAAGTAAGTATCATGTGATTTATCCATGGGGCTGCATACTCCACATCTGATCATCTCTTGCCAAAACCCCTTGATACTCCTGCCAATCCAAAACAGCTTTGTCAACTTCCTGGGTTGATATTTGTGTGTTCTGAAATAGCCACAAATTTCGAGTCTTCCACAACATCCACAAAAGGTACACTGAAAGTTGTACTCTATCATGGGCTGTTGTGTCCTTTTCTAACCTATTCAAATTTTCCCACCAACTCTGGAAACATGTACATTCTGCTTGCAAACCATCCCAGCACACAGGGGATATTCTCCATACAATCTTGGCCCTTTCACAAAAGAAAAAAATGTGCTCCATTGTCTCCTCGTAGTCGCCACATAAGCCACACATGGGATCAATCACAATTCTTCTTTTGAACAGCTCCATTTTGGTTGGTAGAATGTCTTGGTCGCATCTTCATAAGAAATGCTTCAATTTTCCTTTTATCTGAAGCTGCCATAAATTCCCCCACATTTTTTTTTATAAAAATCCATCCTATGACTACTGGTAGTAAGGTTATTTATAGTTCTTTGTGTCTCCAGAGCATATTTATAGGCTGAATTGACAGTGAAGTGGGCCTTAGTAGTATGTTGCCAGATTAAATTATCCCTTTCTCCATCCTGGCTAATTTGTATTTTGAGAATTGCTTCTGCATCTTGAGGTTGAAACAAGTTTCTGAGCAGAGCTAAATTCCATTGAGTACCCTCCTCATTCATTAGTTTTCGACACCAAGTTATTGACATGGCGATGGAAACCTAAAGGCCGAGACAACTCCACAACATGAAGCCAAAGCTTCATGTACAAGGCATCCCCAATTTGATCCATTGCAAGACATTGGAGGGCCTATGACTAGGTTAAGAATTAAGAGAATGCAACCTGCCTTAACATCTCTTGTAATTGAATTCATTGAAGCCGAAGCTAAGGCAGCAAGGAAGATGCCCGATTCTAGTTCGCCACAAGTCTTTCTACTTAGCATTGTGAATGATGGATCAAGTACTTCCAGCTTTGCTCCATGAATGCAATTTTATGGCGATCCAATTCAAAAGAGGATAGCTTCAGCTCGGCCAAACATAAGAATGGAAGCAATCCATTCCACGCTTGGATTAAGCTTTAAGCAATATTAAGTTTTAGGCAATATTAAGTTTTAGTAATTGTTTCTTTAGGTAGTTAGTTTCATAAAAGGCAAGAAGTTCTAATCCTTCTAGAGAATGGATTTCTTCTTGGCCAAACCTTGTTAACATCTATAAATAAGGCCATTTGCCACACAAAGAAGACGCAATTTTTATCAATACAAACTTGAGAGTTTTTTTTTCTTTTCTTTGAGTTCTAATTTTAGAACTTGTTTTGAGTCTTTGAAGATAGCCTCTTAGGTTCATGTTTAAGCTATCTTGTTGAGTCTTTTTCCCTCAACAATTTGAGCGTGCTTTTTGGTTCCAAGGAAATAGTCCAACTCACAATCGGGTTTTGAATTGATCCTTTGGGTGTCAAGTAGACAAAAGCAAGGTCATTCTTCAATCTTGGAGTTGGTGTCTTGCTAAAGAAAGAACTAGTTGAACCTAGAAGATGATACTAGGACCTACACTCTGGTATTTGTTTCGAATTTTATACTTTAATAAAGAATTCATATCAGTTTGGTATCAGAGCTGCCTTTGGGTTGCTCATTTAATTGTTCATATGTTTTTGTGTTATTTGCTTTGTTTCCAACTTATAGCTTTTGTGTACTGTAAGTATCGTTCTGCCCCGTGAATTTTTTTAGTTTCTCTTCTTATTTTCATGTTAAAAAATGACAAGAAAAATCTCCATCCGCTTGAACTACTGTCTGAATTCTGCTCAGAAACCCGTCGCCTATTTCTTGTATTAATTCCTGTGCTCAGTTTGTTAGAGTACATATTATTTGATTAAAAGAGACTTTGGTTTACTAATTGTTGCTGCCAAAAGTGAATTCTAAATTGAGGAATCAGCTACTAAAAAATCTGTAAAATTGTCGCAATAGAATTTTTTAAAGAAAACCTGTTTAGTTTCTGTTAAGAATTTTTGCACATCATATGATCCAGTTTTTGTCCAACTTTGTATTATATTTGTTCCTATGAATAATACTTGATTAAAAAGGTTTGGATTTTTTGTCAAAATTGGGTTGCAAATTGTGAACCTATTGTTGAAACTTGTTGAACCCATTGCTGAAAATTCTGAAAACCGTTTCTGCCAAGATCATATGCTCCAGTTTTTGTCCAGTTTTGTGTTATATCTATTCTTGTGAATATTACTGGATTAAGAAGGCTTGGTTTGTTGAATTTTGGTGCCAAGATTGTGTTACAAGTTGTGGAATTGGCTGCTAGAGTTTTGGAAACTCATTTGTGAAAGAATCTTGCCAAAAACCCAAAGACAAATCTTGCTTGGAATTGGGATTGATCAAGAACTGTAAGTTGCTGCAAAGTCTGATTTTGGTTTGATCTACTGAGCAAAGAAAATTCATATTCACCAAGTCTACTTCATCACAAGCACATAAAGAATCACTTTGCATAATCATTTTCGTCCCTTGAAACCTATTTCTCTTTTATTTGAAAATTCAGCTTTATTTGTTTTTTTTGTTCTAAGAACTTTGTTCTCGTTTCTTGTTTCTTTCTTGACCTCTAAATTTTTTCTTGCTTAATTTGAATTTAATTGCCTATTCTTTGAGATTCTTGAAGCTTGTTTGGGTTAGAACTTTTAGAAAAGTGAATTGAGTGTGAGTGAACCTACTCAACAACCCATCACTACAAAAAGAGAGTTCAGCCTTATATTGGTGAGAGATTCATATATTGGGCAATTGGTTAGAGGGAAGTGAGGTAGGAAATTTTTATTATTAACATTGCTTGTGCAGAGATGGATACAAACCAAAAGAACAAGAACAAGACATGAAAGAATACCTTAAGGGTTTAGCTTCGGCTCTAGAATTAGTTCATAAGAGTATTGATCAAATGGAAATCACAATGGCTCAAGTTGCATCCGTAAAGGAAGCATCCAATCCAGCAAATGGGAAGAAGTTTACACGACAAACTTCTTCAAAGGTAAGTAACCCTAAACCTTCGTCCAGTTCAGGTAGTTCTAACACTAGTTCTTCTATCCAATGTTTTAGGTGCTTAGGCCAAGGGCATGTGACTTCTCAATGTCCAAACTCTCAAACCATGACTATCTTAGATAATGTAACTTATAAAAGTGAGAGTGAGGAGGAGTCAAATGGTCTAGATGAAAACATGGCCGCAAGTGATGTTAATGAACATTGGGGGCATGAAGGGAATCAACCAACTAGAGAATGTTTTGTTACAATAAGAGCTTTGGGTGCACAACCTGAGGAGAACACCAAAGATCAAAGAACAAATTTTTTCCAATCTAAATGTTTTATTAAAGATCAAATTTGTATGTTAATTATTGATAGAGGATCTTGTACTAACGTAGCTTCTACTTATCTTGTAGACAAATTAAAGCTCAAATGTTCCTTGCATCCGAAATCATACAAATTATAATGGATGAATCAAAGTGGATCACTCCATGTCACAAAGCAAACCTTGTTAAGTTTTCGAATTGGAAATTTTATTGACCATTTGTGATGTTATTCCTATGTAGGATACTCACCTCCTATTAGGACGATCTTGGGAGTATGATTGTAATACACGTCATTCTAGGAGGACTAATAAGTATCACCTTAATAATGATGGAAAAGCCCTCAGACTAGCACCATTGCTACCTTCAGAAATTAGTAAATTTCAGCAACAACAAAAAGTAAAGCAAATGGAGTGGATAAGAGAGCAAAATAAGATTGAAGAAGGTTCGAAATTTGCTCAACCCGTGAGTAAATAATTTCCTTCAACTTCTAAAGTTAATGCTTCGGTTCTCATAAGTGAAACCGAAGGTATACAACCATCAATTGAAGATTTTAAAGGTAGCTTCTATGCTTGCATGAGGGATGTTGATAGAGCTTTAAATGCAAGTAAAGATTTTGTACTAATTCCTTTTCAAGAATCATTATTTACTAATGAAGAGCTACCAAGTGACTTGCCTTCGCAAGTCAAAGTTGTTTTGTAGGAATATGGAGATGTTTTTCTAGAAGATCTTCCTAAAGGACTACCACCTTTAAGGGGAATTGAGCATCAAATTGACTTCATTCCTAGCGCAATAATTCCCAGCCAGCCAGTCTACTAAGCCAACCCTGAAGAGACCAAAGAGCTCCAACGGCAAGTTGAGGAATTTCTAGATAAAGGTTATGTACGAGAGAATCTTAGTCCATGCGCAGTTCTAGTCATCCTTGTTCCAAAGAAGAAATGTACATAAAGAATGTGTACTGATTGTAAAGCTATTAATAAGATTAAAATTAAGTATAGACATCCAATACCTCTCATTGATGAAATGTTTGAGGAGTTGCATGGTTCTAAAATTTATACTAAAATTGACCTTAAAAGTGGATATCATCAAATACGCATTAAAGATGGAGATGAATGGAAAACTACTTTTAGGACTAAGTTTGGCTTATATGAATGGTTAGTCATGCCTTTTGGATTAACTAATGCACCAAGCACATTCATGCGGCTCATGAATCATGTTCTTAGGTAGTATATAGGCAAACTTGTTGTTGTGTATTTTGATGACATTCTCATTTATAGTAAGAACTTAGAAGATCATGTGAAGCATATTAGATTTGTTCTAAGTGTATTGTGTGAAAATTTGTTGTTTGCTAATATCAAGAAGTATAGCTTTTGTGTGGAAAGTGTTGTATTTCTTGGATTTGTTGTTAGTTTCAAAGGTATACAGGTTGATCAAGCAAAAGTTGAGGCTATAACCTTTTGGCCGAGACCTACAACCATGCATGAGGTAAGATCTTTCCATGGTCTTGCTTCATTCTATAGGAGGTTTGTTAAAGATTTTTCTTTAAAGGCTGCCCCTCTTAATGATCTTGTCAAGAAAAATGTTCCATTCATGTGGGGTGAATGTTAAGAGCAAGCATTTAGTCAATTGAAGAAAGATCTTACGACTACACTTGTTTTAGCTTTGCCTGATTTTAACAAAACCTTTGAGCTTGAATGTGATGCTTTAGGTACAGGTATTGGTGCAGTCTTGAAACAAGAGGGCCGACCATTAGCTTATTTTTCTGAAAAATTAAATGGGGCTACTCTCAATTACCCAACTTACGACAAAGAGCTTTATGCAGTCATTCATGCCTTAGAGACATGGTAGCATTACTTGCTATCCAAGGAATTTTTCATTCACACTGATCATGAGTCTCTAAAGTACCTGAATGGCAAAGGTAAGTTGAACAAAAGACATGCCAAGTGAAGTTCATTTCTCAAAACATTTCCCTATGTTATCAAGTATAAAAAAGGTAAGGAGAATGTCGTCACCAATGCACTTTCACGAAGATCTGTTCTCTTAAACTCTTTAGATACTAAAATTTTGGGATTTGAGTACATTAAAGATCTTTATTCTATTGATTCTGCTTTTTCTAGTATTTATGCAGCTACTGAACAAGGAGCCTTTAACAAATTTTATAGACAAAATGGGTTCTTGTTCTGTGAAAAGAGATTATGTTTGCCAAATTATTAACTTCGAGAACTAGTAGTTAGAGAATCACATTCTGGGGGTCTAATGGGTCATTTTGGTGTTTTAAAAACATATGAGATTTTAATTGAGCATTTCTATTGGCCTAACATGAAAAGAAATGTATAAAAGCTGTGTAGTTCATGCATTCAAAGTCGTATGGCTAAATCTACTTCTAACCCTCAGGGTTTATACACCTTTTTACCTGTTCCTTCTATTCCCTGGACTGATCTTTGTATGGATTTCATTTTAGGGTTGCCAAGGTCACAAGGGGGTAAGGATTTCATTTTTGTTGTCGTAGACATATTTTCTAAGATGGCTCATTTTATACCTTGCAGGAAATCGGATGATGCAAAACATGTAACTGACTTATTCTTTGAAGAAGTCATTCGGCTCCATGGGGTTCCATAAATCATTGTTTCCAATCGTGATGTCAAATTCTTGAGCTACATTTGAAAAACTTTATGGGGAAAGTTGGGCAAAAAATTATTATTCTCCACCACTAGACATCCACAAACCAATGGGCAGATAGAGGTAACAAATCGTAATCTTGGTACTTTATTGCGTGCATTAATAAAAAAAAATCTTAAAATTGGGAAGCATGCATACCAATTGCTGAATTTGCTTATAATAGAACTATCCATTCTACTACCCGTTATTCCCCGTTTGAGGTTGCTTGTGATTTTAATCCACTAACCCCTCTTGACTTAGTGCCATTGCCAAGCAATAAGCAAGTAAATCTTGATGGTGCAGTAAAGGCTAAGTTTGTTCAAGATTTGCATGAGAATGTACGCCTTCAAATCCTCAAGAAGAATGAACATTACGCTTAAGTTGCCAATAGATGGAGAAAGCAAGTAATCTTTCAACCCGAGGATTGGGTGTGGATACACATGCTCAAAAAAATGTTTTTAGCTCAACAGAGAACTAAGTTTCATCATCGAGAAGATGGTCCTTTCCAAGTTATTGCTCGTGTGGGAGAGAATGCATACAAACTTGACCTTCCAAGTGAATATGGAGTTAGTGCTACATTTAATGTCTTTGACTTTTCATTGTTTGAGTTTGATGACGAGTTTATGGACTCAGGGGTGAGTCCTTTCAAAGAAGGAAGGACTGATGGAAACCTAAGGACCGAGACAACTCCACAACATGAAGCCAAAGCTTCATGTACAAGGCATCCCCAATTTCATCCATTGCAAGACGTTGGAGGGCCTATGACTAAGTCAAGAACTAAGAGAAGCAAGCTACCTTAACATCTCTTGTAATTGAATTCATTGAAGCCAAAGCTAAGGCAGCAAGGAAGATGTCTGATTCTAGTTGGCCAAAGTCATTCTACTTGGCATTGTGAATGATGGATCAAGTACTTCTAGCTTTGCTCCATGAATGCAATTTCATGGCAATCCAATTCAAAGGAGGACAGCTCCAGCTCAGCCGAGCACAAGCCAGCTCGGCCAAACACAAGAATGGAAGCAATCCATTCCACGCTTGGATTAAGCTTTAAGCAATATTAAGTTTTAATAATTGTTTCTTTAGGTAGTTAGTTTCATAAGAGGCAAGAAGTTCTAATCCTTATAGAGAATGGATTTCTCTTTGGCCAAACCTTGTTAACATCTATAAATAAGGCCATTGGCCCCACAAAGAAGACACAATATTTATCAATAGAAACTTGAGAGCTTTTTCTTTTCTTTGAGTTCTAATTTCAGAACTTTCTTTGAGTCTTTGAGGATAGCCTCTTAGGTTCATGTTTAAGCTATCGTGTGGATTCTCTTTCTCTCAACAATTTGAGCTTGCTTTTTGGTTCCAAGGAAATAGCCAACTCACAACCGGGTTTTGGATTGATCCTTCGAGTGTCAAGTAGACAAAAGCAAGGTCCTTCTTTAATCTTGGAGTTGATGTCTTGCTAAAGAAAAAACTAGTTCAACCTGGAGGACGATACTAGGATCTACACTCTAGTATTTGTTTCGAATTTTATTCTACGGTTAAAAATTCGTATCATATAGCATTTGTCTCTTTTGGGAATGGCTTGAAGTTCGCTCTGTGAGAAAGCCATGGAGACTCCCAAACTCTTACTGATTTTCCATCACCTACTTGATACCTCAACCCTATTTCTAGAATATACCTAGCACCCATCCAGCATCTCCATAGCTAGGATGCATTTTGTTGCACAACTGCTTTAAGCAACTTTCCTTTTGGAAAACATCTGGCCTTCATCACTCTGCTCATCAGTAAGCTTGGGTTCTGGATTAATCTTCACGGTTGCTTGGCTAACAAGGTGTCATTAAACAGAGGAATATCTTGAAAGCCAAGTCCACCCATGTTTTTTGGAGCTGTTAGTTTGGACCAAGCTTGCCAGTGAATTTTGAAGCCATTTTGTCTGTTCATTCCCCACCAAAAGTTAGATGTTTCCTTGCTCAATTCTTTGCATAATCCAATTGGTAATTTAAAGCAAGACATAACATAAACAGGGAGCGAATTAAGCACTTCTTTGATAAGAGTCTTCTTACTTGCCTGGCTCAAGAATTGTGTGTTCCAGCTTCCAATTCTTTTTCTAGTTAATTCTAGCACATAAGTAAAAACTTCTTTTTTTGATTTGCCAATATCCAATGGTAACCCCAAATATCTTGCACAATTTTACTCCGTGATACCAGCTAACGTGTGAATGATTGCAGCTTTAGAGATTCCTTCAGTATGCCTGCTAAAAAAAAGAGAAGATTTAGCTAAATTAACTAGCTGCCCTGATGCTGCACAATAGTCCTCCATGATCATTTTAACTCTTTGAGCTTGTTCCACTGTGGCTTTGCATAAAAGTAAGAAGTCATCTGCCAAAAAAAAAAGATGAGTTAGCAAAGGGCTTTTCTTACACAATCTCATTCCTGTGTATTTTCCTTCTCGCATTGCCTCTCTAATTAAAGCTAAAAAGACCTCAGACACAATGATGAACAGATAGGGAGATATTGGATCACCTTGCCTAATACCTCTTGTAGGTTTCACATAGCCACTCACTTCACCATGGATATTGAAAGAATAAGACGAGGAACTAATACATATCATGATTCAATCTATGAACTCCTTAGCAAATCCCATTTGATTTAATACTGGAGCTAAGAATCCCCATTCAATCCTATGAAAAGCTTTAGCCTTGTCTAATTTTAAAGCCATAAAGCCCCTTTTTGTGGTCTTAGAACTATTAAGATATGACAACATTATCAGTTATTTGCTTTCATTATATTCATTATCAGAAATGAATGTAGCTTGACTTTCATGTATACAACAATGGAGGCAATTTTTCAATCTTTCAGCCAAAATTTTGAAAATGATTTTGTAAACCATATTGCATAAAATTATTGGCCGATAATGAGAAATTTGGGTTGGGATTTTTATTTTGGGAATGAGGGTAATAAGTGTATGGTTAACACTTTTAAGCATTTTGGTATGCACAAAAAAACTTTAACAGCAAAGCTTATATCTTTCTGAATTATATTCCAATAATTTTGAAAGAAAATAGAAGACATACCATCAGGCCCTGGGCTTTGTTAGGATGCATTCCAAATAGGGCGTTCCTGATCTTAGCGTCTTCGATCGGTCGGGTCAATCGTTGATTCATTACATTTGAGATTGTATTTGGAATGCCTCTCAGGTATTGCTGCCCAGTTTAGGGAGAGAATGTACTAAATAGTTGTGAGTAGAAGTTCGATACTTCCTCATTGATATCCTCGGGATTATCATATATCTCTCCTGTTGCCTTTACCAAGCTCCCAATCGAATTCAACCTTCTCCGTTGGACAATATAAGCATGAAAAAATCTCATGTTTTTATCTCCCTCTTTAAGCCATTGGATACAGGATTTTTGGTGCCAATACAACTCTTTTGCCTATAAGCGATATGCAACTCCTCTTTCAAAACCTTCCATTTCTTCTAATCCCTTACTCCCCCTGCTTGGCTCAACTGTTCTATTTGTCCTTTTAGATCCTTTATCCTTCTGATTGAATGAGTTTGTGCATTATTATTCCATTTTAGCAGTGCTTCTCTATAGCTTCAAATACAACCACTCACTTGGTACATTGGAGTTCCAAAATGTGCTATTGTCCATGCATTCTGAATTACTTCCATTGCTCCCTCATGTTGAATCTATTTTCTATCAAAATAGAATATTTTCTTTTGCCTTTGAGTACCCGGTTGTATAGATAATAATAATTGAGAATGATCGGAAGACTGTTTTTTGATATGCCGGACTGCTGCATTAGGAAATTTACTGTTTCCATCATCACTAGGTCTAATTACCATCATCTCCACCTTCCTCAACCTCCAATCACAACCAAGAAAACAAGGACAACACCTTTCCCCATTCCTTTGCAAATTTATTAGCATATTCACTTGTTATAATCAAGCTATTTATGAAAATCTCACTCTCCAAAAGACCCCTTTCACAAGCACAAGCTGGCATTCTCTCTATGATTGCTATTTTGTCTTCTTTATCCCCATGCCCAAATTACTCTTTTTGTTCTCTTATTAGATTGGGAGGTTCTAAAATTAGTGCTCATGGGAAATTCCAGACTCCCCTGCACCTTATAGCAACCTATATTTCCAGCAACAATGATGTTTCATTGGATGTATGTCATGTACAATTCGTTAACAATATATGATGATGTTGTAGTGTTCATCAAATGATCAACCAAATGTCAAGGAATTAATTTGGACTCGTCAAAATTCAATTATCCATGTTATCTTTCTAAATCCACCAAAATCTTAATCAATAGCATCAACATCTAGGAGTCCCCATTTTATGATGATGGTTTTATAATTATTTTCATAGAAAAATTACATTTTTAATATCTTATCTTTTATCCCTTATCAATTTTGGTCCATCATCTTTTCAAGTCGACACTTCTAGTCTATTATCTACCTTCTTTACTCACATTTGGGGACAAATAATGGTAAATTAAAAGGGACAAAAAAAATTGGTCACAAGTAGAGCATGCTTCTATTAGTCAAAGAATCTGACTTAATTATATTCCCAAATCAAAACTTGTAAACTTATTACTGTATTTACAAGAAATTTCACTTTTTACATTCAACCCCAAACAACAGCTCCACCTTATATCTCATGATTAGGGTTTCTGTCATTGAGGTTCAATATCAAAATTGTGCGTTAACAAACAATTAGGTCTTATCTACATAAAGAATCAATCAATCTAAGCAAGAAATCATCAAAATATGTCATTAAAGAACAAATATGCCAATGAGTACACATCCCAATTTATGGTATGTAGCCATGATTTTGACTTGATATAAATTGAAAATCATGTCTTTGTATTTTTTTTTTTTTTAGAATTGCATGTCAATTCACATGTTTTCATAGAAATAAGGAAGTAGTGGTGTCTGAATGTATTTTTTTGTTTATGATAATTCCTATGGAGTTTAATATTGTGGTCTTCCATGGGAAAGATGGAAAAAAGAAAATTTGGTATGTGGTTCTTCTTTTTGTTTTTGTTTGGGCCCATCTAATAACATTTGACATTTATTTATACATGATGTCAAATTGACTTAATGAAATAATTAGATGAATTTTTGTTTATTAAAACTTAGGTTAAGATTAATAAAATGTTTAATTTATTATTGTATATAATGCAAGTGCTTTATGGCAGTACTTACCTCATACTATGTTGGGTCACATGTATTGTCTAATTATATGCATGTTAATATATCATAGATGATAATTGCAATTTATTCACCATAAAGTTTTATCACAAGTTTGTATTTGTTGATGCGGATGTTGAAGGTTTCGTTATGGATATCATGAATAACATAGTAATGAGTATTGGGATTAATGAGGAAAATTAGTATTTAACAATAACTGAGAAACATGGTTTCGTAATGTCCAATCGAATAGTGAATTAGAAGAACTTTGTGTAAATACATTAAGCAATGGAAGAGTACTACAACTATATATGTTAGATCCATTGAATGAAACAATTGTTAGAACACCATCTTATAGTGATGATTATAATAGTAACAATTATGAAACTTATATATGTACTAAGAATAATGATAGTGATAGTAGTGGGGCAAAGGAGTGGTCTGACGAGAATTTTGACTATAAAGTACATGAGGTTGATAATTAGAAAGCACAAGATAATATAGTTTTAAGAAATAAGAAAATATAAAATGTTAGGATTGGGTAGCTTCAAAAATAGAGAAAAAAATACAATAACTTAGGGTTTGAGTGATGCTAAACCTTTGGATTTAAGTGATTGCAAACCTCAAGGTTTAGGTGATGCTAGGCCTCAGGGGATTGGTGATAAGAGGTCTCAAAATGGTGTAAATATAAGGTGTCAGG
This sequence comes from Gynochthodes officinalis, assembly GCA_020080225.1. Taxonomy (NCBI): domain Eukaryota; kingdom Viridiplantae; phylum Streptophyta; class Magnoliopsida; order Gentianales; family Rubiaceae; genus Gynochthodes; species Gynochthodes officinalis. Next base: position 13,213,477 of record CM034622.1, read on the forward strand.
TTAAAGAACACAATGATCACAATAGTAATGAAAATTAGAAAGATCAGGTGCTTGACAAAAATGTAGGTTTTGATAGCATAAATGATTTTTATGAGGATGAGAGAAGAGAAGAAAAATTATTTAACCCTAAAGATTTATCAATCCTCCACTAGAGTGTGGAATGCAATTCAATAGTTTTAAAAATTTAAAGATCTTTGTAAGAGTTGCAAAATTAAAAGGGGTAGACTGTTTAAGTTTGTAAAAAATAATAAGGGAATGTGATGTAGACATCGAATCCTATAGACGTTGTTTTTAGCAATTCAGAGTCATTTAGATAGACTTTTAGGCATTTTTTTTTCTATTTTTAAGGTTTTTTCTATTTTAGGCAAATTTTTAATTAATTAAGGGTGTTTTTGTATTTTTTTCCCTTTTAGGGTTAGCACCTTATATAAAAGTGCTTATAAGTTTCTGACGACAGACAATTATTTTGAGATTTAATATATTTAGAGGAAATTCCTTTCTCTTCTTTGAGAGTTTTTTTGAAGCGATCAATTTGACTTATCAGGCAAGTCAGCGAATTTGCTTGCTCGTGGCAGCTATAACGTTGGTTGGTTGACACAGGTTCGTCAATAGGTCACATTCATACCGAAGTTACCAATCACATGTTTAATTGGGAGTCGAGTTTAATAATTCGCAACTCCTAGATCTTCATAGAACAATCAGATTCCTCATCAATTTACATCATTTGGTATCATAGCTGGTTCTACAAGGTTTAAAAAAAATGATCAATTATGTCAAGCGGCTATGAAAACGGGAATCAAAAAAAGGATGGCATTAATCCAAAAGATGATGCGATTTTGGCAGGCATCCAGCAGTTGAGCTTACAACTTGAAACGCTTAGCAATCAAGTTGTGAGGCGTGAGACGAGGCTCGATGGTGATCAAGAGCCACCACCAGGGAGGCCACAAAATCAGTGAGGAGAGCCTAGGGGACAACCTAGATGGCAGCGGCAATTTGAAGATGAATATGTGTCCAATGTAGAAGATGATTGAGATGGCAGGTTTGGGAGCAGGAACAGACGCCGAGGATTTAGAAACTGAGAGTATGAGACGATGATGAACTTGGTAACATCAAAATAAAGATTCCATCTTTCCAAGGAAATAATGATCCTGATGCATATCTAGAATGGGAAAAATGAATGGAGATGGTAGTTGACTGCCAACGATATTCGGAGCTCAAAAAGGTAAAAATTGCAACTACTGAATTAACTGATTATGCTATAATATGGTGGATCAACTTTGATTAGCAGGAGACGTAATGGTGAGAGGCCAATAGAAACATAGGATGAGATGAAATCAGTGATGAGGAGGCGCTTCATAATAAGTCATTACCACTGTGACTTGTTCTATAAGCTACAGAATCTCACACAACGCAATAAGAGCGTGGAAGAGTATCATAAAGACATGGTCAACCAACAGGTTGCTGATAGGCTGACGGTTGTTTGGTTAATCGTCGGGCACCAATTTTGACCAACGAGTGTTCGATCGCCTGCTGTTTTAAGAAAAATTGCTATTTAGTGGAAGTCTATTCATAATTTTTATAATCATACCAAGTTGTTATTTCATGACTAATTTGGCTCGATTATATTACACGCTGAGTGCGCCTCTAGTTTTCTTGTATCTTTGAGGGATATGTCCTTCTAACGAACCTCCATTTAATCATTGTAACACTCTTTGGAAGTTATCATCATATTTACAGTCTTCCAAAAAAAAAAAAAAGGACATGGAGATTGCCATGATCCATGCTAATGTGGTAGAGGATCGTGAGGCTACAATGTCACGATTCTTGAGTGGTTTGAGCAGAGATATAGCAAGGGTAGAGAGTTGCAACATTATGTTGAGTTAGAAGAATTGGTGGATAAAGCTATCAAAGTTGAGAGGCAGTTGAAGATAGACCGAAATTACAAGAGCGGTGGAGGTTCAAGTTCGAATTGGAAGCCCAACTGGGAGAGAGATGAAAAGCCAAATTGGAGGGGAAACAATACTAAGGTTGAATTTTCAAAGGAGGAGGATAAGGAAGGCAAAATTGGTTCGAATCCGACTTCAAGTAAAATTGAGAACCCTAACACTAAGAGTCATGATATTAAATGTTTCAAGTGTTTGGGTAGGGGTCATATGGAAAATCAATGCCCTAATAGGAGGGTGATGATCATGACTGGATATGGTGATATTGAATCAGACAATGAGAATAAGGGAGAGGATGATGAAATGCCACCGCCGTTGAAAGACTGTAGCGATGTTGAGATGCCAATCAAGGTTGAATTGATGGTGGTTAGGCGTTCTATAAGTGTTCAAGTTAAGAAGAAGGAGCATCACCAATAACGAGATAATCTGTTCCATACAAAATGCTTGGTGAATGGTAAGATTTGTAGTGTGATTGTTGATGGGGGGTAGTTGCACGAATGTGGCAAGTTGTACCATGGTAGAGAAGCTTGGATTAAGGACTGAAAAACTCCCTAAACCATATAAACTATAGTGGTTGAATGATAATGGAGAAGTGAATGTGACAAAGCAAGTCTGAGTTCCATTTGAGATAGGGAGATATAAAGACGAGGTGATGTGTGTTGTTGTACCTATGCTAACAGGCCATCTTTTAATTGGTAGGCCATGCCAGTATGATCAGAAAGTACACCATGACGGTACACCAAACGATATTCGTTGTTAATGAATCAGAAAACTTACACCTTGGTACCAATGATACCTACTGAGGTGTATGAAGATCAATTGAAAAAGTGATAATTTGAGAACAAATCCTTTGCACGGGAGAGGGAATGATGTAGACATCGAACCCTATAGACATTGTTTTTAGCAATTCGGAGTCATGTAGATAGACTTGTAGGCCCTTTTTCTATTTTTAGGATTTTTTTCTATTTTAGGCAAATTTTTACTTAATTATGGGTATTTTTGTCTCTTTTTCCCTTTTAGGGTGAGCACCTTATATAAGGATGCTTATGAGTTTCTGATGACAGACAATTATTTTTGAAATTTAATATATTAAGATAAAATTCCTTTCTCTTCTTCAAGAGTTTCTTTGAAGCCTTTTGATTTGACTTATCGGGCAAGTCAGCGAATTTGCTTGCTTGTGGTGGCTATAACATTGGTTGGTTAACACAAGTTCGTCAACGGGTCGCGTTCATATCGAGGTTACCAATCACATGTTTGATTGGGGGTTGAGGTCACCAATTCACAACTCTTAGATTTTCATAGAACGATCAGCTTCCACATCAATTCACATCAGAATGGTTCAAACTATTTATCCATTTAAAACTAAAAAATTGGCATGTGATTGGGAGATCAATGCCAGAAATACAAGGGATGATAGAATTGTCCAAATTAAAATAAGTAGGGTTTAAGTACAAGTACAAGTTTACCAAATCAAATTGGGTAGCGAAAAAATACACTAAGATCTTGAGAGAGAACTCTAAAATAAATACTATGAGTCCCTGGAGTCAAGTGAGATGAAGGTTTTGAAAATTATTCAAGGTTTAAAGAACTTTCTGTATGCATATAGTGTGGAGATACTTGGAACCAACTGAGGATCTAGCATCATTTTGAAGATGGTTGATGGTTATAATGAATGGGTTTAGATAAGTATAAGGGCAATTTTGTCAAATACAATTGGGTAGTAAAGAAGTACATAGAAATTTTGAAATAGAACCATGAAATAGATACTTTGGTTTAAATACTACACTTTACATGCATATAGTGCAGAAATACTTCAAACTAATGCAAGGTCCACTATGATAATGAAGATGGTTGGTGGATATAATGCAAGAGTTATTAGGCAACATAGATTTAAAATATAGGCGTATGTTTTGATGGGGTCAAATAAGGGTTTATGGCTAGGTGTAAAAATTTATTAGGTATGGATGGTACTTCTCTAAATGGTCATTCTGGATGGATTCTCTTGACTGCTACAAGTATTGATCCAAACAACGACTAATTCCCTATAGTTTGTACAGTGTTAGAGGGTGATAAATCCAATGGACCTCGTTTTTTGAGTCTATTAAGAGATGATTTGTAGATTGAGATTGATAAAGAATAGATTATATGAGTGATAAGTAGAAAGGGTTGATTCAAGCTTGCAAGATTGTGTTCCCTATGTCTAACCATAGGTTTTGTGTTATCTTCAAAGAATTGGTCAGTAGTTGGTTTTAAAATGAAGGCACTTAAAAAAGCTTTGTGGGCTACAATTAAAGGAACAACACAGCTCAATTTTTGCAAAAAATGAGTACTGGTCAAGTTTGAATGTTGAAGTAGCAAGGTGGGTGGATGACAAGATTTTAGAATATAACAATGATTACAATACTTGAGAGGATTAGAATATGTATCATAGAAAGGATGCAAGAAAATAGAGATAGGGATAGAACCAAATGGGTTGAAAAGGCAATTTGTCCTAAAATTTTTGAAAGAGTGCTAAAGCATACTTATGTGTGCCTCATAAGTTTGATGATGACGATATAGAGGTTTTGTGTGAGTAAGGAGAGATATGCTATTACTGTGAAGGAGAAGAGTTGCACATGTAGAAGATAGGATTTGATAGGAATCCCATGTGTCCATGCAAATTCATCCATATGAATAGCGAATGAGGAACCTTTAAATCAATTGATTTATTTTTTTGAGGAACCTTTAAATTATGTGCATGAACTTATAGCTTAGATAAATGAGTAAAATGCTATTCCCATTGCATACTCTCCCTTAGTGGGCATCACAAGTAGCAAACTCTGATTTAGTGAATCCATTATCCCACTTTATATAGTAAGGCTCCTGACAAACCAAAGAAAAATAGAAGAAGAAATTAGAACTCTATTTCAAATTATCGCAATTAGCGGATGGAGAACTACTACAATGATGATGAGTGCGCATTCCTTGACAAAAAAGACGAAACAAAATGAAAAGGGCATGAGACATGATTGAGAGTGCTAAGATGGAGAGAATAGCCATCGACGAAGGAGTGATGTATGAAAGGAATAGTATGAGTCACACAACGACAACAACTATTGTGATAATCCCCTCGGTATGAGAATAAAGGAGAACATTAAAAGGTCTCACATCAATGACATCCCTAACATTAGCAAGCAAGTCCAAGATGATATCCAGAATCTACTAGGGTTGGATGATGAGGAAAATACACATTCACCATTCACGCCTCTTATTACTAATTTCCCCAACTAACAGGTTTCAAGTTGTCAGAAAGGATAAAATTGTCTCATAGAAATTCTAATCCCTTAGACCACTGATCCTTCTATAAGTAGACAATTAAATTCAAAAATCCCCCAATAGAATCAACGTGTAAGGCCTTTTCTGTCTACTTGAAAGGTAAGGCCCATGTCTGGTTTGACAGTCTGTCCTAAGGTAGTGTCTCGTCTTTCAAGCAAATGGCACAATTCTTCTACACTCATTTCTTCTGGAGGAAGAAATTTAACAAGATAGCTATGGATTTAATGAATATCAAGTAGACAAAGGATGAGTTGCTAATGTTCTACTGGAATGATTTAAGAATGAAAGTTTGCAAGTGAAGTGTCGCATTGAGCAGTCAGTGATCTCAGCTTTTATGAATGGGTTAAATCTTGGCAATTTTTACACCTAGTTGGCTCGAGATACTTCTACCAACGTCCAAACTTTATGGTAAATGGTCCAAAACTATACTAAAAGGAAAGAACCCAATTGGCAAAAAAAGAAAAATGATAAAAATAAGAAAGAACAACTGCAAGAGGACTCTTAAAGGCAAGGGCAACCAGAGTGGAGTCAGAAGTGCGTTTGATAGGCTTAAGTACAACCAAGGTAGGTTGGAACCTTGTATTCAAGACAAAAACTTAACACCCCTGATGAAGAGACATATTGAGACCCTGGCCATCCACGAAGATATCTTGAGACATCTAGTGCCATTAACTACAATCCCGCACAAGCCATAATTTGAGATCTTGGATGAATAAAGCCAAGGTCATATGATTTCCCTATCATCTGGTGCTGAAATTTCTAATAGACTATGAGGTGGCTTTCACACAAGGTGACCAATTCATGGTGCATGAATGTATGCAGATTGTGTTAAAAAGGAAAAGGGCTGAGACTAGGAGAATGCATTCAATCTGAATAATAAGTAATTGAAAATTAATCACAGGGTTGCACTTTTAGAAAATTAACCGACCCAAAACTAGGTGAAATAATTGAACACTGGCAATCTTAGGGTCACACCTCAAGAATGTAAAGACGTTCAACATTTGGATGAGGTGCAATAGGTGCTAGAGATATAGATGAAGTTTAGCAAGTCCCAATTAACAATGAGCACCCTGATCTCGTAATTCAAGTCAGAACCTCACAACTGACTGAGGTAAAGAAAAAAAATCATCAATTTACGCTAAAAATAAAAAGTATTTGTTTGGAACACAAGCAACATGCCTGGAATACCTCATAGATTAATGACTCATAAGTTAAATATTGATCTAGGGTGAAACCTATCTAATAAAATAAGAGAGACTTTGCCCTAAGAGAAATAAGATAATCAACAAATGGGTGAAAATTTTGTTCCAATCCAACATACTAAAGAAGGTGTTCTATCTGGCTTGACTGGCTAACCTAGTGCTAGTTAAGAAACCTGATGATAGTTGGCACATGTGTATTGACTACACTGATTAGAACAAGTACTACCTTAATGACTGCTACCCATTACCTATTATAGATCAAAAGGTGGAAGCAATCTCAAGATAATGTTCTTGGATGCATATAAGAGGTACCATTAAATTCCCATGGAGGAGGAAAATGCGGATAAAATCATCTTCATTATTGAGATGAATGTCTACTAGTACAAGAAGATGTAGTTCAGGTTAAAAAAATGCTGGAACCATATATTAGAGATTGGTTAACCATATTTTTTTCTAAGTAAATAGGTAAGAATATGAAAGTTTATAGTCGATGATATGGTGATAAAGAGGAAACACCCAAAATCGTCCTCCACATTTCAGCAAATAATCTTTTTCATCCTTCACTTTTAAAACGGGAACAAATAGTCCTTCAAATTTCATAAATCGAAACTTTTGGCACTATTTGTGAAATAAACGGGAACTTTTAGTCCTTCAAATTTCATAAATGGGAACGTTTAGTCCTTAATTTTCCTTCAAATTTTGGTACTTGAAATTCAAAGGACTATTTGTTCCCGTTTTAAAAGTGGAGGATGAAAAAGATCATTCATTGAAATGTGGAGGACGATTTTGGGTGTTTCCTCGGTGATAAAACACCAAAAAGCTTGAAACGCGTGAGCAAACTTAGAGGAACCCTACAAATTCTGAAGATGACATGTATGTGTTTGAACCCCAAAAACATCACTTTTGGAGTTGGCTTGGGAAAATTCATGAGAAACATGGTTTTCAAGAGGGGTATTGAGGCTAACTTGAAAAAGTAATGGCTATTGCTAAAATGGCACCTCCTTGCATAGTAAGGGATGTTTAGAGGCTAACGGAAAGCTTGGTGGCATTAAACAGGCTCTTATCTTGGTCTGCAAACTGTCCACCAACCTTTCTTGAAGATACTCTGCAATATCAAGAATTTTAAGTGGATCATAGAACACCAAAAAGGTTTTGAGAAGTTAAAATCCACTTGGAATGTCTATTAGCATTAATCGTACCTCGTCCCAAAGATTTGCTATTCTTATATTTGGTAGCTTTAGACAACGTTGTCAATTCAATGTTAGTACGAGATGAAGCCAACATCCAGAAATTGGTGTGTTATATTAGTAGAGCCTTGCATTGACTCGAGACTCACTATCTTCTTATTAAGAAGTTGGTTTAGCCCTTAGTTAAAACTACTAGAAGGTTAAGACCTTACTTCTAGGCACACCCTATCTGCATACGAACAAATCCAACCTATTAAGTAGATAACTTTCAGACCTGAAGCTGACTTGAAGCTTCAGGAAGATTAAAAAAGTGGGCTATCAAACTACGAGAGCATGATATGAGGTATTAGCCCCAAGGTGCCATTAGGGGTAGGCCTTTGTAGATTTTATAATATAGATACCCACTAAGAAAGGGGTCTAATGACGAACCTCGGCTCAATAAACTCATCCTCGTAAAGTGACAAACAGGCAGACTCCTAGACACTGTATGTTTTAAAGCCTTAAATGAAAAAGGAAGTAAAATTGAATTATTTCTTATTCCCAATGGAAAAGAAGTTACATATGCATTATGTTTCAACTTCGAAGTAACTAACAATGAAATAGAATATGAAACGTTGATTATAAGATTAAATTTAGCTTGATAGATGAAGGAAACAATGTCCAAGCCTTCAGTGACTCCTAGGTAGTGGTCAAACAGGTGAAAGGAATATACGAAACCAAGAAATAGTATATGAAGAGATATCTCAACAAGGTGCGTCAATTTAGCCAAAATTTCAAAACTTTTAGCATTAAACAGATACCAAGGTCTAAGAACAAGAGGGCCCATCTAATGAGTAAGTTAGCCTCACCAACATTCTCTCAGTTGAACAAAAGAGTATTAGTTGAAGTGTTGCCATGCTGAAGTACAAATGAAAAGGCTATAATCACCATTGTAAAAGGAGATAATTGGATGACTCCTATTTGGTAGTGTCTGCAGCACAGTTGGTTGTTAGAAAAATAAAAATAAGGCTATAAAGTTGAAGTTAAAAGTGCCTAAGTATGTTTCACATGATGTTATAGTATATAAATGGTTATATCTCTGGCTGTTACTTAGGTGTATTAGCTAATGGTAGGCACATTATGTTTTTAGAGTACACTAGGGATATTGTGAAAGCTATGTAGGCCTCGAATGTTAGTGAATAAGATTATTAGATGGGGATACTAAGAGCTCACTACGTTTCAAGATTCCCATGAATTTGTTTAGAAGTGCATGAACAGTTAGCTACATGTCCTAATAATTTGGCGACTTTAGATGGAGTTGATCAACATTCAGAATTTATGGCCTATTATATAGTGGGGTATTGATATCTTTGGCCCTTTTCTCGAGGCACCAGGTCTTCTAAAATTCTTAGTAATGGCCATTGATTACTTTACCAAGTAGGTGGAAGCAAAACCCTTAGCCAATATTATGGGAAATAATATTTTGAAATTTGTCTAGAGTAAGATTGTTTGCAAATTCAGCATCTCTTATTTTATTATTTCAGAGAATGGGAAGCAGTTTATAGACAACCCATTCCAATCCTAGTGTGAAAAGTTAAACATAAGGTAGAATTTCACTTTAGTAGTTCATCCTCAAGCAAATGACCAAGTCAAGATCACAAACTGCACATTATTTGAAAGGCTAAAAACCTCGTCTCGATGAAGCCGAGGGAGAGTAAGTGAACCATCTTTCTAGTGTCCTTGGGACATATCGTACTACACCTTGGATAGCCACATAGGAAACCTATAGCTTAGTATATAGGTAAGAAGCCATCATGTTAGCTGAACTTGGGCTCCGAAACCCATGGGTGATAGCTTTCCACTTAGCTCTTAATGAAAAAGAGATTTGGATGAATCTCGACTTGTTGAAAAAATGATAAGACATCACTTCTATTAAGAAAAATGATCAATATAAACATGTTGTGGTTAAGTATTATAATGAAAGGGTGAAGATGAATGAATTCAACCCAAGAGACCTCATGCTTAGGAAAAATTAAGCTAGTCAAGATGAAAAACAGGACAAGTCAGAAGCCATTTGGGGAAATTCATACAAGGTCATAGATGTATTTGAGTTGGAAAATTACAGATTGTCTACCGTGCTTGGAGAGTTGTTGCCTTTCATGCGGCATGTCAGTAACTTCAAAAAATTTTATATATAAGATATCCTTTCATCAAATGATTAACAAAATTTCAAAAAGTTCTAAGCTTTGAACAATAGAAATAAAACAAGGGGGGTCTAGAATGATTAACTACTTAATTGAATTTCAAAAAATAATAAAAGTAAATATTCAAGCAGAAAAATAGAGAAGTTACCAAAATTTGATCTCATTCAATTGCATCACTCATCATGAGTCAAAAAGAATTATCTTGCAAATTCAAATATTTAACTTGAAATTTATTAGGATCGCCATAATAAATTGCTATTTTCTTAATATAATTGACCGAGTCTAGCTCCCAAATCAAAACTTACCATTAATTGACCAGGCACGATAATGTTCCATATCAAATTAATGATAGCATTAAGATCTATGTAAATAGTTAAACCAAGATTAAAGAACTGGGATAGCTATAGTAAATTAATCTTGTTTCGTTGATTCCCCTAGGTTAAGCATGCATATTTCAAGTTATAAACATTATTAACCTAGTTGTTACTTGTACCATTCATTCATAAAAGTTACGGATCACTGAACTCATGGGTAGTAGTAGAATAAAAGATAAAGAATTAATTTGTCAGATTAACCAACACCAATTATTCATAGAAATTAAATCAAGAATCAACAAGTACTTGAATTAAGAGCAAAAATATAAATTTAAGAACAAAACCTCACATTAATTTCAATTGAAATCAATCATTCCCTTGAATTAGAAGAGTTTAGCTACTTATGGTAGAACGCATGAATCCTTGAATTTTTCTAATAAATTTCTAACCCTAAGAAAGAAAAAAAGAGAACGAGTATTTGAAGAGAGAGGCGGCTTCTTGTATTTTTTCTATATGTTTTGGCCCCACTAGGGTTCTTATTTTATAACAAAAGCTAACTCCTACAATATAGTAAGAATACCAATTCTAAAGAGTTACTAAAAACTAAATTCTTATTTAAAAGGGAAATTTAACAAGAATAGGAAAGTACTCCTAACTAAAAACAATATTTGATAAAGATAAGGAGCGCGCAAACGGCCAAGCTGTGCATGATCAAGTGTTTATACCCACACATTGCTCACAAAACCTTTTACGTGACATGAGTGGTCTAATGACGAGGTCACTTACAAGGAAAATACAAGAGGCTTTGGCTCAACTCATATGTGAAGTACATGCCAAGGAGGAGAAGCTTCTTCAACATGACCGAGTTGTTAATATACTAAGTGTTGTGGACAATCCATAATTTCGGTCATGTAATTATTTATTTTATTTTCTTTTCTTTTGTTCTAGTAGTTATTTCTTTTTACGTGTTGGAATATGATTTATTTATTAAGCCAGTCGTAGTTGGGTTAGGTTTTAATTATTTATTTAGTGAGAGGGTTAAATTTGTCAATTAAAGGCAAGCAATCCAAACCTTAGTGGGCTTTGAATCAGCTTGGCCACACTTGTACCTTATTTAAAGGCCATTCAGCCACCACTTTGAAGACAACTTTAAGAATTACAAACCTGAGAGCCTTACGTGCTTTTCTTCTAGTTCTAAGAAAGAACTTGTTTGGGTCTTTTCGGAAGAATCGATTAGATTCAATTCAAAAGCTGAAGCCTTGAGTTTCTTTCACTCGAGGTTTTGTGCGTACTTCTTGGTTCCGTTGGGTAGCTTCAAATCGTTGGGGGTTTTGGGGTATTGCTCACGGGGTTATAGAGGGCTATAGGCAGGGTTCAATCCACAGGTTGGAGTTAGGTGTTGCCTCAAAGAAAGCAGTTCAACAAGAAGGACGGTTCGGGAACCTACAACTCTGGTAAGATTCGGGTTTTACTCCTGTTAGGGTAAGGTTCGTTTCAATATTTGTTCCCTAAAAGTTTTGCTACAATATCCCTTTTCCTTCTTGCAATTGACAACTCACAATTTCCTTTTCTTGATGAAAATTTTATCCATAAAATTTTTCTTCTACATCAAATTTTTGCCCAGCCTATCAGTGCATTAGGCATGGTTACGGCAGACAACTAAAAGTCTTTTGGTCGCACATTTTCACCAAATTTTGCTCTTTTGTCCTCTTTTCTTCCAAATCTCTACTTTCACATCTAAAACACAAAACATAACCAAATGAATTCATTTCATCCTAAAATCAACCAAATATTGGGGAAAATATTAACAATAAATATGTACAATTTAAACTCTATCATTTTGTCCCATTATTCATTTCATTGGTTATTAAATAAATTAAGAGAAAGGATCTTAGAGTCCTGCAACTTAGTTAAGTGTGACTCAGAGTCACATTGCACTTCAATAAATCAGGGAATTCACAAGTAATTTCAATTTAGCTTATATAAAGCTACTATTTTGCAAAACATCCTAAGGGGTGGCAAGGTCCCAAGCATCCTATGGGGTGAGGGAATGAACTTATTAAAGAAAAACATTCTAAGGGTTGAAAAATTATCGAAGAACAAATGCATACAAAGCATCATTCTTATTCATACAATTCACAACATACATGATACATTTGCAATTGTCATTTATCTTTTCCTTTCTTCTTTGCATATCTAACCCTATATTTATGTAAATATCTAATATCACCTCTTTTCTCCTATATTGATAATTGGGTTGTTTTCTTTGTTAGGCTAACAACTTTAGTTCAACAATTATTTTATCTATGGGTTTTCAAGTTCTGAAGTTAGCTTCAAGCCTTGACCCTACGGTATATTCACAAACTCCTGGAGGTTTTGGATATGATTTTGTTTACCCTACAACTCCTTGGTGAAGGTACGGATGACTTTGTCTTAACCGATGATATCTGAGTTCAACCGTGAGACCTCGGCAGTAAGTTCCAACATCTTCTCTTTATATATTTTTGCTTGTGGATGGAGACTATCTTTTTTCTCTTCTTCAAGTAATCATATTAATTCTTCATAGGACAAAGTTAGGGTCCTAAATCTATCAGTTGTTATTTCCAATTTATCTAAATTGTCTTGTAAGGTTTTGATTTTAGACATTAAAGCTGCCACCTTGTCATTCTATTTTTTTTTTTTCCAAAACGATAGAAATTTCATTGAATGAAGAATAGAACCTATAAAAATGTTAGCCAAAGAAAGCTAAATGATCTCCTTGGTCTAATGTAATAGCCAAGGAGGAAAATGGAATAATGGTTAGGATTACCACTATCCATTAGTTACAAAGGAAAGCTAGCTTAGTACGAGCTAACAATGAATCTAACCTATAAAATGGAAAAGAAACTATAATATCAAAAGGATTGCCAAAAAGATTGATGTTGTGAGATATAGTGTAAATAGCTAACTTCAACTAAATGACTAAGCTTGGACACTATATCTTGAGACATCAATCGCAATCTAATCACACCCGGTTTGTAACTATTACAAAAGAGTATGCTAGAAAACATAAAAGGAAAATGGGCCACTTAGAGAAAAGCCAAAAGCATCATGCTGCCGTTCTTCAAAATAGGGATCAAGATCCTATTTCCAGTCTTCAAAAGGAGTTCAAACTTGCCAAAAATAATCAGTCCAAACAAGAAGGCAGCCCAGCGAGAATGAATTGACAACAAAGAGCAACATCAGAAAAGAACCAGCAAAAAAGAACATGAATTAATGAATGAACCAGCAGAAATTAAACTAGCGATGAGAAACCGGGATTAAAAAACTCAAACCAGAAAGTAGAATTAAAGTGCTTCCAATCAACAGTGAGTAACTAGGCTTAACAAGACTTCAGACCAGAAAGTAGAATTAAAAGTCTTCAAAACCAGCAGTGAGTAACCAGAATGTAGAACTTAGAGATAGTGAAAAAAAGATATCCTTGGGTTAGAGAGCATGCAAGGGGAGATCCTTGGGTCATTGAACCATCCATTGATGTCTTTGCAGCCAGGAGTAATCAACCAACCCAGAGATGGACCAGAATGTAAGAGAATAGATAACAAAGTTGGAGAGAGAGAAGGGGGTGACAGAAAGCAAAAAACACTAGCCCAAGAGACTCAAAAACAGTTCATGGGAGGAAAACACCCCAACCAATCAAGGAAACATATGCATTCCATAAATCATTTGTAGCATGAGAACAGACCAAGAAGGTTTATAATCAAATCTACATCGAACTCCTTTTGTTGATTCCTCTTTTTTTTCCTTTTTTTCTGTTTTTATTTTTTATCCTTTATCCTTTTTTCCGTGTTTCCTTCTTGTTTCCTTTTTTCTCCTTTTTCCTTCTTTTTTTTTCCTGTTTCTTGTTTTTCCTTCTTCTTTTTTTTTTCCACTTTTTTCTTTTTTCTAGATTTTTAAAACCAAGTCAGCCAAAACAATAATGATGGGAGCAATAGGGATCAGGATACCTTAGGAGAGAAAAGATACATATTTATTGATAGATATATAAAGATAGAAGCATTAAGTGCTAGCTTTGCATATATGATATCCATAGGGAAGTAAGATAGCTATTCAGTGTGACGCTATATCTCTACCACTGAAACCAGGGAATAGCACTGAAACAATATTAAGAATACTAAGCTTACATAACACCAAAGAGAACTCCTAGAAACCAACCTTTGAATGGATGGTGAAAGTGCAGGGATTCAGAGAGGAAATATTGCTATCCTATCTTTCAATTTTCCTATAGAAACCAACCATAACTAATGATAATTCTTGCCCCCTTTTTTTTTTAATTTTTTGATTTTTTGTTTTTTTTCCTCCTCCAATTCATCTTTTGCATTTTCTGCTTTCTTTCTTCTCTCTTCTTTCCTTTGCTTTTTTGTAAGTTTTTATTGAGAAGCCTATGGATTGTATCCTCAACTATGCAACTTCCTCCAAAGAGGAAATTAAAAGTTGAGCTGTTGTGAAAAATGATTGCCCTGGGGAGCATGTCCACCATTTATCCAGCAATGAACATCATATAATAGCCTCCATTGCTTGCCATCTTAAACATTAATCTTAGATGTTGGTGAACAAGCAAGAAGTTCAAACTGTATTGGCCCGTCTAAAAACACTGAGTGCCCATAGCATGTAGCATGGCAACCCAGTTTGCTTTGAGGCATTTTATCAAACAAGTTGAGTGCCTCCAAGACAAACCTTAGAAACGCATAATCCATGGAATATTGGGATCCCAGAATTCAGCATTTCTAGCAAAACAATCAGCCAAGAACTTATATCCATACACAACAGTCCACCAATTACCATTTAAACTCAGTCCAAATTATCTAAAAAAAAACAAGGACAAAATCGCCCCCAAAAATGCAAGAAAAGAATCGAGAAGCATACTAGAACCTGGTATGCTCGGCCTTCAGTGTATGTATTTCCTACTCTCAGCACCAAGGCTTTGGCAAAAGTTGTTGAATTCCAGAATTGGGAGCTTCCATACCCTTTGGTCAATACCCTATGCTCATTCACCAACCAGAGAAAATAGGGATGATATGAAATAAAGTGACTTGGAAATTTATAACTATCTTGACCCATTTGGTTATAACCCTAAAATATTCCCCATGACCCGAATAGAGAAAGTAGTCAGCCCACCCTCAATAGTTTGAAGACCTCAAAACAATAGAGCATGGAAAGAGAAGAACTGAAGACCTCAAAAACAGAGCATGGAAAGAGAAGAAACTAAAACTTATGTGCGTGGGGAATGAGATTGGCACCAACTTACTCATGTTAACATGGAACAGAAAGCAAGTGTCCATCTAGAGCTTCAAGTTGAGCTTCGATTGTTACTGTACATCTGCCTAATATGAGGTGCTCCCAATAGATGCTTGGAGAACTGAAAGTGAGAATCACTCTATGGTTTCCGTTTGAGCTTCAAGCATTAATATTTATGCCACCTCTTTTTAAACATTGGATACTACCAACTGAAGTTCCGTTTTTTACTTCACCTTTGCTTGAGAAAAGGATAGACAGATAAATTAATTCTTTGAAGAAGTATGCCAAAACAAAAGAGCTCAGGATTAAAGGATAAACAGAACCAATGAGAGCAAAAATTGTGAAGACGGCAATCAGAAAATGGCTCTGATAGCTATCTATACTACTGCAAATCCTACAAAGCTAATACTACCTTATGTACCAGTAGGAAAGTGAGTAGTACTACATAATGACATCTAAACTAATACATATAAATGTAGTAACAAAATTTGGCTCAGAAATATGGAGTAGCCTCTTCTAGGATCTCTTGATATTCCTTCCATTCCGACAATGCCTTGTTTACCACTTCATTAGCTGGTTAACTTATCCCCTCAAATATCCAAAGATTACGTGTTTTCCATAACATCCAAAGGATGTATACAGAAAGAGTAATCCTATCATTATTGATGGAGTCTTTGCTCAATGCACTTAATGATTCTTACCAATGCCGGAAACATGATTGTTCTTGTCTCAAACCGTCCCAATGAACGAGAGAGAGTCTCCACACCATAGCTGCCCTATTACAAGTAAAAAGGGCGTGCTCAATGGTTTCCTCATGCATTCCACAACAACCACAAATGGCATCCTGCAAAATTTTGCGTTTACACAACTCTGTTTTGGTTGGCAAGATTCCTTGGCAGCAGCACCACAGGAAATGTTTCAATTTTCCTTTGACCTGAAGATTCCAAATTCTACGCCACATACGATTAGCTATGGTCAAACCAGAGCTACTGGTAGCTACATTTACATTTAATTGAGCTCGATGCTGCTCCATAGCAACCTAATATGCAGAATGAACAGTGAAATTTCCTTTGCTGTCATGTTGCCAAATTATCTTATCTGGACCAGCCTCCTTGTTTAAAGGAATTCTAGAAATTGCCTCTACATCCTCCGGTTGGAAGAGTTGATCAATCAAGGTTTGATTCCATTCTGTCCCCTCCTCCCTCATTAGAATGAAGGAAAAATACACTTCTAAAAGAAAGTACAATTGTAAATTTTACATTAATAATTGGAGGGTGATTACATTTGTAGAAAAAAGAAGAAAATATACAATAAAAAGCCAAACTAGTATCCTTTTTATTCATTTCATCAGTCTGAAAAGAGACCTCAGACTCTACATTCTTGTCTATGTATTCTTCATCACTGTTCGGGGTCTGCATATCTAGATCCTCATCCACTTCACATTCTTATAGCTTGTTAATTGCCATCGGGCAATCTCAAAATGCCAAGTGATCTAATAGGGTGAAAGATACCCCCACAATCTTTCACTGCCCCTATATACTCTTGGTCGGCTATATTCAAAAACTCAAGGTCGTACCTGGGTAGATCCTCTAATTTCAACTCGGGGTATTTTTTCTCGAATTTTAATAGCGGTCTAATTTTTCCCTATCTCCACTATTGCCTTACTAAAGTGAATGGCAAAGGTGCCGAAATTGTTGGTATGAAATAATTTTTGTACTAGTGACTTTCTAAATTCCACTTGGTTAATTCCCTTCAATTTTTGTACTTTAGTTTGAAGGGATTCTTTCTCTTGGCCTAGTTTCTCACTTTCAAATCGTAACCTTCTCTCGGCCTCATCTTCCTTTTGTAGTGAGTAGCAACATGAGGCCTCAAATTCCTTCAATTAGATGACCTTGGTCTTATGTTTTGTTGCTTGTTGCTCAGACAGTTGGCCATCAACATGTATTTAGTCAAATGTAATATGGCTTGTTATGAGTTCATAGTTAGTTGTTGCCTCAAGTAACCCCCTAATAGAGAACTAAGTTCAAAATAAATCTCTATCTTACCTAAGGGACCATTGAGGGAGTTGTTGTGTGTAGCTCCGAGATAGGCATGTCACCTATTGTCTCATGCAGCTTATCCATCTCCTGGACCTCTACCTTTAGTGAGTCCTCTTCTGGGCAATGAAAGCATAATGTTCTCTTGGTGATGTTTACTTTGGTAGCCTTCTTTGTGACCTTGTCTTTGTCACCAGCCATTTGTATCCTTTTTCCTTTGGGGACTGGCTACCCCATCTCAGCAATCTTCTTTGGTGCCTTTCCTACTAGCTTTTGACCTCTTGATGTAAAAGTCCTCTTCTCAAGGTCGTTGTTGCTATATATATATATATATATTTTTTTGGCAGATGTTTTAGCCTCGTTTTTGTTGAACCTTCTTATGTAGTGATCCTCTCTAGATGTCATTGCTACTATGTGTTTTCTTGGCAGATGTTGTAGCCTCATCTCTATCAACACCACTATAAAACTTAAGCATTGTAGAAAAGATAATATGTGTGATTAGTAGCATCATATGAGATCAACCAAGTATACAAATAATAGATATGATAGTCCTACCCTTTGTCTTCTTCTTCTTCTTTTCCTCTTTGGCTAGTCTCGAGACTTAATGTTCGACCTAAACCACAGTTGAACTTAGTTTATAGTTTGCTATCTTCTCCTTAGTGAGCTTTCCAATTCTTTTCTCTTAGAGCTCTATACTCTTGGCCTAGTCGACTATGTCTCTTTCGCTTTTTAAAAGTATCATTTGCCTCCCCATAATACCACTTCATCTCAATCTCACAAGGGCAATCTTGAAGAAAAAAGAATATTTGTTTCCAATCATAGTGGGTGGTAAGTTTTTCTATCTTACTTCCCAATCTTGAAAAAAAGGTGAAATATCCTAATGAGGTCAAAGACTTCTTCATACAATAAAAGTATTTAAAGAGGTCCATTGAATTTTGAATACACCCTTCTTGATACAACACTTTGAATCCTATTATCGTCCTTATTGAGTTTGGTGCCAATTGCGTTAGGGATATATGGTAATAAATAAGGATGTTGGATTAAGCAGCAGACAAGGAACCTTAGACTTGCTTTTAATTGGTCTTCATAGATCACCCTGTACTCTATGGGACGATGGTAGGCTCTCCACTCTGACCCCATGGCTTTTACCTCGTACTCCCTAGGTTTATGATTTTTTTTCTTGAGGTTCCTAACCTTAAATTCTCCTAACACAAAGCCTATGTTATCAGTGGTGATGTAATACTTTTTTGGGTAAGTCACTCGTGGCTTAGGGGTAGAGTTTCCATCTTACCCTCACTTCTAGTACTCTCTGCCAATTTTGGTGTTTCTTCCTCTACCTCAACCTCTATTCTAGATCTTTCTTTATCTAGCTTCCAAATCCTTTCTTCCTTTCTTTCTTCACTACTAATGTAACCCAGTGATAAATTCTCTCTCTCTTTTTCTAACCCCTAACTAGAATACTAACCTGATTTCTTGCCAAACCTTGAGATAATGAATTAGAAATAGACATACTTGTTTAATTTTGTCATCATTGATTAACTACTGAATGTGAAGGATTGTCGCCAATTGATGTTCAGGTGGCTTTGTGATATTTGCTGATTTTTAGCCTTCGTTTTTCTCTTCAACGATTCAAATGAATGGTGGAAAAAAGAATTCATATTAGAGTTGAAATGTGCATACGGATGGTTACTAGCCTTTTGGTTTAAAAGGTGCATGCTACATCTTTTCAATTTTTCATTGAGTCGTGTGTTGTATTACAAAAAGAAGTGCTTTTCCTAGGGGTTAGTTGTGCTCATTAATTGCAAGGTTTCAGTCGATAGTGAATGCAACTTTTTTCATCATTTTTTTATCCTAGATCTTGGTTATTTTACTCTGTGTTTGTAGTGCCATTGGTGAAGCCTTGGCATGATTAGTCACGCTGAGACTTGGTGGGGGGGGGGGGGGGGGGGGGGGGAGGGGGTTTATGATGAATATTAGACCTCAACTCAGGAAGTGAGGCCCATAGGGGTAAGTCCAAGAAGGGTTCCATGAATGATAAGTATGGGTAATTTCAAACTCCTTCTGGAGCACGTTTCTATAATCTCACATTTCAAATACAAACATATCATAATCGCACTAGATAAAAGGAAGAAAACACTAATTCTAACATCATGAGTTTTCAGTTACCTCACACCCACAAAAACTAATTTAAGTATTGGAGTGTTTTTCTTGGAAACAATTTTGGAATCTATTTTGCAAGGTTATTGCCAGTTAAGGAATCCTACAGCAATTCACCTCAGAGTGAGTTGCAGATATTTGCTTCATCAACTACCATTTCCAGTTGAAAGCAAACCAATTTTAAAGAATATGAAGCAAAGTTAGCACCACGCTAAGACTAGAAGGAAGGAGCTATAACGAAGGTCAAAAACCCAAAATAAGGTGTATATTGATAGCATGCAAAATATATGGGTCCAAAGTATTAAATTGCTATTAATTAGAGATGGCAATAAGCTATGTGTTGGAAAACGAACTGAAAGTTGCAGTGCTGACGAGTTTTTTTGACTCCCACTACCTAATTTTCTTAAGAAATTTCAACCAAGTTCAAAACGTAAATAAGGGGTTCCGGGCTCAAACAGTAAGTGCAAGGCACAAGAAAGGAAAAATAGTTTTGATAGGGACTAAAAATGGTTATGAATTTGTAATTTGCTCTTGATTTGGGCATGGCATATGTATGACAAGACTGTCGCTTACAAATTTTTGGCATTTTGTAGCACTTTATTGATCAATATTCGAGATCCAAAATCTTAGTCAAGTTTCATAAACAAATGTTCAAAATTATAAGATTCTTGTCAACAAAGTAATTTGTTTAAAATCTTGATGAGGTAAACAAATCTTGAGAAAATAAATGATGAAAACATGAAAATCCATATCAAGCTTGCAACGAACACGAAAAAAACATATCTCCCACAAACAAGTAACGAAATATATCATGTTGGACGTTTTTATTTTTTCACTATTTGATACCAAATATTTACTTACAAAGCTATTTACATTCTAAAGCAATCTTTTTGAAAGAAATCAAGTTATCTGCCTATGGTCAGGTGAACTACTAAGCTCCACCTTTGGTGTCTCTTCCGAAAAATTCCCTCCCGCAGTGGAGCTTATATTGCCATGAGAAGGATCCCCTTGTTCTGCTGAGTTATAATGCTCTGTGTCATTTGACAAGCTCGGACTTGTTGGAGGATTGGAAAATGGAGATTTTCGCAATCGAAATGCTGTTGGACTTTGGCGATAAATAGGACGTGGTGAAATTTCAATCCTCTCTCCATCATCAGCGGCTCCAACGTGAATCTCAGATTTCCGAAATGTATGGCTGCTTAGATCTTTATTGTCAAAGCCTCTAGCCAACTCTACAATTTTTGCCCACATGGAATAATCTGGATCCGTTACTATACCCCAATGTTCACGTAGGAACATTGTCAAATAAAATATGAAAGCAAAAGTAACCGCAACTCCAACTATTAAAAATAGTCCCAGAAGCTCCCCATGTATAAGCTGCTAGAAGAGAGTGATGTGCTAGAGTCTTGGCAACTGTTAGTTTTAAGTATCCATGCTTTCTCAATTTGAATCATTTTATCACCCTCACTAACATTTAGAACTGCCCTGGAAACATCAGTTACCAAAGGAGAACCTATTGGAAATACCTATCATGTCATGAAAATCCATAATCAGAGAGTAAGTAGAAATATAATATAGGAAAAAATATTAGGACGTCATTGAGTGGTAATACCCACAGCAAGTGAAGCACCAATTACATCTTGAATATATGCTGGACAAATTTAACATTTTATTTGAGCTTGTTAATAAATGATGGTGGTTATTAAACAGGAGGTTGTGCGCATTCACAAGTCACTGGGCTGAGTTCATGGAATTCCTAAAACATTTGCCTAATCTTTTTATGGACACCTCATTGATTAATAAACATCTAATGTTTTCTTGTACTTTCCCCCATCAAGCATTTGACAAGTGAAACAATTATATCTAGAGTTCAGTAGTTGACTCTGGACATGGAAGTTCGACCAACTTATTCTTACTACAAAAGCAGTGTAATGAAGTAAAGTTGATGAATCCTCCATGTTCACTCCCTGCAACATTCAAGCGGCAGCTGGGCACTACTTTACATCATAACCACCAAAATTTGCTTAAAAAGTAGAGAAAACGAAGTGAGTAGTAAAACAGGAGACAGACGTGTACTTACATATCCGAAGCCATCTGTCCTATATGTTGGCTGAACCATGGTGTACTGTGAGCAATATGTTTCAAGGAATAGCTTCATGTAGGGGATCTCGTCAAAAGCAGCTGCAATGCCACCGTTTCCACTCCCCTTGGTGAAAAGTTGTTGTAGTTCCTCTAGAGAGTTGAACTCTAAAAGTCTAGACTTATCGAAACCCATCTGAATCAACATTTCGAAAACAAATGAACCACTTTGGTAACCTACATGTGCCTTGTACTTGATAAGTTCATTTGCGTTTGTGATGGTTGGTTGGAGTTGTTGTACTGTTAGCATTGATGTAAGACTAGCTGTGTAACTCTGGGTGAGTATAAGAACAACCAGGAACCAGATGATCAGCACGAACCTAGCCAGATTGCTTACTATCTTCTCCTCTACCAAAATGGAGTAAACAAAGAAAAATAAACACAAAAGAAAAGGATTCAGCGAGGAAAAGGCATATGTATCAACCATAACAAAGTACTCCAAAATTCTCAATATATAACTTTTATAAGAGCAACAAGAAGAGAAGGATGAGAAATTACTGTGTGCAAAAACCATGGTAGAGAAGGCGAACCAAAAGATCATGCCAATTTGATGCAGTGGAGGTCCTCTAAATTCTTCATTTATTCTATGTTCAAGAACCCATATAAGAAGACCAACAACAACGAAAGAAAAGAAACTTGTCAACCAGAGATCCCAAGTTAGTGGCTTCAAAAATACCCATGCATTTTTGCTTTGGTTGTGTTGGAATGGAACAACCATTGATACCCCAGATTCAGTGTATGGCAAAGTAAAGTCCACATATTGGGATCTATTTGCCACGATGGTTACGTCCCCCGCTACAGCATCGAAATTCTGTGGCATAAATTATAGGAAAAATGATTTAACTCCACTATTCATGAAATAAATGGGAGTACTGTGATGTTTTCCTTTCATTTAACAGAATGTCTTATCTAAGGTAGAGGAGCTGGAAGAATGATTGTTCTAACATACGTTCATTTGGACAGTTCATATGACTGCAATGATCCATCCATTAATGGTTTGAGATGAATTATACATTCAAAAGTGTATCAAAGGCAAATTTAGCAAAGGAGAAAGCAGTCGTGTCACTAAGAAAATTTAGTAAAATTTTCGCTTTATTTATTACTCTTTGCATAATTGTTTATGTCTTCCTAGTTTTTGTGTTTGTGTTTGTGTGCGTGTGCGTGTGCGTGAGAGAGAGAGAGAGTACCCCTAAATAGACCTGCCCAACCAAGTCATTGTAAGTTCCAGCACTTTTGCCATCTGAAGTTTCGTACGGAATGTACTCATAAGGAACAGCATAAGGTAGGGATGACATTACTGCATCAAAAACGTCAATGCAGTATCCTGTGACTGTTGTTGTGTTATCAGGATTTCTTGTAACCTTTACAAATTCAGTGAAACCAGTTTTCACTGGTACACCTACCCTTAACTTCTTCCCACTTGTTGGAATCACCCATCCCTTAGGAAGAGTTACCGTGTCACCTGGCCATATGATCGTCAAGCTTGATTTGTTTATAGGCTTAATATTACCATCAGCAGAATTAAGATGCTTAAAAATCCCTTTTTCTGCTGTCCAGAACGCAACCTTTTTTGCACCATTAGCAATGATATTTACAATTTGATAAACCGGAGATTGAAGTTGTCCACCGACGAGATTGAAGTCTCCACTTAGACCCATAAATGAAGTGTTCAATAATGCTTTCAAAAGCATTGGACCATTTGTGGAGACTCCAACAGTATCGAGATCTGTTGAGTTCTCTGAAGCATTCAACCTTTGAAAACCAATGCTTGAAACTCCTGCTTTCTCTACTGCCATTGCGAGTGCCGTAGCTGAATCATATGCCCACAGGCCAAACACATTCAACTGAGGATTAAGAATGGATGGATTGTTTTGATGAAAGTTCAACCTCCATCTACTAGTGAAGCTCTGGAGCATTAAGGTTTCTGGAACATAAGGCATGACACCTATTACTCCTTGCATTGAACCAAGGACTGAAGGATCAATTGAATTTAACTCATTTGTTATGGAATCAGTTATAATCCAAACATATTCTTCGCTCATCATTCCAAGCTGTTTCGCTTTAGAGAAAATCCTTGCGCCAAGAGCAGGCAACATATGAACAATGAAAACTCTCGTCTGCATAGTCATTAGTTTGTAAAGTTCTGCAATGATTGCATCATCAGTGGCCATGGGACGAATGACACTTCTATAAGGAATGCGCGTGTTAATTTCATCCAAGGCATCAGTTAAGAAAGGTATAATCCCTTCTCCAAACTCATTATCAACATAGATAGGTACAACTTCTCTCCAACCAAATGTATGGACGATTGAACTCAATGCTTGAACTTGAGATGAGCTGTTTAGAGTAGCCCGAATGAAGTATGGACTTTGGATTGATGAAAGGGAAGGACTTGTTGCAGAAAATGAAATTATGGGCACATGAGCTTTCCCTCCAAGATCAATTATGAAGTCTGCTTGCATTGATGAAACAGGCCCTAAGATAGCTTGCACTTCAACATTTTTCAGCAAGTCCAGAACTGCATTAGTTTGAGATAGGCAAATGAAATATGGAAAAATAATCATTAAAAGAAAACCAAAACGAAATCCATTATAGTCCATGAAGAAGTTGAAAATAATGTGTAAACAGCAAAGTGAACAAGTGATGTAATTGCTGTTGTTGTTTTGTGTCCACATGCGTAGTACCATATATGATAACCTGCCGCCAAGTGCCAATGAACGAGAAACCCTTTGGTCTTATGTAAAAATTTTAACATGAAATAACACAATAATGGAACATTGAACCCAAATGTACACAATTTACTCTACATAAACATGATCAGAGTGGACGCAAACAGATAGACTGCAGAATTTAGGAACATATTGAACAGCGGATAGAAATGAACATAAGCAAATGTCCCGTGGGAAACAAATTTTATTCTTCACACGGCTTGAAAATGGAGCTTATTTGGTAGAGATTAGAATATGAGCAAAATACATAGATATAGGTTTGGGCTAGAATGGTCCGCTTTTCCATTAATTAGAAACGGAGAACCACCAATTCAAAGTATCCATTTTAAGCTCTTATTCTCACAAATATAGTGAAGCAACTTTTGTTTAAACTCAAGAAGTTTCTTGAAAAATTGGCTTCAGATATAAACTTTGAACAAATGAGAGACGTATTGCTTAACAAAATAGCCCAATAAAATATCAAACATCCTATAGCGAGTTTCATGTTAATCGTATATCTCTTTTCACTGACAGGTTTTCCTCTCATAGCAAAATTTTCTCCGATTACCCGTTAAATATATAGTAAAGAAGGGATACACATCTGCTTAATTGCAAACTACATGACAACTCATCTCATACTAAACTCAATAAACTAAAAGAATCTGAGCAATTAAGTACCATAAGATCTTGTAACCGTATCAATAGGAACGTGATGATTTAACGTATTGCTTAAATTCAATTGAAAAATAAATGCTAGAAATTAACTATCTAATATGACTAGAAATGAAAAATCAACCGAAAAATATATGCTTGTAAATGAGGAAAAAGAAAAAGAAAACAATTAATAAGAGAGGTGAAAAGCGGAAATAGACTGAAAGAAAAAATTGGATTCTCATTTAAAAACAAGAAGTAAATACTCTAAATTCTACAATTTTGGTAACCACATGATATCTAGCACATAAAGAAGACCCTATTGAACTTATTTCATGCCAGAAAATGGAACATTCGTCGGCATAATGCTATGCAACTAAAACAGACTCACGTATGGCCAGTGCACGCAGGCCTGTTCGATAAATTATTTGGTTAAGAGGTGATGAAACTCTATATAATACTTTAATCAATCTAATTCTGAATTACTTAATACTTACTACCAAACACACTCATAATTATCATAAATACTATTATCTAATTTATTTTTATTTTTTTGTTTCCTAATCTTTGGTCTATTTTTTTCAATTTTATTTTTCATGTTCAATGGATTAACTATTTCAACATTAAGTATTCAGTATTCAATTTTACCAAATTGGCCTTTCTTGCATATATCCGTATTATTTGTTGACAATAAATTCGGCTGAAAAAAATTGAAAATTTTAAAGAAAATGGTTATGATAAAATTCTATTTTATATATATCTATATATGTGTGTGTGTGTGTGTGTGTGTGATTCGGTGTCTAAAGAAATATTCTAATAAATCATATTCTCTTTATATATATATATATATATATATATATATATATGAAAGTTTTGGTAAGAATTTTTTGTAAAAAAAGTATATTAGAGCAAAAATGAAAAAGAAGATTAAAAAGAAATTTTTTTGAAATAATGTGCGAAAAATTTTGGTTAGACTTTAAATTTTAAATTTAAATTTTGAAATAAAATAAAATATTATTTGAATTTTTTTTTAATAGAAAAAAGTCAACTTTTCTTATATGAGTATTAAAAGAAACACAGTAGCTTTCTTATATGAGTATTAAAAGAAACACAGTAGCTTCCGCCTTCCGCGTATTTCCAGTTGGACGTATAACATCATCACAATTTTTTCCATGAAAGAATCAATTTTTTTTAAATACAAATATCAATGGCCAAAAGTCAAATGTTTTCCACTGTTATGTGGACATAACTTCCGACCCAATACTTTTTCCACTCAAACAATCTATTAAGCCCTCTCTGCCGTAAACTAAGAAAACGTCAAATCGTCAAGACTTTGAGTTTCTAGTTTCACATGTTTTACAGAGAGTGTTTGCCTACTAAATTAAATAATGAGTAATGATACAGACAACGACTAAATAGAGCGACTTTTTTTAGCGACTGATGTGTTACGCCAACGTGCCAGTCCAGGTCATTCCTATTTTTACAAAACATAAAACAGAAAGTTAAATAAAAAGCGAAAAAAACATAACAGAGAGTCAAATAAAAATCGGGCAGATCACGGTGAACTCCTCTCTCTTCTTCCATGAGGAACTTCTCCTTCGGCAGATCTCTATTCTTCCACGAGGACTTCCGGCATATCTCTCTTCTTCCCGGCAGGTCTCTCTTCTTCCACGGGGGGAATTCCAGATTGAACTCCTCCGATGCCGACTTCATGTTTGTACTTTGTATACTTTATTGTGTGAGTCTAAATTTGTTTTTGAATTTGTTCTGATTCTAAATTTTTGGGGTTGCAGATGCCGGAAGGTGTTGAATATGAGATTATTCCCAAAGGAGAAAACTGGAAAAGCATGGGACCCAAGTGTAAAGATGTTTTTCTCCCCTGTACGCTTGAATTCCCCCAGTGAGAGAGGCTTCCTTGAGTTGTTCTGTAATTTGGTTCTTATTTGCAGGTTATGCAGAAACAAAAAATCTTGAAGTCAAAATCAAACTGTAATTAATTCAGGTATTGCCATAGAAACAAAGAATTTGCTGTCTATTGGATATTGTCTTTAGTAAATTCCCTAATTGATTTTGGGATGAAAATTTGGAACTGTTGGATTTGGTTCTTTCTGCTTTTTGTAAGGCATCACTAGATCTTTTTTCCTCTCATTTGCCTTTGATTTTATGCATTTTGTTTGTTCTCCTGTTGGGCTTCTACAGAAATTTTTTTGGAACAAAAGAAATTTGTCTTCATGAATGTTATAACGAAAAAGAGTGGATTTTGATATAACCATTGAGATGTAGTTCTCCGTATATGTATAAAAACAAACTTACTTTTAAAGGAAAATATGTTGTTTTATGTGCTTTATAAAAAGCACATAAAAAATTTTTCTCTGATTTTTGAAGGTTACGCATGAGCTGGATATTTCAAGCAAAAGATGCAAGTGAAAAAACATTTTATGTGTTGCTAATCAAATTAGGAGCTTCCATTTTTCATACTCTTTGAATAATGCTATATTTCAGTTTTTCCTTTATGGTTGATTAGCATAATAACATCTTGTTTGGATATAATGTTTCTAGCCTTGGATGTTAGGATTTGAAGAAGTTATATCTTTAGAATGCCTATTCTATAAGTTCTTTGATCTTACAATAGTTGTAAAATTATCCGTATAGTTCTTTTAATATTGATATCTTTGATTGTGATTCCCGTTGATTTATTTTCAAATAAAACATTTTATTTGTTCTTAATCGCTTATAATTATTTATATTAGTTGTTTTTATTAATAAAGTTGATCAAACTTCCACTGGAAGACACAAA
Organism: Gynochthodes officinalis; assembly: GCA_020080225.1. Lineage (NCBI taxonomy): Eukaryota > Viridiplantae > Streptophyta > Magnoliopsida > Gentianales > Rubiaceae > Gynochthodes > Gynochthodes officinalis. The sequence continues at coordinate 13,241,383 of CM034622.1, forward strand.
ATAGTTCTACGTATTGTTATTATTTACCTAAAAATCTTTTAATTCGTTAGGTGAATAAACGTTTTTAGGGAGTTTTTTGGCTGACATACTTAAAGAATTTGTTTTTTTTACACGCAGGTGAATAAATTGTCATGGAAGAAGGCAAAACTAATTTAATTCAAGTTGAAAATAATGTTAATGAGGAGATTGTCAAAAATCCAATTTGTTTGAATGAAGTTAAAATTCCTGAAATTGGTATGTCTTTTGCATCTGAAGTAGAAGTGTGTAACTTTTACAAATCTTATGCCCAACATGTTGGTTTTGGTATTTGCAAGTTAAGTTCAAAAAATGGAGATGATGGACGGCGAAAATATTTTTCTATTGGGTGTGCAAAAAATGGTAAGACAGTATTCCGCGGGAAAAATTCTTTTTATCCACGCCCTTCCACTAAAACCAATTGCAAAGCCAAGATTAATGTTGCAATTCAAAATGATGGAAGATTTATTATATGTCGAGTTTACCTTGATCATAATCATAGCTTGAGCCCTGGAAAGTCACGTCATTTTAGATGTAATCAAGTGTTGGATTCTTCTGCAAAGAGAAAACTAGAATTGAATGATCAAGCCGGAATAACCTTGAGTAAAAGTTTTCAGTCATTTGTTGTTGAAGCTGGTGGCTATGAGAATCTACCATTTGATGAGAGAAAGTGTAGAAATTATATTTTAGAAGCTAGAAGATTAAGACTAGGGATTGGTGATGCTGAAGCTTTGAGTAATTACTTTTGTCGTATGCAAAGTCGAAACTCAAACTTTTTTTATGTGATTGATTTAGACGAAGATTCTCACATAAAAAATATATTTTGGGCTGATGCAAGATGTAGAGCTGCATATGAATATTTTTCTGATGTCATTACATTTGATACAACGTATTTGACCAATAGTTATGACATGCCATTTGCTCCATTCATTGGAGTGAATCACCATGGTCAGTCTATCTTGCTTGGCTGTGGGTTGTTATCGAGCGAGGATTCAGATACTTTTATATGGTTGTTTAAATCTTGGTTGACATGTATGCTAGGACATGCTCCAAAAGCTATAATCACAGACCAGTGCAGAGCTATGCAAATTGCAATTGCAAAGGTATTTCCAAATTCTCATCATCGTTTATGTCTATGGCATATCATGAAAAAACTTCCACTAAAGTTTGGTGGTCATGCTCAGTATAAGATGATAAAGAAACAATTGAAGAACATTGTCTATAACTCTCTTACAACTAATGAATGTGATGAGAACTAGCAGAAAATGATTGAGGAATTCAATTTGGAAAATAATGATTGGTTGAAATCTTTGCATGAAGAACGTAAAAAATGGATACCTGTTTATGTCAAGGATAAGTTTTGGGCAGGGATGTCGACATCTCAAAGAAGTGAAAGTATGAATGCTTTTTTTGATGATTATATTCATTCAAAAACAACTTTGAAACAATTTGTTGAGCAATATGAGAATGCTTTGAAAAGTAAGATAGAGAAAGACAAAGGTTTAGATTTTGCATCTTTCAACTCTGTCATTCCAGAGTGCCCTTTCTCTCCTGTAGAGTGCCCCCTTTTCTTCCGCCATTGAAGAACATAGTCCCCTCAATGGGGTTAGCTTGATCAATTTAATCTCATCCACTTTAGATCCTGCTTTCATTAGTGAATACCTATCATTAAGAACATCTCTATCCATCGTTGGACAAACTGCAGCGCCACCAACCAGACAGCCACCGAAGAAAGAAGTCTACTAAAAACTTCATACCCTTTTGGCAACTACAAGTGCTTAGTCGTGCTTTTGGGGGGGAAGTCCAGTTCGCACTACATTGCCTTGATGATTGGATAACCACAAAGTACCTACATTCTCAGCCGACTGTCACTACTAAGCAGCGACCGAAGGAGAGCCTTCCAAAGCCGCAAGTTCCAGTCAGAACATATCCAAGCAAGGGTCTCGTTTTTGAGAGTATTTTTTACCGCACATCAACTCTGTCCCATTGCTGGATTTTTGGGGTTTCATCTATCAACGTCTCTAGTACGGGAACGCAGAGCTGCCCTGCAAATGGAGGAAGAAATTCTCGCTAAACTTCAAAAGTGTAAGCTTTCTGCTGCCGAAGAGCTAGGAATAGAATTACAAAATGAAGATGTTACACTAAGCAAGGAAAGATGTGAAAGGAGCTTAGTGGGTAAAATTTATGGAGATAAAAAGGCTAATTTTATGGCCTTAAAAACTACTTTGGGTAAAATATGGCCTATAAATGGCGGTTTTTCAGTCATTGAAAGAGGTCAAAATCTCTTTCAGTTTGTCTTTAACAGCCAAGAAGATAAAAGAAAGGTGTTGAACAGTAGGCAATGGACCTTTGATAACCAATACTTAATACTGAAAGAGTGGAGCCCTAAGATGAACATCAAAACTGAGAAGTTCAATACCATCGATCTATGAGTTCAGGTTTGGAATGTCCCAAGCCAATGGATGTCCCGGGAAGCTGGTTTTAAATTGGGAAAATTATTCCACAAGGTGTGGGATGTGGTGATTCCGGAAACGGGCAGCAAAGATGGCCACTACCTCAAGCTCTATGTTTCTATTCAGGTAGACCACCCCTTACCAAGAGGTACTATAATTAAACTCCAGGAACAAAGCTGTTGGGTATACTTTAAATATGAGAAGCTGCTGAACTTCTGCTTCTATTGTGGCCAAATTGGCCATACGGAGATTTCATGTTGGCATCGCACAGAGGATTGCAAATCCAATTCTTTACTAGAGGGGCAATATGGAGATTGGATGCGAGCGGATGCAACTAAGAGTTGGAGCAGCATTGAAACCAGCAAAAATGGTCATAAACCAGATCATTCCAGGAGTGAACCGGCTGAGGCTAGAACCAACATGAATTTGATCCCACAAGCTGAAATAACAAGCCCAACACCTCCCTTGTTGGAGCCCAATGTAGCAGAGAGTGGGCTACTGGTGAGCGGAATCGGTGTGTGCAAAAGTGCGTCAAAATAAAGCTCAAACTCACACAAATATACACCTAAACCTCACTTAATCAATTGTAGTAAAGTATAGGGATCATTTTCCACAGGGAAGGGGACAAAACAAGAATTTAAGTGCAACTAATTATTTGCTATCTATGTTAACTAATGCAATGATTTAGAGAGTGACATTTAACTAACTAAAACAAGGAAATAAACACACAAATGAGTAAGGAGGGTAATCCTTGGGTTCAATGCAAAGTTCGGCTATTTTGACTCCTAAAGGCAACCGAGTGTAGGGCATCTTAACTAAGTGACTACATCCATTCGCTCCGAATCTCCTTTCGGTCTCATCGAAATTATAGAATGAGGAATCTCCTTTCGGTCTCATCCCCACCTAGAGCACATTAGCGCCTATGGCTTCCACACAACTCTAATGCACAATTCTAACCCTAGATGTTTTAGCCAACTACTTCACACTCCCTAGTTCAAGTGTTTAATCTAAGAAACCACCTATTTTTCACTCCACATCTCCTTTCGGTCTCAATGGAATTAAAGAATAGAAGATCTCCTTTCGGTCTCACTTCTACCTTGTGCACACTAAAACCTATGGCTTCCACACAATTTTAGTGCACAATTAAATTCATATGGTAGTTGTTTCTTGTCTCAAACACCTAAATCTAGATAATGCTAGGTAGTTCTTCCTACTTTTGGTCCAAATTCATGTATATTCTAAAACACACACGAACACCAAGAACACACACTAAATGTGACCACCATTCAATGCATGTCAATTCATTAAATACAAGTAGGAAGACTTCAATTAATGCAAGCCCATCACTATACAACCAACAAGAAATCAAAATAAACCTAACCCATACATCAAACACCAAGAATCACCCAAGATAATTAGCCTCTCATGGCTTCAAACAAACAACAATCACAAGGAGATATAGCCATTAAAAGCATAAGAAATTCGTAAGAAATACTTCCCTTAATCATAAGAGTGATGATTCCAACCAAATCCAAACACCTTAGCAAGCCAAAACAGCACCAAAGATTGAAGTTTGCATGAGCCACAAGGGCCAAATGACACTCACGGGTGTGAGTTGGGGAACAAATGCAAATATGTAAAAACTAACCCTAACCTACTCTAACTTTGTCATACTACTTCCTACCCCTGTTTTTCTGCAGAAAATGGGATATTAATACAGCTAGGGGCGTTGGGGAGAAAATGTAAAGTTTCCAAAACATTAGGGACGCAATTTGCAAATTTCAGGATTGCAGGCGTCGTTCTGATTTTGTCCCATTTTGGTCACTTTTCGTCCGGAATTTGACAAAACTTTCTGCATAAAAGTTTTTCCTCTCTTTCTCATATTTCCATAGAATCTTGAATCATCTCATTTGGACGTGTGAATCAAGAGTTATGGCCTCCGGAAGATGGCTGATTTTTCTCCCTGTTTTCCTCTTCTTTGGTTCTGCCTTGTTCTGCCTTGTTCTGCCTTTGCCCAGTTTTGGTCCATTTGCTTTCGGAATTTGAGAAACCAGTGTTCATGAAAGTTTTTTATCTCTTTCTCATATTTCCATAGCATCTTCAATCATCTCATTTGGACATTAGCATCAAAAGTTATGAACTCCGGAAGATGAGTGGTTTTTATCCCCTTTTTCCTACAAAACACATAAAAGATGAGAATCACAAATATAATGTGATTTCTCTAATAAACATGGCATATCTCAATGAATTCTATGCAAAAAGAGTGAAAAACACATATATAAGTTTATGAATATTTGATTCTCATCAAATACCCCCAAACTTGAACCATTGCTTGTCCCCAAGCAATTTTCTACGCATAGCAATAATATGTGGAATGTATTCATTGAGACATGCATATTCAGATTCTCATCTAATTTTTTTCTATTTTTTTTTTTTTTGAAAGTGGCAAGTACTAGCTTAATTAGGCAACCGCTCATCGCCCCATTCTACCGAATAATGCACATTGGGAGTTCTAAGAAATGGAAACATCTTAATGTCTCCGAGTTAGACAATTTAATGCGTACTAATGCAATGCATGACCCTTTTCTTTCTTGTTTTTCCGTACTAATCTTCACATATTAAATGATGTGTGTGTGTGTGATGGAGGTAAATGTTCATGAACAATGCAATGCAAGAACTGAATAGAGGTCACGAAATCATGCCACTAGTGTGCCCTAAAGTTGCATAGAAAAATTTCACTTCCTTGAAATCCTTAAGACTGTTTATTCCCTCTTTCCCCTAAGTTGTCATGCTACCATCTAGGCAATTTTCATCACATTTAAGCAACCATCGTGACATTATACTTAGGGTACTTCCTCACTCATTTACAATTTTTTTCTTTTTTTCGTTTTTTTTTTTTTTTGGCCAAGAGTTTTTTCGGCTTTTTATACTTCTACCACTCATACGAGTTCACTTAAGGGACATCCCCTAAGAGCATTCTCATAGCGGAGTGGCAATTAATCAACAAAACTGTAAATCTCATAAGCAAAACTAATAACAAGCCTAAGTCATCTTCCAAGTTTGTGAAGTGAAATGCTATAACTTTAGGGTGGACTAGGGGCACTACATTTACTCGCAACCGCATCATAATCAATACACTACATCTCACAAACACTCCTCATTGACGTGCCTTTGTAACAACACCATTTAATATGCAAAACTTTCCTCCAAATACAAGGAATCAAAAGACATGCATTACAAATTCCATGCCTATTCATTCAACATTTTTCTTCATTGACTAATGTTTTCATTTCTTTACTTCGCATGCATTTAGTCGGTAATATGTTTCTTAAGTGGTGCATATTTCAGCCATTACTTGCCAATCATTCAAAAGTTCCCCCAAAAACAAAACAAGCAACATCTTGAATATTTCAATGAAAGCCTCAATTTAAGCCAATTTCACCCATGGAATCTCATGTATTTTCTTCCTATAAACACCCCCAAACTTAGGTTATGTCAAAAGCTTTAAGCTTCCACCCCCAAACTTAAGATGAGCATTGCCCTCAATGCTTCAAGAATGCATGCATGAAGGGTGGGTCGGGTGGGAAAGAAGAAATACATGTTTTCGGTTGCAAAATTGTGAAATGACTTAAAGCATGTTGCATGATTGCTTATTCACACCTCCCCCAAACTTAAGATATGTTGCATGTTAAGCACTAAAACTAGGGGGTGCAAGTGTGTGATAGGAATAATTTACCAAAACAAATTAAAGAAAATAAATTAACAAAATGCAGAAAAATAAACTTTAAACCTAAATGCAATAACATAAACATAAAGGAGAATATTTACAATCTTCATGTACAAACTCAACTCAAGTGTCAAAACATCTAAACTAAGGATTGCACCTAAGAAGACTATTCCACATGACAGAATTGCACACAATGGTTTAGGCATTGACGTTTGATTACTCAATGTGTGCACAAAGCTAGGCTTCAAGAACTCATCAAGTTTTTTTTTTTTTTTTTCACTTAAAACTCAATTTTATATGCAACATCATGTTAAGATTCATCAATGAATTTCTAGGATTTCAAATGAATACAAAGAAGTTGACAATTCATCCAAAATAACTCATTGAGGCATATTGTCAAACACATGATGAGCAAGGTGAAAAACTTGAAATTTCACAAAATTAATAAGCACCCTAGCCTTAAAAATTAAGAAACAGCCCAAACAATCCCAATTACACAATATTTCATCAAATATCTTCCATAGAAATCATAATTTGATCAATTCAAAATCACCATTGTAAGGAAATTTGAAAAGTTCAACAATTCATACCTTGTGTTCTTGGATGGATTTGATGATGGAAATTTGTTGATTTCATGTTTAGAGAGGTATTTGGATCACTTAAGATGGATTAGACTTGAAGAAGATTGTAAAATGCAAAATGTGGATGAAAGGTTTTGAGAGAAAATTGCAAAAACAAAGGTAAGAAATGAAAAAAAAATGATAAGTGCGCCAAAAATGCGCCAAATATGCGCAGCTGCGCCAAAGAGACCGCCGCGGCGGTTAAAAAGACCGCTGCGGCGGTCAAAACTGACTGCCCAAAAAATATTTTTTTTTTATTTTTTTTTTTATTTTTTTTTTATTTTTTTTTTATTTTAACATTTCATCCCTTGTCTTAGCACACATGCAAACTACATGCATCAACCTCTACATCCACAAGAAACAAAGCAAACAAAACAAAAACAAGAAACAAAACAACACAAAACAAAACAAAACCAAAACAAACCAACACAAAACAAAATGAAACAAAATGGACTAAACTAAAACAAAAGGATACGCTTGGGTTGCCTCCCAAGAAGCGCTTGGTTTTAACGTCGCCGGCTCGACTCAATCCATTTCATCCTATTCCTTCCTTTATTCTTTTCCTCACATGTTTGGCCTCCTCTTCCAACAACATTTTTTTCATGCCAAACAAGGGACTAATACCCTTAATATCCTCAAGGGTACACCCAATGGCCTCTTTAAGAATGCTTAACCCCAAAAGCTTTTCTTCTTGTTTAGATTCCAAAGAAGATGATATTAACATGGGCAACATTTCATGCTCTTCCAAAAATGCATTTTCCAAATACGGGGGCAAAAGCTTCAACTCAAGTTTGGGTGGCTCATCGATGGACTGTTTTAGCTTATCTTCACCACTGGCCACTGGCAACACTTGGTCGATTTCAACCACTTCAAATTCTTCCCCTGTTATTTCATAAATGGACTCATCTACAAAACAATTTTCAACCATCTCACAAAGTTGTCCATCTATTCTATTATCCTCTTCATCAAACTCAATGGGAACTTTGGAGGGAATAATTGCCTCCATTGCTTGAAATTCACTCCGGTGAATATCATTAGCTAGCTGCCCCAGCTTCACCTCAATATTTTTCATCATGGTCTCGTGCAAGTTTAACCTCATGGAATGGTCTTCTAGAAGCTTTTCTGTCTTATTTGTGGAACTTTCCATCTTAAGCTGCATTTCATCCATCTTTTTCATCAAGAGTTCTTCAAAATTTGGGTTTCTGTCCATGGGATTATTCATTTGATTCCCAAATCCTGAAGTTTGCCATGATGTGTTAGAAAACGATGGCTCCAAATTGTCCCAACTTTGATTGCTTTGATTATTCCAATTTTGACCACCTCCTTGGTTGTTCCAACCTTGATTTTCTGCTTGGTAGCTGCCATTGTTGCCCCAGTTTTGGTTGAAATTTTCTTGCTGCCCAAAATTATTCATGAAGTTGAGGGGTTCAGTCCTGGCCCAGTCACATTGATCCGTATGGTGGTCTCCTTGGCAAAGTCCACATATTAAGACCGGATTCCAGTTCATCCTCTCCTCCCATGAATTAATCCTATCGGTTAATGCAGCCAATTGAGCACTAATGTTTGTGTCGATATCAAACTCTAGGAATCCCCCTTGTTGAAATTGGTAGCTCTCAGCTTCAACCGGGTAAGCACTTATACGGTTGTTGAACCATGGCTCTAATGTACAAGCATTGAAATTAGGCTCTAAGAATTCCCCAAACAACCGTTCTCCTTGTTTTCCCTGTTTGGCCATTGAAAGTTAAAACTGAAAATATATACAAACACAAAAAATCTTTTCTAAATATATACAAAAACATAAAACTAACAAACAATTAGAACACTTAGAAACTAGTTCCGTTGCCCTTCCCCGGCAACGGCGCCAAAATTTGGTGAGCGGAATCGGTGTGTGCAAAAGTGCGTCAAAATAAAGCTCAAACTCACACAAATATACACCTAAACCTCACTTAATCAATTGTAGTAAAGTATAGGGATCATTTTCCACAGGGAAGGGGACAAAACAAGAATTTAAGTGCAACTAATTATTTGCTATCTATGTTAACTAATGCAATGATTTAGAGAGTGACATTTAACTAACTAAAACAAGGAAATAAACACACAAATGAGTAAAGAGGGTAATCCTTGGGTTCAATGCAAAGTTCGGCTATTTTGACTCCTAAAGGCAACCGAGTGTAGGGCATCTTAACTAAGTGACTACATCCATTCGCTCCGAATCTCCTTTCGGTCTCATCGAAATTATAGAATGAGGAATCTCCTTTCGGTCTCATCCCCACCTAGAGCACATTAGCGCCTATGGCTTCCACACAACTCTAATGCACAATTCTAGCCCTAGATGTTTTAGCCAACTACTTCACACTCCCTAGTTCAAGTGTTTAATCTAAGAAACCACCTATTTTTCACTCCACATCTCCTTTCGGTCTCAATGGAATTAAAGAATAGAAGATCTCCTTTCGGTCTCACTTCTACCTTGTGCACACTAAAACCTATGGCTTCCACACAATTTTAGTGCACAATTAAATTCATATGGTAGTTGTTTCTTGTCTCAAACACCTAAATCTAGATAATGCTAGGTAGTTCTTCCTACTTTTGGTCCAAATTCATGTATATTCTAAAACACACACGAACACCAAGAACACACACTAAATGTGACCACCATTCAATGCATGTCAATTCATTAAATACAAGTAGGAAGACTTCAATTAATGCAAGCCCATCACTATACAACCAACAAGAAATCAAAATAAACCTAACCCATACATCAAACACCAAGAATCACCCAAGATAATTAGCCTCTCATGGCTTCAAACAAACAACAATCACAAGGAGATATAGCCATTAAAAGCATAAGAAATTCGTAAGAAATACTTCCCTTAATCATAAGAGTGATGATTCCAACCAAATCCAAACACCTTAGCAAGCCAAAACAGCACCAAAGATTGAAGTTTGCATGAGCCACAAGGGCCAAATGACACTCACGGGTGTGAGTTGGGGAACAAATGCAAATATGTAAAAACTAACCCTAACCTACTCTAACTTTGTCATACTACTTCCTACCCCTGTTTTTCTGCAGAAAATGGGATATTAATACAGCTAGGGGCGTTGGGGAGAAAAATGTAAAGTTTCCAAAACATTAGGGACGCAATTTGCAAATTTCAGGATTGCAGGCGTCGTTCTGATTTTGTCCCATTTTGGTCACTTTTCGTCCGGAATTTGACAAAACTTTCTTCATGAAAGTTTTTCCTCTCTTTCTCATATTTCCATAGAATCTTGAATCATCTCATTTGGACGTGTGAATCAAGAGTTATGGCCTCCGGAAAATGGCTGATTTTTCTCCCTGTTTTCCTCTTCTTTGGTTCTGCCTTGTTCTGCCTTGTTCTTCCTTTGCCCAGTTTTGGTCCATTTGCTTTCGGAATTTGAGAAACCAGTGTTCATGAAAGTTTTTTATCTCTTTCTCATCTTTCCATAGCATCTTCAATCATCTCATTTGGACATTAGCATCAAAAGTTATGAACTCCGGAAGATGAGTGGTTTTTATCCCCTTTTTCCTACAAAACACATAAAAGATGAGAATCACAAATATAATGTGATTTCTCTAATAAACATGGCATATCTCAATGAATTCTATGCAAAAAGAGTGAAAAACACATATATAAGTTTATGAATATTTGATTCTCATCAGCTACTCGTAGCCCATCCTAAGGACGGGGTTACAATGGACTTGGATGGGGCTCAGCAGGATATTGGGAGGGAACCCGAAAAGGAGTCCGAAGGGCTACCGGAACAATCAACTTTGATGGCTGAAATTTCTGAGATGGAGCAGAACTTGGTCAACGTGCCCATGCTTTTAATGCCCCCCGCGGCTAATAACTCTCAAGATCCTCAAACAACTACTCAAAGTGTTGCCGTTCGGGTTGCCAATGTCCCGGGTATAAGAACAAGGAAATGGCACCGCATAAGTGAGTCCCGAAGCCAAAGCCAAAAGGGAATTCAATCTTTAGTGCCAACACAAAGTCGGGTACGGGACAAAAGAAAAGAGCCCGTTCAGGAAAATGAGAATGCAACAGACAGTGACCATGGGCAAACCAGAAAACAGAAACGTCCGTCGCAAGGCATCATCATTAGAGATATGCAGGTGGAGGAAGCCAGCCTAAAATGGCCCCATGATGATCAATGAAGTTTTGTGTCTGGAATTGTAAAGGTCTAGGAGGGCCCTCTACCATTTCTCAACTTAAGGAAACTCTAAGATTCCACCTCCCGGATATAGTTTTTATTTGCGAAACTAAACAAAAGGCGTCTTTTGTGCAAACATTTTGTAGAAAAGCCCGTATCCAAAGCCGTTGGAAAGCTGTGGATCCATCGGGTACAAGAGGGGGCCTTTTGCTCTTTTGGAGTGACTATATGGAAATAAAACAAGTCCTATCATCGGACTTTTGTTTTGAAGTTCAAGCTCAAAAAAAGGGTGACCAAGAGCTTTTTTGGATAATTTTTGTATATGCAAGTACGGACCCAAGAGTTCGAACTCGCCAGTGAGAATATCTACTACAAGCCAAAAATAAGTGGGGGAACAACTGGGTCATGGGTGGAGACTTCAATGACCTTGTGGATCAAACAGAAAAAAGCGGTGGCCAACGCCGTTTGGAGTCCAGTTTTCAGTGTTTTCGGAAATTCATCACAGACATGGGCATGGCGGATCTAGGGTTCACCGGAAGACCCTACACATGGGCAAATAATAGGGAGAATGAGGGGTTTGTGGAAGAACGACTTGATCGCTTCTTTGGGTCAGCTGAGTGGATGCTCACCTATCCTACTGCTATGGTCAGTCATTTGGAGAAACAAACATCCGATCATTCCTTGCTTTTGTTGCACACGTCAAGGGAGGTAACTAGACAGAAAAGAAGATTCCACTTTGACAGAAGATGGACTCAAAAAGAAGGTGCAGCAGAAATAGTAGCCCAAGCATGGTCTCGGACTCAAGGAGGTGCCCCAATGTACCAAGTCACTGGAAAAATCCAACAATGCCGAATTGAGTTGTTAAAATGGGCCAATGATGAAAATCTAAACACGGCAAGGAAGATAAGGGTGATCAAAGAGCGATCAAAGAGCAAATGGAAAGGATGAGCCAAGAAGGAAACACAAGGGATTGGCAACTTTGGAAGATGCTACGAAAGGAATTGCACACGGCATATAGAGAAGAGGAGCATTATTGGCATCAAAAAGCCCGCATTCAATGGCTTACAGCAGGTGATAAGAACACCAAATACTTTCATGCCTCTACAGTGCAACGAAGAAGAATGAATGCAATTGATCAACTGGTGGATGATAATGGCCGAATTTGCACTAACCCAGAAGAAATAAGGAGGGTAGTATCATATTTTTATTCTAATCTCTTTACCACTTCACTTCCCATTACTAATTTAGCTTTCTTGCTAGGTTTACCAACGTCGATTTCAAGTGAAATGAATCAGAGACTCACCAGGCCAGTTGAGGATGTAGAAATCCGTAATGCTTTGTTCGGTATGCATCCTAATAAGGCCCCAGGCCCAGATGGTATGACCCCCCTTTTCTTCCAACATTATTGGCAGGTAATCCAAAATGATATTATTTTTGCTGTCAAAAGTTTTTTTGTCCATTCTAGAATGCTCAAAAGTGTCAACCATACAATTATAACTCTCATTCCCAAAATAAAGAGCCCAACCCACATAGCCCAATATAGGCCTATTAGTTTATGTAACGTTGTGTACAAAATAATCTCCAAGATACTAGCTGAAAGAATGAAACCTTGCCTCAATGAATGCATCCATGAAAGCCAAGCGGCTTTTGTACATGGAAGGCAAATTACAGATAATGTGGTTATTACACATGAATGCATACATTACATCAAGAGCCTAAAAAGATCAGGAAGGAATTTCATGGCTTTAAAATTGGATATGACAAAGGCTTTTGATCGAGTGGAATGGGGTTTTTTTATCTCAAGTTCTACTTCGGATGGGTTATGCACAAAAGTTTATAGATTGGATCATAACATGCATTAGTACCTCATCCTTTTCCTTTAGCATAAATGGAGAGGTTAGTGGCTATGTGCAACCCTCAAGAGGTATTCGACAAGGAGATCCGCTATCTCCTTATTTGTTTATCATTCTTTCAGAAGTTTTCTCTTTTTTAATTAGAAAGGCAGTCAACGAGGGGACCTATAAGGGCATGAGATTATGTCATAATGGGCCACTCCTAACTCACATCTTTTTTGCAGATGATTCCCTACTTTTTGGGGAAGCTACAGTGGAACAAGCTCAGCATATTAGAAGGATAATTGATGATTACTGTGAGGCATCCGGGCAGCAAGTCAATCTCAACAAATCCTCGGTTATTTTCAGCAGGCATTTAGATAGCCAAGAGAAATCTGCGATTGTTCACATCTTTAATGGCATAAAGGAACAAAGAAGTGCGAGATACTTAGGACTGCCTTTGGGAATCGGCAAATCAAAAAAAGAGGCCTTTGCGTATGTCATTGAAGCGGCAAAGAAAAGAATAGGTAACTGGAAAACTCAATTCTTGAGTCAAGCAGGTAAAGAAATTCTCATCAAATCAGTGCTTAATTCCTTACCTATTTATGTAATGTCATGTTTTAAATTACCAGTTGGCATATGTAGAGTATTGAGTAGTGAGATGGCAAATTTTTGGTGGGGCTCTAATGTCAATAATGGACACAAAATTCATTGGAGAGCCTGGGCAAAACTAACACTTCCGAAAAGGATGGGTGGGTTGGGTTTTCAGGAGATACAAGTGTTCAATGATTCATTATTAGCTAAACAGCTATGGCGGTTAATCCAGTCCCCCAATTTACTTTTGAGTCGTGTTATGAAGGCGAGATACTATCCCCATTGCACAATTATGAAAGCCAAAGTCCTCAACAATGCATCTTGGCTTTGGAGAAGTTGGATGGGAGCAAAACATATATTAGAAAAGAGGATGAGATATCAAGTTGGAGATGGCAAAGAAATTAGAATATGGGAGTCTCCGTGGTTGGCACATAGAGCAAATTTTAGACCACTTCCAAAAGAACAGCATGATGAATCCATCCTTTGGTGCCATCAACTAATGAAAGAGGAAGGAAAAGAATGGAACCAATCACTGATTGATCAGCTCTTCCATCCAGAAGATGCTGAAGCCATTGCTAGAATTCCCTTGAACCGGGAGGCGGGTCCAGATAAGCTAATTTGGCAACATGACAGTAAAGGTGCTTTCAAGGTTCATTCGGCATATCAGGTAGCCATGGAACAATACCGGGAGCAAACAAATGTAAATACAGCAACTACTAGCTCTAGTTTGACCGTAGCTAACCGTATGTGGAGTAGAATTTGGAATCTTAAGGTCAAAGGAAAATTGAAACTTTTCCTATGGCGCTGCTGCCATGGAATCTTGCCTACAAAAAATGCTTTGTGTAAACGTCAAATCCTGAATGATCCTATCTGTGGTTGCTGTGGATTGCATGAGGAAACCATTGAGCACGCCCTTTTCACGTGTGATAGGGCAGCTATGGTGTGGCGACTCTCCCCCGTCAATTGGGATGGGCTAAGACAAGAACATTCATGCTTCCGACATTGGTGGGAAGCTTTAGGTGCATTGAGAAATAACTCCATCAATAAGGACCGCATTTTTCTCAGATACATCCTTTGGATGTTATGGAAAACACGTAATCTTTGGTTATTTGAAGGGATTCGACAACCAAGAATCGGGTGGTAACCAAGGCATTGTTGGAATGGCAAGAATACCGAGAGATTCTAGGGGAGGAAAATTCAATTTCGAGATAATTCTCTTTCATTAGGTTAGAGGTCATCCGAAAGTACTCTTCAAGCCGACTGGGGCACACTGTAGTTTTGAGCTTTACAGAATGTGCATAAATTCAGCTAGCTAGTTGAGCTGTCTTTTGATTGTTTGTTTCTTAATTGTTGAGGTCTCATTGATTAAGTCTCTATTAGCCTTGAATTATTTGCTTTGGTACCCTGCTCCAAAGATTGAATCCAACTGAATTTCCTTTTCTCAGACAAAGATGCAACTAAGGCCAGATTCCAAGGAAGGCCACAACTACTGGCTGCTCAATTGGTCACTAAAAGTCAGAATCAAGATTAAGTCAGGTAAGTTGATTCTTTTTATTAGGTAACTTGAGGGGGAACACTTCATAAAGTCTGGTGCAGTCCTCTGTCTCCATGCTTAGAGGTTAAATTCTCCTCTTTCCCTACTCTGGTTTCTTGAAACCCTTAATGTTCATCCTTCCATGCTTGGCCTTCGGGTTACCCAAACAATTAAGGTGGGTCAGCCTACTATCTTGTATTCGGGTCAAGGGAATGCCTCAGGGTTATAACCACATGGGTCAAGCTAGTTAATAGGGTCTCAATCAGCTAGTTGCTTAAGTCCTCTCCCGCAGACATGAGTTTACTCCCCTCACAAGCTAATTCTGAAATCCCAAGCCATGATTTAACTTGTAGCTTCAATTATGAATCTTTAGGAGAGGAGAAATAGATATGTCCCAGCCGATATTTTTTTCAAATTATGAACAATCCAATTACTTTCACTTGATTTTAGTGTTGGGTTTAGGTCCCAGGTAGTACGAAGCCATCTGCTAGCTGCTTCTGAATTCTCGCTTGTTGAGTACGCTCGATCGGCTAAGCAGTATTGGACACTGCACGAAGACCGCGCTCCATCGGGATCTCACCCAACCAAGCCACAGACCGAGAGAGCATGCCAAGCTTCGGGATTGGTTGCAAACTGGTTTCAAAAGCTAGGTTGCAAACTGCCGGAGGGGAGGCAGATTGGATTCATAGAAGATGTGTGCCTCACTGTCACATTTGACATTGGCAAGGAAAAAAGAAATGGGCAGTGCTGGCATGTGAAGAGGAAAAGAAATGTCGGAAAAAAAAAGGGAAAAAAAGAGGAGGAAAAAAGAAAAAAAAAGGGGAAAAAAAGGAAAAAAAAAGGAAAAAAAGGGAAAAAAATAAAGGAAAAAAAAGAAAAAAAAAGAAAAAAAGAAAAAAACAACAAAACAGCCAAAAACAACAAACAGATAGGATAGTAATATGTTTTCTCTAGCTAGAATAGCATACTCTACACCTTCTCAAAGGTAGATCTTTAGGATACCTCTGTGGTGTTAAATACGCCTAGCCATCTTAATTTGGTTTTCAAGTAGTATTCCCTGGTCTAAAGTGATAGAAGACTAGCACCTTTTTGAACAGCTTTCTTCATTCCACAAGGCTAACATATACGCAAAGCTAGTACTATATGCCTCTATGTTTATTCTCATTTCATTAATATGTAAATGTATTTTTCAAGATATTCTACTCCCTATAGAGCTCATCACTCTTAAGCTGGCTGAGTGGATATCAACAGGTGAGGAAAAACCAAAAAAAAAAAAAAGGAAGGAAAAAAAAAAGAGGAAAAAAAAACAAAAAAAAGAGAGGGAAAAAAAAACAAAAAAAAAGAGAGGAAAAAACCAAGATGTGGAAAAAAGAACAAAAGAAATAAAGAGGAATATGAAAATAAGGAAGGAAAAAAGAAAAACAGAAAAGCGGAAAAAAATTTAAAAAAAAATCAAAAAAAAAACAAAAGAGGGAAAAAAGAGAGAGGAGAACAGATAGGAGGACTCATCAGTAGGAGGTCGTAGTAAATCTGTCTCTACACTTTCTAGTTCTATGTATAGCATCCCAATGGGTTACGACATACTTATGCTGTATTTCTGTTTTCTTCACACAATACCCTCTGTCCAATTTTTCTGTTATTTGTTCACTACAAGTCGAGTCTCTTTCCTAGGGAGTTTGTTGGATTACTCATGATTTGTTTTAATTCCCAAGACTACAAATGCCTCAATGAATGATTGTTGGAAAATTGTAAGACTCCCTGTGGAGCTGGATTCTTGTTACGATTGCTTTCATGCGATTGTTTCCTTGCAAACTTTCTTCCTACTTTCTGATCAGATGCAACCTACCATTGCTAATGGCCGAAAAGTTTCTAATGACTCTTTCTTTACATCACTGTTCATTTACATCCATCAAGTGGCTCTCATGCTGCCGTCTTACTGCATTGATTACTGATGGAGGGACTGATCTTGGCTAGCTGCTTTTGTTTCTTCCTGGCTGGGAATGGGCTGCCATCTTGTTTGGTCTAACTATTTTGCGCAGGGCTGAACTCTTTTGTGAAGATGGTACCATATTGCTCTCCCACAAGTGGCCGGTTACTTCTTATGTGTGTTAACATATTCTTTTGTAATAGGTAGCATAACTAGATTGCGACTGATGTTTCCAGATATAGTGTCCAAACTTAGTCATTTAGTTGAAGTTAGCTTGTTATATTATATCTCATCACATCAAACTTTTAGGCAATCCTTTTGATATTATAGTCTATTGACATTGTATTGTTTAGATGTATTGTTAACTCTTACTAGGCTAACTCCCCTTTGTAACTAATGGAAAGTGGTAATCCCAACCATTTTCCATTTTCCTCCTTGGCTAAAACATTAGACCAAGGAGATCATGTAGCCTTTCGGGCTAATATTTGTACAGTTTCGATCATTCAATCAATGAAAATTCTATCGTTTCGGAAAAAAAAAAATCTTTGTCATTCCAGTAATTACTGGCTATCCTATTGAAAGGCAATTTCAAAATGTTTATACTAATAAATTATTCAAGTTGTTCCAAGATGAAATGAGAGGGCTAATATTTTGCAACACCTCATTTGTGAAGCAAGAAGGGTCAACTATAATGTTTGAAGTGGTAGAAACTATATTGGGAAAAGATGGAGCACCTATAAAAGAAATTTCATTTTGGGTACAGTACACTGAGGTAAATTGTGAAGTGAAGTGTTTGTGTCGTCTATTTGAGTTTCGTGGAATTTTATGTAGGCATGTGATTTCAGTGCTTATTAGAAATAAGGTAACTGAGATTCCAATTAATTATATTTTGGATCGATGGCGCAAAGACATTAAGCGTGGCTATCAGCATATCACTAATGTCTATGATGATTATGGATGTGATGAAGAAAGGCGTCGATATAATCTTCTCACTCCATTATTACAAGAAGTGCAACAACTTGGGTCCAAAAATGATGAAAGATGCTCTATTTTGACGGCAATCTTGAAAGAAACAAGGGAAAAACTCATTGGCAATGATGTTGAACTACTAGGGGTTGAAAAAGATCGTAATCAGTCTCCATTAAATCAAGGTGGTGAGCATTTGCATGAATCAAGACTAGATGGAACAAACATGCATACTCCATTAAAAGTGCGATCTCGAGGTCGTCCACCCATTAAGAGGAAACAATCCAAATTGGAACAAATTGTAAAGAAAGTACATGTGAAAGCTCAAAAGAAGGTTTGATATACCTTTAACAGTATGTTTTTATTATGCTTGTAAATTTTTATTATTTGCAAGTTTTTGTATGAGGAAATTCATATTTTATTAGAAAATGAAATTTCTATATGATTCATCTAGTCTCAATATAATTTATTGAAGACTTAAAAGATTTATATGTTAAGTATATTTTAACTAAGGTTTCATTATTCGCAGGTTTCTACTAGTAAGAAAAAAAAGGAAATATCAAATGATAGGTTTCAAAAGCAAGAAAATGTGGTATGTTTTCACTGCCCTTTTTTTGATTAAATCTCTTGAATTGTGTTATCATTATAAAGTTTCCTCTTTTTATAAATTTGACATGTATACTTTCCGTTATTTATTACTTGTGAACTGGTCATGTTTGGTGAATTATTATGTTGGTTAATTGGGGATGAGGACAATGATGTTCTAATGTGGCGCCATACATGCAGTGCTAAGGACAGTTAGGTGGTGCTATGCTGGTGGCTGTTGTCACTTTTAGCCTTTTATGCATGTCATGTGTTTAGTGGTATGGTTTACATGATGTGCAATATTGTTTGTTGCTTGGGTATAAGGTATGTAATTCAGGATTGTTTTTTCGCTAATTTTTTTGGTTTTGGAGCAAGTATTCTATTGTCTCGCAACTTTCTTAATTTTTTGAATTTGGTGCATTTTATTCTTTGGAATATAAACAAAATTTGTTGCTGGAAACACTTACTAGAAAGCATAGGAAAATAGTTTTTAAACAATGGATTTAAAAGTATGATACTATTTTTCTTTTTTTTTTTTGCCTCCCATCATTCACTGAACTAATGGGTGCTGACTTAGCATTTGCTTTCCTTTGTCTAGTGTTTATTTTCTGTTTTTTTTCCTTTCCATCTCTCAACACTTAGGAAATCGGCGTTCTTGTTGGAACTTTAGAGTCCCTTCTACATGATTGTCACTCAAGTGATAGATATCATTATTGATAGGCTGCTTATTGTTTATAGGATCTAGTTCCTGAAAGAACTATCTGTAATTCAGTAGCTTTCAGTTCTTCTTTGAGTTTTGCATACCTCTTGGGATGTAAGTCCTTTTTATCTTCCATTGTTTCTGTGTAAGACTATTTGTGGTGCAAAATGCATCAGGTGAAATTCTCTGATGCATCAGTTGAAATTTTCTAGTGTGATGCCTGTTACAAATACAGTGAAAACTAACTGAATATCTCTGATGCACTTAAGGATGCCGAGTAAGGTGGTTTGAGCGACCACAAGAGAAATCAGGCTGCAGATGCTGGATTCTGTGATGATTGTTGCTGGCGGGTTTTGTTGAGAAATTTGATACCTGAGCTTGTTGCAGAGTATAGATAGGTATATCTTGTCTGAGTTCATGAAATGATCGAGATGTGCAGAAAATTACAATTTTCCTTGATTTTAGATATATTTTCCCCATTTACTTGTTGACTTAGTAACAGATTAGTTCATCACAATGAGATGCATCTTTTCCTCCATTTCTGTGATCCACAGTCATGTAATGCATCACAGCATTGTGTAGAAACTCCAATTTATTTCTAATGATTCAAAACTTGCTCCTCTAGTGGGATGTTGTTATTGTCTTTATAGATCATCAGTTTTTCCTTTCTTCCCTTCACTACTGCTGATCATTTTTCACTCTTTGACGTTGGGAAGGTGGAGAGGTCTGTTGGAATGACTGGCTAGCATGCATTGATGTGGAATATAACTACATTTTTCCAACTTCAACTGCTCACTAATTATCATCCTAGTCCTTGTACATGGTTATTATCAAAGCAGAAATAAAGAGAAGTAAACGGGGGAATAGACTTTCTATGGATCCATACGGACCTAAAAATGGAATGCTACTCAGATATCAAGATGTTCTCCAAGAGAAGTCCTGCATCATAAACACAGCCGCGCCAAGCTAAAATTGAGTAGAAAACGCAAGGCTATAAAAGGTTAATAATGGTTTTCCTTAGCACTAGGAGTTGCAAATGTTATACCGACTTGTCACAAATCCAAATGAAAATAACATCATACAGCAGTAGATTTGTCAGCATAGAATGTCATGGAAATAACATTTTGCAAGTACAGACATTTTCTTCCTTTTATATTTTGGCTTTCCCTTTTTCTTTTCCCGTGTAGAAGATCAATCTTTTGCAAAGAGTCTGAAAATAAGAAAAAAAATGTATCATACATTCAACACAAACACAGGATTTAGTAAACTTGTATGGCCATCTACTACAGGGCATGAGCTCGAAACATTAGAATTTTTTGGATCAACCGCTTCTAGCTTGGAACTTTCCCAGTAACTCTCTATGCTATCCAACCCAAACCATCATACAAACCTTGATGTGAAAGGTCACAGCAAGCTTGGATATGCCAATCATGATCTTTCATGCTATGAAGGGCAAGTGCATCAGTTATCTCAGCAGGGCTCATTGCATCCTTAAGGTCTTGTTTATTTGCGAAGACAAGGATAACTGCACTCTAAAGATCTTCATGTGGTAGAGGCCTGAAGAGTTCATCTTTCATAATGGAAATCTTGGCTCTGTCAGTGCTGTCAATTACCGCAATAACAGCATGAGTTCCACGGTAATAAGTTGCCCATGATGTCCTAAGTCGATCTTGCCCACCTAAATCCCAAACCTGTAGAGTACCATCACAAATAATCAGATCAGACTCATTAAAATCAGGTATCACATTTACAAAACAATGCACAAATTGACTACATGAATCCAAAGCTGAAATATGAACTTAAGATTCAAGGTAGACGAGTTTCTTAAATTGTCTGTAGTAAATATTGAACTTAAGATTCAAAGCTGAAATTGTCCTTTTTTCCCTGCCAAAAATATGAATTTAAAGTGGTCATTTATCACGACCATAACAACAACTTCAAAACCATAAAATGATGAAGTTGATGCATTAATCACGTGTCTCCCCACTTGATACAAGTTTAAATTCATTTTTCCCTTTATTCTTTCATAAATTCCTATTCCAGTAGTTCTTTGATCAAAAATATCAAAACAAGAAGAATCCAACAACTTATATATATTCAGCAGGAAAATAAGTCCCTTAATCCCGAAAAGATCATTCCCACAAACATACCAACACAAAACCATGTCAATGTTCTAGACCACTCTATTTGTAAATGCCTTACATGAAAATTCACTTACAGTAATCCCAATACAACCCACTTGAGGAATGTATGCAATGTAACACCTAGCACGCAAGACTTGGGGAATAAATACATTTCAATTAACAAGGAAAATAAATATTAAGCCAGTGAAGATTTCTCAACATAATTGAGGACCATAATGTGCAGTCAAAATAGGCTGCTGCATTAAGCACAAATTGTTGAACTCAATTGTGTGATTTTTTCGCTTAATTCCTACAAATGCAATTTCCATCACAGACTGGCTGTAAACTTTTCTATTTGCTTCTGCAGATCTTTTCAGTGCTAAAGCAGCTTGCTATTGATCCTTTCCAAAGTTGGATCAGCAGCGCAAATTAAACAAGCATCTGGTGATTCAAATTGGAACTGATGCAATTTGAAAAATTCCAAATCCAAATTAAACAAGCATCAGGTAGCTCAAACAGATTTTTTTTTTTTGTTTCTGCATAAAAATGGTAGATTCTCATAGCCACCAGCTTCAACAACAAATGACTGAAAACTTTTACTCAAGGTTATTCCGGCTTGATCATTCAATTCTAGTTTTCTCTTTGCAGAAGAATCCAACACTTGATTACATCTAAAATGACGTGACTTTCCAGGGCTCAAGCTATGATTATGATCAAGGTAAACTCGACATATAATAAATCTTCCATCATTTTGAATTGCAACATTAATCTTGGCTTTGCAATTGGTTTTAGTGGAAGGGCGTGGATAAAAAGAATTTTTCCCGCGGAATACTGTCTTACCATTTTTTGCACACCCAATAGAAAAATATTTTCGCCGTCCATCATCTCCATTTTTTGAACTTAACTTGCAAATACCAAAACCAACATGTTGGGCATAAGATTTGTAAAAGTTACACACTTCTACTTCAGATGCAAAAGACATACCAATTTCAGGAATTTTAACTTCATTCAAACAAATTGGATTTTTGACAATCTCCTCATTAACATTATTTTCAACTTGAATTAAATTAGTTTTGCCTTCTTCCATGACAATTTATTCACCTACGTGTAAAAAAAACAAATTCTTTAAGTATGTCAGCCAAAAGACTCCCTAAAAACGTTTATTCACCTAACGAATTAAAAGATTTTTAGGTAAATAATAACAATACGTAGAACTATTTTGTGTCTTCCAGTGGAAGTTTGATCAACTTTATTAATAAAAACAACTAATATAAATAATTATAAGCGATTAAGAACAAATAAAATGTTTTATTTGAAAATAAATCAACGGGAATCACAATCAAAGATATCAATATTAAAAGAACTATACGGATAATTTTACAACTATTGTAAGATCAAAGAACTTATAGAATAGGCATTCTAAAGATATAACTTCTTCAAATCCTAACATCCAAGGCTAGAAAAATTATATCCAAACAAGATGTTATTATGCTAATCAACCATAAAGGAAAAACTGAAATATAGCATTATTCAAAGAGTATGAAAAATGGAAGCTCCTAATTTGATTAGCAACACATAAAATGTTTTTTCGCTTGCATCTTTTGCTTGAAATATCCAGCTCATGCGTAACATTCAAAAATCAGAGAAAAATTTTTTATGTGCTTTTTATAAAGCACATAAAACAACATATTTTCCTTCAAAAGTAAGTTTGTTTTTATACATATACGGAGAACTACATCTCAATGGTTATATCAAAATCCACTCTTTTTCGTTATAACATTCATGAAGACAAATTTCTTTTGTTCCAAAAAAATTTCTGTAGAAGCCCAACAGGAGAACAAACAAAATGCATAAAATCAAAGGCAAATGAGAGGAAAAAAGATCTAGTGATGCCTTACAAAAAGCAGAAAGAACCAAATCCAACAGTTCCAAATTTTCATCCCAAAATCAATTAGGGAATTTACCAGTACAATATCCAATAGACAGCAAATTCTTTGTTTCTATGGCAATACCTGAATTAATTACAGTTTGATTTTGACTTCAAGATTTTTTGTTTCTGCATAACCTGCAAATAAGAACCAAATTATTGAACAACTCAAGGAAGCCTCTCTCACTGGGGGAATTCAAGCGTACAGGGGAAAAAAACATCTTTACACTTGGGTCCCATGCTTTTCCAGTTTTCTCCTTTGGGAATAATCTCATATTCAACACCTTCCGGCATCTGCAACCCCAAAAATTTAGAATCAGAACAAATTCAAAAACAAATTTAGACTCACACAATAAAGTATACAAAGTACAAACATGAAGTCGGCATCGGAGGAGTTCAATCTGGAATTCCCCCCGTGGAAGAAGAGAGACCTGCCGGGAAGAAGAGAGATCTGCCGGAAGTCCTCGTGGAAGAATAGAGATCTGCCGAAGGAGAAGTTCCTTGTGGAAGAAGAGAGAGGAGTTCACCGTGATCTGCCCGATTTTTATTTGACTCTCTGTTATGTTTTTTTCGCTTTTTATTTAACTTTCTGTTTTATGTTTTGTAAAAATACGAATGACCTGGACTGGCACGTTGGCGTAACACATCAGTCGCTAAAAAAAGTCGCTCTATTTAGTCGTTGTCTGTATCATTACTCTTATTATATTTCAAGAACTTGACTATAGTATGTAGTTAACTAGTTTATCGAAGTGTTTTATGGGGTGGCTCCCGATATTGCAGCTTCAAAATTGCACCACTTCACTGCACAGAGGTTGGCATGAAGAAGGGCCACATCAAAAACCAAAACGAAATCCATTATATATATCTCATAGAGCAGGCAATGGTAATGCATTATGATTACAAATAAACTTTAATTAAATCAAAGCCTCCAAAATCTTACAAGATAGGTACATATTATTTTAGTTGGCTTTCATTAATTGAATTACTCACAGGTAAAATTAACTAAGACAGTATTCTATGTACCAATTTTAACTGGTTGAAGTACTCAAACATAAAGTTCAAGTAAGGTCGTTAGAAATAACTAGTGCAAAACGAATTACATTTGCATCATTACTTTTTAACTAGTTGAAGTACTCAAAGATAAAGTTGAAGTAAGGTCGTTAGTAATAACTAGTGCAAAACGAATTACATTTGCATCATTACTTGAAAGTCTAAAACATACAACTTAATTATCTTAAGTGCATGTGCTTGTGCTTATCATTATGTGCGATATGGTACAACTTTGGTGCGACTTCGCGTATTGAAGCTCAGCTTGCTTGTTTGCTTCATACCAAAGTTTCTTTCTCTGTGAGGCGGTGTGGGTGTGTCTTGGGTGGTTATTTTTGGTGGAGGGTGAATGCTGGCGCTGATTCGCAACTTGGGAGTCAGAGATTGCTGGTTTGGTGCAGTGCCTACAACTCTTTTCAATGGAGGGAGGTGGAGGAGGAGGAGTTGTGTTGGTGAAAGAGGATATCTTGGCTGGATGGGATAAGGGCCAAAGAAGCCTTCTTGGCCAAATCTTTAGAGGTAAAAGGGCGAATTTTCAAGGCTTAAGAAGCACTATGAGAGCGATTTGACCAATTACTAATCCTTTCATGGTGCGGGAGCTGGGGAGTAATTATTTTCAATTTGTGTTTAGGACGATGGAGGATAGACAGAAGGTCCTAGCGGGCCGAGAATGGACGTATGATCATCAATACTTGGTGTTAAGGGAGTGGACGCCTATTGTATATAGTTTTGATGTGGAATTTTAGTGAGTGGACATATGGGTGCAGGTGTGAAATTTACCTCTTCACTGGATTACAAAGGAAATGGGGTTCCGGATTGGGAGGTTATTTCTAGAGGTGCATGAAGTTTTTATCCCGGAAGGTGGCAGTGCGAGAGATAGACATTTGAAGCTTTTGGTCATGGTGGATCTAGCGCAACCTCTAATCCGTGGAAATCAGGTTTGTTTTCAGGATGTTGGTAGATGGATTTTGTTCCAATATGAGTTTCTTGCTGCTTTTTGTATTTATTGTCGTTGTGTGGGTCATGTGAACAATTTGTGTACTAAGCGATGTGAAGATTAGAAGAACAAATGTCTTCTTGATGGTCAATTTGGGGATTGGATGCGTGCTAGCTTTGGCCTTTCGGGAAATAAGGATTTGGAGGTTTGGTTGTTGGGGAGGAAGAGAGGTGGGTTTACAGGGAGAGCCAGGTGGATGTGAAGAGCCTAGAATTGCATGGGAGGAGTAGGGAGCTAGCTGAGATGGTGTTTGCTGAACAAAGTTGGCTGTTTGATCCCATGTTACCGCATGCTCAAGGTCAATTGGTGAGGAAGAAGATGGCTGATGGTGGCACCAGAGTAGGTGTGTTGGATGAGACTGAGATGAAGAAAAAACATGAGAAGAAAGGGGATCAGGTTCGGGGGGTGAAGGATGAGGGGAATCAGAGGGCGATTGGGGGAGCTAAAAAGGAGAGGGCTGCTAAATTTCAGAGCATCTTCGGGAGTGCTGGGGGGAGAGTTGGTTTGTCTGTGGCTGAGGATAGGGAGGAGAAGGAGGACGATGGTCTTCAGGTTGTTAAGCTGCTAGGGATGGAGGCTACAAAGGGGGAAAACAGTGATCAAATATCTGTGCGACTGGCTGAAGGTAAAGCAGGCGTGAAATTCCAGCCGGGTTCGAAATGGAGAAGAGTGGGTAAGAGGCTGCTTTGTGATTTTGGAGAGACAAAGTAGCTGGTTTCAGGAGGCTTAAAGATTGGTGACAAACGAATCTGGCAGTGGGTGAAGGATGAGTCTTGTTTTGCGGAGCAAGTAGTGAAAAAACTGAAGTATGTAAATAACTTGCAGGAGCCTGTTCATTATTCTGGGGTGAGCAGGACCAGCCTACAAGGGTCCCATTCAACCTCATGAAGATAGGGGTGTGTAATTGTCCAGGCTTGGGTGTAGCTTTTACAATTTCCCAATTGAGGGAGACAATAGTATCCTACCATCCAGATGTAGTTTTCCTTTCTGAAACTAAACAAAAAGTAGGGTTTGTTGATAAGATTTGTAGGAAGTTGAAATTTGAAAAAAGGTAGATTTATGTGGAGCCGGAAGGAACTCGTGGAGGCATGTTAGTGTTTTGGACATCATGTGTAAAGGTGTTGAAGGTAGTTTATACTAATTTTTGTATACAGTTGTAGTATCAGCTTGAGGGGGATCCTTTGATTGTTTTGGCTATTTTTGTGTGTGCGAGTACCGATTATGGCGTAAGGGAGCAACAATGGAGTTTTTTGGAAAATAAGAAGCATAAGTGGAGAGATTGGTGGATTATGGGTGGGGATTTTAATGATGTAGTGTATCCATATGAGAAGAAGGGGGGGGGGGGAGAGGAATAGAACGAATCAAAGTTGTGTTTCTTTTCAAAGCTTTATAAGAAGGATGGAGATGGTGGATGTTGGGTATGTTGGAAGACCTTTTACATGGCGGAATAATAGAATGGGGGAGGGTTTTGTGGAGGAGTGGTTAGATAGGTTTTTTGGTGCCTTGAACTGGAGGTTAAGGTTCCCAAATACTAGGGTACTTCACTGTGAGAAACAAGCTTCTGACCATTCATTACTATTATTGGAGATGGATCTTAACAAGCGGAGGTTTAGGCACTGGTTTGTGTTTGATAGGAGATGGGTGCGGATCTCCAAGAGATAGTGGTTATAGCGTGGAATAAAGAGCAATGGGGAACTAGGCAGTATGTATTAAGCTCTAAGATTGCTCAATGTCAGGTAGATCTTTTGAAATAAAGCTCAAACGTAGGCCATAATTTGGCTAGGAGGATTAAAGATCTTCAAGCTCAAATGGAGACTATGAGTAGGCAGGGTAGAGGGAGGGATTGGAGAGTTTGGAATGGTCTTAGGAAGCAGCTTCGAAAAGAATACAAACAGAAAGAAGAATAGTGGCATCAAAAGTCTAGGAATCATTGGCTGAAGGAGGTAGATCAGAATTCCAAATTCTTTCATGCAGTTACTATTTAGAGGAGGAAGCGAAATAATATTAATAGTCTGACAACAAGCCAAGGGAGGATATGTGTGACGAAAGGAGAGATTGAGGAGGAAATTGTAGCCTATTATAGCAAGTTATATGCTTCTAGTCAACCTATGGCTTCGACTGCTTTGCTGGAGGGGTTACCTACATCTGTCACTCAAGCTATGAATAGAAGGATGATGAGGCCAGTGGAGGAGGCTGAAATTCAAGTGGCTTTTTTCCAGATGGATCACAACAAAGCGCCAGGACCTGATGATATGACTCCTTTATTTTTCCAAACTTATTGGAGTGATGTTAAACTTGATATTATCAATGCTGTGAAGGAGTTTTTCCATAATAGGAAATTGCTTAGGAAACTCATTCATATTTTGGTTACATTGATACCTAAGGTCCCATCTCCTATGTCTATATCGCAGTATAGGCCTATTAGCTTGTGTAATGTGGTCTATAAGATTGTGTCTAAAATCCTTGCTAAGCGAATTAAGGTGTGTCTTCATAACTGCATTAGTCAGAATCAATCAGCATTTATTCTTGGTCGGCAAATTCTTGATAATGTGGTAATTGCTCATGAGTGTGTTCATACTTTGAATTCAATGAGGAAAGGAAGGAAAAGGTATATGGAGGTCAAAATAGATATGGCCAAAGCATATGAGAGGGTGGAGTGGCAATTTTTAGAGCAGGTATTGAGGAAAATGGGGTTTGCCTAGGGTGTGGTTATGTGGATTTGGTAATGCCTGTGTACAAGTACTTTGTCCATTAATATTAATGGAGAGCCATGTGGGTACATTAAGCCAACTCGAGGTATTCGTCAAGGAGATCCTCTGTCTCCTTATCTTTTTCTTATCATTTTGGAAGCGTTATCACATCTTATTACACAAGCTAGTGAATGTGGGGAGTATAAGGGTATACGAGTTAGTAGAAATGAACCTACCATTATACATTTACTGTTTGCTGATGATTCGTTGCTATTTTGTGAGGCATAGATCAAGCGTAGATGTTGTATGATATTTTTCACAAATATACTCGATGCTCGAGCCAAGATATCAATTTTGACAAGTCTTTGGTGTTTTTTAGTCATAATGTTTCAAGAGAAGCAAAGGATGAGATTTGTCAAGTTTGGGGGGTGTGGTGGAACAAACTAATGCTCGTTGTCTGGGGTTGCCTAAGAGGTGTTTAATTTTATCATTCAAAAAGTGCAGCAGCGCATCCAGAATTGGAAAACTCAGTTCTTGAGTTTGGCAGGGAAGGAAATTCTTATTAAGGCTGTGGTCAATGCATTGCCAACTTATGTGATGGGTTGTTTTAAGCTACTGGTGGGAGTGTGTAAAGAGATTTCTAGAATCACGGTGGACTTTTGGTGGGGTGCTCATAGGGATGCAAGACAGAAAATTCATTGAAAAAGGTGGAAAGAGTTTACTAAGGCAAATGAGGAGGGAGGTTTGGGTTTTCGAGATCTTCAGCTTTTCAATTATGCGTTACCTACTAAACAACTATGGTGGGTGATCTCTCAACCGGATCTATAGTTGAGTAAGGTCTTGAAAGCAAAGTATTTTCTCAATGTTCATTTGTTGCTAGCGGAAGAGGGGAAGCAGGTGTCTTGGCTTTGGAAGGGGTGGCTAGGGACAAGGAGGCTAATTCGAGAAGAGGAAGGTCATGAGACACAGCATATTGCTTCGACCAGGCTGGATAGTGGCCTAGTAGCTCCTCAACAGGTTTATTCAGTCCGGGCAGCATATTTTACACAGTAGCGGGTGGACAGCAGGTAGAGCAATAGCTTGAATACAGTAATGCTAGAGAGCGACGACATTGCATGTGGGCAGCCACTTGGAAACTCAAGGTCACTGGTAAGGTCAAGCATTTTGTATGGCGTTGTTGTCATAATATCTTGCCAGTAAATGCTAAGCTAAGTCTGAGAAAGATGCAGGTGGAGTCAATATGTCCAGTGTGTAATCAAGAGGATGACACTATGGAACATATAATGTTTAATTGCTCTCGAGCTAGAACCATTTAGAAGCTGGCTCAAGTGGGTTGGGCTAAGCTTGGACAACAGCAAGAAACATTTCAGCAATGGTGGTAGGATTTGTGTTCTAAGCAAATAGATGATTGTTGAAGGGAAAGAGCACAGTTTACAGCTTATATTCTATGGATGATCTGGAAGGCTTGCAATCGGTGGGTGTTTCAGAGAGAATGGATGTATGAGAAGGAAGTTGTGGAGTTGGCAAGGCAAGCGTGGTTAGAGTTTCAGGAAGCAAGTCTGAGCTAGCTAAGATCATGATAGAGATCAGTGGCTGACTAAGGAATGACTGGTGGCACAGGACATTGATGTAGTCGATATTATGATCAGGGTCTTCTTATTCTTATGAATGTTGTCTATATCTTGTTTATACATTTTGGCTGTCTTGTATTTTGTGGGTTAGAGGATGGAATGTGGGGTATTGACATGTGGTCATCTAGTCTTAGCCATACATAGTGCTAAGAAGAGTCCAATTTTGAAGGACATTACTTGTACAGGTTAACTTTCAAGAGTTAATGCAATTCCCGACTTTTGGAAAAAAAAAACTTAATTATCTTTTAGGATTTTGAAAAACATCAAAATGAAAAGAAACTATAAAGATTGCTCGCAACTTGACAAGAAAAAGATTAGAAAGGCAAAGAGGGTGAAGCAATAAACCAGAGATAGTGGTTGAATTAGAAACTTTTTTCTTGTAGGGTTAGAAAAAAAATATTATAAATTCATAATTTGACATAATATAGAAAAGAATTTTTTAAAAATAGCAAAAGCATACAAATTATAGTAGTATATTGAGTTATATGTATATTCATGGTGCTTGGATAAGCCACTTTAGTAGAATTAGATTATCTAGTTATGCTAAGATTTTTTTTTTAATTTGCATATATTTAACTAGAGGAATACAATCATAAACTAAATATTTCTAATGCTTTATTCAATCAATTGTATTTTCTTGTATACCAAAGCGAGTTTGGTACTACATACATAAAATGACAATGTATGTTGGTTAAAAGCAAAAAAGAATTTAATTTGTATAATTTATACTGTTACACTTTTGCAAATTAATAAAAAAAAATTTATAACGCTATATTGTCCAAAATTTAAATATTTATGAAAGAATCTTGCCAGTAGAGAAGGTAATGAAATGACTATCAAGTCACTTGAATTCTTCAAAATGTTAATATTTATAAAAAAGCCAAGAAATATCAGTTGGAAAGATAAAATTCCATAGTTTTGTGGGAATGTTTAAAATTAATATAAGTATAAAGGAGAACAAGAAACTATAGAGTAGGGGTAAATTCCATTACACTGCCACATTGTAGCTCTACCTTTAAAGTTCAGGAAGAATATACAAGAGATGGTGAAAGAAGAGAGAAAACCAAAAAAAAAGAAAAAAAAGAAAAAAAAAAGGAAACACTGAAATTCAAAATGTAGATGCTTCATTGGGTTATTTTTAAGGATTAGAAAAGGAACCAACAAAATTCTCACTTATGTTAAAAATTTTAAACTCTTAAGTTGAATATGATCTCATTAACAACTCCATCGCAGAACTATTGTTCTGTTGATGACCAACTTAGCTAAATGGATTAGCTAAACAAATTCTTACATTAGTTCACGATAAAGAAATTAACAAATTGAACTTAAACTACAAATTAGTAATAAAATAAATGACCAAATAAAAAATGTGCTTTAAAAAAAAATTGTTCTAGAAATGTAATTAGCCAAAATATAACCAATTCATTCATCAGAAATCATCATTAATCTGATCATGACATAATTAATTTTCAAAATGGTTCAACAAATATTAATTTCTCCTTGTAACAGCTGTCCTAAGCTTCCACTATTTTCAGTTAGTTGTACAACATGCATTGATCATTATTTTTCCTGTCAAAGAATTATATATATATATATATATATATATAGCTATATTTCTGCTTTTGCATAAAAATATCAACAAATGGCCAAAGTCAAATTTTGTCCCCCAATATTGTGACGAGTTTACTGAGACATCATTTAATATTTACTGTTAACTCAAAAGTGTAAAATTGTCATATATTTGAAAATTTCATTGTTACAAATTTTTTTAATCGGGATATGATAATTTATACATTCTAAGCAAAATGATTTTAATACTCATTTTTCTTTAATTTTTTTTTTGAAAAACTAATATTTTTAAAAAATATGTAATCATTATGCTTAGAGGTGTTGAAGATGAATTTGCAATTTTATCTTTATGATTGAAATTTAATTGATTAGAAATATATTGACATTTAGAGTACATTGACATTAGGAATAAGTTACCCTTGTAAAGGTAGTTATGGGTGTTGGGAAAAAAACGATTTTACGCTCTTGTGAACGAGTGAGGAAACGACTAAACACGAACAAAATAGTAATACAAAACACAATAAAAATATATAAAGTAGCAACACAACACAATTTTAACGTGGAAAACTCCCTCAATGTGAAGGATAAAAACCACGGGACCAATTTTGAAGTCCACCCAAATTTTCACTATATAATTTTAGGTACAAAACCAATTCCAACTTAACAAATGAGCACCACAATTCCCAAAATAATGGAATCAACAATATAGTGAAGAACAAGCTATATCACAGCAAACCTAAGAAGAAGATGACGAAATCTCACCTAAAACACATCAGTCCCGAAATATACCCCAAAATCTAGTCATTAAAAATTCCAAATAGAAAATTGGCCATACAGATTGAAGAGCAAGGAATTAGGATTCTACTGACAAAATTTCATCTCAATCGGACCACGGATCGACCTCAAATTGTCATTTTGATCAAGACTGGACGGATAGAAAAATTTCTCTTTTTTTTTCTTCTTGGCTCTCGATGGATGGCTGCTGTTGTCTTCTTCTCACCTCACACATAATTCTGCCTTCCAACTGCTTTTTTATAAAAAAAAAAAAAAAAAAAAAAAAAAAAAAGCCCTACATGGGCTGGGTTCAAGGCAAACCCACCTGGGCTGGACATAATGGCCCAAAGACCTAACAAATCTCCCCCTCCAACTCAATGAGGGAGACTACAAACTCCAATTCCTCAATTGGAATCCATGCCGGCCAAGCACCGACAAAATTCAAACTTTTTTCTAGGAAACACCTTTGTCATCATGTCAGAGCCATTGTTTTCAGTGTGTATTTTCTGAAGTTCTAATTCTTTAGACTCCAACTTATCACGTACCTAGTGATATCTAACATCAATATGCTTAGACCTAGAATGAAAAGTAGAATTTTTCGAAAGGTATATAACACTCTGACTATCACAGAATAACACATACCTCTCTTGATTAAGGCCAAGTTCCTACATAAAAACTTTCATCCAAAACAACTCTTTGCACACTTCAGTTACGGCAATGAACTCTGCTTCTGTTGTGGATAAAGCAACGCATTTCTGTAGTTTAGATTGCCATGCTACAGTGCCCCTTGCAAAGTTAACCAAATACCCCGAAGTAGATTTCCTGCTATCAATATCCCCTGCCATGTCTGAATCAGTATAACTAATGACAATCGACTTCTCACTCCCAAATGAAAGTTTCACACTAGAAGTGCCAAGGAGATATCTAAAGATCCACTTCACTGCATTCCAATGCTTTCTTCCAGGATTAGGAGTATATCAGCTAACTGTTCCAACTGCATAAGCTATGTCTGGTCTTGTGCAAACCATCGCATGCATTAAACTACCCACTGCGGATGCATAAGGAACTTTCTCCATATCTTCAATATCTTTCTTGTCAGAAGGACACTATTTTCTACAGCAAGAGGCATGCTCACCACTTTAGCTTTGTCCATCTTGAACCTTTGAAGTATTTTCTCTATGTACTTCTCTTGTGACAACCATAACTTCTTGGCTTCTTGATCACGACTGATTATTATAATAAGAATTTGTTTAGCTAGCCCCAAGTCATTCATTGAAAAAGACTTGCTCAAAGCTTGCTTCAACTTTTCAATTCTCGAATCATTTTGATAAACTATCAACATGTCATCAACATATAACAGTAAAATAATAAAATTGTCTGCAGAGAACTTTTGTACAAAAACACAATGATCTAAAATGGTCTTCTTATAGGCTTGCTTCCCCATAAAAGACTTGAATTTTCTGTGTCATTGCCTTGGTACTTGTTTTAAGCCACATAAATTTTTCTTTACCCGCAAACATAGTTCTTTTTACCTTTCACGTTAAATCCCTCTGGCTGTTCCATGTATATTTGTTCCTCCAAATCACCGTGAAGGAAAGCAGTCTTCACATCCATTTGCTCAATCTCAAGACCAAGACTAGCTGCTAATCCCAAAGCAACTCGAATTGAAGACATTTTCACTACAGGAGAGAAAATCTCAT
This sequence comes from Gynochthodes officinalis, assembly GCA_020080225.1. NCBI lineage: Eukaryota > Viridiplantae > Streptophyta > Magnoliopsida > Gentianales > Rubiaceae > Gynochthodes > Gynochthodes officinalis. The sequence continues at coordinate 13,274,964 of CM034622.1, forward strand.
CAAAATCAATTCCCTTCTTCTGATTAAAACCTTTAACAACCAATCTAGCTCTGTATCGAGGATGTGAATCATTCTCATTATATTTCACTTGATAAATCCATCGATTCTTCGAAACTCGTTTGCCCTTAGGCAAAGTGACCAAGTCAAAGGTATGATTGTCATGCAACAATTTTATCTCATCTCGCATAGCATCAATCCACTTGTCCTTGTTCACATCCTTTATAGCTTCGTTATATATTTGAGGCTCACTTGCATCAGTTAGAAGAAGATACTCACTGGTAGGATACCGGGTAGATGGACGACGGTCTCTGGTAGACCTTCTCAACTCAACAACTGGTGGAATTGCCTGCTGTTGAATATCAACAACCCCATCTACTTGAGTATTACTGTTTCTTAAACCCTAATGGTCATTAATAATCTGATCATGAACATCATGCTGAGCATTATCATCAACATGATTAGGTGATTGTCTCTGTGGCTCACTGAATGGAACCCGACCAATATCAACTAAAGCAGAATCTCGGGATACTGTCTTCTCTGCCCTGTCGATGTCCATTATGGTATGATCCTCAACAAATACAACATCTCGGCTCCTTACGATCTTCTTCTCAATTGGATCATGAAGCCTGTAACCAAATTCATCAAAACCATAGCCAAGAAAAATACATTCTCATGTCTTGCCATCTAATTTGAACCTCTCATATTTGGGGACATGAACAAAAACTTTGCAGCCAAATACTTTTGGATGGTTATAGGAAACATCCTTACCAAACCAAACTTAGTCTGGTACATCATCATCTAAAGCAACCATAGGTGACAAGTTAATAACATGAGCAACTGTATTCAATACCTCACCCCAAAAGGATTTTGGCAATCTGGCATCTGAAATCAAACATCTAACCCTCTCAATTAATGTTCGATTCATTCTTTCAGCTATGCCGTTCAACTGAGGTGTTTTTAGAGGTGTCTTTTGATAACAAATACCATGCTGTCTACAGTACTCATCAAATGGTCCAATGTATTCACTCCCATTATTTGAACAAATACATTTCAGCTTCTTTCCAGTCTGTCTTTCCACTAGAACATGAAACCGTTTAAATGCATCTAACACTTGGTTTTTTGTCTTCAAGAAATAAACCCAAAGTTTCTTTGAATGATCATCAATGAAGGTCACAAAATAACCATCACCACCAAGTGTTAGTGGTCTGATTGGACCACAGACATTTGAATGTACTAAAGATAATACATCTGACTTTCTCAAAGGAGGATGACTTTTGAAAGAAACTCTTCTCTGTTTTCCTACTAAGCAATATGCACACTTCTCAAGCTTCGCACTCTTTACTCCAATGAGTAAATTTTTCTTAGCCAATAAGCTCATACTCTTCTCATTCATGTGACTCAATCGCTTGTGCCATAACTCAGTTGCATTCCCATCTTCCACAAAATTACAGAAATTCTTGGAAATTTTGGCTTGCAACAAATATAAAGAAGATTCTTTCTTTCCTCTAGCCACAATTAAAGAGCCTTTTGTGAGCTTCCACTGTCCATTATGAAGGATATTACAGAAGCCCTCATCATCAAGTTTCCCTGTAGAAATCAAATTCATGCTCATATCCGGTGCATGTCTAACATCTTTAAGTGTAGGAAACCAATTCAAAGAACGTAGCGGAAATTTTAAAATTTTATTGGTTTCCTCCAAGGATCGATACGAAATGAAATCAAACTGGTAGGTGGAATTCATACCTTTTCTAGTAGCGGTAGAAGATCGTATGTTGAATGTTGAATCAAAGCAAAACCAGTCTAGCCTTGCCTCTATGGTATCTACACGATTGTCTCCAAGTCTCAAGTTAATTGTCAAACAATTAACTAAAGAAAGAAATAACAAAATCTTTTAGTGCTAGCTAAGATTTTGTTACTTGGTTTTTCTCTCAAGTTCTCAACTCAAGAATTGGTTTTCTTTCAAACTCTTAGCTTAAATTTTGTTTTGATCTTATTTCTCAAATAAGGAGTAGCGTTTTATTGAGTAAGAGAAGACAAAGGAATAATAATTCATGAACTAAAGAATAGCTTACATTTTTCTCCAACAAAGAAAGCTTAAATAGAAAGCTCTCAAATAGAAAGTGTCTCTTCGGCTATCCTCCAATTGCATTCAATTATTCATCCATTTAAACACCTGCCTTTTCACATTTTATATTCCAGAAACTGAATTGCAATATGTTGCACATGGTTGCCTTTTCATTTTCCAATAATGATATCCATTTTGATTATTATTTAATTAATAAATCTAAATTTTGGATTTATTAATATTAATATAACCAAAATCTTTTGGCTTTAAATCCAAAACCGTTTTAAAACAAAACCCAATAGATTCCTATTCTCAATAGGATTCTTAAATTAACCAAAATTTCATCACATGAATTTTGTACTTCTTTTGGATACGATCTAAGTGTGTGACCCAATAGGTTCTCATAACGTTGGTATTGACATAAAATATATTTTATGCCAAAAGTAATGAGCGGTGTCTAGCAACACATCAATACTACCCAAGTCATGAGAATATTAGTAATTCGTCATTACATTTCTTGTGATAGGTATTACCGTATAATTAAATCCCTTTACCATAGATATCATTATTGAACACGAGCCATGCAGCGTGTCATGCTTGTATAGTTCAATCTTTGCATTTCTTGATTCCCGAGTAGACACATCTAAGCAAATGATCCCGATATCACATATCGACTTATTTTGAGCATGGCCATGCATTTTTATGGTCTTATTCAACCAAGGGGCCCAAAGATATCACTCCCATTATATATGAGGGGCAAATTCTTTCTTGATCACTCAACATCCCACTACATGATTTATTACATATCCAATTACTACTTTTATAGTTCACCCTATTACGGGTAACGTTTAGTAGTATCAAAACATGTAACTCCTCATGTTGGGATCTCTGAGTATCTCAAGTCTAAAGATTATTTACACCATCATCACTATGAGAAATATTATGACACTTTATATAATAATCCATGCAGTATTTCTCATGGCGGGTCGATCCAGTACATAATTCTCTAACATATACCTATGTGTTGACTTGATATCTCATATCATGAACCATTTCATCAGTCACTACACATACTAGTCTTAATGTATTATCATTGTCCCATTTAATGATAATACTCGACTAGGGATAATTTTAGAATAATTAAATTCTTGGGACATTATTATGTTTATTTCATAAAATGCAGATATAAGATAAACATAATAATTAGTGCCATTAATTATGAACATTATGATACAATATATGCATATACCATAATCATATGATTGGTTCTTAGGGCATAATCCAAATTAAGAACCAATCTTGTTCCATTAGTAGCCTCCAGACGCACACTTCCCATACCTACAACTTTAATCACACCATCGTTGCCCATCCTTAATGTGCTAAGTTTCCCAAAGTATAGGAATTGACAAAACTCCTTCAAAGTGACATGACATGACATGACATGAAGCTCCACTATCAATTGCCCAAATTGTCTCATTGCATGCCAAATTCACATTCTCATCATAGCATATAATAACAAGATCATCAATAGCTGTAGCAACCCTATCATTATTAGTATGATCATTTTTCTCATTATTTTCATTGCCATTTTTTTCCTTTTTCAATTGAAAACAATTCTTCTTAATGTGACCCGACCCTTTTTGCCACAGTGATGACATTCCACATCTTTGTGCCATGATCGTGACTTGCTTATGTTCTTGTTTTTACCTTTCAGACCTTTGCTTTGACTCCTCCCTCTACTTTCTGCAATTAAGGTTTCAGAAGAAGAAGAAGAAGAAGAAGAACCCTGATTCTTCCTTCTCATCTTTTTATTTAGAATACCACTTTTCGCAAAATCCATGGTAACAATACCATCGGAAGTAGAATTACACAACGACACAAGAAATGTCTCCCAAGAGTCCAGAAGAGAACCAAGTACCTCATCTTCAAAATTAATATTCATGGCTGATACCTGATCTATCACTCCTTGAAACTCATTCAAGTGATCGAATATAGATCTGTCTTCTTTATAACTTAATTCTATGAATTGCTTCATCAAAAACATTTTATTGTTGCCAGTTTTCCGAGCATATAACGACTCAAGCTTCGTCCAAAGACTCCTAGCGTGAGTTTCTTTCTTTATGTGATTCAAAACATTATCGTCCACAAATTGACGAATGAAGCCACACATAGATTTGTGCTCAATAACCCAATTAGTTTCGGACATATTTTCTGGTTTTGAATTGGCAAACACAGGTAAATGCCAACGTTTCACATAAAGAAGGTTTTCCATTTTACCACTACAAATATGGTAATTATTTCCATTCAAACTAACCATTCTATTCAAACTCGGTTCCATCGTTCAATCCCAAAAGCTTTGATACCACTTTGTTAGGAAAAAAACAATTTTACGCTCATGTGAACGAGTGAGGAAACGACCAAATATGAACAAAATAGCAATACAAAACACAATAAAAATATATAAAGAAGCAACGCAACACAATTTTAACGTGGAAAACTCCCTCAATGTGAAGGATAATAACCACGGGACCGATCTCGGAGTCTCTCCAAATTTTCACTATATAGTTTTAGGTACAAAACCTAATTCCAACTCAACAAATGAGCACCACAATTCCAGAAATAATGGAATCAACAATATAGTGAAGAACAAGCTATATCACAGCAAACCCATGAAGAATATGGCGAAATCTCACCCAAAACACATCAGTCCCGAAATATATCCTAAAATCTAGTCATTGAAAACTCCAAATAGAAAACTAACCATACAGATAGAAGAGCAAGGAATCAGGATCCTACTGACAAAATTTCAACTCAATCGGACCACGGATCGACCTCCGATTGTCACTTTGATCAAGACTGGACAGACAAAAAAAAATTTCTCTTTTTTTTTTCTTCTTGGTTCTCGACAGATAGCTGCTGCTTTCTTCTTCTCACCTCACACATAATTCTGCCTTCCAGCTGCCTTTCTATAAAAAAAATAATGCCTACATGGGCTGGATTCAAGGCAAACCCACATGGGTTGGACATAATGGCCCAAAGGCCTAACAATGGGAAAGTATTTAAACGCGTTAATCATTTAAAATGGGATGGAAGAAAAAGAAAAACCTAAAATTAATAGGTCTGCTTAGTATCCACCGCCAAACAATTTTGATCATTGAATGAAAAATTTGCAAAATATTTTAAAAAAATAAATTCTCTAAAAGGGTTCAAAATTCGATCATACTTTGATCTCGTTTTCTACATCCTTAACATTAATTTTCACATCCATGTATAAGAAACGTCTATTCCTAAAGCAAAACAACAAGCTTATTACATGTAAATATAGTGAATATCACTCCATTGTCGAACATTTTAATGAGAATAGGGGAAATTTCTGTAAATTTCATTGTAGGAAGTAAAATAATTAAACAGGACAGAACTTCGAAAAATTTATTGTTAAGGGCATTACATTTTTATTAATTTTTTATTATTATCAAATGACTATGACATCTTCCCCACACGCTTTCAATAAAATATACTGTTTATCTTATCTTCTTTCCTCTTTTAATCTAATTTTTAGTATCTTCACACCATTTCGCTTTCCTTATTTTTGAAAAAAAAGACCTAATTTTTTTCTTTTCATTCTCCCCCGCACTATTGTCTAAAGACAAGTTTATCTATTTTCTTATGTTATCCTACATATTTCTAGCATTCTCACCAAATCATATAAAATTAAATTAAACTATTAATTGAAAGTAACATCAATCCCCATAAAATTTGTTTCAAATAATATAATGATGCTTAAAATATAAATCTAAAGTCTCTAGAAAAAGGTTAATCAACTCAATTATTCAAATAAGGTATCCAGTAGCCCATCTTCTTAATTGATTGATTTCTATATAAAAAAATAAGGTATAAAGAATTAGTTTTCTATTTAATACAAAAAAGAAAAAGGAACCAAACCCTTTGCTAAAGCACAATACATAGGTTGAATACTCCATTATTGATAGTTATGGTTATCATTTCAGCCCCAAAGAAGGAAGAATTCTTAGAATCACGTCAAATAATTACTTAGAGCTTATTTAATAGAGTTTGTAACAACCTTCTCGTAGAATTAAAGGAATTTTGATTGAGGGCAAAGATGAACTGGGGTTTATAAATATATATGTAGAGAGAAGTTGAAAAGTCAATTAGGTTTAAGAGCTGTAAATAATCAGGCAAACAACATTTTATTAGATGGGTAGAGGATAAAATAGTCTTTTGGTAATTAAAAAAGCCTTAAATATATTTTGATATCCCTCATAATAAATGTTGAGAAGTTAAGCCCTCTGTGAAAATTTTATTGCTTGTAATGCCCTTTAGAAAAATTTTGTTGTGAAAATAATAGTTTGATATTTTGTACTCTTTTGTTTTAAAAAAAGAGTTCACTTTGGTTAAAATATAATTTTTTTATTAGTTATTAGGTACAACTCATTTAATGCACCATTAAATGTATAATTATATATTGTTATCCTTACTTTTTAATTTTGAGTGTACATAATTATTATTAGTAAGAATATTTTAGTAATTTGGTTTAAAAGTAAACTCTTCTTTTAGAACAAGAAAAGTTCTCAAAATGAACTATTTTTTTAGGACAGAAGAAGTAATATTTTTATGCTTAATTAAGCTAATAACTTTTGAATTTTATATTTATTTAAATATTTAAATTAATTTATTAATTAGTAGTACACTTACTTGGATACATTCATTTCATTATTTTGATATGGCATTTGTGAACGTGACATAACTCTCATCCACATTATGGTTCTACCGTACCAGTGAGACAATTTCAATCCAATTAATAAGGTAATCATACTAACTCCAATCCAATTAATATAATCTCCTGCCAACTTTTGATTGACTCTTCTCTAACTCGATTCACAAGACTTGCCTAATTCTGTTTGTCAGTACATGGGGGCTATATTTTCAAATTTGCAAATAGATCGTACACCACATATTGGTTTTATACTAAAGCCAATTAATTGTAAAATTATAATTTATAGTTATTACCAAATAATTAGTAACCTAAGGGTCACACACATAATAATTTATTTTTGGGTTAAAATAATTAAATAATTATATGATAATTATTGGGGTTAATTTATAAAATAATTAATTCCAAAGATTTCTTAGTAAAAAAGCTATTGTGTAGAAATTAATTTTTCTTTTAAAATATTTACGGTAATGTAAAAGTTATTTTGAGGGAAAATTTTTTCTGGATAATTATTGGGATTATTTTGAGATAATATGGAGAGAGTTTAGGCGTTTTGTTTGTTTTGAATAGACAGAAGATAAATTCTATCGAGATAGAGTTTGCTACTTGTTTTATTTTTATTTTTTTTATTTTTGAACAAACATGAGCTTCTTTTTCAGAGTTGGACATCAAGTCGTGAATCTGAGTGAGAATGTATATTTGGAAAAAAAAAAACAAAATAGAGAAAACGAGTTTTTCTAGTTTTGTTTTTCAAGGTTTACATACATAGTGTTTCAAGAAGGAACTAACATATTGATTTGGTGTCGAACAATCCTATGTGGTTCTTAAGAATAGGTTTGTGTGGAGATCTTGGAAGCTGGATGAGTGTGTGGCTGTGATTGACATGGATATAAAAAATTTACTTTTTTTTTTTTTGCATGGATATAAAAAAGATCTTGCTATATATGTGGAAATCAATTTTGTTCCACTGCCATTTTATAGTTTTTGCCACGTTTGTTTTCCCAACATCACTTTACAGAATTCGAAGTCTAAAATAACTAATTTGGGATTTAGGATGGATATTTTTAGTCGGTCATAACCAACCTGGCTGTATAATGAAAGCATTATAGGGTGCAAATTAGGCCGTATAATGAAAGCATTAATGGAAGTCAAACAATAAAAACCATCATTTGTGATAATGGTGTGATTCAGAGGATAAAAGAGTAGTATGATGATGGAATTCAAATTGTATATATTTATGATTCATATTCTCCTAATTTTAAGTTGATTATAAGGTGAAATTGATTGATTTGGTTATACCTTTCGTTTTATATGTTGAAAGTGGAGATTTGAAGAAAAAGAGCAATGTTTTGTGAGAAAAACAAGCAGAAAACTTCATTCTACTAAGCATAGGCACATTAGTAGATCAGAATATCAACATGAAGACTTCTTGATACTTGAAGTGGACAAGCGTAATTAATTGATGGGTTGGGCGACCTTTTACCAAAAAGGAAGTTTATAGGTGATTAATTGCAACAAGAAAAGAGGGTTGATTGCAGCACCTTTTTAGAAGACAAGACTTTTATTTTAGTTAGGAATATTTTCTACTTTGTTATTTTTCCTTTTTAGAGTAGAATTGGTTTCTTAGGAATCCTTTTAGAATTGACACCATTACCAAATTTTAAGAGCCATCTCTTCTTATTAAAGAAACCCTAGAGGCGCCACAAATAATCAAGGAGCGCCTCATTCAACAAGAACACATGCTTACATTCTCTTTTCCTCTAGGGTTAGCAATCTCTTAAATATTTCAAGGAGTCATGTGTGTCACAATGAGTGGCTAAATATTTATTTTCTGATTCAAGGAAATATTGATTTCAATTGGTATCACTGTGAGATTTTGTGCTTAATTTATAATTCGTGATTTTAATTCAAGTACTTGTTGATTCTTGATTTATTTACTATGAATAATTGCTATTGGTTAATCTGATAAATTATTTTTCATCTTTTATTCTATTACTACCTATGAGTTCAGTGATCCGTAAATGTCATGAATGAGTGGTATAAGTAACAACTAGGTTTATTATATTTATGATTTGAAATATGCATGCTTAGCTTAGAGGAAATCAATAGGACAAGATTAATTAATTGCAATTATCTCATTTATTTAATCTTGGTTTAACTATTTTCATCAATTTTAATACTATCATTAATCTAATATGGACACTATCATGCATAGTCAATTAAAGTTTTAATTTGGGTGTTGGCTTGGTCAATTATTTTAGGAAAATAGAAAATTTATTATGATTATCCCAATAAATTTTCGAGTTAAATATTGAAATTTGCAAAATAATTATTCATAACCTATGATCAGTGATGCAATTAAATGAGATTCTCTCATTGGATCAGAAACTCGGTAAACTTGATTTTATTTCCTATATTTTCTGTTTGATTTTCTTTACTTTATTTTCTTCTCTAATTTTCTGTTTAGTTATTTATTTCAATATTTGTTTGAATTTAGTTAAGTAGTTATTTCTTCCAATCCCCTTTTTTTTAATTGTTTCAAAACTTAGAAACTACACTTTTGGTTCCCTCGGGATTCTACTTGATCCACTATTGTTGCGAATTAAATTTGTAATCATGAGAGGCTAGTGATTAATTTTTAGGGTTTCGACAAACCCGTCAAAATTTTGACTCCATTTTTGGGGAATCCCTGTACTTAGTTTTGAATATTTATTTTTGCTAAGAGTTTCTTGTCTTTGTATGACTCGTTCTTCTCAGAAAAGCAAATTAGAATATATTATTGAGATTGAAAAGACTGCCTGCCAATTAAGAAAAGAGACTAAGGGGGCATTTGGTATAAACTGTAGGTTTAGTAATAGAATGGATTTGATAGAAAGAAATGTTTGGAATGAAATTGAATGATAGTAATTATGCTGTTTGGTATTATTTTTCTGGAATGGATTCAAAATTTATTAATAGACTTTATATTAAAATTTAATATTAATATTATAATAAGTATATTATTATTTTACATTATATTACATTTAATAAAATCATATCTTGTTCCAAAATAGGCAAAGTGCATGTCAATTTGTAAAGAAAAATATTTTCTACCCGTTAGTGAAATTTGTTTTTAAAAAAAGAAAAAAAAGAAGGTGAAATGCTCGTTGCAAATCAGTGTTCGATTTGCAATGGGCATACATGTGGCGCGTGCCCAATAGTCTTGACGCGCTTGTCAGCTGCAGATTTTTTTTTTAATTTTAAAAAAAGATCAAAACAATGTTGTTTGGGCGCGTGTCAAGCCTTGACGGCCTGTCAGTTGTAGAAATTTTTTTTATTTAAAAAAGGATAAAAACGACATTGTTTTGATCCCCTTAAAAAAAAAACTCCTGCAGGCCAAACGATAAAACAACGTCTTTTTGTTAAAACCTTTCCCAACAAAACCCAACCCCCTCTCGGGTTTCATCAAAACCCACTTATATTACTTTCATTACATTCCCATTTATTCCAAACCCACAAACCAAACAGTATAATCTAAACCTATTCTAATCCATTCTCACCTAAACCCACAAATCAAACACCACCTAAGTAAAGAAAAGGTGGCTTATCTTCAAGGGTGTACATAGAAGAGAATGAAATGGAGTTTGAGATAGTTGAATTTGAAGAAAAAGTAGAGATGGGAGATAGAATTTTAAAGGAGTTGGTTGCTCCAATTTTAAATCAATAACCCTTCTGCATCCAATTTCCTACTTTAGATGTTGGTTTTGATTTAAAATATGGATTAATTCACTTATTGTCAACTTTTCATGGTCTTCCAGGTAAAGACCCACATAAGCACTTAAAGGAGTTCCGTGTTGTCTACTCAACTATGAAACCTCAAGGGGTGTCTGAATAACAAATTAAATTAAGAGCTTTCTCTCTGGGAGATAAGGCGAAAGACTGGCTCTATTACCTCCCTTTCTGTTCAATTACTTCATGGGATGAGATGAAAAAGTTGTTATTAGAAAAATTGTTTCCTACAGCTCGAGTTGCAAATATTAGAAAATAGATCTGTGGGATAAGGTAATTTAGTAGGGAGACACTATATGAGTATTGGGAAAGGTTCAAGCAATTGTGTGCTAACTGTATCAACCATCAAATTCCCAACCAACTTCTCATCCAATACTTATGTGAAGGATTATTGCTAATAGATAGGAGTATGGTAGATGCAACTAGTAGAGGAGTTACGGTGAACAAAACAATGGAAGAAACTAGGCAATTGATCTCCAACATAGTAGAAAACTCTTAACAGTTTCAAACAAGAATTTGATGGCACTCTTAAAAAGATCAATGAGGCAAATACATCTAACTTGAAGAACCAAATTGCCAATTTAACTATTATAGTTTGTCAGTTGGTTGGAGATCATGCACCAATCGCCAAAGTTTGTGAAATATGCTCGATACCTGGCCATGCCGTAGAAATGTGTCTTACATTACAAGAAGATTCATATCAATGAATTAACACAGTAGGAGGATTCCCCGGTCAACCTCCACGGAAATATGGTCCCTATTTTAATACTTACAATCTCCGATGGAGGGATAATCCAAATTTCAGCTATGGGAAACAAGGGTCATAGTCACAATTTTCACCACAATCTTACAACAAACAACCTCCACCACAAGCTCAATCTTCAAGTTTACTTGTGTCTTGGAAGAAATTGTTAAACCTCTTGATACTAACGCTCAATAATTTTAACAGGAAATAAGGGCTAGCATTAAAGAAACAAAAGCTAGTATCCAAGAAACAGGAGACAACATTCAATAAACATGAGCTAGCATCCAAGAGACAAGGGCGAGTATCCAGAATTTGGGGCACCAGATTACATAGCTAGCTATATCTATTAGTAAGCTAGAAACCCAAAATTTTGGAAAACTACTTTCACAACCAGTGGTGAACGCAAAAGAAAATGTGCGTGCAATTGTGCTAAAAAATGGGAAGGAAATCAATGCAAATCTAGATTTGCTAGAACAATCAAAGGATGAGGATAAAAAAAGAAAGAAGGAGAATTCACACCTAAACCTCCATCAAAGGTAACATCTTTTCAAGTTAAGTCAACAATTTCTAATACGATTGTTCCACATTTTCCAAGCAGTTTGGCTAAATCAAGGCAAAAGGAATATGAAAAGAAGATTTTAGAAACTTTTAGAAATGTGGAAGTGAACATACCATTGTTGGATGCCATCAAACAAATTCCGAAATATGCAAAATTTTTGAAGGACCTGTACACCAACAAAAAGAAGCTAAAGGGAGATGAAAAGATAAAGGTAGGGGAGAATGTATCTGTTGTACTTAAAAGAAGAACCCTACCAGAAAAGTACAAGGACCCAGGTACATTCACAATCTCTTGTGTAATAGGAAATGAGAAAATTGAGTACACTATGCTTGATTTAGGAGAATCTATAAATGTTATACCATACTCGATTTTCAATGCCTTAAATTTGGGTCCTTTGAAAGAGACTAGGATAGTGATTCGCCTTGCTGATCGATCTAATGCTTACCAGAAAGGGATTGTTGAGGATGCCTTTGTGTAGGTAAATGAATTGATTTTTGGACAGATTTTTACATCCTAAAAATGGAGAAAGATATGACAAGAAGTTCAACCCTAATTTTATTAGGGAGGCCCTTCATGAAAACAGTCAAAACAAAGATAGATGTGAATGGAGGCACTCTTTCCGTAGAGTTTGATGGAGAAATTGTTAAATTTAACATCTTTGATGCCATGAAATACACTCCTGAGGCTCATTCAGTTAGTTCTATTGACATTGTCGATTCAATTGTACATGAAACTTTTAATGAGGAAGTTGTTGGTAATGAGGTGCAATTAAATGAGGAAGAGGTTGTTGTACTATGTGAAAACCTAGATATCACACTGGATACATGGGCAAGGTCAACAATTTTGAACATTGAAACATCTTTATCTCACAAGAAGTTGTTGCCCTCTATTTTGCAAGCTCCAAAGCTCAAATTAAAGCTGTTGCCAGAACATCTCAAGTATGTATATTTGGGAGATGATGAAACTCTTCCGATCATACTTGTAAAGAAATTGACAAAGGATCAAGAAGAATGGCTAGTTGAAGTCTTAAGAGAGCATAAAACAGCAATTAGTTGGCAACCAGCTGATATCAAGGGTATAGGTCTAGCAATTTGCATGCACCGAATTCTTCTAGAGGACGATGCTAAACTAGTGAGAGAACCACAAAGGAAGTTAAATCTAGCAATGAGCAAAGTGGTTCTGAAGGAGATCCTTAAACTATTTGATGAAGGGATAATTTACCCAATTTCTAATAGTAGGTGGGTGAGCCTAATTCATATTGTGCCAACGAAAACTGGCATAATGATAGTAAGAAATCACAATAATGAATTGGTGCCAATGAGGATCTAAAATGGTTGGCGCATGGTTGTTGATTTTTGAAAGATCAATTTAGCCACTAGAAAGGACCATTTTTCCTTACCCTTAATAGATCAATTGCTAGAAAGGTTAGCTAGTAAAGTATTCCTTTTATTTTCTTCATGGAATTTCAAGTTACTGTCAAATAGCTATTGCTAAAGAAGATCAAGAGAAGACTACTTTCATTTGCCTATAGAAGAATGCCTTTGGGTCTATGCAATGCTCTAGGAACATTTCAAAGATGCATGTTAAGCATTTTTTGATTATATTGAAAATTGCATTGAAGTGTTCATGGATGATTTCATAGTTTATGGAGATTCATTTGATAGTTGTCTAGACCATTTGACCAAATTTTTGAAAAGGTGCATACAAACTAATCTGGTTTTAAATTATGAAAAATGTCATTTTATGGTGAATGAAGGTATTGTTCTAGGTCATGCAATCTTCTCTAGGGGTATAGAAGTTGACAAAGCAAAGGTTGACCTCCTTGTGAGCTTACCTTACCCTACAAATGTTTGGGAAGTACGTGCTTTTCTTGGGCATGCAGGTTTTTATCACAGGTTTATTAAAGATTTTTCAAGAATTGCCCTATCTTTGTCCAATTTGCTCCAAACAGATGCAATTTTCAAATTCAATGAAGATTGCCAAGAGGCACTTGACAAACTTAAGAGTTTGTTGAAGACTGCTTCTATCATTTAACCACAAGATTAGAATTTGCATTTTGAACTCATGTGTGATGCAATAAACTATGCCATGGGAGCTATCCTTGTACAAAGAGTTGATAAGAAGAGTCATGTTATTTATTATGTTTCAAAGACATTGAATTCTGCCTAATGCATTTACACTACCACTAAGAAGGAGCTTTTGGCTACTATTTTGTTTTAGATAAATTTAGATCACATCTACTTGGATTTAAAGTAATTGTCTATTTTGATCATGCAACCTTGAAGTACCTACTAGTAAAGAAGGAGTCTAAGCCTTGGTTGATTAGATGGATTTTGCTACTCTAAGAGTTTGACTTGGAAATAAGAGCTTGTAAGGGAGCAAAAAATTCAGTGACGGATCATTTTAGTAGGTTAGTGAGAAAAGAGAAGTCCTTACCCATTCCCAAAAATTTTCCTAATGAATTCCTCTTTCAATTAAAAGGTATAGTTCCTTGGTATGCTGACAGTGAGAATTATTTATTTACCAAGATCTTACCGAACTTCCTCAGTGAGTCTAGGAAAGAAAAGATAAAAGTTGAAGCCAAATATTATGTGTGGGATGAACCGTATCTTTAGAAGTTTTTCTTTGACCAAATGATTAGGAAATGTGTCCTAGAGAATGAGCATCACTCCATTTTAGTCTTTTGTCACAATTTTGCTTTTAGGGGTCACTTTGGTCCTAAAAGAACTACTAGAAAAGTGTTAGACAGTGGCCTATATTGAGAGACCTTGTTTAAGGATGCCTATATGTTTTGTAAAAGTTATGAACAATGCCAAAGAGTAGGTACATTGTCCCAGAAGAATGAAATGCCTCAAATGCCTATTCTAGTGTGTGAAATATTTGATGTTTGGGGGATTGATTTTGTGGGACCCTTTCCTTCTTCTTGTTGCTTTGTTTATATACTTTTGGCTATTGATTATGTTTCAAAATTGGTAGAAGCAAAGGTCACCAAAGTTGATGATTCCAAGGCTTTTGTAGATTTTATCAAAACTAACATTTTTAATAGATTTGGGATACCTAGAGCTATCATCAGTGATCAAGGGAGTCATTTTTGCAATAAGACAATTGAGACCTTGCTGAAAAGAATGGGGTACATCACCGGGTAGCAATTGCATACCACCCTCCAACAAATGGACAAACAAAAATTTGAAATTGGGAGGTGAAGGCCATCTTGGAGAAAATTGTCAATCTCGGAAGAAAAGATTGGAGCTTTCTAGGCTTACTAAACCGCATATAAAACATCGGTTGGGATGTTCCCATATCAATTAGTTTTTGAAAAATCTTGCCATCTTCTCGTGGAGATTGAACATAAAGTGTATTAGGTAGTTCATTAATGCAATATGGATGTGGATGAAGCTAGCAAGACAAGGAAATTACAACTGCCAGAGTTAGAAGAATTGTGGCTGGAAGCTTATGAGAACTCGACAGTTTACAAGGAGAAATCTAAATTGTTTCATGACAATATCCTTGTGACAAAGAAATTTGAAGTTGGGCAAAAGGTGTTATTATATAATTCTCGATTGAAAATCATACCCAGTAAGTTGCACTCTCGATAGATCGGTCTATCAGTTATTACTCATGTTTTTCCTTATGGTGCACTTGAAATAAAAAACCTAGACATAGGTAAGGTTTTTAAGATGAATGTGCATAGACTTAAAATATTTCATAAAGAGGTTAATGTTTCTACTTTGACTAAGACTAAGGTGTGCTCACGCCTTAGGCATTAAGGTCTTTTGTTACCAATTAGAAAAAAAAAGCTGTTCACACTTAATAGGGTTTACTCTGACCCTAGCTTCACACTTAATAGGGTTTACTTTGACCCCAGCCAACACCAATTCCTTTCCTTTACACTTAAACCCTATTTTTTGCAGCTTGGCAAAACACCATAGCTCCATCGGCCCTCAGATTCCGCCTCTCCTACTATCTCTCTCACTCTCATCTCCACCCATCTAGCCGAATCCTAGCTGTGCCTTCCTTGAGTCGCTCAAGCTGCTGACCCAGGCATAACCTCCTTTCATTACCGTGCACTCCACGATCACAGACGACAACCAACGATTGAGTACTCACTCTAGCCGATGGACACATCCTTACGACAATCGCTATGTCTCCTTCTAGCCATCCTAGCCAACTTCGACCCCTGCTTTTGCCATAGTTGCCGTCAACAACCCAACCACCACTTTCAATTGATGGCTAAGTGCTCCCTCCAATCACGGCCCACTCCAATCACCCTCAATCACTGCTCAAGTTCTCTAACGCTGGAACTTTTGACCTCAATTGCCATTTTTGCTGCAGAAACTTCAACCTCATATTGGCTCGCCACATCCCACCTTGTTCTCCCTCACCTTAGCTCTTTTGGTTTTATGCTAATAGTTTAGGGAAGTGTTTTTTTTCTTCTTTCCTTGTATTTGTGAGCATATTTTCCATACCTTAGGGACAGTGTATGATTTAGGTGTTTGGGGGGGGGGGGGGGAAGGGTGTGAGAGTTCTTGTGCTTTGTTGAGAAAGTAAAGATGGTTATCTCTAATTTTTCATATGGAATTTTTTTTTTTGAGAAATTATGCTTAACATTTTGAGTGTCTTCTTTGAAATTCCCGAATTTTTTTATACTTGTTTACAATAACTTTGAGTTAACATGCATTAGTGGTTTGAGCTGGGAAAGCATGAAAGAGGCAAGTGTGACTAGTTTTTGTTTTGAATGATTTAAGCATCTCACTAATTTTAACAATTGATTTGAATGAGGATGTGCAAGATTTGATATGTTGAAATACTTGTGTGAGCATTCGAGCCAAGAGCATTTTTTTTTTGTTGAGTGTTGTCAAATATGGTATGTTATTTTAGAATTTGCTTTGTTATGCATATCGAGATCACATTAATGAATTCATGCTTGAAAATGATAAGGGCACCTAGGTTTAACTAATTTAGACTCTCTAAAAAGCCTACCTCCATTAAATAGATTAGATAGCCAATTTTGAGCCCGACTCTTTCTTTGTTTTAACACCTCGTTGTTTAGACATAAACCTTTTTTTTTTGTCTACCATTTCTGAACCCTTTATCAAGAATACATGGGAATGAATTGCATGAGGAACATTTTTTTGAATGAAAGAAAAGGAAAATTGTCGTAAAAAATATAAAAAAAAAGAAGAAGAAAAGAGAAGAGAGAAAAAGTCTTGAAGGGCGTGAAAAAGGGAAGTAGTGGATATTATCCCATGTGAATATGAAGATTGGACTATTTTAGTGTTCTCAATTGTATACAAAAGATCCAATTATGCTATGTAATTGGCAAAAAAGGAATGCAAGTTATTTAGAAAAAAGGAAGTTGTTCCAATATGTTACAAATGGTGCTTTAGCGAGTAATGCAAGGAAATTCACACATATCTTAATTTGTGTTACCTAAATTTTCCTTCTTTTTCCTACCTTTGCCTAAGCCCCATTACAACCCTTGTAAAGACTCTTTGATTTTTGCATAGATTTATGTTTATTTAGTGGTGGAGATGTAATTTATGAGCAAGCCTATGGTAATGACATGCTATGTTTGATTTGAGCAATAAATGAGACCCCTAAACACTTTGAGTGTATAAAGTGCAACCTATGAGGGTGTCAAATTTTGTTGCATTTGATTTCAGTGAAGTTGTTGAGATTGATGAGACGTGTACGTTTTGTTTAGAAAAATCATGCTATGAATACTTGTTCTCTAGATTATTATTCCAACTTGGATTTCTAGTGTATAATGACTTTGAGTTATTTGTAGATGAATTGAAAGAGGGGAAGGGATGAACAAGAATGTAATGGGTATATGGATCTAAAACATGCTTGAGGACAAGCATGGTTTATGTGTGGGGGAATTTGATGGAATTCAAATTGTATATATTTATGATTCATATTTCCCTCAGTTTTAGGTTGATTATAGGGTGAAATTAATTGATTTCGTTATACTTTTTGTTTTAAATGTTGAAAATGGAGATTTGGAGAAAAATGGGATAAAGAGCAATGTTTGCGAGAAAGACGAACATAAGACTTCATTCTGGTAGGCGTGGACACGCCAGTAGATCATAATCTCAACTTCAAGAGTTCTCGGTGCTTGAAGTGGATAGGCCTAATTAATTATTGGTTGGGAGAATTTTCATCAAAAAGGAAGTTTATGGGTGATTGTTGTAGATTTTACACACGCAAGTGTACAATATCATAAATAAGTAATAAAGAGTAAATATAAAGTGTCGTTCCCACAAGGACTAATTGTTTACTAAATACCAAAATTTAGTTAATTCTAACTTTATTTGAATGATTGAAAAGATATTTTATGAATGAACTAAATTAAAACTAAATTTAAAACTAAGCTAAACAAATTAGTGAATTTATTTTAAGGGTTTATCAGATTGCTAAAGCTCTAGGATTTCCGATTTCACCATTACTAATCTATCTTTATAGCCTAATCTATTATCTTGGTTGATAGTCGATATTCCCTAACTTATTTACTAGTCTCTCCCAAGATCTAATAAAAATCCCCCTAATTGCTAATTCATTATATTCCTATGTGAATTACAACAACTATGAAGTCATTAAATTCTAAGGATGCTCATGTAGCGACTACACAAACCATGTAGGTATATTCCTATCCTACATGCAATTCATGGCATTTATCCCAATGAACTTGACACATAACTCCCCTTCCAATTCATTATGATTAACAAATTATCTAATTATTGATCAGGTAATTAGAAGCATTAAGTACAGAAATAAATACTCAACCACAGAAAATTAATTCAAACTATATTAATAGAAAAATAATAAAGAATTCATAATTAGGCTACATCATAGCCATAGAAAAATAAATTAGTTCATACTAATATAAAAGAACATCATCAAAGCCTTAAACATGATTGGAAGAGAAAAGAAAAAATAAAAATAAATGCAAACAGTTGAGCGGCTCTTTTGTCTTGTTCTTTGGCTTCGGCTTTTCTTTGTTTTTTTCTTCTGTTTTTCCCTTTTGATTTTTCTTCTGCAAAATTCCAAAGGCTGCTGCCCTTTTTGTTTTGTTCCAAAAATGGCTCATGGATGTAATCTAAAATTCTGCTAAAACTAAAACTAACTAAAGAAAGAAAAGAAAAGAAAAGAAAAGAATGTGGCGGCTGCCTCCTCTTTTTCTATACTAATACTAAACTAAAAGAAAAGAACAAAAAAAACAAAGGATGTGGGTTGAAGAGCAAAAGAAGACGGCGGCTGTTTCTTGAATTTTCTTTAGAATTCTGCCCGAATCTTTGTCTTCTTCGGTCGGGTTTTTATAGTTTTTCAAGAACAGCTGCACCATTTTCTTGTCTACCAGTTTCAGTCGTCTTCTTGTTCCAATCCCAGCTGTATTCTGCTTTCTTGTTTCAGCTTACTTTTGTCTTCTTATTCAGCTCAGTTTCTTCTTTTTCCTCTTTCCGGAATCCTTTTTGGTTCCAAATTGTAGTCGGCCTCTATTTCCTTGTTGCTACCCGGTTCTTGTTTCCTAATTGTGCTCAGCTTCTTTTTATTCTCTTAATTGCAACCCAGCTTGGAGTGTTCTTGCAGCTGAAGAAGTTTTCTAATGCAACATGAGTTGTAGTATTTTTGTTGTAGCTGACTTGCACTTCCTTGTGTTGTGCAGCACGTCAGGCTTCTCAAAATTCTTCTGGCTGATTAAGTCTCCTTCTTCTTTTGTTGTTGCTACCTTCAGAAATCAAAGAAGTAAAGTACGGCTTTTTTCTCGTTTGTGTTCTTTTCCCGTATGAATTTTTACTCCCCATTTCGGCTGTATGTTTTGTAAAATTCTACACACCTCTCCCAGTTTTGGTCTTTCAATTGCGCCCGTCTTTGGTTTCCAAATTGTAGCACTGCTGCAGCTGACTTTTCTTTCTTGTGTAACTGTCGGCTGTTCTTTGTAGTTGAAAGATATTTTTTCTTTTGTTGTGGCTTGAAGTAATTTGGCCAAGTTTGAAGAGGTGAGGTGCGGTTGTTTGGATCGAGTGGAATGTTTTAATCTCCGGATATGCTCATTCGAACCAAATTGAAAGTATTAACTGCCTGTGCAAGGTTGGCAACTCAATGCAAACAATTGAGCGAGGCTTGCAGATACAGTTATGAATTAGAAACCCAAGTTGGAGCAGCCTGCATTCGCCAATCACGGTCATGGAGAGGAAGGAATTGCTTTCTTGTCTTTTTCTTTGCCCGCTTCTATCTTCAGGAGATTCCAAGAATGCGACTTGTCTCCTTGGTCTTCTTTCCAAATCCATTTTCGTGCTTTCCAAGAAATAAAAGGATGGCTGGTCTCAAGCCTGAGAAAAATAAAAAGAAACCTTGAAGATTTTGCCAAATAAAAATAATATTTCTTTTTATTTGTTAAAGTTTTCCTAAAAATCTCCAATCTAGCCATCAATCATAAAAAAAATTAATATTCATATAAATAAGCATTTTAATCACTTAAACACAAGGGAATTGACTTAATAAATATACAATTATACATTCTATCAATGATTAATTACAAGAACGAAAAAGGGTTGATTGCAGCAAATTTTTAAAAGACAACTTTTATTTTAGTTAAGAATATTTTATACTTTGTTATCATTCCTTGTAGAGTAGAATTTGGTTTTTTAGGAATCCTTTTATAATTGGTACTATTACCATATTATAGGAGTTATCTCTTCCAATGGAAGAATTTGGTGTAGGCTCGACAGGATACTACTCAATACTGAATTTGTGGCTAGGTTTCCCGCGGTCATGGTGTCGCGATGCCTAAAAGTCTTTCTGATCATACTCCCATTCTTATGAATATGATATCTCAGCGTAAACCTAGTAGAGATTTCAAATTTTGCTTTGTGTGGGTGGATCATCCTAAATTTTACCCCTTCATTGAGTCAGTCTAGCAAGGTCTGGTTAGCACAAGACCACCAATGGTTCAATTGCATAAGAAGTTAAAAGAGTTAGCTGCTAAATTGAAGCACTGGAATTGGACTGTTTTTAAGAATGTGTATAGTCAGATTTAGGAACATCAAGAAGACATCCGTGATTTTGAAAATGAGTTACAAAGCAACTTCTCCTAGGAACTTGTGCAGAAAATTTTAGACGCCAATGCTCAGTTGATAACTTTGTTGCTATAGGAAGAGAAACTTGCTCAGGACAAATCTCGAGAGAAATGGTTGAGTGAGGGAGATAGAAATAGCTCATTTTTCCATGCCTCTTTAAAGATTAGAAGTCACAAACCACGAGTCAAGCTTAAACTTCAGGATGGATCATTTTCAGAAGACGAAAGGGTAATTGGGGAGGCAGATGTGGACTACTTTACTAAACTCTTTACGACATCTCCAATTGCTGATGAATCTAAATTTTTGGTAGCATTCCCTCCGTTGATCACGAAAAAAATGAATGGGAAACTTATTGTTATTCCTAGTGAAGAAGAAATTAAGTTAGTGGTTCACGAGCTTGATCCATGCAGTGCTCCTGGTCACAATGGCTTTACCAGAATCTTCTACACCAATTGTTGGCAGATTATTAAATGAGATGTTATTGCAGCAATTCATGATTTTTTTAATGGTATGCAGATGCCTACATGCATGACGTTCACCAATCTAATCCTTTTACCTAAGGTGCCTAATCCCTCTAGTATGGGCGATTTAAGACCTATCAGTTTGTGCACTTTCTTCTCTAAAGTTGTTACTAGAGTCCTCAATAATAGATTGACTGTTGTCCTCCCCACAATCATCTCTCATGAGCAGGTCAGATTTATTAAAGGTAGTGGCATACATGAAAACGTAGCCATTTCACATGAACTGACAGGTGATCTTGATAAAAAGGTTTTCGGTTTCAATGTGATTATGAAGCTTGACATGTCCAAAGCCTATGATAGGGTGAATTAGAGTTTCCTGTTGAGAGCCATGGGAAAATATGGTTTCTGTGAAATGTGGTGTGACCTTATTTGTCGAACGGTGTCTAACTGTTGTTACTCGCTGAACATGAACAACTGCAGGTATGGTTTTTTATCTTCCACTAGAGGTCTCCGGCAAAGGTACCCTCTGTCCCTTTTGCTTTTTATTATTGTCCAAGATTGTTTAAGCAGAAATCTGAATTCCTTGGTCGAACAAGGGTTAATTGGGAGACATAAGATAGCAAGAAACATGATAGCGCCAACTCAATTGATGTATGCTGATAATTTGCTGGTGTTTACCAATGGTCACCTTTATGTCTGTTAAGCACTTACGGAAGCTATTACAAAATTACAAAAATGTTAGTGGGTAGTTTATCAATGCTGCTAAAAGTTGCTTTATTGGCTCCAAACATTTGAATCCATGAAGGACCGGTCTTATACAATGGATTACTAGCTTCAGCCCGAAGGCTCTTCCTATCATGTATTTAGGCATTCCACTGTTCAAAGGAAGGAGCAATTCTGTGTACTTTCAAGGGATTATTGAAAAGATTAGGCAGTGTTTACAAGGATGAAAAGGTAAACTTCTCTCAGCGGAAGGTAAACTTCTGTTAATAAAATATGTCATTCCATTTATCTCAATACATGTTTTATCGGTTATTCATGCTCCAAAATGTGTTATGGAGAAGCTGATGACTATCATGATTGATTTTTTCTAGGCTTCAAATGAAAAGTTGAGACATCATTGGATTAGCAAGCATACTATTACACTTTACACAGAAGGAAGGAGGCTTGGGAGTTATACCTATTAGCCATGTTACGCGTGCTTTACATGGGAAGTTTGCTTGGAGATTCATTGAAGGAAGATCTTTGTGGGCCACTTTTTTGAGACAGAAATATGGACATCCATGTGCTACCTTCTCCAGTAACCTGCAGAATGAATCTCATGTGTGGAGGGATATTATGCACCTTATTGAAGTACTTTTTTCTCAGGCTATTGGATTATTGGGAAGGGTGATGTGAGCTTCTGGAAAGACCGTTGGTATGGTGGTCCTGTTCCACCTTTGCATGTCAATAACTTAGATGAGACTGCCTGAGTAATGGATGTTGTTAATGGTGGCAATTATGTTTCTGATACACAGATTGCTTTAGACCCATATGTCTCGAACAGACTAGTCTGGACTATTTTCTCCTCAGATGAGTTTGCATTGAAGATTTTTGGTAAACAAATACGTGATTTGGGTCCAATAGCCCCTTAGTCTGAGTTGATTTGGAATAAATACCTACCTACAAAAATCACCATTTTTATGTGGAAACTTATTCATCGGGGGTTGGCATCTGATGAGAAAGTTCTATCGATTGGTATTTCGATTGTGTCTCGATGTTTCTGTTGCACTCAGCCAATGATGAAAACCAGTTTACATGTCTTCTTGCATAGTGAAATTGCAAAACAGGTATGGGGGTTCTTTACTGATTTATTGGCCTTGCATGCACATTTTAACACAATTGAAGGAATGGTTAACCATTGGATACTAGTTGCTGATTCTAAATCTCATATTGGTTTGGCCAAATGTTTGTTGTTTCCTTGCATATGTTGGGAATTGTGGCTGTGTCGAAACAAAGCTAAATTCAATTGCGGGAATATCTCACAAAGGTATGCTAACATCGTTATTGCAAAGGTTGTGCACTTGCTGAAAGAATTGTCCCATGGATTCAAACCTACCATTTCTACTTCATTTATGGATGGCATTGTATTGGATAGCTTGTAGATGTTATAGGTTTCGGTAATGATTAGAAAAGGGAAGTGGATTAAATGGAAGCCCCATTTCCATGGGCAATTAAAATTGAACAAGGATGGTTCCAATGTGAATGGTCGAGCTTTCGGTGGAGCGGTTCTCAGAGACTCATGTGACTCTGTTATCCTTGCCTACTCAATAAGTTTTGGGACAGGCACTAATAACTGGGTAGAGGTTAATGCTATCCTGTTTGGTCTTAAATTGTGCCTAGAAAAAGGGATAGACTTACATTATGTTGAGTCAGACTCAAACATTATAATTCAAGGTTTAAATAAGGGTCACAAAGTGCCATGAGTTGTCACCCCTTGCATCTACCACATCCAGTAGACTTGCGACACTACTACTGCTTTTATCCATATGTATCAGGAAGGGAATAAAGCTGCTGATTTTTTGGCAACCTATGCTCATAGTCATGAGAATGCACAGATCTTTGACAGGGTTGAATCCTTACTAAGGGAATGCCAGAATATCTGTTATGATGATATCCATGGTTTGCCCATTTTTAGGGGATGGTAAATGATTTCTACATTACTATTACTATTATTGTTGTCTATATGTGTGTTACCTATAGTTGTTGCTATATACCTGTTATGCTGGTTTCTTTATTTTTAGCTGTTTGATAATAGGATTTGCTCCATTTACAGAGGAGATGTTGTCAAAATTTTGGCAAATTTTTGCATTGCTTATGGGTGAAACCTATATGCAGCCTACTTGTATAGATTGCAGGATTCTAGTGAGTTTTTATTTTATGTTATTTATTTTCTATGGGGTTAGGTTATACCTTACCACTGTTTTGTACTACTAATGTTACTAATAATAAAATGCCACTAGTGGATGAGTTTGTTCACTGGTGAGCAGTAGTGTATTTTGCAGTGCGTTCTTTAAAAAAAAGAAAAAAAAAGAAGAAAACGTAGAGGTGCCACAAATCATCAAGTAGTGTCTCATTCAACAAAAACACATGCCTCCACTATCTTCCCCTCTAGGATTAGCAATCTCTTAAATATTTCAAGAAGTCATGTATGCCATCATGAGTGGCTAAACACTTATTTTCTGATTGAAGGGAAATATTGATTTCAATTACCATAGACTTGCTTTTAATTCAAATTCTTGATGATTCTTAATTTATTTTTTTATAAATAATCGGTGTTGGTTAATTTGACAAATTAATTTTCATCTTTTATTCTATTGCTATCCATGAGTTCAGTGAGCCGTAATTATCATGAATGAGTGGTACAAGTAGTAACTAGGTTAATTATATTTATGATTTGAAACATGCATGTTTAACCTAGGAGAATCAATGGGACAAGATTAATTAATTGCTACTATCTCGGTTATTTAATTTTGGTTTAACTCTTTTCATTGATCTTAATGCTATCATTAATTATTGTGCCCAGTCAATTAATGATAAGTTTTGATTTGGGTATTGGACTCAGTCAATTATTTTAGGAAAACAAAAATTGATTATGCTACCCTAATAAGTTTTCGAGTTAAATATTTGAATTTGCAAGATAATTTTTCGTAATTTGTGACTAGTGATGCCATTGAATAAAATCACCCCTTGGACCGGAAACTCAGTAAAGTTGATTTTATTTTCTATATTTTCTATTTGATTATCTTTGCTTGATTTTCTTTTCTAATTTTTTGTTCAGTTACTTATTTTAATATTTTTTTGAATTTAGTTTTGTAGTTATTTATTCCAATCCCCTTATTTTGTTTTAATTGTTTCAAAACTTAGAAACTACACTTTCGGTTCCTTCAAGAGTTGACCTGATCTACTATCGTTACAAATTAAATTTGTAATCACAAAATGCCAGTGATTAATTGTGAGGATTTCGACAAACCCGTCATATGTTCATGTAGACTTAGCAACAACCATATGCCTAATATAATTGTGGGAGGCATACAAGTTAGAAAGAGCGATAGAAGTGTAACTTAAGGTCTTCTTCCCAATACAACTGTTAATGTCTAAGACCACTCCCACATTTGTGGGAATTTTTGTGTTGTTCTGGGTTGTGGGCATTTGTGATGAGAGGGAAATGAGGGCAAGGAAGAAGATGAAGAAGAGAAATAGATTGGAAGTGACATGGATAGTAATCTTCTTCTTCATTTTCACATTCTTTGGGATTTGTTGTTTAATTAGCATAATGTATATACAATACATTGGAAAATTATAATAGCAGTTGACCAATAAAACAATACTTGAATTACATCCACCCAAAAAAAGAAGGAAAAAAAAGTCTACTAAAAATCAACATCAAATACATATCTTGTAAGATTAGTAAATTTAGAATTTCTTTGACTTACAAGGAACAAAATTAAATTGGTTTGGGCTACATTTATCATGAAGAAAATATTTTCCCATGAACATGACCCTTTATTGGTAAAACCATCTTGTAAGTTGGAATTATTCTCATCATTTCATGAACATTTCATGATTTATGTTATTGTTGACTTGGTCCCTCAAATTCAATGCACATATGTGCATGTTGGCCAACTTGCAATTCTTATCAAGAAGCATAGATGTGATCAGTAAGCATGCACTTGTTTCACATTTGGCTTGCCACAATGCAAAAGTCATGCACCGAATATTGCTAGATGAACATTGAAATTTGAACAGCGATTTGAGCAATGAAAAGTTTTTCATGATTGTAGAATTGGCTAGAAGTAATTGAACGCTACTTATAAATAGAGATAATTTTAACTGATGAAGCCACTTCATATAAGCTCCAATTCTTTGATCAATTCCTCAACCTACAAGCGTTTGTCTGATAAAACTTAATTTATATATATTTCTTGTTATTATTTTCCCTAATATTTGGTTGATTTCAGGATGAAATTAATTGATTTATTTATGTATTGTGTTGTAGATGTTGAAAGTAGAGATTCGAAGGAAAAGTGGTTTAAAAGCAAGATTTTGTGGAGAATTTGACTAGAAGACCTTCTGGTGTTAGGCGTGGGCGCATCAGTGGATTAAAAGTTCAACTAGAAGACTTTCAGTTGTCTGCCGTGGGCACGTCTAAAGCACTAATAGGCTAAACAAAATTTTTATCAAGAAGAGGAGTTTTTTGGGTGACTAAAAGGCAATTAAAGAAAGAAAATATTGCAGCAAAGATTTTAGGAAACAAATATTTTATTTTAGTTAGGAGTAATTTTTCCTATTCTTATTATATTTCCTTTTTAGAATAAAATTTAGTTTTTAGTAAATTTTTTGAATTAGTATACTTATCAAACTTTTAGGAAATAACTTTTCTTATAAAAGGAGAACCCTAGTAGTGCCTAATGAGGAATTTGTAGCTGCATGCACACATCATCTTCTCTCTATAGCATTTCACTCTCTTTTTTCCTTTTTACTTATTTTTTACCATCTATCATGTCTAGAAACTAAACCTCTATTCTAATTGAAGGATAATTGAAGGTTGGTTTTACAACAATTGTGAGACTTATTGTTTTTAATGTTCTTATAAATTCTTGGGCATTTATTTATTTATGCAATTTATTGTTTATGATTGTGTTGTTTAATTGGATAATTGGTATGATTATTCCTTGGTTTGATTGTTTTAGTGAAGTAGCAATTGACATGATTATTACTTGGTAAGTAATTCAATTGTGTTTAGGGATAAACCATCTAATTGAAACAAGTATAGTGTGAGTTTGTTGGTCAGAATTGGGTTTGGTCAAATTCTTAATGGTGTGGGTAAATTGAATTCTATAGTGGTACCTAAATTATTTATCGAAAAGAGAAGTGATTAATGAAGGTCTCTTAATTGCCGACAAAATAAGGAGAAATTGGTTAGTTGGTGGTACTAAATGACTATAACTAAGTTATTTATGAATTTATGAGATTAACCTTATGTCAATGACCAATTGAATGAACTAGTTCTAAAATTATTCATTTGACCAAAGCTTGTTAATTATTGAATTTTACCACTTCTAATTCTGCATTAATTACTACATTTAGTTTTAATTTGTTTTTTTGCACTTTTAATTTTTCGTATTGTCTAAAAACAACCCCCAAATATTCTATTGAGAGTTAAATCCACAATTTTCTGAGGAGACGACCTGACTCCCGTTATACTACGGAAGTTTTGAGAGCTGGAATTTATTTTTGGTGATTTTACGACATACCATTATCCTTTGACCAACACAATTCTTATGTTTAAACGTTTAAATGAGGTTTTATTTTATAAATTCTAAGAATAAATTTTAGTTAGTTTTCTACATATAAATCACAATTTTATATATAGTGTTTACACATGTATTTATGCTATCCATGTGGTTCGTATATTATGTATGAAATTTTCTCCATAAGAAATAGAGAAGTTTGGCTTTACCTCCAACTGTGAGAGTAGGTCACGTTGACCAAACAACGTAAATCTTTGTATATATTTTTCTATTTATTTTTATTTTATTTGTTCTCATTATTATTATTTTTTGGACTATTAGATACAACTTGGGGTTCATTTCTAAAAAATTGGTATTAGGCCATTGTTCTGATTCAAATCTATTAGCCATCATGTTGGTAAAAGAAAACCACCATTGAAAAGATTGTCAAGACTGTTGATTTTGGTATGTAATAGCTCAAGATTGAAGCCATTCTTATTTTAGGATGGATGTGAGTTACACTTGATCGAGTGAAGAAAAAGACGTTAGAAATATCAATGCTAGAATTTTCAGATCTAAATAAAAGATTAGATCAAATATTATATTAAATCTCTATAATGAGATATCGTAAGAAGTTGTCAGTAAGAGGTTGGCCAAAAGTATGCGAAACAAGTTGAATGGCATGTGCATGAAGAATACAGTGGAGAATCAAATTTATTTGAAACAAAACCTGTACATGTTAAGAATGATAAAAAATGCAACGATACTCTTATATCTCGATAAATTTGATTCTGTTACTATGGAATTGGAGAATGTAGATGTTAAAATTAAGGATAAGGATCAAGTCATATTATTATTATGTTCCTTTCTACAGTTCTTTAACTACTTTTAGGATACTATAATGTATAAGAAAGAATCCATCTTATGTGATACTATAAACACTGCATTAAAATTTAAAGAACAAATTGATGGTGATATCATAAAAGAGACTAGCAGAAGCCAGGCAAATAGGCTATTTGTATCCATATATGTTCTGATCGCCAACTCATACTTGATTTGATTACATTTTATTGTAATGTAAAGCATATCTCAAATTAATTTGACTTGACTTTCTTCTATTTCCCAAGTAACTCTCATCAACTAGCACTAGAACGTATAAGAGTAAGTATAGTACATCATCAAATTGAAATTAGTTAGAGCTAAAATCATAAGATTCCCCTTATATGATATGAGTTATAGATCCGCAGGCTTTCTCTTTTAGCCATTCGGTTATTATCTTGTAATAATAGGAATCATTGAAGAATGGGATCAAGAATCATTACCCTTTTGACACAAGAAAGGGACTTTTTGAAACCCTTTCTTGTGTTGAAAACTACTCGCAAGACGAATACTTTCTCTTAGCATTATACGTTTCCCGCATTTATCCGTTTTATATAATTGATTATTTCTATTTAATATTTAATCCAATTGGATTCGATTTTGAGGATCTGAGAATAGTGACTTAAAAAATAATAGATTCAAACAAAAGTGTAAATCTAGACATAGAAATAAAATTTTTAATTTTTGTAAGGAAAAAAGGATACATTAACATTGACTATTATAAATTGAAAATAAGGAAGAAAATAAAATTGAACAAAGTAACAATAACGCTATTGAAGCTAGTGTAATTGTAGACGAGAATAAGGAAATCCACTGTGTGACTACAGATAAGAGTCTTAACTCTAATAACGAGTTAATTCGGGTTATTCTTACCACATAAATCCCTATAGGTATTGTTTTTCCACTTACTCATTTAAGAATTTTCTAAATTTGGGTTTCAAATTGACCAAAATCTGACTTTGAATCTCAACTTCATTAATGGCAATTTTATAATATTTTTAGGGTATTTGTAATAATATCAAGTCTTATTCTTATTTTAACAATTTTCATTTTCAAGAGTTTGAACCCCGTTTAACAAAGGGCCAGAGAAACTTTCTAATTATGGATAAGTTTCATCATCAAGAGAGAAATAGTTTAGATTACTAGTTATGACCCCTAAATATCCACTCAGTGATAAAGGAGGTAGGGTTGACGAGATAAACAAGAGCCTTGTCTAGAAGCAGCCACCCTTAAAAGAATGCGTAATAGTTTACTGATTGAGTACTCTTGCGCCGAAGATGACCAGAGATAAGTGATCTACTGAAATTGTGGGATGTAATAGCACTGGAATACTAAATTATGGTAACGGTCAAGGCTTATGAAGAAGAAACTACACAGAACGCGCCCTTTGCTTTTAAAATATAATTGTATCTGTTTTAAACCCTATTTTATAATTAAGGAGATATTCAATATTTGAATATTACTAAAAATTTTAATAGAAAGGCTAACCCGTGTTTGTGTATTATTATTTTGCCATTTGTTTCTTTTTTTTATTTGGTACATCCAATTCGAATTTTACCATCCCTTAAAATCTAATATACAGAATAAATAAACGGAACCATCCCATCAGAATAATAGATGGGATTGTAGTCTCTCCCTATGTGTTATTTAAATTTTTAATAAAATTCACATTTGACATTCTCCTCAATTCAAATTTTCAATATATTATTCAAATAACACTTACATTTTCAATATACGTAATTTTTTAAAATTCTCTACAAATATTTAATTATTATTTTCATTCTTTAATTTAACACAAAATAATTATATTTTTCAAATAATAAATTTCAAATTTATTTTTAATAAAAAAATAATGCTATATTGTTTCAATAATAACATACCCGCGTGCTTTGACTAGTTAATTAGAGAATTGTGAAAACCCAGTTAGCTACGTGGTGGCTATGAATAACACAATTCAACCTATGTTCGGGGGAGTCTTTTGATTTTTAAATTAGTGATTCACTAATTACTAAATTAAGAATCTAAGAAAAGATAATAATGAGTTGAAAATCCTTTTCCAATTACCAATTATATATGTATGTGGAAAATACTATCCATTTCCTCACATTTATCCATGTATATTGATTCTGTAATTGTAATTACACAACGTATAATTATCTAAGTAATTTTATTTTTTACCATCAGTAATTTTATCCCAATTTAAATGTTTCATAAGTTATTTGAATTTATCTTTCAATTACAGACAACTACTAACAAGTTACTTGTATATTTATTTGATTGTTCAATTATCTTTTAAAATTTTTAATTTACAAATCTCTAAAGTCTCAATTATTTATCTTATATTTCAATTATAAAAAAAAAAGAAATTTTTTACTTATTCAATGTTTATATTTTAAGTCACCATTCGTCACGCATTGTGCTCCCCACTTCTCTATGCATTCAGAAAAAAAAAAAAGAAAAAAGAAAAAAGAAAAAAGAATAGAACTCTTTTAATCTATATGTTAACATGTTCAAAAATGGGATGTTTCAAGAATTTGGGTCAGAAAAATATTTGGATAAAATTCAATTACATTCCATAGTACTATAACACATTTTTTTTTTCCTGATTGTTTTGATGTGAGATTTTTGGAGATTTTGATTTAGCATTTATTATCACACAAAATTGAATAAAAATAGGCTCACCCATTCTTATCATCTCTATTATCTTCATTCAATTTTTAAGTGATTCAAAAAAAAAAAAATTTCATGAGTGTTATGGTTTTTTTTTTTTTTTTGGTTATCTTTCCAACAATGGGGCCAGGGTAATGGTGGGTTATGAGAAGAGTGTGGTGTTTAGTGCACTGAATTTTTGAATTTGGTTTTGGACTTTGTGAATTTTTTTTTAGTGGCCGGCATTAGTCAGTTTTTGGGTTCCTCGTATGGATAGACAAGTTTTGTAGTTTCGGGGACAGCTGTTGCTGAAGTCGAACGTCAGTAGTTGTTTAGTTCGCGATGGTATTGGTGCGACTTCCTTACGGAGGGGTAGTGGTCCTTGGTAGGAGAGGCAGTGCTGAGTCGTATCAGCGAGGTTTCCCTACTGAAGGATTATGGAGTTTTAGTTTGGGAGGAGGGTCAAGCACGATGTAACATAGCGTAAGGCCGCGCATGGGATAGGAGGTATAGATCAACGCAGAACCACACTACACGGATTTCTGTGGTCCGTTTCTTTTGATCCTACTGAGGGGAGCTATATACACAGAGGCCTGCAAGCTAGGGTGTTCTTTTCATTTCTTAGTTAGGTAGTGGCTATGAGGTACTGGTCCCACTGTGTCTTGGGTGAGGTTATGCTGGTCTCGTTTAATTAGGAGAAAACAGCCTTAACCAACCCCTACTAGGTTTAAGTTAGTTGTGTTAGGGCCTGTCTAGTGAAGGCTCTGCCTTCTCGGGTCGCTACTTGTACTGTATTAATCTGGGAATTTTCACGTTAATATAATCAGTTTCTTTTGGACAAAAAAAAAGATTACATTTGGCAAAAATTGAAAAGATTGAATATGAGGTATCAAGTTGATTCTTTTTTTCTATTTATTTCTATGATATTTATTATTACTGCACTACACAGATTTCCGTGGTCCGTTTCTTCTGATCCTGCTGAGGGGAGCTGTGTACGTAGAGGCCAACAAGTTAAGGTGTTCTTTTGATCTCTTAACTAGGTAGTAGCTAGGAGGTATCGATCCCACTATGTTTTGGGTGGGGTTATGCCGGTCCTGTTTAATTCGGGGAAAATAGCATTAACCAACCCCTACTAGGTTTAGGTTAGTTGTGTTAGGGCCTGTCCAATGAAGGTTATGCCTTTTCAGGTCGCTACTTGTATTGTATTAATTTAGGAATTTCCACGTTAATATAATCAGTTTCTTTTGGACAAAAAAAAAAAGAAAATAGATATAAATGGCTTCTTCATAATTATGTTACTTTCATAATTATAATTCAATATATATATATACACACACACAAACACACACACATGAACTAGAGTGATAATTAGTTCCATATTTATTTTATTAGTTGTGAATGACCAAATGATATTGAATTCGGTTTTCCTTTTGAATGTATCAAATACTCTAGAGATGACCCCCTTGAACCCTTTAAAGCCAATTTTGATGTTAAGAATATATTTTTTTTTTTGATGTTGACAATTTATTTTCATTCTTTAATTAAGTACTTATTGTTTAATTTGATAATATTTTACTACATCGAATAATAGTTTTATTACATACATGTATTATTTAGTATTTATTATTAAAATTATTTTTACTTTTAGTTTAGAACTATACAAAAAACTTCATAATTGAAGTAATAATCTCAAAAAAAAAAATAGAACTAAACAAATAACTTCATGATTGAAGTAATAATTTTCTATTCATTTGAATGAGATAAACATTGGTTGGAAAATAATGTTGATATAATGTGAGAAAAGAAGTTTTATGTCTATAATAAAGAATAAAGTTAATTCAAAGAACTTGACAATTTTGTAGGGTTGTTCAAAACAAAGGATCGAATTCGAACTCAATCCAATCCGATCCATGTGTGGATTGTGATATGAAACCGATCTGAACAACTCGGATCATGTCAAATTTCGGATCGAGTTGGTTTTGATCCGATTCGATTAGGATCTCTCTCTCTATTCTTTTCATACATAATATTAATTTGAAATTAATATTTTTATGTAAAAAATTTTCCTTTTTTATGTGAAGGTTATAAATAATTTTCATTTGAATATTTTAATTTGTGTATTTTAATGAAAATTAATTTGTGTATTTTCACGTAAATATTTTAATTTTTTTTTGTCACAAAATTGACTAACTTTAACTAAATACATTGATTCCCATGTTATAACTAATGTTATTTATTTTTGGAGAAAAAAGAGTTATATATATTTTTTTCACTTCGATCAAATTGGATTAGTCCTGATCTGATCTGAGATGCAAAATTGATCCAATTTGATCTGAAATTTCAAACCTCTGGATTTAAGTGATTGCAAACCTCAAGGCTTAGGTGATGCTAGGCCTCAGGAGATTGGTGATATTATGCCTCAAAATGGTGTAAATATAAGGTGTCAAGTTATGTTGAGAAAGAACACAATCATCACAGTAGTAATGAAAATGAGAATGATGAGGCTCTTGACTCAAATGTAGATTTTGATAGCATAAATAATTCTTATGAGGATGAGAGAAGAAAATAAAATTTGTTTAACCCTAAAGATTTATCGATCCTTCACTAGAGTCTGGAAATCAATTCAATAATTTAAAAAAGTTTAAAGATAATTTTAGGAGTTGGAAAATTAAAAGGGTTAGACCGTTTAAGTTTGTAAAAAATAATAAGGGAATGGTTAAAATTATTTGTCCATTTAAAACTAAAAAATTGACATGTGATTGAGAGATCAAAGCCAGAAATACAAGGGATGATAGAATTGTCCAAATTAGGTATTTTAAATAGAAAAATAAGTGTGGGTTTAAGTACCAGTACAAGTACAAGTTTACCAAATCAAATTGGGTAGTGAAAAAATATACTAAGATCTTGAGAGAGAACTCTATAATAAATACTATGAGTCCTAGGAATCAAGTGAGAGGAAGGTTTTGAATATTATTCAAGGTTTAAAGGCTGATCAATATAACTTTCTACATGCATATAGTATGGAGATACTTGGAACCAATTGAGGATTCAGTATGATAATGAAGATGGTTGATGGTTATAATGAATAGGTTTAGGGTTTAAGTACAAGGACAAGTTTGTCAAATCCAATTGGGCAGTAAGGAAGTACATAGAGATTTTGAAATAGAACCCTAAAATAGATACTTTGATTTTTAGAAATCAAATGATGAAAGAAAATAGGATTTGTTTTGGTCAGAGGGGGAGGTTTGGTGGCGGAGGGGAGGGGGGAATCAATGGCATAGAGCTAAGAGGAAGACTTTAAAACCCATCCAAGGTCCAAAAGCTAATAAATACAACATTTTACATGCATATAGTGCAGAAATACTTAAAACTAATGCAAGATCCACTGTGATAATGAAGATGGTTGGTGGATAAAAAGCAAGGGTTATAAGGCAACATAGATTTGAAAATATAGGCGTATGTTTCAATGGGGTCAAACAAGGGTTTATGGCTAGGTGTAGAAATTTATTAGGTTTGGGTGGTACTTCTCTAAATTGCCCTTTTGGATGGATCCTCTTGACTGCTGTAAGTATTGGTCCAAACAACGGCTAATTCCCTATAATTTATGCAGTGTTAAAGGGTGATAAATCCAATGAGCTTCGTTTTTTGAGTCTATTAAGAGATGATTTGTAGATTGAGATAGATTAAGAATAGATTATATGAGTGATAAGTAGAAAGGGTTGATTCAAGCTCACAAGATTGTGTTCCCTATGTCTGACCATAGGTTTTGTGTTAAGTATCTTCAATGAATTGGTTAGTTGTTGGTTATAAAAGGAAGGCACTTAGAAAAGCTTTGTGGGCTACAATTAAAGGAACAACACAACTCAATTTTTGCAAAAAGGAGTACTGTTCAAGTTGGAATATTGAAGTAGCAAGGTGTGTGGATGATGAGATTTTAGAATATAAGAACCAGCCTATGATTACAATACTTGAGAGGATCAAAATATGTATCATAGAAAGGATGCAAGAAAATAAAGACAATGATAGAACCAAATGGGTTCAAAAGGCAATTTGTCCTAAAATTTTTGAAAGAGTGCTAAAGAATAGTGATAAAGCATACTTACGGGTGCCTCATAAGTCTAATGATGACGATATAGAAGTTTTGTGTGAGTAAGGAGAGATATGCTATTAATGTGAAGGAGAAGAGTTGCACATGTAGAAGATAGGATGTGATAGGAATCCCATGTGTCCATGTAATTTCATCCATATGAACAGCGAATGAGAAGCCTTTAAATCTTTTTTTTTTTAGGAGCCTTGAAATTGTTTGCATGAACTTATAGCTTAGATAAATATGTAAAATGCTATTCCCATTGCATACTCTCCCTTAGTGGGCATCATGAGTAGCTAACTCTGATTTAGTGAATCCACTATCCCGCTTTATATAGTAAGGCTTCTGACAAACTAAAGAAAAATAGAAGATGGAATTAGCTCTCTATTTCAAATTATCATGATTGGCAGATGGAGAACTACTACAATGATGATGAGTGCACATTCCTTGAGCAAAAAGGCAAGATAGAATGAAAGAGGCATGAGACACGATCGAGGATGCTAAGATGGAGAGAATAGCCATGGATGAAGGAGTGATGTGTGGAAGGAATAGTATGAGTCACACAACGACAACAACTATTGTGATAATCCCCTTGGTGTGAGAACAAAAAAGAACGTCGAAAGGTCTCACATCAATGACATCCCTAACATTAGCAAGCAAGTGCAAGATCACATCCAGAATCTACTGAGGTTGGATGACGAGCATGATGCACATTCACCATTCGCGCTTCGTATTGCTAATTTCCCCAATCTAATAGGTTTCAAGTTGTCAAAAAGGATAAAGTCATCTAATAGAGATTCTAATCCCTTAGACCACTTGTCCTGCTTTTAAGTACGCAATGAAATTTAAAAATGCCCTAATAGAACCAATGTGGAAGGCCTTTTCTATCTACTTGAAGGGTAATGCCCATCTCTGGTTTGACAATTTGTCCAAAAGGTAATGTCTCATCTTTCAAGAAACTAGCAAAATTCTTCTACACTCATTTCTTCTAGGGGAAGAAATTTAATAAGATACCTGTGGATTTAATGAATATCAAGTAGAGAAAGGATGAGTTGCTAAAGTTCTACATGGAATGATATAAGAATGAAAGTTTGCAAGTGGAAACTCACATTGAGTAGTTAGTGATCTCAGCTTTTATGAATGGGTTAAATCTTGACAATTTTTACACGTAGTTGGCTCGAGATACTTCTACCAACGTCCAAACTTTATGGTAGATGGTCCAAAAATATACTAAAAGGAAAGAAGCCAATTGGCGAAAAAGGAAAAATGATAAAAATGAGAAGGAATAACTACAAGAGGACTCTTAAAGGCGAGGGCAACCAGAGTGAAGTTTGAAGTGCATTTGATAGGCTTAACTACAACCAAGGTAGGTTGGAACCTTGTATACAAGACAAAAACTTAACACCGTGATGAAGAGACATATTGAGATCCTGGCCATGCACAAAGATATCTTGAGACATCTGGTGCCATTAACTACAATCCTGCACAAGCCACCTCATCGTTTGTGGTTTCCTTTCCACAGTAATCACAATTTTGATACCAAGGATTGCAATGATTTGAGAAAGGAGGTGAGGATTGTATTAAAAACAGCATGCTGTAGTAGTATATTCAAAGGTGGCAACTGTGTTATGATAGGCTTCAACCTCAGTAGGAAGGTCAAGGAGGTAGATACAATTTCTGTGGCAAAGGTGGTGGCTAGTACTAAAGAGGACAAAGTGCTCTTTAGACTTTTACATATAAAAAGTAGAGATAGGAACACACCCCAAATCAGCAACATCAAATGAATTCTAAACAGCAACAACCACAACATAACCCCTAGAACAATAGTAATGTCACCGACATAATCCATGTCATTTTTGGGGTATATCTAGAGGGATAATCACACTCTATTAAAAAGGAAAATGTCAGGTGAATCCCCCTAATAACTGGCATAAGAGGTTCAAACCATCCGAGATCATCCCCTTTTTTGAAGAAGATGAAGTGCCTTAGATTTGTCCACACAACAATTCTTTAGTGATTAAAAAGCCATAATAGCAAATAAAGAGTCACAAATAGTATATGTTGATGACGAAAGTGTCATGAATGTCATGTACATAAACTGTCTCTAAAAGTTAGGCATTGATTTCAAAACTTTGAGACCCACAAATATGCCTTTGTTCACTTTTGTTTATAAGGTGGCGTACTCGTTGGGAATCATTACATTGGTTGTCACTGTTGAAAACTACCCACCGAGATAAAACAATTATGATGGGCTTCTATATGGTGGATTCATCCTTGCCTTTCAATACCATAATTGTAGATCATGGATGAACAAAGCCAAGGTCATTTGATTTCCCTATCATCTGGTGCTGAAATTTCTAATAGACTACAAGGTGGCTTCCACACGAGGTGACCAATTCATGGCACATGAATGTATGTGGATCGTGTTAAAAAGGAAAAGAGCTGAGACTAGGGGAATGCATTCAATCTAAATAATAAGTAATTGAAAATTAATCACAAAGTTGCACCTTGAGAAAAATAAACCACCCGAGACTAGGTGAAATAAGTGAACACTAGCAATCTTAGGGCCACACTTTAGGAATGTAAAGACATTAAACATTTGGATGAGGTGCAATAGGTGCCAGAGATATAGATGAGGCTTTGTAGGTCCCAGTTAACAATGAGCACCCTGATCGGGTAGTTCAAATAAGAACCTCATAACCGACTAAGGTAAAGAAAAAAATCATCAGTTTACTCTAAAAATATAAAGAAGTATTTTTCTGGAACACAAAAAACATGCCTAGAATACCTCTTAGATTGATGACTCATAAGTTAAATATTGATATAGGATGAAACCTGTCTAATAAAAGAAGAGAAACTTTGCCCCAAGAGAAATAAGATTTTCAACAAAGAGGTGAACAAGTTGTTCAAATCAAACATACTAAAGAAGGTGTTCTCTTTGACATGGCTAGCTAACCTAGTGCTAGTTAAGAAACCCGATAACATTTGGTGCATGTGTATTGACTACACTGATTTGAACAAGCACAACCTTAAGGACTGCTATCCATTACCTGCTATAGATCAAAAGGTGGAAACAATCTCATGATATGAAGTCCTAATATTCTTGGATGCATATAAGGGGTACCATAAAATTCCCATGGAGGAGAAAGATGGGGAGAAAATCACTTTCATTATTGATATGAATGTCTACTAGTACAAAAAGATGTAGTTCAGGTTAAAAAATGCTGGAACCATATATTAGAGATTGTTCAACCATATTTTTTTGTAAGAAAATAGATAAGAATATGAAAGTTTATAGTCGATGATATGGTGATAAAAAAAACAAAAAAGTTTGAGACGCGTAAGCAAACTTAGAGGAACCCTAGAAATTCTGAAGCAGACATGTATGTGTTTGAACCCCAAAAACAACACTTTTGGAGTTGACTTGGGAAAATTCATGAGAAACATAGTTTTCAAGCAGGATATTGAGGCTAACTTGAAAAAGTAAAGGCTATTGATAAAATGGCACCTGCTTGCATAGTAAGAGATGTTTAGAAGCTAATGAAATGCTTGGTGACATTTAATAGGTTCTTATCTCGGTCTGCAAAATGTCCACCTGCCTTTGTTACAAATACTCTGCTATATCAAGAATTTTAAGTGGACTATAGAACACCAAAAAGTTTTTTGAGAAGTTAAAAATCCATTTGCCAAGTCTATTAGCATTAATTGTGCCTCGTTCCAAAGATTTGCTATTCTTATATTTGGTAGCTTTAGACAATGCCGTCAGTGCAATGTTAGTACGAGATGAAGTCAACATCTCGAAATTGGCATGTTATATTAGTAGAGCCTTGCATTGATTTGAGACTCACTATCTTCTAATCAAGAAGTTGGTTTAGCCCTTAGTTAGCACTACTAGAAGGTTAAGACCTTACTTCTAGGCACAACCTATCTGCATACTAACAAATCTAACCTATTACATCGATACCTTTCAGACTTGAAGCTTTAGGAAGATTAGCAAAGTGAGCTATCAAACTAGGAGCATGATATGAGGTACTAGACCCAAGGTGCCATTAGGGGGTAGGCTTTGGTAGATTTTATAATATAGATGCCCACTGACTCACTAAACTCATCCTTGGCAAGCGACATACAGGTAAACTCCTGGACACTATATGTTAAAGAGCCTTAAATGAAGAAGGAAGTAAAACTGAATTACGTTTTTGTCCCAAGAGAATAGAAGTTACATATGCATTACATTTCAAATTCAAAGTAACTAACAATGAAATAGAATATGAAACATTGATTATAAGACTAAAGTTAACTTAACAGATGAAGGCAGACAATGTCCAAGCCCTTAATGACTCCTAGGTAGTGGTCAAACAAGTGAAAGGAACATATGAAACCAAGAAAGAGTAGATGAAGAGATATCTCAACAAGATGCGTCAATTTAGCCAAAATTTCAAAACTTTTAGCATTAGCACATACCAAGGTCTAGGAACAAGTGG
This sequence comes from Gynochthodes officinalis, assembly GCA_020080225.1. NCBI lineage: Eukaryota > Viridiplantae > Streptophyta > Magnoliopsida > Gentianales > Rubiaceae > Gynochthodes > Gynochthodes officinalis. The sequence continues at coordinate 13,314,742 of CM034622.1, forward strand.
ATCCATCTGCTAACTAATTTAACCTCGCCAACATTCTGCTACCTTGAGAAACAAAAGTATTATCAAATCTTTAATTTTAATTGCGACAAATAGATACATTGCATTGAAGTTTAAACCTTATGGTCACTGGCCATTTAAGACATGGGAAGAACCGTCTTTCTATATTGGTTTCCTTGGTATGAGCTTGGCAGGCCTACCACAATTGCAATATGTGGTTGAGTCTTCGATTACTCTTGTAGGTTCTTTACTAGAGTCTTACTTCATTGTTGGGTCAATTATTGAATAAGATTATGGTTGATGTCTTTTATATAGTAGGTCAAAATTGAAAATTTACCGTTGAAATAAGTCTCTAGTTAATGATCTTTATTTTAAGAGGAATAAATTAAGTTGACTAATAGAAGCATGCTCCATATGTGACCAAAATTTTTAACCCTTTTTAATTTGCCATTATTTGTCCAAAATATGAGTAAAATTGATAGATAAAAGATTAAAAGTGTCAACATAAAAAGTCGTAGGACCAAAAGTGATAGGCAGTAAAAGAAGAGGAATTAAAAATGTAGTTTTTCCTTATTTTCACCATTGAGAAGTTCTTTGAGTCCAATTTCACTGTCCTTGCCCTGTAATTGTAAGAATTTTTCTATGTGGGTTTATATTAATTAATTTTTTTTAGGCCTAGTTGAATTAACTTAGATATAAAGTCTTTTAATTAATCTAATATGGGACTGGCTTGTGTGGGCTATAGTTGGTCTGGCCCGTGATTAGGGGGTTAGGGTTTAATTATAAATATCAGTTAAGTTCCCTCCTCTAACCCTAATTTTCAGAAACACTATTTACTCGTAAAGGTCACGAGAGAAAGAGGTACTTATCAAAGCCAGTTCATACAGGGAGTCATAGAGGGGAAGAATCTAGCCACGATCAATCTTGTTTCCGCATATAGTTATGGATCAAAGGGCTGGTATATTATTCTTCACTTTTATCTCTATATTCTAATCATGTATATGTTTGATCCTTTAGGTTTATGCTGTTTTGGTTAACATGTGGTATCAGAGCATACATAAATCATGATTAGAATATTTTATGCTTTATTTTGTTGTTTAACCCCATATTCAAAATGATCTCGTTGAGATGAGTTTGATAGTAGCTGGCACAACCCTATCCAGTATCGCAGCTTGGGAAAAGGGCAATTGAATTTTCTTACTATCCATGCAGCAATCCATTCATGATCATCTTAAGGGAAGCTTGCTAGTCAATTGCACTGCTAAGCAAATGATGGAGCACCTATCAGACATGTATCGGGTTTCATCCAATACAAGATAGGGGTCCTTCCAAAAACACTTTTCAACATGAGGTATGATGGTACTAGTGGAGTTAGGGATTATGTCTTAAAGATGGTAAATTTACAGAGTAAACTTGAGGCACTTAAGATCACTATTCCTACTGCTGTGATTGTCCATCAGGCTCTCAATTCCATTCCACTTAATTTCAGGATTATAAAGACAAATTACAATTCTAGGAGTGAGACCTGGTCCATAAGTGATCTTATAGTCAGGGTGGTGACAGTGGAAGGGAAATTGAGAGATGAAAAGGGACATCAAACCATGTATGTTTCTAGTGCTAGTGGTAAGTGAGGGTAAGAAACCCAAAATTTCTACCTATAAAAGTACTCCTAAGACCACCAACAACACTCAGAAGACAGGCCCAAAGAAGGTATCTATTAATAAATTTGATTGTTGTTTCTTCTGCAAAAGAAAAGCTCACGCAAAATTTTTTTATGACAAATATAAGGCTTGGTTAGCCAAGCGTGAGGCTATAGGTAATGATTTTTTGGCTTTGGTTTGTGAATCTAATATATCTCAAGCCCAATCTAGTTTTTTTTGTGGCGAGAGAGTGGTGCAACTAATCATGTTGTGATAACCATACAGTGGTTCAGAAACTGGAGGAGGCCAAATCAAGATGTATCAAGCCTGATAGTAGGAAACAACGAAAAAGTTGACATTAAGTTCGTGGGAGATGTCATCTTAATATTAAATTCTGGTTATAATTTAATGTTAAGGAACACTTTCTGTGCACCTTCCTTCAGAAAGAATCTAATTTCTATTTCAAGTTTGGACAAATGTAGCTCTTCCTTTGAAATAAAGAACAATACTGCTTTTGTGTTTTTTAATTCAAATAAACTTAGTAGTTGCATTATGTCTTATGGATTGTATAGATTGTGTTTATCTCCCAATGATATATATGTCACTTGTATGGCTGAAAAAATTATTTCCAAAAAGGCATTTACTTTAGGAACAGTCTTATACATTGTGGCATAAGAAACTAGACCACATCTCTAAGGAAAAAGTAGAAGGGTTGATAAAGGCTATCATCCTACCTACTCTTAAAGGTGACTTAGAGGATTGTGTAGACTGCTATAAAGGTAAGATAACTAAAATTAAGAAGAAGATAGCAGTTTTGATTTCTTAGAAATCATTCATACTGACATTACTGGTCCATATACAATGACTATGTATAGAAATTTTTATTTTATCACTTTTATTGATGACTATTCCCGATATGGATATCTGTACTTGATTAAGGAAAATCTGAGTCTCTTGGCAAATTCAAGATATTTCGGACTGAAATTAAGAAACAGTTGGGAAAATTTATCGAAGTTGTCAGGTTTGATAGAGCTAGTGAATATTATAGTAAGCATGGCGATGCCGGACAGTTTAAAGGGCCATTTGCCAAATACCTAGAGGATTTGGGGATTATAGCTCAATTCACCATGCTTGGCAGTCCTGAACAAAATGGTGTGGTCGAAAGACGAAATCGCACCCTCATGGACCTGATGAGAAGTATGGTAAGTAGGAGTAATTTGCCTGAGTTTTTATGAGAAGAAAACTAGCTCTCTACATTCTAAATAAAGTTTCTACCAAAACTATTCAATTAACAACTTTTGAGTTATGGATGGGATGTAAACCTAACCTAAACCATCTTAGGGTTTAGGGGTGTCCTGCAGAGGTAATGTTGTATAATCTAACATTAAGTAGGTAGGAATCTAAAACAATAAGGTGTTATTTTGTATCTTATCCGTATCATTCAAAGGGATACAAGTTTTATAACCCAAATGGAGGTACAAGAATTGTAGAATCACATACAACTAAGTTCTTGGAATTAGATGTGGCCAAAGAGAATACTTGTTCTCAGACCATCAAGGATGATAGTGTGGCAGAGACCATTACAGCACATTCTTTACCTATATAGACTATTGTGGAACCTAGAGCACTACATACAGTTATGGAGCCTTCTACATCACAACCTAATTCAGTGAGAGTTGAGGATAATGTCATTGAGCCTATGCCTAGTGATACTCCTCAACCTCATCAAGAACAGAATGAGGCTTTGATAGCTCCACTCAGGAAGTCTACTAGAGAGAGATGATCTGCTATACCGATAGACTACATGCTCTATCTTGAAGAGCATGATTATGACATTAGCTGTGTGATAGATCAAGTGACTTATACAGAGGTTGTTTCTTGTTCTCAATCAAATCTGTGGATGGATGCCATGAAGGATAAAAGGCAATCTATGAAAAATAACAATGTCTAGGAACTTGTTGAGTTACCTAAGGGATGCAAGCCCATTGGCTGCAAATGGGTATATAAGACCAAAAAAAACTCTAAAGGAAAGATAGAGAAGTTTAAAACTAGATTGGTAGCCAAGGGATTCACTCAAAGAGAAGGATATAGACTATGAAACGACTTTTTCTCTAGTATCTTCTAAGGAATTTTTTAGAGTGGTCATGGCATTAGTAGCTCATCTAGATTTGGAGCTACACCAAATGAATGTTAAAACGGCTTTTCTAAATGGAGACCTTTATGAGAAGGTCTATATGGTTCAGCCTGAAGGCTTTGTATTTAATGATTTGAAAGAGCTTGTGTGCAGGCTTAAAAAGTCTATCTATGGAGTTAAACAGGCTTTTAGATAATGGTACTTAAAGTTTCATAGAGTTGTAACATCATCTGGTTTTGTTGAAAATAAGATAGATCAGTGTGTATATAACAAGGTCAGTGGGAGAAATTTCATTATTCTCATACTATATGTTGATGATATTTTGCTTGCCAATAATGATCACAACTTGTTGCATGAGACAAAGCAAATATTATCACATAGTTTTGATATGAAATCCTTGTTGAGGTGTCATTTGTCCTCGGCATAGAGATCCATAAGGATCATTCTCACAATTTATTGGGCTTATTTTAGAGGGCTTATATAAACCATGTCTTGGAATGATTTAGTTTGCATGATTACAAGCCAGGAATTGTTCCCGTCATCAAGGGTGATAAACTGAAAAAGTCTCAGTGCCCTCAAACGGATGATGAGAAAGCCCAAATGAAAAATGTACCTTATGCTAGTGCACTAGGGAGCATTATGTATACTCAAGTATGTACTAGACCAGACATTACTTATGCAACTGGTCTTCTGGGCAGATATTAGGCAAACCCAGGAAATGATCATTGGGCAGCTGCTAAGAAGGTTTTAAACTATTTAAAGAGGACAAAAGACTACATGCTAACATATAGACATGTTCAGGACCTTGAGCTAGTAGGGTATACGGATGCAAACTTTGCTGGCTACGAGGATGATATGAAATCGACATCCGGTTATGTCTTCGAGTTAGCAAGTGGTGTAGTATCCTGGAAAAGTGAGAAACATAAGACAATTTTGTCTTTTGCTATGCAGGCAAAGTACTACTCAAGCTATTTGGCTTCGTAATCGCACAAAGGAATTAGTTGTATTTGATTTTGTGGATAGACCTATACAGCTGTATTTTGACAATAATTCAACAGTATTATTTATTAATAATCATAAAGGTCTCAAGGAGTCCAAACATATGGAGATCAAGTTCTTGACTATCAAAGAAATAGTATAGAATGGTGGCATAACAGCAAAGCATATTTTCACAAATGATAAGGTCGCAGAATCACTAGGAAAAGGACTTTGCCCATGTGTGTTAGAAAGACATGTTGAAAGTATATATGGTGATGAGAATCAAATATTCATAAACTTAACTATGTGTTTTTCATGCTTCTTCATAGATTTCATTGAGATATGCTATGTTTATAAGGTTAATCATAGTATACTTGCTGATTCTCATCTTTTACTCTTTTTGTAGGAAAAAGAGGAGAAAAATCAGCCATCTTCTGGAATTCATAACTCTTGATGCAAACGTCCAAATGAGATGATTGAAGATGCTATGGAAAGCTGAAAAAGAGAGCAAAAACTTTTGTGAAGAAAGTTTTCTCAAATTATGGAAGCAAAGGGACCAAAACTGGACAAAAGCAGAACAAGGCGTGAACTAAAAAAGAGGCGAAAGTTTTCTCAAATTCTGGAAGCAAAGGGACCAAAACTGGACAAAAGCAGAACAAGGCGTGAACTAAAAAAGAGGCGGATAGAAATTTTGGACCGCCACGGCAGTCAGCCTGCGACTGCAAATGTGGAGTTTGCACTTCGAGTCCCGCATGTTTTTGAAGCTTCACAATTGTTTCCCAATTTTCCTACTTGTGTAAATACCCCATTTTGTGTAGAAAAACGAAGAATTAGATAGTTAGGGTTAGTTTGAGATATTTTTCATATTTTCCCCAACTCACAAACGTGAGTTCTTTTGGGGTCTAGGGTTTGGCTCTTGTGGCTAAGAAAACTTCAATATTTGGAGCTAACCTTACTTGTAAAGCGTTGGAATTGGTTGGAATCACCGTTCTTTTGATTAAGGGGAGTATTTCTTTCAATTTCTTGTGCTCTCAATGGTTATATCTTCTTGTGGTTGTTGTTTGCTTGAAGTCATGAGTGGCTAAATTGTCTTGGGTGATTCTTGGTGCTTGATGTAAGGGTTAGGTTTATTTTGATTCCTTGTGGGTTGTAGAGTGACAGGCTTGTATTAATTAAAGTCTTCCTACTTGTATTAAATGAATGACATGCATTGAATGTGGCCACATTTAGTGTGTGTTCTTGGTGTTTGTGTGTGTTTTAGGACATGCATGAATTTAGGCCAAAAGTAAGAAGAACTACCTAGCATTCACTAAAATTTAGGTGTTTGAGACAAGAAGTAACCACCACATGAGCTTAATTGTGCATTAAAATTGTGTGGAAGCCATAGGTTTTAGTGTGCACAAGGTAGAAGTGAGACCAAAAGAAGATCTTCTATCCTTTAATTCCATTGAGACCGAAAGGAGATATGGAGTGAAAAATAGGTGGCTTTCTTAGATTAAATACTTAAACTAGGGAATGTGAAGTAGTTGGCTAAAACATCTAGGGCTAAAATTGTGCATTAGAGTTGTGTGGAAGCCATAGGCGCTAATGTGCACTAGGTGGGGATGAGACCGAAAGGAGATTCCCCATTCTACAACTCCGATGAGACCGAAAGGAGATTTGGAGTAAACGGATGTAGTAACTTAGTTATGTTGCCCTAAACTCGGTTGCCCTTGGGAGTCGAAGTGGCCTACTCTTGCATTGAACCCAAAGATCACCCTCCTTCCTCAATTGTGTGTTTCTCTCCTTATTTTAGTTTAGTTGTTTAACTTAGCATTTAGATTCTAGTATTCCCATTTATTTTCATACTTTTCTTCATACTTCTTAGTTAAATACCACTCTTTATGTCATTGCATTAGGTAACACAGATAGCAAATAATTAATTGCACTTAAATTCTTGTTTTGTCCCCTTCCCTGTGGAAAATGATCCCTAAACTTTATTACAATTGATTAAATGGGGTTTAGGTGTAAATTTGTGTGAGTTTGAGCTATATTTTGACACACTTTTGCACACACCAAATTGCTCACCATATGGGCTTCGTTATATCATTAGATGCTATAGTTTAGTGGGAATTGATTGTTATTTATGCTCATAAAGTTTTCATTTGTTCTTTGTTGCATTCAGTGACAATTTTAATATGTGTATTGGTATTTTAATTCAATAAAATATGATGAATTTTCCAGTTATATGCTGATTACATATATAAGCATAAAGTGCAAGTCTCAAGGCATTGTGTAAACCTTGAACATAGACTAAAAGAGCATACATTTATTAGTCTAGGTTATATGTCCTATACACATAAGGTAAAGTTTAGTTAACAATAAAGATGTGACATATGCATGTTCATTGGAACAATAAAGGCATTCTCTAGTAGCACATAAAGACTTTGCAGCACTGAATGAGAGAGACTAGCAACTGACAAATGGGATAACACATAAAGTTTGACTCTATATGAGGTATTATCTGGTTTGCCACACTTCCACATTGAGTCCATATCAGTAGAGTTAACAACACTTGTGATCATGGATAGCTTTGTGTAATTACATATAGTTACTGCCATGGTTTGGTGTTGAAAGCTCTATAGGATAGGATTGAAAATTAAAAGTAGTCTCTAAACCAACATAAAGGTGCATACATTAAAGTACAGCTTTAATTAATATTTGCTCAAGTGGGAGAATGTAAGAATTTTTTTATGTAAACTTATATTAATTAACGTTGTTTTAGGCCTGGTTTAATTAAGTCGGATATAAATTCTTTTAATTAGTCTAATGTGGAACTGGCTTGTGTGGGGCTGTAGTTGGCCTGGCCCGTGATGAGGGAGTTAGGGTTTAGTTATAAATACCAGTTAGATTCCCACTTCTAACCCTAATTTTCAGAAATGCTTTCTACAAATTCACTAGAGAAATAGGCACTCAACAAAGCCATTTCATATAGGGCGTTACAGAGGAAAATAATCTAGTCAGGATCAATTCTATTTCTACATACATTTATGGATCAAAAGACTGGTACATGATTCCTCACTTCTATCTCTATATTTTAATCATGTATATGTTTGATCTTTTGAGTGTATACTTTTTTGGCTAACAGTAATTAATTCCAAGTCTTGAATTTTATAATTTTTTTAATCCAACTTAGTCATAATATTTAGGGTAAAAAATATTGGTGGTTATTGAACTTTTGAAATCATATACTTTTCGCCACTAAACTCACAAAATTGCACAAATAGCCTCCAACGCGTAAAAGTGGCTACCTGTGGCCATTTTGTTATTTTCGCCCGTTAAATGCCCAATGGCAGCCCTTCCATATGTTTTTAAGGGGCAAAAAGGTCAGTGTGGCACACATATATATAAGCAATGGTTTTCCTTCACTGGTCTTCCTTCGCTTCTAGCTAGCTCATTCTTTTGGCCACATATATATCTCTGCACTTCTTCCTTCCGCCTCTTTCACCATTGCAATCCCATCCATATCTTTCATGTCTTCCACCTCTGAGTCAGAAAAGGATAGACGGAGGATTAAAAACTAATTTTATCAAAATGAAGTGGCCAAATGCCATTGCGGGAGCACAGTCTCCATTTGTACCTCTTGGACTGAGAAGAATCCTAGGCGCCAATTTATTGCTTGCCCAATGCTGAAGGTGAGATTTAGATTGTTGAAATTGATGATAATGTGAATGGTTGATTGATTCCCGACCACCTATTGAATATGAGGGACAAGGATGTGGATTTTGAGAATGGTTTGATCCTCCTATGTGTGGTAGATCTGTGGCTATAATTCCTAGTTTGCTACGAAGAGTGGATGGACTTGAAAGTTAGTTAGAGAGAATGAAAGTGGTGGCTAGGGAACATGAATCCAGAGCAGCAAGATTGGAAAATAAATTGCAGAAGATAGAAGCACAACAACTGAAAAAGAAGAAAATGGTTGCTATGTGTTGGCTGGTGATATGGATGATTGCAGCTGTTGTTGTAGTGAGTTGTGTGATTAATAGCAATAACATTACGAGCATTCCATTTGAAAAATTGCCGAAAAATAGATGAATTTAGCTAGCTCGTAGTGGTGAAATGTGTGTATTTTTATGTAGCACATTTAGAGTAACTGAAGTAGTGGTGTTGTTGTGACGAAACAATTGTTAGGGCATGTGTCTATTGAGCTGTAGTTGTTAACGGTAAAGTTTAGTTTGTGTGAAGTTTATGGATTGAAGTTGTTCTTTGCACATTCAATGGTACACTTTGATAATAAGGAAATGTTACACCTATGCGCTACTACACGTAAAATGTTCAATAGAAATGGCAGGATATACTAGAAAACAAGATGGTAGGAAACAGCCTTTCATGTAGCTTAACATGTGCAAAAAAACAAGCCATTTGTGCTGTGGAATATACCAATACTCTAGCTATCCAAAATGTCAACACTAATTGATCTAATGGAATGCACGCTAACACAACAAAATGACTATAGACCAAAGTGCAAATCACTATCACATGAAACCAAACCATTCATGGACCACTAGGTTCTGTCTACCAATATTTAATACAAAAGTGATGGTCCCCAAAATAAAAAGCTATATCAAAACAAAGTCTTTTTGACCACTCTATAATCATTGAGTAGTTCCTCTTCTCAGCCACTGTCCTCTACCAAATGTTTGCTCCTCCCATTTTTCATCTTCCTATGGTATAAGGGATTGGCTTCCCAAGCCAGACGTGGTTTGCATTAATCCTGCATTTGTTTGCATCTGCCAACTGCACTCTAAGCAAGTTGTGAGGCGAACTCCTCAGGGTTGCAGTTAGTGATGGAATCTGGCTTGTGGATGATCTCTTGCGGGGCGATCTCCTCAAGGGTTGAGTTGGCAGTGGTGAATGGACTTTTGATGATGATGCTTAGGATTGGTTTTCTTGGGAATTCACTTGTAAACATTCAGAAGGTCCTTCACCTGTTATTACTTTTTTCCTTCTTGCTGTCCTTTACTGCATAACTGGTGGATCTGGTTGTGGAGTGTAGGCAGTATTTGTTACAACAACAGATTTGCAAGTTGATGCATTGTGGCCAATCAATCTACACTTTTTGCAATGGATTGTCACCACCTTCCTCAGCTTAGTACCATGATTTTTGCCTTCTGTTAGATCTCTTATTCTAGCTTTTTTGGGCCTTCCTGGTTGAACATAAACAACAAGGGGATCTAAGGGAATTGTCATGTTACTTTGTAGCCATATATCCTTTCCACTGATTGGATACAATACAACACATTTTGATACACTTGATTGAATAAAGACCTGCTGTAAACACTATCTGCACATCAATGTACTTCCACACTATGTTGCTTTGAAACTACAAGCTCCACGGTAACAAGGTATACCAGAAATAGCCCACAGACCACATGCGCACTCTCTTGGCCTTATGTCAATAGCAAATTGTGCACCTCTAGGACCCCTAACCTCAGATCCATCAACCCCATTATACGTTGTTGGTCACGCAAATGACTTTTTAACCATGTCTTCCACTATTTTTCTAATCAAGGGTCCAATTGGGTGGTTATATCTAGCCATAGCATCCTTTCTCTTTTAAATCATCTCCATTAGCATCTCCCTTATAGTTTTCATAAGTGATATAATTGGCCTATCCCTAGCATCTAGTATGTATGCATTAAATGACTCGCATAGATTATTAGTAAGCATATCGTATTTGGTAATGGGAGAAAAGAAAGCCTTACACCAATGCTTTGGATGAGGGGCATTCTTGACCCATGTGAATGCGTTAATGTCATAATCCTCCAGTGCCTTCATTGCCTTGTTAAAGTGTTCCATATTCGAACTCTGAGCAATGGTCTAGAGCATGTTTTTCAATACCTTGCCTAGATGATTTTTTTTGAAGTTACGGTACATGTGTTGTACACAATACCTATGCTCTGAATTAGGTAGAATGTCAGCAAGCGCAATGTCTAAACCCTGCATGGAAAAAGTCACAACTAAGCACGAGGCAAAGTGTGAAGGCATTTATACATAAAGCATATAATGGACAACAATCATACACCTTTTGTTGATGAGAGATGAATGTGTAGGAGAACTAATTCTCAATCCCAATATCTTTGGCCAATAGTGTTAGGAACCATTTCCATTGCTCAGTAGCCTCCTCTCAACCATAGCACAAGCAATTGGCCACCAACCATTATTTGGATCAACTCCCATTGCAGTCAAGAGCTGGCTTGGGTATGCATCTTTGATATGACAACCATTAAGCCTAACAACTGGTCTGCAATGTTTGAATCCTTCTTTCAATGGCCCTAGGTAGCAATATAGCCTCATGAAAACACACTTACCACTCAAATTCCTAAATGGAGTATGCTCAACCACCATTGTGGAATTAGGCTGCCGAGCCTATAATTGCTTTCCTTGCTATTTTCCTAATTCTGTATGCAACAACCTTAGAGATCAAGGCCTTATGATCTTCATCGACCGTTTGCCTAATCTCCCATTCAGGAATGTTCATGTTCACTCTAACTCTCACTTCATACCTTGCTGTTAGTCATTTTACTGTAAAAAATCTGTTCCTTTTTACATGGTCACAATTCTTATGTACATCCACAAATGTCCTCACAATCAGATGACTAGACTTCCTATCACTACCCATTGATGCGTAGCACACCCAGGGATAACCATGACACAGCGTTCAGTGTAGAGAAATATTTTGGGGAAAATCAATTCTGAAAAAAAAAATAGTAATAATAATGAATTATTCATCAAAGAAATCCTAAACAACCTTATAGAGGCCTACAACACAACTCAATTATGGTTAGGATATTAAAACACAATTCTGCTAAATTTAGGATACTTCAAATAAAAATCTTAAAATATATTAAAAATCGAAAAAGATAAGAAGATACAAAAAAATTAAAAAAAAACTCTAGGTAAATGATCCCCATCAATCTTCTCCACTTGAAGAAAACTCGTCCTCGAGTTAGAATCAAAATCTGGATACATCGGCTCAGTGGACTCATAGAACGGCACAAATCAGCAATATTGAAAGTGTTGGAAATGCCCATGCTACGTGAAAGGTCTATCACATAAGCATTGTCGTTAATCTTCTTCCTGACAGTATAAGGCCCATACTTCTTTGGTTGCAATTTGCTGTAAGATTCAGCTGGTAACCACTCTTTACGAAGAAATACCATGACCCGATCTCCAACTTCAAACTCCTGCTTTCATCGGTGCTTATCCGCGGCTGCTTTATACTTCTTATTAGCCTCCTCCAGCTTTTGCTTGACTTCCTGATGAACCTCTACGACTTGGTGTGCCATATGACCCGCTACTATACTCTTGTCGGCTCGCTTAGGCAACTATACCAAATCTAAAGTATGTTGTGGCGCATTGGTATACACAATAGAAAAAGGCGACTTGCCAGTGGAACTATAAACAGCATTATTATAAGCAAACTCTTCCTGTGATAAAGCCATGTCTCATTGATTCGGCTTATCCTTGCAAATACACCGAATCAAGGTGCCCAGAGTTCTATTGACCACCTCTGTCTGGCCATTAGTTTGTGGGTGAGCTGTACTACTGAAATTCAAAGGCGAATTATACAACTTCCATAAAGTTCGTCAAAAATGCCCCAGGAATTTGCTGTCTCTATCATATGTAATAGTTTTGGGAACGCCATGCAACCGAACCGCCTCTTTAATGAATAATTTGGCCACACTTAATGCATCAGAAGTCTTTCTACAAGGAATAAAGTGTGCCATCTTGGAAAACCTATCAACCACAACAAAAACTGAATCTACCGCTCTTTGGATTCTTGGCAAACCAAGCACAACATCCATGGACAGATCTTCCCATATATTGTTAAGAACAGGTAAAAGCATATATAGACCCCATATTATTAGATTGCCCCTTAGCAGTCTGGCAAATATAACACTTCTGCACATACCTACTGATGTCCCTATGCAACTGAGGCTAATAGAATCGCTCCTAACAGAAGCAATGCTTTTGTCATGATCAAGTGTGCAGCTAGTCCTCCCTTATGTAAGTCACAAACTACCTTCTCTCGCAACGAAGTCTAAGGAAGGCAAAGCTGATTGCCACACATCAAATATCCATCCTGCACATAAAATTCTCGCACAGGTTGACTAGCAGCGCATGTCTCCCAAATCTGTCCAAAGTCAGCATCACCTGCATAACATTCTTTTATTTGCTCAAACCCCAGAATGTCTTGACTTAAGGTAATTAATAATTCAGCTCTCCTACTCAACGCGTCAGCCACCACATTATGCACACCTGATTTGTGCTGTAATCTAAAAGGAAACTTTTGCAAAAATTGACACCAACGTGCATGTATATCTTTGCTAATTCTCTTCTGACTATTCAGATATTTCAAAGCTTCATAGTCAGAATAAAGCATAAATTCCTTTCGAATCAGATAATGTTCCCAGGTCATTAAAGCCCTTACGACAGAATAGAATTCTTCATCATAAGTACTCCACTTCTGCCTGGTGTCACTAAACTTCTCACTGAAATAGCAAATGGGTCTGCGTTCCTGAGATAAAACAGCTCCTACGCCCACACCACTAGCATCACAATTAACCTCGAACAGTTTATCAAAATCAGGTACGGCAAGGACAAGTGCAGTACATAAATTTTCTTTTAATATAGCAAAACTATTCTTCGCTTCCTTTCCCCATAAAACCTTACCTTTCTTCAGGCACTCAGTAATTGGGGTTGCAATAGTACTGAAATTTTTTATAAAATGCTTATAAAAGGTAGCCAACCCGTGGAAGCTCCTAACTTTAGAAACAGTTTTAGGGGTTGGCCATTCTCTTATTGCTCTTACCTTTGTCTCATCCATTTCTATTCCCTCAGCAGTAATAGTAAACCCCAAGAAAAATAGCTTATTGGTTAGAAAACTACACTTCTTAAGATTTATATACAGCTTATTATTCTGTAAGACTGTCATCACCTCTTTTAAGTGCATTAAATGATCCTCCTCAGTCTTACTATAAATCAGGATATCGTCAAAATAAACTACAACAAATTTGCCAATTAAAGATTTCAAAACCTGATTCATAAGCCTCATGAAGGAGCTTGGAGCATTCGAAAACCCGAACGGCATCACCAACCATTCATACAGCCCCTACTTTGTCTTGAAAGCTGTTTTCCACTCATCTCCGTGTCAGACACGAATTTGATGATATTCGTTCTTCAAATCCAACTTTGTAAACCACTTAACTCTATACAACCTATCCATCATATCATCCAATCTAGGAATTGGAAATTTGTAGCCCACAGTTATTCTATTAATGGCTCTACTATCCATGCACATCCTCCAACTCCCGTCTTTCTTAGGAGTTAGTAGTGCCGGAACATCACAAGGACTCATGCTATTCTGAACGTGCCCCTTCTGTAACAACTCCTCCACCTTTTCATTTCGAATCTTGCTCTCCTTAGGACTCATCCTGTAGTGCAGCAAATTGGGCAAACTAGCACCAGGAATTAAATCTATATGGTGCTGAATATCGCGTATGGGAGGCAATACATTTGGAATCTCATCAGGCATCAGCTATTTAAATTCCTCCAACAAAGGCTTGACAGCCTCATGCTGCTCCTCCACTTGTAATTCAATCCTAGTCTCTATGGATTGCTTTACAACCAGTACATGAATTTGCTGAGTATCTACAACTTTCACTACAAACTTCCTTGTGAGAGTAATGAAATTACTATTTGCGGCCTGCTTACTTTTATTCTTTAAGGGCAGCAAGGTATACTTCACCCCATCTTTCATGAGGCTATACTGATTGATTCTTCCTAAATGCTAAGCATCTACATCAAATTGCCACGGCCTTCCAAACAACACGTGACATACATCCATATCTACCACATCGCAATATATCTCATCATAATACTTACCAATGGAGAATAGAATTTTGCATCACTCGGTCACCTGAAAGCTCTTCACCCCAGATTTAATCCACCTTAACGTGTAGGGGTTGGGATGTTTCTTCACTGGTATCCCCAACTTCTTTACTGTCTCCTTCCCAATAATATTCTCCATACTCTCACTATCAATAACCAAAGCAAAGATCTCACCCAGACTAGTGCATCGGGTTTGGAATAGTTGATGATGCTGTGATTCATCCTCCCGTTTTGGGGATAATATCATATGACGCACTACACAATCATTCTGTTCCCCTTCTTCCTCTTCTTCAAAATTTTTGGCCTCACCATCTAGTTCGCAGCAATATTCATCTTCCTTCTATTCTCTCGCTGCCATGTTCACGGTCTTCCTTTGAAGGCATTCATTAGATCGATGCCCTAGCTAATTGCATCGATAGCATTTAACCTCGCCGGCTTAGCATACGAGTTCGGATTGTCAGATTTTTGTGTCGGCGCCTCTTTCACCTCGGTCATAGGACGCTTTTCTGCTGCCTTATCTTCTTGATTTCGCCTTGCATTATAGTGATTGCTGTAACTGCTCTTCTCTACATGACCAGCCAAACTGCTACCTCTATTACTCTCATAACCTCTTTTATTCCGTTTTTGCTGCATCAACTCGGCCTTCATGGCCATATTCTTTGCTTCAGATAAATTTCACAAAAATTGCACTCCGATTTTGTCTTGGATGAAAGGCTTTAGTCCCTCAAGATACCTCGCCACCTGCTGTCCTTCCATTTCTGACAGATTATTCCGTTCGACCAACCTCATAAATTCGGCTGTATATTCATGTACAGTTCGATTACCCTGTTGGCTGCGTTGGTATTGCTGCAACATAATATACTCGTAATCTGGTGGAAAGAATTCTTGTTTCAATAGCTTCTTCATTCTATCCCAAGTTCGAACTTTCTAATTTCCTTCTCACTCCCTCCTATTCTGCAATCTTTCCCACTATGCAGACGCACCCCCCTTTAATCTACAAGCCACTAATTGCACATTTTTCTTATTAGGGGTCTCCATATAATCAAAGAATCTATCTATATCAGCAACCCAATTTAGAAACTCTTCTATTCCTAGACTCCCATTAAAATAAGGAATATCGACTTTTAATTTAAAGTCGTTACCTTCATAATCTCCCTGGCGCCATCGTCCGTTTCTTCCATCACATCTCCTTTGAAATCCTCCATAACGATTTCTGTCACCACTATCATCATCGGAAAATTCACTTTCTTCCTCTTCTGAACTCTTTCAAAGAGAGGGTTGTTCTACCTGTGATCAGGAACAGGCCTATCGACAAGTTCACCGCGAGCAACATATGCACCTGGTCTTTTGCCGTTCCGCCGATTCCGGTTCACATCAACGCCAAAATCCTCGAACTGATTTGTTATTTCACCGAGTTGTTGTTCGATACGATGAAGGCCCTAATCAATTCGCTGATCAATGCGTTTCATTAAACACTACTCCAATCGTTGCAGCGCGTCGTCATCCCTAAGGATTAGGGCTCTAGTCCCCTGAACATCGTCACGAAGACCACCGCCAGTCGCCATGGGTTCTGATACCACCTGACGCAGCATTCAGCGTAAAGAAATATTTTGGAGAAAATCAATTCCAAAAAAAATAGTAATAATAATGAATTATTCGTCAAAAAAATCCTAAACAACCTTATATAGGCCTAAAACACAACTCGACTATGGTTAGGATACTAAAACACAATTCTACTAGATTTAAGACACTCCAAATAAAAATCCTAAAATATATTAAAAATCAAAAAAGATAAGAAAATACGAAAAAAATTAAAAAACTCCAGGTAAACAATCCCCATCAAACCACTTACACACTTCGCTCAAACTCTATGCTATTCGTTTGTTGTGGATCTTATGGCCTTCCTCTACTAGATAGAATAATTTCGTATGACTTGTTTGAACTCGGTTGAGTTGGCAAATTTCTGGCCCAACTTGAATCGTGGCTACATCATATCCCTATTGGCATTGAAATCTACATACCGAACCACATCCATTCCACTTTCATCATCACTTGAGCTTTGGTTACTTCGAAGTTCAATGTCAATTTCATCACCCAAGATAGCACCAAACTCATTCCCTAATACCTCAGTCTGATCATTTGCATTGGCTCCAAATGGTCCTGCATCTGATGTTGTAGTATTATCACATTGGGTTGATGTTTGCCCACGCATATTGCCACCCCTATTTCGGTTGCTCGCCCATCGACTACTTTGTTGCTTAGCATTGCAATCTGACTAGATCACTTGGGAAGGGCCAAAACAGTGTGCATCAACTTGTTGTTCTTCTTGTGTTTCATCATTTTCTAGACTCACTTCCTTTTGCCGTTCAAGCATCTCATCATCATTGCAATACTCACCATCCTCAGAGAAGTGGTCATCATCTTCACAAACGCTATCAGAATCAGTACCCTCAGCTGCATGGGCCCTGACTTCAAATTCCTCATGTATTTCCATATCCTCTACAATGATTTTATCTTTCCCTTTCCGAGACGAGGTAATATTCAGGTACGTTATATGCTTCAGACAATATATATCACATTGCCTCTGATCATGTGCATACTGGCACAGTTTTAAAATATCTGAATCTTCTCGCAAGTACCTTTGGCCATTGGTCATTGAACCCCTTGGTTTTAAATAGAAAAAATCCACTTCATAAGTGTGCCCAAGCTCAGAAGCCATTGCTTTCAACTCTTCAATAGACATTCTATTAGCTTCACACATGTCCACATAATCAACTTCACCCTCGACATAAGACTTTGTAAATACACCACTTACTTGTCCACTGTGATGTAGTCTAATGCTGAAATATTCACTGTCGAATACTGCATTTTGAACACATAATCGTCAACAAATACCCTGGTTTCTAATTGCACATTACAATGGAGCTTATTTACTACGTTTCATCAATTATCAATACAAAACATATAACATAATGCAAAATACAGCACATGAACACATAACTATGAATTGAGTCAAGAACAACATTACTTTCATCATTAAAAGTGACAAAAACTTGGGTCACTACCATTGACCTACATTAACATGCACCATAGAAATTCTCCTCTAATATGTCATTTACGCCATTGGCCTACTCATGGTTTGGACTTATCTATTGACGTTTCAACATAATTCATATTCATTTAAAGTAGCATATGAACCCTAAACCTACAAATGTCTACCAGCCACAAATTGTGCAAAACAACCATAAACAATCGAAACCCCACAAACAAATTTCAATCTATTTGTGAAGCACCACATTCAACTCTACTATTAGATTCTTAAAACCCCAATTGGTTTAGTGAAGACACACGTACCGTGAAGATTTCTTGGATCAACACAAGCGTCCCGTGGTCTGATTTGCCACATCATGCGTACCTTCCGTCTGCTCCGTCAACTTAGCCTCGGGCACAAAATTTGATTCAATTAATGAATGTTCAATCATTGAAGAAGCCTGTAATGTTTGAGAGTGAAGGATTAGAAGTGCTAAGTGAAAGGGGGATCAGAGGTTCTATGCGGGTGAGTGGAGTGCCACATTGACCTTTTTGCCCTCAAAAAACACGAGGAAGGCCTACCATTTGGCCTTTAACGGGCAAAAGTAACAGAATGGTCACGGGTACCCACTTTTACAAGTTGGATGGTTGTTTGCGCAATTTTGTGAGTTTAGTGGCAAAAAATATATGATTTCAAAAGTTCAAGGTCACAATGTTTTTTACCCTAATATTTATTTTATACTATCTTTAAATTGTTGAAATTTTTTATAAAATTCAAACTAAAATTATAAAATATATTTAATTTTAAATCGATTCCAATCCTAACTAGAAGCCTAAGAAATCCAAAACATATTCACTTTGCAAATAAAATTGGATCCAAATGAAGCCAAGTTAAAGGTGCATTAGATTGCTCCAAAATCTTAGTAAAGCTTCAAAAACAAATGTTCAAAATTATAAGATGCTTGCAAACAAAGTAATTTGTTTAAAATCTTGATGAGGTAAACAAATCTTGAGAAAATAAATAATGAAAACATGAAAATCCAAATCAAGCTTGCAACGAACAAGAAAAAACATATCTCCTACAAACAAGTAATGAAATATATCATGTTGGACTTTTTTATTTTTTCACTATTTGATACCAAATATTTACTTACAAAGCTATTACATTCTAAAGCAATCTTTTTGAAAGAAATCAAGTTATCTGCCTATGGTCAGGTGAGCTACTAAGCTCCACCTCTGGTGTTATCTCTTCCGAAAAATTCTCTTCCACAGTGGAGCTTAAATTGCCATGAGAAGGATCCCCTTGTTCTCCGGAGTTATAATGATCTGTGTGATTTGACAAGCTCGGACTTGTTGGAGGATTGGAAAATGGAGATTTTCGCAATCGAAATGCTACTGGACTTTGGCGATAAATAGGACGTGGTGAAATCTCAATCCTCTCTCCATCATCAACGGCTCCAACGTGAATCTCAGATTTCCGAAATGTATGACTGCTTAGATCTTTATTGTCAAAGCGTCTAGCCAACTCTACAATTTTCGCCCACATGGAATAATCTGGATCCGTTACTACACCCCAATGTTCACGCAGGAACATTGTCAAATAAAATATGAAAGCAAAAGTAACCGCAACTCCAACTATTAAAAATAGTCCCCAGAAGCTCCCCATGTCTAAGCTGCCAGAAGAGAGTGATGTGATAGAGTCTTGGCAACTGTTAGTTTTAAGTATCCATGCTTTCTCAATTTGAATCATTTTATCACCCTCGGTAACATTTAGAACTGCCCTGGAAACATCAGTTACCAAAGGAGAACCGATTGGAAATACCTATCATGTCATGAAAATTCACAATCAGAGAGTAAGTAGAAATATAGGAAAAAAAAATATTAGGACGTCATTGAGTGGTAATACCCACAACAAGTGAAGCACCAATTACATCATGAATATATGCTGGACAAATTTAACATTTTTAATTGAACTTGTTAATAAATGACGGTGGTTATTAAGCAGGAGGTTGTGCGCATTCACAAATCACTGGGAGTTCATGGAATTCCTAAAACATTTGCCTGATCTTTTTATGAACACCTCATTGACTAATAAACATCTAATGTTTCCTTGTACTTTCCCCCATCACGCATTTGACAAGTAAACCAATTATATCTAGAGTTCAGTAGTTGACTCTGGACATGGAAGTTCGACCAACTTATTCTTACTACAAAAGCAGTGTATTGAAGTAAAGTTGATGAATCCTCCATTTACACTCCCTGCAACATTCAAGCGGTAGCTGGGCACTACTTTACATCATAACCACCAAAAATTTGTTTAAAAAGTAGAGAAAACGAAGTGAGTAGTAAAACTGGAGACAGACGTGTACTTACATATCCGAAGCCATCTGTCCTATATGTTGGCTGAACCATGGTGTACTGTGAGCAATATGTTTCAAGGAATAGGTTTAAGAAGGGGATCTCGTCAAAAGCAGCTGCAATGCCACCGTTTCCACTCCCCTTGGTGAAAAGTTGTTGTAGTTCCTCCAGAGAGCTGAACTCTAAAAGTCTAGACTTATCGAAACCCTTCTGGATCAACATTTCGAAAACATACGAACCATTTTGGTAACCTACATATGCCTTGTTCTTGATAAGTTCATTTCCGTTTGTGATGGTTGGTTGGAGTTGTTGTACTGTTAGCATTGATGTAAGACTAGCTGTGTAACTCTGGGTGAGTATAAGCACAACCAGGAACCAGATGATCAGCACGAACCTAGCCAGATTGCTTCCTATCTTCTCCTCTACCAAAATGGAGTAAACAAAGAAAAATAAAAACAAAAAAAAAAAAGGATTATCAAAGAAAAGGCATATGTATCAACCATAACAAAGTACTCCAAAATTCTCAATATATAACTTTTATAAGAGCAACGAGAAGAGAAGGATGAGAAATTACTGTGTGCAAAAACCATGGTAGAGAAGGCGAACCAAAAGATCATGCCAATTTGATGCAGTGGAGGTCCTCTAAATTCTTCATTTATTCTATGTTCAAGAACCCATATAAGAAGACCAACAACAACGAAAGAAAAGAAACTTGTCAACCAGAGATCCCAAGTTAGTGGCTTCAAAAATACCCATGCATTTTTCCTTTGGTTGTGCTGGAATGGAACAATCATTGATACCCCAGATTCAGTGTATGGCAAAGTAAAGTCCACATATTGGGACCTATTTGCCACGATGGTTATGTCTCCCGCTACAGCATCGAAATTCTGTGGCATAAATTATAGGAAAAATGATTTAACTCCACTATTCACGAAATAAATGGGAGTACTGTGAGGTTTTCCTTTCATTTAACAGAATGTCTTATCTAAGGTAGAGGAGCTGGAAGAATGATTGTTCGAACATATGTTCATTTGGATAGTTCATTTGACTGCAATGATCCATCCATTAATGGTTTGAGATGAATTATACATTCAAAAGTGTATCAAAGGCAAATTTAGCAGAGGAGAACGCAGTCGTGTTTTTTTCAGTCACTAAGAAAATTTAGTAAAATTTTCACTTTATTTATTACTCTTTCCAGAATTGTTTATGTCTTCTTAGTTTTTGTGTTTGTGTGCGTGTGCGTGAGAGAGAGAGGAAGAGAGAGATAGAGAGAGAGGAAGAGAGAGATAGAGAGAGTACCCCTAAATAGACCTGATAAACCAAGTCATTGTAAGGTCCAGCACTTTCGCCATCTGAAGTTTCGTACGGAATGTACTCATAAGGAACAGCATAAGGTAGGGATGACATTACTGCATCAAAAACGTCAATGCAGTATCCTGTGACTGTTGTTGTGTTATCAGGATTTCTTGTAACCTTTACAAATTCAGTGAAACCAGTTTTCACTGGTACACCTACCCTTAACTTCTTCCCAATTGTTGGAATCACCCATCCCTTGGGAGGAGTTACCGTGTCACCTGGCCATATGATAGCCAAGTTTGATTTGTTTGTAGGCTTAATATTACCATCAGTAGAATTAAGATGCTTAAAAATCCCTTTTTCTGCTGTCCAGAACGCAACCACTTTTGCACCATTAGCTATGATATTTACAATTTGATAAACCGGAGATTGAAGTTGTCCACCGACGAGATTGAAGTCTCCACTTAGACCCGTAAATGAAGTGTTCAATAATGCTTCCAAAAGCATTGGACCATTTGTGGAGACTCCAACAGTATCCAAATCTGTTGAGTTCTCTGAAGCATTCAACTTTTGAAAACCAATGCTTGAAACTCCCGCTTTCTCTACTGCCATTGCGAGTGCCGTAGCTGAATCATATGCCCACAGGCCAAACACATTCAACTGAGGATTAAGAATGTATGGATTGTTTTGATGGAAGTTCAACCTCCATCTACTAGTGAAGCTCTGGAGCATTAAGGTTTCTGGAACATAAGGCCGTACACCTATTACTCCTTGCATTGAACCAAGGACTGAAGGATCAATTGAATTTAACTGATTTGTTATGGAATCAGTTATAATCCAAACATATTCTTCGCTCATTATTCCAAGCTGTTTCGCTTTAGAGAAAATCCTTGCGCCAAGAGCAGGCAACATATGAACAATGAAAACTCTCGTCTGCATATTCATTAGTTTGTACAGTTCTGCAATGATTGCATCATCAGTGGCCATGGGACGAATGACACTTCTATAAGGAATACGAGTGTTAATTGCATCCAAGGCATCAGTTAAGAAAGGTATAATCCCTTCTCCAAACTCATTATCAACATAGATTGGTACAACTTCTCTCCAACCAAATGTATTGACGATTGAACTCAATGCTTGAACTTGAGATGAGCTCTTTAGAGTAGCCCGAATGAAGTATGGACTTTGGATTGATGAAAGGGAAGGACTTGTTGCAGAAAATGAAATAATGGGCACATAAGATTTTCCTCCAAGATCAATTATGAAGTCTGCTTGCATTGATGAAACAGGCCCTAAGATAGCTTGCACTTCAACATTTTTCAGCAAGTCTAGAGCTGCATTAGTTTGAGAGAGGCAAATGATATATGGAAAAATAATCATCAAAAGAAAACCAAAACGAAATCCATTATCGTCCATGAAGAAGTCGAAAATAATGGGTAAACTGCAAAGTGAACAAGTGATGTAATTGCTGTTGTTGTTTTGTGTCTACATGCGTAGTACCATATATGATAACCTGCCGCCAAGTGCCAATGAACGAGAAAACCCTGTGGTCTTATGCGAAAATTTTAACATGAAATAACACAATAATGGAACATTGAACCCAAATGTACATAATTTACTCTACATAAATATGATCAGAGTGGACGCAAACAGATGACTGCAGAATTTAGGAACATATTGAACATTGGATAGAAATGAACACAAGCATATGTCCAGTGGGAAACAAATTTTATTCTTCACACGGCTTGAAAATGGAGCTTATTTGGTAGAGATTAGAATATGCTCAAAATACATTGATATAGGTTTGGGCTAGAATGGTCCGCTTTTCCATTAATTAGAAACGGAGAACCACCTATTCAAAGTATCCGTTATATCCATTTTGAGCTCTTATTCTCACAAATATAGTGAAGCAACTTTTGTTTAAACTCGAGAAGAAGTTTCTTGAAAAATTGGCTTCAAAGTTCAGATAGAAACTATGAACAAATAAGAGATGCTCTTGTTATTCTTAATAAAATAGCCCAATAACATATCAAACATCCTATGGCGAGTTTCATGTTAATCCTATATCTCTTTTCACTGACAGGTTTTCCTCTAATAACAAAATTTTCTCCGATTACCTATTAAATATAGTAAATAAGGGAATACACATTTGCTTAATTGCAAACTACATGACAACTCATCTCATACTAAACTCAATAAACTAAAAGAATCTGAGCAATTAAATACCATAAGATCTCGTAACCATATCAATAGGAACTTGATGATTTAATGTATTGCTTAAATTCAATTGAAAAATAAATGCTAGAAATTAACTATCTAATATGACTAGAAATGAAAAATCAACCAAAAAATATATGCTTGTAAATGAGGAAAAAGAAAAAGAAAACAATTAATAAGAGAGGTGGAAAGCGGAAAAAAAACTGAAAAAAAAAATTGAATTCTCATTTGAAAACAAGAAGTAAATACACTAAATCATACATTTTTGGCACATTACATATAGCACATAAAGAAGATCGATCCTATTGAACTTATTTCATGCCCATAATGACTGACCCTGCAAATGGAGCATTCGTGGGCATAATGCTATGCAACTAAAACAAATGCAAGTATGGCCAGTACACCCAGGCCTCTTCGATAAATTATTTGGTTAAGAGGTGATGAAACTCTATATAATACTTTAATCAATCTAATTCTGACTTACTTAATGCTTAGTACGAAACACACTCATAATTATCATAAATACTATTATCTAATTTATTTTTATTTTTTTGTTTACAATCTTTGGTCTATTTTCTTCAATTTTATTTTTCATGTTCAATGGATTAACTGTTTCAACATTAAGTATTCAGTATTCAATTTTACCAAATCGGCCTTTCTTGCATATATCCGTATTATTTGTTGCCAATAAATTCGGTTCAAAAAATTGAAAAATTTAAAGAAAATGGTTATGATAAAAATCTTTATATATATATAGAAAGAGAGAGAGAATATGATTTATTAGGATATTTCTGACAAAACCCTTATTAGGCACCCTATCACATTGAGCCACTTAAGATTTTTTAATATATTAATTTCATTAGTCCTCACCATATATAACAATTGTAAAA
The DNA here is from genome assembly GCA_020080225.1 of Gynochthodes officinalis. Taxonomy (NCBI): domain Eukaryota; kingdom Viridiplantae; phylum Streptophyta; class Magnoliopsida; order Gentianales; family Rubiaceae; genus Gynochthodes; species Gynochthodes officinalis. The sequence goes on from CM034622.1 coordinate 13,339,215, forward strand.
TCATGTGCTCTCAATCCCTTCTCCCATGTTTTAATACTTCCCCTTTTTTTTTACTCTATACGAAACCTTCTTTCCAACTTCTTTTCCTCCATATGGAACCTTTTTATTATTGAGAATTGGCAACTCTATATGAGAGCGACTTGACAATTCCATATTAGAGCATATTAAAAGGCTGTTGATTATTTTAGAAATTGCTCCATTGAGTATACAGTTGTCAGGCTATGTTTGGATTGTGTTGTACTTGAAATGTTGTATTAAAATATATTAAAGTTTTGATAAGAATTTTTTGTAAAAAAAGTGTATTGGAGCCAAAATGAGAAAATAAATTAAAAGGAGATTTTTTTGAAATAATGTGAGAAGAATTTTGGTGAGAGTTTAAATTTTAAATTTGAATTTTGAAATAAAATAAAAATTTATTTGAATGTTTTTTTTTTTAAATCGACTTTTCTTATATGAGTATTACAAGAAACACAGTAGCTTCCGCGTATTTCCAGTTGGACGTGTAAAATCATCACTATTTTTTCTATGAAAGAATCAAAATTTTTTTTTAATAAAAATATCAATGGCCAAAAGTCAAATATTTTCCACCGTTAGGTGTACATAACTTCCAAGACCGAATAGTTTTCCACTCAAACAATATGTTAAGCCCTCTCTACCATAAACTAAGAAAACGTCAAATCGTCAAGCCTTTGAGTTTCTAGTTTCACATGTTTTGCAGAGAGTTTTTGCCTACTATGTAATTCTTAATTAAATAAATACATTCCAGGAATTTTTTTTTATCCTACCCCGTTTTAATTCTTTGTCATTTTATGAGAAACAAAATTTTGAAATATGCATTTCATCATTTTCATTCAAAATATTGGTAAAGTAAAAGTATATTTGAGATAAGTTACGTACTTAAGACTGCATTTGTTTGAATGTTTATACAAGAAAATTTAATTTTTTCTCAAAAAACAAACATTCCAACAATTTTTTATTTTATTTCAAAATTTAAATTCCAATTAAAATTTTTCTCACAATATTTTAAAATTTTTTTCCCCTCTAACATACTTGTCCATTTTACTTTCAAATACACTTTTTCTTACAAACAATTCTCACAAAAACTTTCACCAATTCTAATAAAAACTTTTCAAACACATTACAATCCAGATATGGTCTAAATATCGTTGTTGGGGAAGTGTTTAATTAGTGAGAGAATCATATTGAGGAGACAATTTCACTATAAAAAAAAAACCAAATATTTTAATGGTTTTAATTCGAAACATTAGAAGTACATTATTATTTTGGATAAATTAACTTTCAAAATGGTGTTATGTGAAAAGATTAGTTGAAACAATCATTTTGAGACACTAACAAAAAAGAAAAAATATGAACATGACAATGTTTGATGAAAACTAAATTATTGTTTCTCCGTCCAATCTTCGTATTTATCAAAGGTGCCTACAACATTATTGTACCTTTGACTAAAACTAGTAACTTTGACGGAATCTGTATTGGAAAATTGTTGACTGTATAATCTAACTCGAAGCAAAATGTAGAAATAAAAAAGGGGATGAAAATTAAGCCTAAAATTGAAAGGTCTTTCTATGATATTCACATACAATTAATCGTAATCACCTAAACTCTAAAATATAAGGCTAAGTAGTTTTCTCAATAAAATATGTGGTCATACAATACAAAATGCTTCAAATAAAATAAAATTTCCAAAACCGCTCAAAATTTGATCCTTCTTTCAATCACGTTTTCTACATCCGGTATTAATTTTTGCATCCCTGCATAGAAAACATATCCTTGCCGGTCATTTGGACCACAAGCTTTCCTGCCTCAGTTGGCTAAAGAAAATCTATAAACTTGAGTTGAATTTTATACAAAATTTCAAAAATTTAAAAATAATATAATATTAACGTTATAAATTAATTGAAAAAGAAAAAAAATTGCAAAATTTAACTAAGTATAAGTAAAAAAATATCTAATTTTTAAACAATTTCAATTATAACGAGAAACTAAACAAACCATTAGCTTATTCACAAGGCCACCTTCACCTCACTTGGGACAAATTAATCTTAATTTAGTTCGCACTGCGGTCATCATACTAACTTTAAACCCAATTAACAAGGTTCTTCTACCAATTGTAATTTGATTAGTTCGACGGGCTTGTATAGACAGTATTTCAAAATGCATTTCAATATTTTTTGATATAGTGTTGTAAGATAGGAGATGTATTGAAAAATGAAAAAAAAAGTGTATTAGAAAATGTAAAAAATATATTTAAAACGTTATTTATAGTTTAAAAAGTATAAAAATGTATTTAAAACGGTATCCATAGTAGCCCAACCTCTAGGTAAACATACATTTTCAATGCCATGTTTCTCCTTTTCCTTCTTCCTTGAATATCTAATCCCTTTTCCAGTTCGGTACAACACATGCATAACTCTATGTGTTCTTTTGGCATTCAAGAGAGATCAAAACCAAAATTCATGTTGCAGTTAGCAAGGAGCAAATGAAACTTGGAGAAAGTATAAAATTAAAATTAAGACCGGAGAAAAGTAAAACCTCCAGCGAAAGAAAGTCGAGATGCAAAGATAATGTTTAGATGAAGAAGATAAAATACTATATACCTGCAGATGCAGCCACAACAACATCTTCCCTGGAGTCCCGTATGTGTAGGACAATTTTAGTCTTGTAGGAGCCATGGGAGGCATAGAAGTCGGAAAGGGCCATAGAAATGCAGCTCAACCCCATTTGTCCAATCGAACTATTCATGTCTAGGACCACTCCCACCTTTATGGGAATTGTTTTGTTGTTCTGGGCTGTGGTCAATTGTGCTGGGACCAAAATGAGGCCAAGGAAGAAAGTGAAGGAGAAGAGAAATGGATTGGAAGTGAAAAAGTTAGTAATCTTCTTCTCCATTTCGCATTCTTTGAGATTCTTAATTGGTTTGATGGGTAGTGATATGTATTTATAGTTCAAGTTGATGGAAATAAAATATGTATTGGATCTCTTGTTACGTGTCATTGTACGTTACAAACTTTAATAAATTAATATAGATTATGTAATTTATACTAATTTTATATACTTTTAATAGTCATTCTCATTTTTGTTAATTTTAGGATAAATAGCATAATTTGTTCCTTAATTTGTGATTTTAGTTCAATCTGGTCGCTTATATTCAAAAAGTTTCAATTTCATTTTTTAACTTACAATTTCAATTCTAATTAGTCCTTTTAATAGAATTAAGCAAAACGGGACTTAGTGCATCTGATCACATGACTTACATATACTTAGGACAAAGGGCAATGAAAGAACCAAAGTAAAAAAGTAAATTGTAAATAACCATTTTATACTTTTACACTTTTGCAAAATGTTCCTAAAAGCTTTATTTTATATTTTATCACCTCCAACTTTGTAATTTTCACAATATAAATGAATTTTTATTAGTTGTTAAAAATATATGAATAGATATAATTAATCTTTAACGATTTAAATTGCAAAATGCTAAATTTGGAAGTGATTTAAATAATTAAAATATAATTAAACTAAAATATTTATAAATTGTGCAAATAAGTGACTAAATGCATTAAATCTTGTTTAACTTGATTCTATTAGAAGGACTAATTAGAGCCGAATTTACAAGTTAATGGACAAAATTAAAACTTTTTGAATATGAGGAATGAAATAGAAAGATGAATATGCCATTTATTCTTAATTTTAATATTAAGTTTTCTATTTTTTGCATTAACTGAATATTTTCATAAAATTTATAGTATTTTCTGATTTTTGTTGCACTAAAAATTAAAATAAATATAATTGAATAGCAAAAAAGTAAACCCTCAATATTAAAATCTATTATAAAGAAAACAAATATCAATGGTATAAACATCAGAAATTACAAAATTTCTTTCAAATTTATTATCGTGTGTAATATATATAACTGGAAATTTTTGTGATTAAATATAATAGGTAAATATGGTGAATAGTGGTTCAACTTGGTTCTTAAATTTAATTTGATTCTCGATATTCAAAACGTTCTAATGAAGTAGTGAAACTTGGTAATTGGACTCTATTTGGTTCCTTTGGCTAGAATCAACCAAACCAAAAGGTTCGTATCACAACATCACTTGAAAATTAGTAGATTTTTTACAGCATCATTATATTCAATTAGGACGTCTAAAATATTTTTTAATTTCATATAATTTGACGAAGAATTGAACCTCCTATTTTAGCCTAATTTTTGTGAAGTTATGAAATAAAATCAAATTACTAAATTCATGGATTTAATTAAAACTTTTTAAATAATAAAAATAAAATCAAATTTGAAGACGAAGTTAAGAGACTATTGGCATTATTTACTAAAATATAATTGTAGTTGACTAATAGTTGGTACACCTATACTCTGAATTGTATGCAACCAAAAAAAAAAAAAACAATTCCAATCAGCCTAGGACATATTAAATTAGTTTAGATTATTATATATAGAACATGTTAGATCAGTAAATGCAAAGGTTTGTTTGGTACCTCTGCAGAACAACATCATCTGGTTTGGACCACACTGCACCCGAAGAAAAGACTTCAGACACAGCAAGGTCCTTGTAAGATTTTTCAAAGTATCATCTGTAGAAGTAATTTTTCTTAAGTTCTAACATAGCTGTAATTGATGAGTATTTTCAATTAAAAGGATATAATTATATTGAGATTGAACATCAATGGAACTATTTATTACTCTAATTTTAACAACTAAATAATCACTAAACAAGAGAGTTGTAGAGAAATTATTTTTTCAATTCAGTCTAGTCTGCATAACAATTGATTAATTGAAGAAGCCTAAGTGTGACTTTTGATAGCGAAGAATAAAAAATAACACTACAAATTATTAAAAATCTAAAGACTTAAAAAAAAAAGAAAAAAATTAACTGCAAATGAATCAAGGGTATGTAGAACATCAAGTAGAACAATAAATTGTACCAAAACCTAACAGGTAAAGCGAGAGAATTGAGGGAAAATTTTTATTCAAATGCATAAAAAATCATCCGTCTAATTTGCGTCAGAGTTTTAAATCGTGTTTACGAAGATTTCGTTTTGACTTAAGACAAAGTAGAATAAATTTTGCACTGAAAAGTGGAAACAAATACACAGGAAGTAAGAATGAATCAAATTTGGCGACTGCCTTGGACATTGCCAATTGGTTGGCCTCAAAGAAGTGATTGGATAGGAAACATCAAATGAATCAAACTGAGAAGCAATTCATTTGCACGAGTTATTTTTTTTTTCCCCTTTGTATCATATATTTTATTACAAGTATACTATGTCTCTGGAATAAGGTTCTCACACTACAAATATGATACAAATATGTACATATATTATAGTCTCAGAGGAGAATGATACAAATACTAAGAATTAAGGAGGAAACAAAAGAAAAGCGATTCGAACATTTTATCTCTCGTTCAGATAGTGCCAGAGATAGTGTTTTAATGTATGCCTGTTAGTCTCATTACACTATAAACAAATTTTATAGTGTACATATAATATAATACATATATAAAATTTATTTTTTTTGTGAATCAGTCAAAACACGCTTAATTATTTTTATTCACCACCGAGTGCCTTCGTCTAAAAGGAATAGGTCCATGCCAATCGCATTCCGTACATTTAATGAAACCGAATTTTTGGCCCTACTTCTTTGATTAAAATTCTGGGCTGTATTGTCTCTGACCAAATCAAACATGTGATTCGCCATAGCCTGTTTGATACCATACCATAACTGCCCCAAATGCATCTTGTGGTCGTGGAGGCCGTCATCCTGGAATCTTTGACTATAAGGAAACTGTCGAAATTTCAGTTTCTCTGTGGAAATTTTATGTTCTTTCAAATTTAATAAATTAATGAAACTACGACCAAACTTGATTTAACTAAGTTGGTGACAATTACGTGATTTGAGGTGTATTTGACAATTTTTTTTTCCTTCTTTTTTTTTTGATTTTTATATTAGTATTAAAGACTAAACTAATATAAGAATTTAAGGGATAGCATAAAGAGTTTGAAAGCCTTTTATAAAATGCGAAAACAAGGAGAAGAAACATTTACATATAGGATAAAAAATAAAATTAATTTTTGAAAAATTGACAACTTTTACCATATTCATTTAATAGTCTACCTATCATCCGATTGAAATCTTTTTTTTTTTTTTTTTCGTTTCAGGGTTAGGGTGACCAAGGGAGGGATAGGCTGTAATGAAAAACTTTTTTCCCACATAAATATCTAGATTGCTTAACTTTTACTTAAAATCCATACGCTGATGTTTATAGCTAGTCAAAGTTTGAATTTCATGAGAATAATTCTTCACTTATTATGTTAAATCTCACGATTTAAAATGAGTTTAAAACAATATTTTAAATCATATTTTTATATTTTTTAAAATAAAATTTTAATAACAATTTTTATTTTAAAAAACACCAAAACAAATTATAAAATATAATTACCTTTACCGTTTAAAACGCAATTATAGATTATTGCCAACTGCGAAAAATGTGTGGGCTGCCAATCATAGTAATATCATTGTCTGCATTTTGACATAGGGCTCTAGAAGACCCAAAAATGGATTCGTCCATTTAAGTACGGGATACTGCTTCTTGATCTTTGAAAACAAAGGAAATGTAAAGTATAGCAATTAAATTGGGGCACAATTCATGTATTTTATTAGTAAATAATGATATTTTTTGTGAAGTGGTTTAATAAATAATGTGTTAAAAATGAAAAGACATAATTCCCCATTACTGTTTTAAATTTGTCAAAAGGTATAATAGGTAATTTACCCCCTTTAACATACAAGGTTAGTTGATATAAATCTTCCGTCTAACTTTATACTATAAATAACACCACTATTTATTAATTTACTAGAAAATTAAAGTGAAATCATTCATTATTTGTATATCACTCTAATTTGTTATATGCTGGAGGTTTATAATATCTCTTAGCACATAAAAGAGTATCAACTCTCAAAAAATTAAAATAAAAGTAATGATACTTTTAATGACTAATTATAGCGACTAATGTGATAAGTATAAAAAGAAAAAAATATCTACATATCACTATCCTTAAAAAATATAAAATAAAAAAAAATATTTTTTTCATATTTACCACATCAATTATTATAAAAAATTATTATAAATATCATTACTTTTAACAACTTATTAGTATTATATAATTTGTCAACAGTACATGTTGTACTTTCTGACGCGTGGTTAGTTGGACACTCTTCCATTTCATATACTTTTTTTTTCACTCGGAAGTATTCCCACATTCACTGACAGGCGTGCCCCGAACTCCCCTCAATCAGTGTCCCGTATCACCAGTTTTTGGTAGGACCCAGATCTCACGGGGGGCTACGGTACCCACAAGACAGGCGTGTGACTAATCTTTCAAGGCCAGATGAAATCGCCCCAAATTCCATCCAGCAGCGGCAGTCAGGGGAGTCGATCCTGCGTTTCCCACGAAGTGAACCTCGGTGGAAACCATGAACCAAACCTCTGGGGGCCTTCCATTTCATATACGAAAGCCACAAGACATGCCAGGGAGGTCATGTCAGTAGAGAAGAGGATTCGGTCAACTGCAGAATAATTGATAAACAATGACTTTCCATGGGACTTTATTTTTTTTTTCAAAAATGATAATTATTTCATTGATATAAATAAATACATATACAAAGATTAACCAAGATAGGTTAAATGATCTTCTTGGTTTAATACAATAGCTATGGAGGAAAATACGATAACAGTGCAAAATTGCTATCCCATTCGTTTACTATGCTAGGTAGGTAAGCAATAACAAGCTACATTGACAATTCTCTATACAAAAAACAACCTAAAATAGGAGGTAGTGTTCAGTATTGGATAGGACAGAGCTCCTGGGCCGGATGGGTACACAGCTGGCTTTTTCATAAAGGCCTGGCACATTGTTGGCCAAGACCTATATGAGGGGGTGAATGAATTCTTCAAGACAGGTAGGCTACTCAAACAGCTCAACCACACGATCATCACTTTGATCCCAAAGTCGGCGCACTCGAGCACAGTGGGAGAGTATAGACCAATAGCGTGCTGCAATGTGGTGTATAAAGTGGTGACCAAGATATTGGCGGCCAGATTGTTCAAGGTGATGCCAGAAATTATAGATGAAGCCCAGTCCGCCTTTATGGAGGGTAGGAGCATGATGGAAAATATCCATATGGCCCGAGAACTTCTTAACCACTACAGCCGGAAAAGAGTTTCACCCAGATGCGCGATCAAGGTGGATCTCAAGAAAGCCTATGACTCAGTCAGCTGGACGTTCTTGCACAAGATACCCACTGGACTTGGGTACCCGACGAGATTTATTGGGTGGATCATGGAGTGTGTTTCTACCACCTCTTATTCTATCCAAATAAATGATGATATCCATGGCAAATTTGAGGGCCGAAAAGGACTAAGGCAGAGAGATCCAATTTCCCCCTACCTGTTTGTCACTTGTATGGAATACCTGTCGCGGTTACTCAAGAGAGCTACTATGGAGTCGGACTTTAACTATCACCTGCGCTGTGCAGCTTTAAAACTTACACATTTAGTGTATGCGGATGACTTGATGATATTCTCGCGGGGGGATAGAACTTCTGTCCAGATCATATGGGAGTGCCTGAATGAATTTGGTGCAGTGGCTGGTCTCAGGACAAACATCCGTAAGTTCAGTATCTTTATGGCAGGTGTGAACAAAAGGGAGATGGAAGAGATTCTAGGGGTGGCCCGAATCCCTAAAGGGATGTTCCCAGTCCGCTATTTAGGAATCCCACTAGTTGCAGCTAGGCTCAAAGTTATACATTATGCCCCCTTTATGGAAAAGATCGCTGGACAGATTGGGCTGTGGAATGCTTCATCACTTTCCTATGCGGGTCGATTGGAACTTATCAGATCCGTCCTGCAAGGTATTAACTGTTTTTGGCTCTCGGTCCTTCCAGTGCCGGCTTCAGTCCTTGAAAGGGTCACAAGGTTGTGTAGGAATTTCTTATGGGATAAAGGGAAACCTCTCATGGCATGGAAGGGCCTAACCCTTCCCAAGGAAGAGGGAGGTCTAGGCCTTCGGGATACTGGAGCTTGGAATGCAACCCTCTTGGCAAAGGTACTATGGAACATCCATAGTAAAAAGGATTCACTGTGGGTAAGGTGGGTTCATCATACGTACTTACCCTATGAAAAGACAATTTGGAGCTTAGCACCTAAGAAGGATACTTCAGCACTGATGAAGCGCCTTCTACGTATCAGAGATATCTTAGTGCAGAAGGAATGATCAATTCAAGGTGCAATTGTTAGGATAGCAATGCTACATGAGAATGCATTGGGCCCGTTGGCTTATAACTACTTCAGACACCGGGCACAAAAAGTTATGTGGACGAAGCTAGTGTGGAATGCCTATACACCTCCCAAGTACTCATTTATCTTGTGGTTGGCTATCAGAGGAAGGCTTCTCACGAAAGACCGATTAGGTTTTTTGGATATCCACTCAATTTGTGGCTTATGCCATGAGGAGGTGGAAACGGTGAGGCACCTATTTTTCAAGTGCCCATTTTTTGCAACTATCTGGACAGCAATTAAGGACTGGTGTAGGGTAAGAAGGGAAATGAATACTTTACCAGTTGCGCTCAAGTGGACAATAAGGGCTCGAGGGACAACCTGGATCAGTCGAAGGAAGATGATGGCCTTGGTCTGCACTGTGTACTACATATGGTTGGCACGGAACCAATTGCATTTTGAGGGACGCGTCCCAGTTCACCGGGAGGTTGTACATAGGATCATGACACAAGTGTACAAGGTGGGCCACGCATTGTACCCCGAGTGTCAGGATCTTATAAGATGACTTGTGAGCTAGTTTAGCTAGTTTAGCTAGTTTGTATTGGCTAGGCCACTAGCATAGATCGGGTTTATACTTACCCGGGGATGCTCGGTGATTTTGTAAACCTCAATTTTGATCAATAGTAATTTTTTACATTCGATCAAAAAAAAAAGAACAACCTAAAATTTGCAAAAAGATTGTCCAAAAGATTGAGGTCTTTAGCTATAGCGAAAAAGCGACTTTAACAAAATTTCCATTGACTAAGATTTCACACGATCACCTATACCTCAATAGCAATCTGAACTAGTCCTACCAAATGGACATAAAATGATAAAAAGAGATTCCTAACTATGTGCACAAATTAATTCAAATTAGGATTACTCCCGTTCCATCAAAAAAATTCTAGCAAACTGTATCTTCTACTAGCTTCTTCAGTGAGATTGCAACCAACATTCCAATCAGCCAACATATAGTACTACCAGCAAAAGTCATTCCCGCAAGGCTTCCACCAAAACAAATAGAAAATAATCTCTAACAGCTAGACAATGAATACTATTGAACAAGCAACCTATACCTACTCAAGCAACCCATAGCAGCTCAGTCAAAGAGAAAGCAGAAACATATAGAACAATGAACACAGTGATTTCCAACCAACTCAGACAAGAAAGTATATCCAGCAACAACAAAATGAATCCAACAGAAAAATTCCATTTTGATGTCCTCCCAGCCCACACAGAAAAATTCCAGCAAGCATGTTCCTGCCTTCCCCTTTGAATTCTAACAATAATATCGGGTTTTGCAATATTTCATGGATCAAAATAAGTAACAGACCATAGGAAACAACAAATCGAATTATTTGTATGTTCCTTTTTCTCCAAATTTTGAAATATTGATAACTCTATTTTATATAGAGTTTTCTAATTAATTTTGGTTAGAAATTGGCTTATGTTTTAATTTGTTCTTACTTATTTTGGCCAAATTATCCTTTGATTTGATGATTTCCAAGTTTTCAAATATTTTTAGAATTTTTGAGCATAATCTTGAATTTTCTTCTAATTTAAGGATAAAAGGACTAACCAATTTTCTTGGACTATTTTATTGTTAAAAGCCAAAGGAAACTATATAAAGGCCAATCTTTCAATTGCATTCCATAGTCATAAAAGACGTTTCAAATAACAACCATGAATATTGCTTGATATAATATCTACAAGAGAGGAACAATGGGAGAACACAGGATCAAATCAATGGCAACTTTCCCCTCCAAATTTGTGATCACCATTATTTTGTTTGGTTTATTTGCCACAAATGGCCATGCTTCGGAAAGAACACTAGCTCAAGGAAGCAATAACTTCCATTTGGTTCATATCAGCTCCATTATTTCTCCCACTTCCTGCAGTCATTGCCTTCCACAAAGAAAAGGAAAAAGAGAATGAAGCAACTTTGGACAACAAAGAAGCAAAAGAAAAAGAAAGCCAAGAAACAATGCACATGCAAAAGAAAAAAACCATTGCAATCTTTTATTTTCTGAACAAAGAAATGCATGAGGACAGAAGAAAGTATCTCCAAAATGCAGTCTCACATGGGCAAAAGAAAGGCAAAAGAAAATAAAGAAAACAGCCAAGAAGCAGTAAAGGAACAAATGAGAATCACACTTGGGCAAGAAGAATGACATTTGGAAAGCAAAGCTTGGGCTTTCTTTGTCAGAAAAGATGACAAGCACATGGAAGACCACAACACATGTTTGTGGCTGAACAAAGAAAAGAAAAAAATCTGGACAAAGCCTTGCCTATAAATAGCAAAGATTGGAACCGAGGAAGATATCCCATTTTCATCCATTCTTTAGAGCAGCATTTCCTTTCCTTTGTTTTCTTGTTTTCTTTAGTTTAGATTTAGTTTAGCCCAGTTATTTTTCTTGTCTTTCTTTTCTGCAGTAGTTTAGAGCAGCTAGCTTTCTTCATTGTTTTCTTTTCTTTTCTTTTCAGTAGTTTAGTAGAATTCCAGTTCCTTCTCCTCGGTTTTCTTCAGTTTATTGCAGTAGTATTTTCGGATTTCTTCAGCTTCATGCTCACGGTTTTCTTCATTTTTTCCAGTGATACTCACGGTTTTTCTTTAGCTTTTCTCTTTAAATTTCTTGTGTTTGGTTTGCTTTAAAACTTCAGCAGCTTCTCACGGTTTTCTTCTGCAAATTTGTCTTCTTATTCTCGGTTTTGTTCAGAAAATCCAGCAGCAGTTTTTATTCTTTTCTTAGCAGAAATTCAGTTGTCTTCTGTTTCTTCTTCCTGCTTCTCTCATTCTGTTTTTGTTGTCTTTAATAGTCTAGGACACACATAGAAGCTCAGCCACCAACTTGGACTTGATTTGGAGCAGCTAAAAATTTTTTCTGTTTAGAAGCTTACGGGCTAAGAAACAAACCATGCAGAATTTTTTTTTCATTGACTTCAAAGTCTTCGTTTTTTGTTTCTTTCTTGTTTTCTTTAATTTAGCAAATTTAGTTGTATTTCCTTGTTTTTCTTTGGTTTAATTTAGCAACTTTAGTAATTTAATTTCTTATGCTTTGTTATGAAATTTCTAGTTGTGTTTTATTTTCAAGTAGTAATATGTTATAGCTTTAATATAATTATTTTAATTTTCAGAATTTATTTTAATTTTAATTATGTCTATTTTTATTTTTGTTGTTAGTTTAAATTTCATTATGTTCTAATTTCTTTTGTTAGAGATTAGATGGATCTTAATCATGAATAATTAATTCTTAAGACTTGTTCATGCAATTTATGTTTCAATTATGAGTTTAATATCGTGTTCTTAATGCTTTTAGGTGATTGATCACCATCTAATTGAATTTTGATGCTTGTTTGATACCGTGTGGAGATAACATGCATGTGCTCATGTGATATTAAACCATGAATTCAATTTAGACCGTAATAATCTAGGTTGTTCATGTGGTTTCGGTAGTAGAACTAAGTAATGGCTACTTAGATTGAATCCGGGAATTTCCATAATTCTTAATGCATTTAGAAATCTAAATTCACCTAGACCAAGTGTGAGTTGATTTTAATCTAAATAGGGTTATTAGACCGATGTCGGCTATTAATTTACATTAGGGAAATTTCACCATCATAATTTGGAATTTAAGTTAATTGCATGACAAGTCAAGAGAGTTAATTAGGATTGATTAAGTGAAGTCGAAATCTCTAACATCTTTGTTAATTTGGTAAATTTTTAATATTTGCTTATTGTTATAAATTTTCATTTTTTGTTAAGTTTAGTTAAAATGCATGAAAACAATTTAATTGGCTAGCTTGTTCTCAAATTAGTCAATTTGGTAAGTAATTGGTTAAATGTAAAACAATCCTCGTGGGAACGATACTTTACTTATCACTTTATTACTTGTCGATATTGTACACTTGCAATTCACCGAACAAATATACAACTAGATGCCTAAGAAATACACACCTCTTAATGAAAGAAAAAAGAATTACACCCCAAAAAGCAAAATCAATCTAGCTTACTTAACTAGTACTAAGCACAAAGATAGGCGTAAGCCATTCATTTGTTGTGACAAACCAATTATAGTGACAAAAACTAAACATATATAACAATATTATTAATATATTTTCCCTTTTTCTTTTTCTTTTTCTTTTTCTTTTCTTCATCGTCTTCTTTTTTCTCTCTCTCTTTTTTTGCTGATTTTTTTTTTTTTGCATAAAAAAGTGAAAGATATGGTTACTTCCTTTTACAGAACTCATAAACAAAGACAAAAACTACAACCAAGGAAACAAGAAAACCTGAACTACTAAAGACAGCTCAACTAGTCATGAAGGAGATATAATCCATGCTCCAATGACTCTCTCTAGCTATATCTAGGTCCATGACAAGGTGAGTAGAGTGATAGATATGGAAGAAAGATTATATCCAAGGCCATGATATGGTGAGTTGAGTGATAGATATGGAAGAAAGATAAAAATACAAATATAGAAGAATATACAAATATATACTCATAAAAATGCAAGGTTGTAAGCTTAAAGATAGGCAAAGGCTATCCAACTGTAGAAACAAACCCAACCAGCTATGCAAAGAGGTAGAATATAATGCTAAAATTGACTTTCGCAAGCCTTCAAAAAAGAAACCAACAATTTCATAATCATATCCAAAGTCCAAGAATAGACAAATATATAATCTGTAGAAACAAAACTAGACTTATAACAAAAGTAGATAAATTATTAGTAGTATTTTTTTTCCTCTTTTGTTTTTTTGTTTCTTCCTTTCCTTTTTTTTTCTCTTCTTTGTTCCGCATTTCGTTTTCCGTATCCTTCTGCAAGAACGTGATAATGATATGATAATTGCACCAACAAGTATGCTTCTTCTCAGCAAATACTAAGATAACCAGCAAGAATATTACATAACTAAACTTATAAAACAAATCCAACCAGTCATACAAAGAGGTAGAATACCATGCTAATATGGACTGTCACAAGCCTTCAAGAAATAAACCACCAATTTCAGAGTCATATCAAAAGTCTAACATAGGATGCATAGTCGGATAGATCAGGAAGAAAGATAAAACACACTAGACAAGTATAGACAAGTATATAAACCGTAGGAACAAAAACTAGATTTATAGCAAAGGTAGACAGAGAATTAGTAATATTGTTTTTCCATATTTTTATTTCTTTTTTCTTTTTTCTTTTTTTTTTGGGTTCCTTCTCCTTTCATTTTCCTTATCCTTCTGAAAGAACATGATAATCCAGCAAGTTTGCTTCTTCATAGCAACTTCTAAGATAACAAGCATGCATACTACAAAAACTAGACTCATAAAAAAACAGTTCAACCAGCCATGTTTGTGGGGACATACACCATCTTTAAAAAAGAGTCCAATAAGAAAGTGTGACTTAACTTTCTATCATGCATTCGTTTGAAAGCAACTCGCAAGCCATTAGGGAGTATTCTCACAGTCCGAGATTATATCTCAAGTCCATAGCCTAGAGAGAATTCTTATGAATCAGAAAGGAAGACAAAATAATCATACAATTATATACATATATAGAAAATATATATAATCAAAGACCAGCCATTGTTAAGCACAAAAAAACTAATAGAGGAACGAAACATGATAGATATAATCATGAGAAAATTTCTGATGAATTGAATTTTTTTTTCCTTATCTTGAGAAAAAGTAAGTATCATGTGATTTATCCATGGGGCTGCATACTCCACATCTGATCATCTTTTGCCAAAACCCCTTAATACTCCTGCCAGTCCAAAACAGCATTGTCAACAACTTCCTGGGTTGATATTTGTGTGTTCTGAAATAGCCACAAATTTTGAGTCTTCCACAACATCCACAAAAGGTACACTGAAAGTTGTACTCTATCATGGGTTGTTGTGTCCTTTTCTAACCTATTCAATTTTTCCCACCAACTCTGGAAACATGTACATTCTGCTTGCAAACCATCCCAGCACACAGGGGATATTCTCCATACAATCTTGGCCCTTTCACAAAAGAAAAAAATGTGCTCCATTGTCTCCTCGTAGTCGCCACATAAGCCACACATGGGATCAATCACAATTCTTCTTTTGAACAGCTCCATTTTGGTTGGTAGAAGCCTTGGTAGCATCTCCATAAGAAATGCTTCAATTTTCCTTTTATCTGAAGCTGCCATAAATTCCCTCACATTTTTTTTTATAAAAATCCATCCTATGACTACTGGTAGGAAGGTTATTTATAGTTCTTTGTGTCTCCAGAGCATATTTATAGGCTGAATTGATAGTGAAGTGGGCCTTAGTAGTATGTTGCCAGATTAACTTATCCCTTTCTCCATCCTGGCTAATTTGGATTTTGAGAATTGCTTCTGCATCTTGAGGTTGAAACAAGTTTCTGAGCAGAGCTAAATTCCATTAAGTACCATCCTCATTCATTAGTTGTCGACACCAAGTTATTGACATGGTGATGGAAACCTAAAGGCCGAGACAACTCCACAACATGAAGCCAAAGCTTCATGTACAAGGCATCCCCAATTTGATCCATTGCAAGACATTGGAGGGCCTATGACTGGGTCAAGAATTAAGAGAATGCAAGCTGCCTTAACATCTCTTGTAATTGAATTCATTGAAGCCGAAGCTAAGGGAGCAAGGAAGATGCCCGATTCTAGTTCGCCACAAGTCTTTCTACTTAGCATTGTGAATGATAGATCAAGTACTTCCAGCTTTGCTCCATGAATGCAATTTTATGGCCATCCAATTCAAAAGAGGACAGCTTCAGCTCGGCCAAACATAAGAATGGAAGCAATCCATTCCACGCTTGGATTAAGCTTTAAGCAATATTAAGTTTTAGCAATTGTTTCTTTAGGTAGTTAGTTTCATAAAAGGCAAGAAGTTCTAATCCTTCTAGAGAATGGATTTCTTCTTGGCCAAACCTTGTTAACATCTATAAATAAGGCCATTCGCCACACAAAGAAGACACAATTTTTATCAATACAAACTTGAGAGTTTTTTTTTCTTTTCTTTGAGTTCTAATTTCAGAACTTGTTTTGAGTCTTTGAGGATAGCCTCTTAGGTTCATATTTAAGCTATCTTGTTGAGTCTTTTTCCCTCAACAATTTGAGCGTGCTTTTTGGTTCCAAGGAAACAGTCCAACTCACAACCGGGTTTTGAATTGATCCTTTGGGTGTCAAGTAGACAAAAGCAAGGTCATTCTTCAATCTTGGAGTTGGTGTCTTGCTAAAGAAAGAACTAGTTGAACCTAGAGGATGATACTAGGACCTACACTCTGGTATTTGTTTCGAATTTTATACTTTGATAAAGAATTCATATCAGTTTGGTATCAGAGCTGCCTTTGGGTTGCTCATTTAATTGTTCATATCTTTTTGTGTTATTTGCTTTGTTTCCAACTTATTGCTCTTGTGTACTGTAAGTATCGTTCTGCCCCGTGAATTTTTTTAGTTTCTCTTCTTATTTTCATGTTAAAAAATGACAAGAAAAATCTCCATCCGCTTGAACTACTGTCTGAATTCTGCTCAGAAACTCGTCGCCTGTTTCTTGTATAAATTCCTGTGCTCAGTTTGTTAGAGTACATATTATCTGATTAAAAGAGACTTTGGTTTACTAATTGTTGGTGCCAAAAGTGAATTCTAAATTGAGGAATCAGCTACTAAAAAATCTGTAAAATTGTCGCAATAAAATTTTTTAAAGAAAACCTGTTTTGTTTCTGTTAAGAATTTTTGCAGAATTTTTGCACATCATATGAACCAGTTTTTGTCCAACTTTGTATTATATCTGTTCCTATGAATAATACTTGATTAATAAGGTTTGGATTTGTTGTCAAAATTGGGTTGCAAATTGTGAACCTATTGTTGAAACTTGTTGAACCCATTGCTGAAAATTCTGAAAATCGTTTCTACCAAGATCATATGCTCCAGTTTTTGTCCAGTTTTGTGTTATATCTATTCTTGTGAATATTACTGGATTAAGAAGGCTTGGTTTGTTGAATTTTGGTGCCAAGATTGCGTTACAAGTTGTGGAATTGGCTGCTAGAGTTTTGGAAACGCATATGTGAAAGAATCTTGCCAAAAACCCAAAGACAAATCTTGCTTGGAATTGGGATTGATCAAGAGCTGTAAGTTGCTGCAAAGTCTGATTTTGGTTTGATCTACTGAGCAAAGAAAATTCATATTCACCAAGTCTACTTCATCACAAGCACATAAAGAATCACTTTGCATAATTATTTTCGTCCCTTGAAACCTATTTCTCTTTTATTTGAAAATTCAGCTTTATTTGTTTTTTTTGTTCTAAGAACTTTGTTCTCGTTTCTTGTTTCTTTCTTGACCTCTAAATTTTGTCTTGCTTAATTTGAATTTAATTGCCTATTCTTTGAGATTCTTGAAGCTTGTTTGGGTTAGAACTTTTAGAAAAGTGAATTGAGTGTGAGTGAACCTACTCAACAACCCATCACTACAAAAAGAGAGTTCAGCCTTATATTGGTGAGAGATTCATATATGGGCAATTGGTTAGAGGGAAGTGAGGTAGGAAATTTTTATTACTAACATTGTTTGTGTAGAGATGGCTACGAACCAAAAGAACAAGAACAAGACATGAAAGAATACCTTAAGGGTTTAGCTTCGGCTCTAGAATTAGTTCATAAGAGTATTGATCAAATGGAAATCACAATGGCTCAAGTTGCATCTGTAAAGGAAGCATCCAATCCAGCAAATGGGAAGAAGTTTACACGACAAACTTCTTCAAAGGTAAGTAACCCTAAACCTTCGTCCAGTTCAGGTAGTTCTAACACTAGTTCTTCTATCCAATGTTTTAGGTGCTTAGGCCGAGGGCATGTGACTTCTCAATGTCCAAACTCTCAAACCATGACTATCTTAGATAATGGAACTTATAAAAGTGAGAGTGAGGAGAAGTCAAATGGTCTAGATGAAGACATGGCCGCAAGTGATGTTAATGAACATTGGGGGCATGAAGGGAATCAACCAACTGGAGAATGTTTTGTTACAATAAGAGCTTTGAGTGCACAACCTGAGGAGAACACCAAAGATCAAAGAACAAATTTGTTCCAATCTAAATGTTTTATTAAAGATCAAATTTGTATGTTAATTATTGATAGAGGATCTTGTACTAACGTAGCTTCTACTTATCTTGTAGACAAATTGAAGCTTAAATGTTCCTTGCATCCGAAATCATACAAATTATAATGGATGAATCAAAGTGGATCACTCCATGTCACAAAGCAAACCTTGTTGAGTTTTCGAATTGGAAATTTTATTGACCATTTGTGATGTTGTTCCTATGCAGGATACTCACCTACTATTAGGACAACCTTGGGAATATGATTGTAATACACGTCATTCTGGGAGGACTAATAAGTATCACCTTAATAATGATGGAAAAGCCCTCAGACTAGCACCATTGCTACCTTCAGAAATTAGTAAATTTCAGCAACAACAAAAAGTGAAGCAAATGGAGTGGATAAGAGAGCAAAATAAGATTGAAGAAGGTTCGAAATCTGCTCAACCCGTGAGTAAATAATTTCCTTCAACTTCTAAAGTTAATGCTTCGGTTCTCATAAGTGAAACCGAAGGTATACAACCATCAATTGAAGATTTTAAAGGTAGCTTCTATGCTTGCATGAGGGATGTTGATAAAGCTTTAAATGCAAGTAAAGATTTTGAACTAATTCCTTTTCAAGAATCATTATTTACTAATTAAGAGCTACCAAGCGACTTGCCTTCGCAAGTCAAAGTTGTTTTGTAGGAATATGAAGATGTTTTTTTAGAAGATCTCCCTAAAGGACTACCACCTTTAAGGGGAATTGAGCATCAAATTGACTTCATTCCTAGCACAATAATTCCCAGCCAGCCAGTCTACTGAGCCAACCCTAAAGAGACCAAAAAGCTCAAACGGCAAGTTGAGGAATTTCTAGATAATGGTCATGTACGAGAGAATCTTAGTCCATGCGCAGTTCTAGTCATCCTTGTTCCAAAGAAGAAATGTACATGAAGAATGTGTACTGATTGTAAAGCTATTAATAAGATTAAAATTAAGTATAGACATCTAATACCTCTCATTGATGAAATGTTTGAGGAGTTGCATGGTTCTAAAATTTATACTAAAATTGACCTTAAAAGTGGATATCATCAAATACGCATTAAAGATGGAGATGAATGGAAAACTACTTTTAGGACTAAGTTTGGCTTATTTGAATGGTTAGTCATGCCTTTTGGATTAACTAATGCACCAAGCACATTCATGCGGCTCATGTATCATGTTCTTAGGTAGTATATAGGCAAACTTGTTGTTGTGTATTTTGATGACATTCTCATTTATAGTAAGAACTTAGAAGATCATGTGAAGCATATTAGATTTGTTCTAAGTGTATTGTGTGAAAATTTGTTGTTTGCTAATATCAAGAAGTATAGCTTTTGTGTGGAAAGTGTTGTATTTCTTGGATTTGTTGTTAGTTTCAAAGGTATACAGGTTGATCAAGCAAAAGTCGAGGCTATAACCTTTTGGCTGAGACCTACAACCATGCATGAGGTAAGATCTTTCCATGGTCATGCTTCATTCTATAGGAGGTTTGTTAAAGATTTTTCTTTAAAGGCTACCCCTCTTAATGATCTTGTCAAGAAAAATGTTCCATTCATGTGGGGTGAATGTTAAGAGCAAGCATTTAGTCAATTGAAGAAAGATCTTACGAGTACACTTGTTTTAGCTTTGCCTGATTTTGACAAAACCTTTGAGCTTGAATGTGATGCTTACAGGTATTGGTGCAGTCTTGAAACAAGAGGGCCGACCAATAGCTTATTTTTCTGAAAAATTAAATGGGGCTACTCTCAATTACCCAACTTACGACAAAGAGCTTTATGCAGTCATTCATGCCTTAGAGACATGGTAGCATTACTTGCTATCTAAGGAATTTTTCATTCACACTGATCATGAGTCTCTAAAGTACCTGAATGGCAAAGGTAAGTTGAACAAAAGACATGCCAAGTGGAGTTCATTTCTCAAAACATTTCCCTATGTTATCAAGTATAAAAAAGGTAAGGAGAATGTTGTCACCAATGCACTTTCACGAAGGTCTGTTCTCTTAAACTCTTTAGATACTAAAATTTTGGGATTTGAGTACATTAAAGATCTTTATTCTATTGATTCTGCTTTTTCTAGTATTTATGCAGCTACTGAACAAGGAGCCTTTAACAAATTTTATAGGCACAATGGGTTCTTGTTCTGTGAAAAGAAATTATGTTTGCCAAATTATTAACTTCGAGAACTAGTAGTTAGAGAATCACATTCTGGGGGTCTAATGGGTCATTTTGGTGTTTTAAAAACATATGAGATTTTAATTGAGCATTTCTATTGGCCTAACATGAAAAGAAATGTATAAAAGCTCTGTAGTTCATGCATTCAAAGTCGTATGGCTAAATCTACTTCTAACCCTCAGGGCCTATATACCCCTTTACCTGTTCCTTCTATTCCCTGGACTGATCTTTGTATGGATTTCATTTTAGGGTTGCCAAGGTCACAAAGGGGTAAGGATTTCATTTTTGTTGTCGTAGACATATTTTCTAAGATGGCTCATTTTATACCTTGCAGGAAATCAGATGATGCAAAACATGTAACTGACTTATTCTTTGAAGAAGTCATTCGGCTCCATGGGGTTCCATGAATCATTGTCTCGAATCGTGATGTCAAATTCTTGAGCTACATTTGGAAAACTTTATGGGGAAAGTTGGGCACAAAATTATTATTCTCCACCACTAGACATCCACAAACCAATGGGCAGATAGAGGTAACAAATCATACTCTTGGTGCTTTATTGCGTGCATTAATAAAAAAGAATCTTAAAATTGGGAAGCATGCATACCAATTGCTGAATTTGCTTATAATAGAACTATCCATTCTACTACCGGTTATTCCCCGTTTGAGGTTGTTTGTGATTTTAATCCACTGACCCCTCTTGACTTAGTGCCATTGCCAAGCAATAAGCAAGTAAATCTTGATGGTGCAGTAAAGGCTAAGTTTGTTCAAGATTTGCATGAGAATGTACGCCTTCAAATCCTCAAGAAGAATGAACATTACGCTTAAGTTGCCAATAGATGGAGAAAGCAAGTAATCTTTCAACCCAAGGATTGGGTGTGGATACACATGCTCAAAGAAATGTTTTTAGCTCAACAGAGAACTAAGTTTCATCATCAAGGAGATGGTCCTTTCCAAGTTATTGCTC
Source organism: Gynochthodes officinalis (assembly GCA_020080225.1). Classification (NCBI taxonomy): domain Eukaryota; kingdom Viridiplantae; phylum Streptophyta; class Magnoliopsida; order Gentianales; family Rubiaceae; genus Gynochthodes; species Gynochthodes officinalis. The sequence continues at coordinate 13,360,792 of CM034622.1, forward strand.
GTGTGGGAGAGAATGCATACAAACTTGACCTTCCAAGTGAATATGGAGTTAGTGCTACATTTAATGTCTTTGACTTTTCATTGTTTGAGTTTGATGACGAGTTTATGGACTCAAGGGTGAGTCCTTTCAAAGAAAGAAGGACTAATAGAAACCTAAGGGCCGAGACAACTCCACAACAGGAAGCCAAAGCTTCATGTACAAGGCATCCCCAATTTCATCCATTGCAAGACGTTGGAGGGCCTATGACTAAGTCAAGAACTAAGAGAAGTAAGCTACCTTAACATCTCTTGTAATTGAATTCATTGAAGCCAAAGCTAAGGAAGCAAGGAAGATGTTTGATTCTAGTTGGCCAAAGTCATTCTACTTGGTATTGTGAATGATGGATCAAGTACTTCTAGCTTTGCTCCATGAATGCAATTTCATGGCAATCCAATTCAAAGGAGGATACCGGCAAATTCGGTGAGCACAAGCCAGCTCGGCCAAACACAAGAATGGAAGCAATCCATTCCACGCTTGGATTAAGCTTTAAGCAATATTAAGTTTTAATAATTGTTTCTTTAGGTAGTTAGTTTCATAAGAGGCAAGAAGTTCTAATCCTTATAGAGAATGGATTTCTCTTTGGCCAAACCTTGTTAACATCTATAAATAAGGCCATTGGCCCCACAAAGAAGACACAATATTTATCAATAGAAACTTGAGAGCTTTTTCTTTTCTTTGAGTTCTAATTTCAGAACTTTCTTTGAGTTTTTGAGGATAGCCTCTTAGGTTCATGTTTAAGCTATCGTGTGAATTCTCTTTCTCTCAACAATTTGAGCGTGCTTCTTGGTTCCAAGGAAATAGCCAACTCACAACCGGGTTTTGGATTGATCCTTCAGGTGTCAAGTAGACAAAAGCAAGGTCCTTCTTTAATCTTGGAGTTGATGTCTTGCTAAAGAAAAAACTAGTTCAACCTAGAGGACGATACTAGGATCTACACTCTAGTATTTGTTTCGAATTTTATACTACGGTTAAGAATTCGTATCACATAGCATTTGTCTCTTTTGGGAATGGCTTGAAGTTCGCTCTGTGAGAAAGCCATGGAGACTCCCAAACTCTTACTGATTTTCCATCACCTACTTGATACCTCAACCCTATTTCTAGAATATACCTAGCACCCATCCAGCATCTCCATAGCTAGGATGCATTTTGTTGCACAACTGCTTTAAGCAACTTTCCTTTTGGAAAATATCTGGCTTTCATCACTCTGCTCATCAGTAAGCTTGGGTTCTGGATTAATCTTCACGGTTGCTTGGCTAACAAGGTGTCATTAAACAGAGGAATATCTTGAAAGCCAAGTCCACCCATGTTTTTTGGAGCCGTTAGTTTGGACCAAGCTTGCCAGTGAATTTTGAAGCCATTTTGTCTGTTCATTCCCCACCAAAAGTTAGATGTTTCCTTGCTCAATTCTTTGCATAATCCAATTGGTAATTTAAAGCAAGACATAACATAAACAGGGAGCGAATTAAGCACTTCTTTGATAAGAGTCTTCTTACTTGCTTGGCTCAAGAATTGTGTGTTCCAGCTTCCAATTCTTCTTCTAGCTAATTCTAGCACATAAGTAAAAACTTATTTTTTTGATTTGCCAATATCCAATGGTAACCCCAAATATCTTGCACAATTTTGCTCCGTGATACCAGCTAACGTGTGAATGATTGCAGCTTTAGAGATTCCTTCAGTATGCCTGCTAAAAAAAAAAAGAAGATTTAGCTAAATTAACTAGCTGCCCTGATGCTGCACAATAGTCCTCCATGATCATTTTAACTCTTTGAGCTTGTTCCACTGTGGCTTTGCATAAAACTAAGAAGTCATCTGCCAAAAAAAAAAGATGAGTTAGCAAAGGGCTTTTCTTACACAATCTCATTCCTGTGTATTTTCCTTCTCGCATTGCCTCTCTAATTAAAGCTTAAAAGACCTCAGACACAATGATGAACAGATAGGGAGATATTGGATCACCTTGCCTAATACCTCTTGTAGGTTTCACATAGCCACTCACTTCACCATGGATATTGAAAGAATAAGACGAGGAACTAATACATATCATGATCCAATCTATGAACTCCTTAGCAAATCCCATTTGATTTAATACTTGAGTTAAGAATCCCCATTCAATCCTATGAAAAGCTTTAGCCATGTCTAATTTTAAAGCCATAAAGCCCCTTTTTGTGGTCTTAGAACTATTAAGATAGTGTATGCACTCATGTGCAATGACAACATTATCAGTTATTTGCTTTCATTATATTCATTATCAGAAATGAATGCAACAATGGAGGCAATTTTTCAATCTTTCAGCCAAAATTTTGAAAATGATTTTGTAAACCACATTGCATAAAATTATTGGCCGATAATGAGAAATTTGGGTTGGGATTTTTATTTTGGGAATGAGGGTAATAAGTGTATGGTTAACACTTTTAAGCATTTTGGTAGGCACAAAAAAACTTTAACAGCAAAGCTTATATCTTTCTGAATTATATTCCAATAATTTTGAAAGAAAATAGGAGACATACCATCAAGCCCTGGGCTTTGTTAGGATGCATTCCAAATAGGGCGTTCCTGATCTTAGCGTCTCCAATCGGTCGGGTCAATCATTGATTCATTACATTTGAGATTGTATTTGGAATGCCTCTCAGGTATTGCTGCCCAGTTTAGGGAGAGAATGTAGTAAATAGTTGTGAGTAGAAGTCCGATACTTCCTCATTGATATCCTCGGGATTATCACATATCTCTCCTGTTGCCTTTACCAACCTCCTAATCGAATTCAACCTTCTCCGTTGGACAATATAAGCATGAAAAATCCTCATGTTTTTATCTCCCTCTTTAAGCCATTGGATACAGGATTTTTGGTGCCAATACAACTCTTTTGCCTATAAGCGATATGCAACTCCTCTTTCAAAACCTTCCATTTCTTCTAATCTCTTACTCCCCCTGCTTGGCTCAACTGTTCTACTTGTCCTTTTAGATCCTTTATCCTTCTGATTGAATGAATTTGTGCATTATTATTCCATTTTAGCAGTGCTTCTCTATAGCTTCAAATACAACCACTCACTTGGTACATTGGAGTTCCAAAATGTGCCATTGTCCATGCATTCTGAATTACTTCCACTGCTCCCTCATGTTGAATCTATTTTCTATCAAAATAGAATATTTTCTTTTGCCTTTGAGTACCTGGTTGTATGGATAATAATAATTAAGAATGATCGGACGACTGTTTTTTGATATGTCGGACTGCTGCATTAGGAAATTTACTGTTTCCATCATCACTAGGTCTAATTACCATCATCTCCACCTTCCTCAACCTCCAATCACAACCAAGAAAACAAGGACAACACCTTTCCCCATCCCTTTGCCAATTTATTAGCATATTCACTTGTTATAATCAAGCTATTTATGAAAATCTCACTCTCCAAAAGACCCCTTTCACAAGCACAAGCTGGCATTCTCTCTATGATTGCTATTTTATCTTCTTTATCCCCATGCCCAAATTTCTCTTTTTGTTCTCTTATTAGATTGGGAGGTTCTAAAATTAGTGCTCATGGGAAATTCCAGACTCTCCTGCACCTTATAGCAACCTATATTTCAAGCAACAATGATGTTTCATTGGATGTATGTCATGTACAATTCGTTAACAATATATGATGATGTTGTGGTGTTCATCAAATGATCAACCAAATGTCAAGGAATTAATTTGGACCCGTCAAAATTCAATTATCCATGTTATCCTTCTAAATCCACCAAAATCTTAATCAATAGCATCAACATCTAGGAGTCCCCATTTTATGATGATGGTTTTATAATTATTTTCATAGAAAAATTACATTTTTAATATCTTATCTTTTATCCCTTATCAATTTTGGTCCATCATCTTTTCAAGTCGACACTTCTAGTCTATTATCTACCTTCTTTACTCACATTTGGGACAAATAATGGTAAATTAAAAGGGACAAAAAAAATTGGTCACAAGTAGAGCATGCTTCTATTAGTCAAAGAATCTGACTTAATTATATGCCCAAATCAAAACTTGTAAACTTATTACTATATTTAAAAGAAATTTCACTTTTTACATTCAACCCCAAACAACAGCTCCACCTTATATCTCATGATTAGGGTTTCTGTCATTGAGGTTCAATATCAAAATTGTGCGTTAACAAACAATTAGGTCTTATCTACATAAAGAATCAATCAATCTAAGCAAGAAATCATCAAAATATGTCATTAAAGAACAAGTATGCCAATGAGTACACATCCCAATTTATGGTATGTAGCCATGATTTTGACTTGATATAAATTGAAAATCATGTCTTTGTATTTTATTTTTTTTAGAATTGCATGTCAATTCACATGTTTCCATAGAAATAAGGAAGTAGTGGTGTCTAAATGTATTTTTTTGTTTATGATAATTCCTATGGAGTTTAATATTGTGGTCTTCCATGGGAAAGATGGAAAAAAGAAAATTTGGTATGTGGTTCTTCTTTTTGTTTTTGTTTGGGCCCATCTAATAACATTTGACATTTATTTATACATGATGTCAAATTGACTTAATGAAATAATTAGATGAATTTTTGTTTATTAAAACTTAGGTTAAGATTAATTAGATGATTAATTTATTATTGTATATAATGCAAGTGCTTTATGGTAGTACTTACCTCATACTATGTTGGGTCACATGTATTGTCTAATTATATGCATGTTAATATATCATAGATGATAATTGCAATTTATTCACCATAAAGTTTTATCACAAGTTTGTATTTGTTGATGCGGATGTTGAAGGTTTCGTTATGGATATCATGAATAACATAGTAATGAGTATTGGGATTAATGAGGAAAATTAGTATTTAACAATAACTGAGAAACATGGTTTCCTAATGTCCAATCGAATAGTGAATTAGAAGAACTTTGTGTAAATACATTAAGCAATGGAAGAGTACTACAACTATATATGTTAGATCCATCGAATGAAACAATTGTTAGAACACCATCTTATAGTGATGATTATAATAGTAACAATTATGAAACTTATATATGTACTAAGAATAATGATAGTGATAGTAGTGGGGCAAAGGAGTGGTCTGACGAGAATTTTGACTATAAAGTACATGAGGTTGATAATTAGAAAGCACAAGATAATATATTTTTAAGAAATAAGAAAATATAAAATGTTAGGATTGGGTAGCTTCAAAAATAGAGAAAAAAATACAATAACTTAGGGTTTGAGTGATGCTAAACCTTTGGATTTAAGTGATTGCAAACCTCAAGGTTTAGGTGACGCTAGGCCTCAGGGGATTGGTGATAATAGGTCTCAAAATGGTGTAAATATAAGATGTCAGGTTAAAGAACACAATGATCACAATAGTAATGAAAATTAGAAAGATCAGGTTCTTGACAAAAATGTAGGTTTTGATAGCATAAATGATTTTTATGAGGATGAGAGAAGAGAAGAAAAATTATTTAACCCTAAAGATTTATCAATCCTTCACTAGAGTGTGGAATGCAATTCAATAGTTTTAAAAAATTTAAAGATACTGTTAAGAGTTGGAAAATTAAAAGGGGTAGACTGTTTAAGTTTGTAAAAAATAATAAGGGAATGTGATGTAGACATCGAATCCTATAGACATTGTTTTAAGCAATTCAGAGTCATTTAGATAGACTTTTAGGCCTTTTTTTCTATTTTTAGGGTTTTTTCTATTTAGGCAAATTTTTAATTAATTAAGGGTGTTTTTGTATTTTTTCCCTTTTAGGGTTAGCACCTTATATAAGAGTGCTTATGAGTTTCTGACGACAGACAATTATTTTGAGATTTAATATATTTAGAGGAAATTCCTTTCTCTTCTTTGAGAGTTTCTTTGAAGCGATCAATTTGACTTATCAGGTAAGTCAGCGAATTTGCTTGCTCGTGGCGGCTATAACGTTAGTTGGTTGACACAGGTTTGTCAACATTTCACATTCATACCGAAGCTACCAATCACATGTTTAATTGGGAGTCGAGTTCAATAATTTGCAACTCCTGGATCTTCATAGAACAATCAGCTTCCTCATCAATTTACATCATTTGGTATCATAGCTGGTTCTACAAGGTTTAAAAAAAATGATCAATTATGTCAAGCGGCTAAGAAAGCGGGAATCAAAAAGAGGATGGCACTAATCCAAAAGATGATGCGATTTTGGCAAGCATCCAGCAGTTGAGCTTACAACTTGAAACGCTTAGCAATCAAGTTGTGAGGTGTGAGACGAGGCTCGATGGTGATCAAGAGCCACCACCAGGGAGGCCACAAAATCAGTGAGGAGAGCCTAGGGGACAACCTAGATGGCAGCGGTAATTTGAAGATGAATATGTGTCCAATGTAGAAGATGATTGAGATGGCAGGTTTGGGAGCAAGAACAGACGCCGAGGATTTAGAAACTGAGAGTATGAAACGATGATGAACTTGGTAACATCAAAATAAAGATTCCATCTTTCCAAGGAAATAATGATCCTGATGCATATCTAGAATCGGAAAAATGAATGGAGATGGTAGTTGACTGCCAACGATATTCGGAGCTCAAAAAGGTAAAAATTGCAACTACTGAATTAACTGATTATGCTATAATATGGTGGATCAACTTTGACTAGCAGGAGACGTAATGGTGAGAGGCCAATAGAAACATAGGATGAGATGAAATCAGTGATGAGGAGGCACTTCATACTAAGTCATTACCACTGTGACTTGTTCTATAAGCTACAGAATCTCACACAACGTAATAAGAGCGTGGAAGAGTATCATAAAGACATGGTCAACCAACAGGTTGCTGATAGGCTGACGGCTGTTTGGTTAATCGTCGGGCACCGATTTTGACCAACGAGTGTCCGATCGCCTGCTGTTTTAAGAAAAATTGCTATTTAGTGGAAGTCTATTCATAATTTTTATAATCATACCAAGTTGTTATTTCATGACTAATTTGGCTCGATTATATTACCTGCTCTCTGAGCTGCCTCTAGTTTTCTTGTATCTTTGAGGGATATGTCCTTCTAACGAACCTCCATTTAATCATTGTAACACTCTTTGGAAGTTATCAATATATTTACAGTCTTCCAAAAAAAAAAAAAGACATGGAGATTGCCATGATCCATGCTAATGTGGTAGAGGATCGTGAGGCTACAATGTCACGATTCTTGAGTGGTTTGAGCAGAGATATAGCAAGGGTAGAGAGTTGCAACATTATGTTGAGTTAGAAGAATTGGTGGATAAAGCTATCAAAGTTGAGAGGCAGTTGAAGATAGACCGAAATTACAAGAGCGGTGGAGGTTCAAGTTCGAATTGGAAGCCCAACTGGGAGAGAGATGAGAAGCCAAATTGGAGGGGAAACAATACTAAGGTTGAATTTTCAAAGGAGAATGATAAGGATGGCAAAATTGGTTCGAATCCGACTTCAAGTAAAATTGAGAACCCTAACACTAAGAGTCATGATATTAAATGTTTCAAGTGTTTGGGTAGGGGTCATATGGAAAATCAATGCCCTAATAAGAGGGTGATGATCATGACTGGATATGGTGATATTGAATCAGACAATGAGAATAAGAGAGAGGATGATGAAATGCCACCGCCGTTGAAAGACTGTAGCAATGTTGAGATGCCAATCAAGGTTGAATTGATGGTGGTTAGGCGTTCTATAAGTGTTCAAGTTAAGAAGACGGAGCATCACCAATAACGAGATAATCTGTTCCATACAAAATGCTTGGTGAATGGTAAGATTTGTAGTGTGATTGTTGATGGGGGTAGTTGCACGAATGTGGCAAGTTGTACCATGGTAGAGAAGCTTGGATTAAGGACTGAAAAACACCCTAAACCATATAAACTATAGTGGTTGAATGATAATGGAGAAGTGAAGGTGACAAAGCAAGTCTGAGTTCCACTTGAGATAGGGAGATATAAAGACGAGGTGATGTGTTTTGTTGTACCTATGCTAACAGGCCATCTTTTAATTGGTAGGCCATGCCAGTATGATCAGAAAGTACACCATGACGGTACACCAAACGATATTCGTTGTTAATGAATCAGAAAACTTACACCTTGGTACCAATGATGCCTACTAAGGTGTATGAAGATGATAATTTGAGAACAAATCCTTTGCACGGGAGAAGGAATGATGTAGACATCGAACCCTATAGACATTGTTTTTAGCAATTCGGAGTCATATAGATAGACTTTTAGGCCCTTTTTTCTATTTTTTGGATTTTTTTCTATTTTAGGCAAATTTTTAATTAATTAAGGGTATTTTTGTCTCTTTTTCCCTTTTAGGGTGAGCACCTTATATAAGGGTGCTTATAAGTTTCTGATGACAGACAATTATTTTTGAGATTTAATATATTAAGATAAAATTCCATTCTCTTCTTCAAGAGTTTCTTTGAAGCCTTTTGATTTGACTTATCGAGCAAGTCAGCGAATTTGCTTACTTGTGGTGGCTATAACATTGGTTGGTTAACACAAGTTCGTCAACGGGTCACGTTCATATTGAGGTTACCAATCACATGTTCGATTGGGGGTTGAGGTCACCAATTCACAACTCTTAGATTTTCGTAGAACGATCAGCTTCCACATCAATTCACATCAAAATGGTTCAAACTATTTATCCATTTAAAACTAAAAAATTGGCATGTGATTGGGAGATCAATGCCAGAAATACAATAGATGATAGAATTGTCCAAATTAGAAAAATAAGTATGGGTTTAAGTACAAGTACAAGTTTACCAAATCAAATTGGGTAGCAAAAAAATACACTAAGGATCTTGAGAGAGAACTCTAAAATAAACACGATGAGTCCCAGGAGTCAAGTGAGATGAAGGTTTTGAAAATTATTCAAGGTTTAAAGAACTTTCTATATGCATATAGTGTGGAGATACTTGGAACCAACTGAGGATCTAGCATCATTTTGAAGATGGTTGATGATTATAATGAATGGGTTTAGATAAGTATAAGGGCAAGTTTGTCAAATACAATTGGGTAGTAAAGAAGTACATAGAGATTTTGAAATAGAACCATGAAATAGATACTTTGGTTTAAATACTACACTTTACATGCATATAGTGCAGAAATACTTCGAACTAATGCAAGATCCACTATGATAATGAAGATGGTTGGTGGATATAATGCAAGAGTTATTGGGCAACATAGATTTAAAATATAGGCGTACGTTTTGATGGGGTCAAATAAGGGTTTATGGCTAGGTGTAAAAATTTATTAGGTATGGATGGTACTTCTCTAAATGGTCATTCTGGATGGATTCTCTTGACTGCTACAAGTATTGATCCAAACAATGACTAATTCCCTATAGTTTGTACAGTGTTAGAGGGTGATAAATCCAATGGACCTCGTTTCTTGAGTCTATTAAGAGATGATTTGTAGATTGAGATTGATAAAGAATAGATTATATGAGTGATAAGTAGAAAGGGTTGATTCAAGCTTGCAAGATTGTGTTCCCTATGTCTAACCATAGGTTTTGTGTTATCTTCAAAGAATTGGTCAGTAGTTGGTTTTAAAATGTAGGCACTTAAAAAAGCTTTGTGGGCTACAATTAAAGGAACAACACAGCTCAATTTTTGCAAAAAATGAGTACTGGTCAAGTTTGAATGTTGAAGTAGCAAGGTGGGTGGATGACAAGATTTTCGAATATAACAATGATTACAATACTTGAGAGGATTAGAATATGTATCATAGAAAGGATGCAAGAAAATAGAGATAGGGATAGAACCAAATGGGTTGAAAAGGCAATTTGTCCTAAAATTTTTGAAAGAGTGCTAAAGCATACTTATGTGTGCCTCATAAGTTTGATGATGACGATATAGAGGTTTTGTGTGAGTAAGGGGAGATATGCTATTAATGTGAAGAAGAAGAGTTGCACATGTAGAAGATAGGATTTGATAGGAATCCCATGTGTCCATGCAAATTCATCCATATGAATAGCAAATGAGGAACCTTTAAATCAATTGATTTATTTTTTTGAGGAACCTTTAAATTATGTGCATGAACTTATAGCTTAAATAAATGAGTAAAATGCTATTCCCATTGCATACTCTCCCTTAGCGGGCATCACGAGTAGCAAACTCTGATTTAGTGAATCTATTATCCCACTTTATATAGTAAGGCTCCTGACAAACCAAAGAAAAATAGAAGAAGGAATTAGCACTCTATTTCAAATTATCGCAATTAGCGGATGGAGAACTACTACAATGATGATGAGTGCGTATTCCTTGACAAAAAAGATGAAACAAAATGAAAAGGGCATGAGACAAGATTGAGAGTGCTAAGATGGAGAGAATAGCCATCGACGAAGGAGTGATGTATGAAAGGAATAGTATAAGTCACACAATGACAACAACTATTGTGATAATCCCCTCGGTATGAGAATAAAGGAGAACATTAAAAGGTCTCACATCAATGACATCCCTAACATTAGCAAGCAAGTCCAAGATGATATCCAGAATCTACTAGGGTTGGATGACTAGGAAAATACACATTCACCATTCACGCCTCTTATTACTAATTTCCTCATCAAGTTGTCAGAAAGGATACAATTGTCTAATAGAAATTCTAATCCCTTAGACCACTGATCCTGCTATAAGTAGACAATTAAATTCAAAAATCCCCCAATAGAACCAACGTGTAAGGCCTTTTCTGTCTACTTGAAAGGTAAGGCCCATGTCTGGTTTGACAGTCTGTCCTAAGGTAGTGTCTCGTCTTTCAAGCAAATGGCACAACTCTTCTACACTCATTTCTTCTGGAGGAAGAAATTTAACAAGATAGCTATGGATTTAATGAATATCAAGTAGACAAAGGATGAGTTGCTAAAGTTCTACATGGAATGAATTAAGAATGAAAGTTTGCAAGTGAAGAGTCGCATTGAGCAGTCAGTGATCTCAGCTTTTATGAATGGGTTAAATCTTGGCAATTTTTACACCTAGTTGGCTCGAGATACTTCTACCAACGTCCAGACTTTATGTTAAATGGTCCAAAACTATACTAAAAGGAAAGAAGCCAATTGGCAAAAAAAGAAAAATGATAAAAATAAGAAGGAACAACTGCAAGAGGACTCTTAAAGGCAAGGGCAACCAGAGTGGAGTCAGAAGTGCGTTTGATAGGCTTAAGTACAACCAAGGTAGGTTGGAACCTTGTATTCAAGACAAAAACTTAACACCCCTGATGAAGAGACATATTGAGACCCTGGCCATCCACAAAGATATCTTGAGACATCTAGTGCCATTAACTACAATCCCGCACAAGCCATAATTTGAGATCTTGGATGAATAAAGCCAAGGTCATATGATTGCCCTATCATCTGGTGCTGAAATTTCTAATAGATTAAGAGGTGGCTTTCACACAAGGTGACCAATTCCTGGTGCATGAATGTATGCAGATTGTGTTAAAAAGGAAAAGAACTGAGACTAGGGGAATGCATTCAATCTGAATAATAAGTAATTGAAATAAGAGAGACTTTGCCCTAAAAGAAATAAGATAATCAACAAATGGGTGAAAATTTTGTTCCAATCCAACATACTAAAGAAGGTGTTCTATCTGGCTTGACTGGCTAACCTAGTGCTAGTTAAGAAACCTGATGACAGTTGGCACATGTGTATTGACTACACTGATTAAAACAAGTACTACCTTAATGACTGCTACCCATTACCTATTATAGATCAAAAGGTGGAAGCAATCTCAAGATAATATTCTTGGATGCATATAAGAGGTACCATTAAATTCCCATGGAGGAGGAAAATGCGGATAAAATCATCTTCATTACTGAGATGAATGTCTACTAGTACAAGAAGATGTAGTTCAGGTTAAAAAAATGCTGGAACCATATATTAGAGATTGGTTAACCATATTTTTTTCTAAGTAAATAGGTAAGAATATGAAAGTTTATAGTCGATGATATGGTGATAAAGAGGAAACATCCAAAATCGTCCTCCACATTTCAGCAAATAATCTTTTTCATCCTTCACTTTTAAAACGGGAACAAATAGTCCTTCAAATTTCATAAATCGAAACTTTTGGCACTATTTGTGAAATAAACGAGAACTTTTAGTCCTTCAAATTTCATAAATGGGAACGTTTAGTCCTTAATTTTCCTTCAAATTCTGGTACTTGAAATTCAAAGGACTATTTTTCTCGTTTTAAAAGTGGAGGATGAAAAAGATCATTCATTAAAATGTGGAGGACGATTTTGGGTGTCTCCTCGGTGATAAAACACCAAAAAGCTTGAAATGCGTGAGCAAACTTAAAGGAACCCTACAAATTCTGAAGATGACATGTATGTGTTTGAACCCCAAAAACATCACTTTTGGAGTTGGCTTGGGAAAATTCAGGAGAAACATGGTTTTCAAGAGGGGTATTGAGGCTAACTTGAAAAAGTAATGGCTATTGCTAAAATGGCACCTCCTTGCATAGTAAGGGATGTTTAGAGGCTAACGGAAAGTTTGGTGGCATTAAACAGGCTCTTATCTTGGTCTGCAAACTGTCCACCAACCTTTCTTGAAGATACTCTGCAATATCAAGAATTTTAAGTGGATCATAGAACACCAAAAAGGTTTTGAGAAGTTAAAATCCACTTGGAATGTCTATTAGCATTAATTGTACCTCGTCCCAAAGATTTGCTATTCTTATATTTGGTAGCTTTAGACAACGTTGTCAATGCAATGTTAGTACGAGATGAAGTCAACATCCAGAAATTGGTGTGTTATATTAGTAGAGCCTTGCATTGACTCAAGACTCACTATCTTCTTATTAAGAAGTTGGTTTAGCCCTTAGTTAACACTACTAGAAGGTTAAGACCTTACTTCTAGGCACACCCTATCTGTATACGAACAAATCCAACCTATTAAGTAGATAAATTTCAGACCTGAAGCTGACTTGAAGCTTCAAGAAGATTAAAAAAGTGGGCTATCAAACTACGAGAGCATGATATGAGGTATTAGCCCCAAGGTGCCATTAGGGGTAGGCCTTTGTAGATTTTATAATATAGATACCCACTATGAAAGAGGTCTAATGACAAACCTCGGCTTAATAAACTCATCCTCGTAAAGTGACAAACAGGCAGACTTCTAGACACTGTATGTTTTAAAGCCTTAAATGAAAAAGGAAGTAAAATTGAATTATTTCTTATTCCAAATGGAAAAGAAGTTACATATGCATTATGTTTCAACTGCGAAGTAACTAACAATGAAATAGAATATGAAACGTTGATTATAAGATTAAATTTAGCTTGATAGATGAAAGAAACAATGTCCAAGCCTTCAGTGACTCCTAGGTAGTGGTCAAACAGGTGAAAGGAATATACGAAACCAAGAAAGAGTATATGAAGAGATATCTCAACAAGGTGCGTCAATTTAGCCAAAATTTCAAAACTTTTAGCATTAAACAGATACCAAGGTTTAAGAACAAGAGAGCCCATCTAATGAGTAAGTTAGCCTCGCCAACATTCTCTCATTTGAACAAAAGAGTATTAGTTGAAGTGTTGCCATGCTGAAGTACAAATGAAAAGGCTATAATCACCATTGTAAAAGGAGATAATTGGATTACTCCTATTTGGTAGTATCTGCAGCACAGCTGGTTGTTAGAAAAATAAAAATAAGGCTATAAAGTTGAAGTTAAAAGTGCCTAAGTATGTTTCACATGATGTTATAGTATATAAATGGTTATATCTCTAGCTGTTACTTAGGTGTATTAGCTAATGGTAGGCACATTATGTTTTTAGAGTACACTAGGGATTTTGTGAAAGCTATGTAGGCCTCGAATGTTAGTGAATAAGATTATTAGATGGGCATCCTAAGAGCTCACTATGTTTCAAGATTCCCATGAATTTGTTTAGAAGTGCATGAAGTGTTAGCTACATGTCCTAATAATTTGGCGACTTTAGATGGAGTTGATCAACATTCAGAATTTATGGCCTATTATATAGTGGGGTATTGATATCTTTGGCCCTTTTCTCGAGGCACCAGGTCTTCTAAAATTCTTAGTAATGGCCATTGATTACTTTACCAAGTAGGTGGAAGCAAAACCCTTAGCCAATATTATGGGAAATAATATTTTGAAATTTGTCTAGAGTAAGATTGTTTGCAAATTCAGCATCTCTTATTTTATTATTTCAGAGAATGGGAAGCAAATTATAGACAACCCATTCCAATCCTAGTGTGAAAAGTTAAACATAAGGTAGAATTTCACTTTAGTAGTTCATCCTCAAGCAAATGACCAAGTCAAGATCACAAAACTGCACATTACTTGAAAGGCTAAAAACCTCGTCTCGATGAAGCCGAGGGAGAGTAAGTGAACCATCTTTCTAGTGTCCTTGGGACATATCGTACTACACCTTGGATAGCCACATAGGAAACCTATAGCTTAGTATATAAGTAAGAAGCCATCATGTTAGCTGAACTTGGGCTCCGAAACCCATGGGTGATAGCTTTCCACTTAGCTTTTAATGAAAAAGAGATTTGGATGAATCTCGACTTGTTGAAAAAATGATAAGACATCACTTCTATTAAGAAAAATGATCAATATAAGCATGTTGTGGTCAAGTATTATAATGAAAGGGTGAAGATGAATGAATTCAACCCAGGAGACCTCATGCTTAGGAAAAATTAAGCTAGTCAAGATGAAAAACAGGACAAGTCAGAAGCCATTTGGGGAAATTCATACAAGGTCATAGATGTATTTGAGTTGGAAAATTATAGATTGTCTACCGTGCTTGGAGAGTTGTTGCCTTTCATGCGGCATGTCAGTAACTTCAAAAAATTTTATAAATAAGATATCCTTTCATCGAATGATTAACAAAATTTCAAAAAGTTCTAAGCTTTGAACAATAGAAATAAAATAAGGGGGGTCTAGAATGATTAACTACTTAATTGAATTTCAAAAAATAATAAAAGTAAATATTCAAGCAGAAAAATAGAGAAGTTAGCAAAATTTGATCTCATTCAATTGCATCACTCATCATGAGTCAAAAAGAATTATCTTGCAAATTCAAATATTTAACTTGAAATTTATTAGGATCGCCATAATAAATTTCTATTTTCTTAATATAATTGACCGAGTCTAGCTCCCAAATCAAAATTTACCATTAATTGACCAGGCACAATAATGTTCCATATCAAATTAATGATAGCATTAAGATCTATGTAAATAGTTAAACCAAGATTAAAGAACTAGGATAGCTATAGTAAATTAATCTTGTTTCGTTGATTCCCCTAGGTTAGGCATGCATATTTCAAGTTATAAACATTATTAACCTAGTTGCTACTTGTACCATTCATTCATAAAAGTTACAGATCACTGAACTCATGGGTAGTAGTAGAATAAAAGATAAAGAATTAATTTGTCAGATTAACCAACACCAATTATTCATAGAAATTAAATTAAGAATCAACAAGTACTTGAATTAAGAGCAAAAATATAAATTTAAGAACAAAACCTCACATTAATTTCAATTGAAATCAATCATTCCCTTGAATTAGAAGAGTTTAGCTACTTATGGTAGAACGCATGAATCCTTGAATTTTTCTAATAAATTTCTAACCCTAAGAAAGAAAAGAAGAGAACGAGTATTTGAAGAGAGAGGCGGCTTCTTGTATTTTTTCTATATGTTTTGGCCCCTCTAGGGTTCTTATTTTATAACAAAAGCTAACTCCTACAATATAGTAAGAATACCAATTCTAAAGAGTTACTAAAAACTAAATTCTTATCTAAAAGGGAAATTTAACAAGAAAAGGAAAGTACTCCTAACTAAAAACAATATTTGATGAAGATAAGGAGCGCACAAACGGCCAAGTTGTGCATGATCAAGTGTCTATACCCACACATTGCTCACAAGACCTTTTACGTGACATGAGTGGTCTAATGACGAGGTCACGTACAAGGAAAATACAAGAGGCTTTGGCTCAACTCATACGTGAAGTACATGCCAAGGAGGAGAAGCTTCTTCAACATGACCGAGTTGTTAATATACTAAGTGTTGTGGACAATCCATAATTTCGGTCATGTAATTATTTATTTTCTTTTCTTTTCTTTTGTTCTAGTAGTTATTTCTTTTTACGTGTTGGAATAGGATTTATTTATTAAGCCAGTCGTAGTTGGGTTAGGTATTAATTATTTATGTAGTGAGAGGGTTAAATTTGTCAATTAAAGGCAAGCAATCCAAACCTTAGTGAGCTTTGAATCAGCTTGGCCACACTTGTACCTTATTTAAAGGCCATTCAGCCACCACTTTGAAGACAATTTTAAAAATTACAAACCTGAGAGCCTTACGTACTTTTCTTCTAGTTCTAAGAAAGAACTTGTTTGGGTCTTTTCGGGAGAATCGATTTGATTCAATTCAAAAGCTGAAACCTTGAGTTTCTTTCACTCGAGGTTTTGTGCGTACTTTTTGGTTTCGTTGGGTAGCTTCAAATCGTTGGGGTTTTGGGGTATTGCTCACGGGGTTATAGAGGGCTATAGGCAGGGTTTAATCCACAGGTTGGGGTTGGGTGTTGCCTCAAAGAAAGCAGTTCAACAAGAAGGACGGTTCGGGAACCTACAACTCTGGTAAGATTCAGGTTTTACTCCTGTTGGGGTAAGGTTCGTATCAACATTTGTTCCCTAAAAGTTTTGCTACAATATCCCCTTTCCTTCTTGCAATTGACAACTCACAATTTCCTTTTCTTGATGAAAATTTTATCCATAAAATTCTTCTTCTACATCGAATTTTTGCCCAGCCTATCAGTGCATTAGGCATGGTTACGGCAGACAACTAAAAGTCTTTTGGTCGCACATTTTCACCAAATTTTGCTCTTTTGTCCTCTTTTCTTCCAAATCTCTACTTTCACATCTAAAACACAAAACATAACCAAATGAATTCCTTTCATCCTAAAATCAACCAAATATTGGGGAAAATATTAACAATAAATATGTACAATTTAAACTCTATCATTTTGTCCCATTATTCATTTCATTGGTTATTAAATAAATTAAGAGAAGGATCTTAGAGTCCTGCAACTCAGTTAAGTGTGACTCAGAGTCACATTGCACTTCAATAAATCAAGGAATTCACAAGTAATTTCAATTTAGTTTATATAAAGCTACTATTTTGCAAAACATCCTAAGGGGTGGCAAGGTCCCAAGCATCCTATGGGGTGAGGGAATGAACTTATTAAAGAAAAACATTCTAAGGGTTGAAAAATTATCGAAGAACAAATGCATACAAAGCATCATTCTTATTCATACAATTCACAACATATATGATACATTTGCAATTGTCATTTATCTTTTCCTTTCTTCTTTGCATATCTAACCCTATATTTATGTAAATATCTAATATCACCTCTTTTCTCCTATATTGATAATTGGGTTGTTTTCTTTGTTAGGCTAACAACTTTAGTTCAACAATTATTTTATCTATGGGCTTTCAAGTTCTGAAGTCAGCTTCAAGCCTTGACCCTACGGTACATTCACAAACTCCTGGAGGTTTTGGATATGATTTTGTTTACCCTACAACTCCTTGGTGAAGGTACGGATGACTTTGTCTTAACCGGTGATATCTGAGTTCAACCGTGTGACCTCGGCAGTAAGTTCCAACATCTTCTCTTTATATATTTTTGCTTGTGGATGGAGACTATCTTTTTTCTCTTCTTCAAGTAATCATATTAATTCTTTATAGGACAAAGTTAGGGTCCTAAATCAATCAGTTGTTGTTTCCAATTTATCTAAATTGTCTTGTAAGGTTTTGATTTTAGACATTAAAGCTGCCACCTTGTCATTCTCATTTTTTTTCCCAAAACGATAGAAATTTCATTGAATGAAGAATAGAACCTATAAAAATGTTAGCCAAAGAAAGCTAAATGATCTCCTTGGTCTAATGTAATAGCCAAGGAGGAAAATGGAATAATGGTTAGGATTACCACTATCCATTAGTTACAAAGGAAAGCTAGCTTAGTACGAGCTAACAATGAATCTAACCTATAAAATGGAAAACAAACTATAATATCAAAAGGATTGCCAAAAAGATTGATGTTGTGAGATATAGTGTAAATAGCTAACTTCAACTAGATGACTAAGCTTGGACACTATATCTTGAGACATCAATCGCAATCTAATCACACCCGGTTTGTAACTATTACAAAAGAGTATGCTAGAAAACATAAAAGGAAAATGGGCCACTTAGAGAAAAGCCAAAAGCATCATGCTGCCGTTCTTCAAAATAGGGATCAAGATCCGATTTCCAGTCTTCAAAAGGAGTTCAGACTTGCCAAAAATAATCAGTCCAAACAAGAAGGCAGCCCAGCGAGAATGAATTGACGACAAAGAGCAACATCAGAAAAGAACCAACAGAAAAGAACATGAATTAATGAATGAACCAGCAGAAATTAAACCAGCGATGAGAAACCGGGATTAAAAAACTTCAAACCAGAAAGTAGAATTAAAGTGCTTCCAATCAACAGTGAGTAACCAGGCTTAACAAGACTTCAGACCAGAAAGTAGAATTAAAAGTCTTCAAAACCAGCAGTGAGTAACCAGAATGTAGAACTTAGAGATAGTGAAAAAAAGATATCCTTGGGTTAGAGAGCATGCAAGGGGAGATCCTTGGGTCATTGAACCATCCATTGATGTCTTTGCAGCTAGGAGTAATCAACCAACCCAGGGATGGACCAGAATGTAAGAGAATAGACAACAAAGTTGGAGAGAGAGCAGGGGGTGACAGAAAGTAAAAAACACTAGCCCAAGAGACTCAAAAACAGTTCATGGGAAGAAAACACCCCAACCAATCAAGGAAACATATGCATTCCATAAATCATTTGTAGCATGAGAACAGACCAAGAAGGTTTATAATCAAATCTACATCGAACTCCTTTTGTTGATTCCTCTTTCTTTTTCTTTTTTTCTGTTTTTATTTTTTATCCTTTTTACTTTTTTCCATGTTTCCTTGTTATTTCCTTTTTTCTCCTTTTTCCTTCTTCTTTTTTCCTGTTTCTTGTTTTTCCTTCTTCTTTTTTTTTTCCACTTTTTTCTTTTTTCTAGATTTTTAAAACCAAGTCAGCCAAAACAATAATGATGGGAGCAATAGGGATCAGGATACCTTAGGAGAGAAAAGATACATATTTATTGATAGATATATAAAGATAGAGGCATTAAGTGCTAGCTTTGCATATATGATATCCATTGGGAAGTAAGATAGCTATTCAGTGTGACGCTATATCTCTACCACTAAAACCAGGGAACAGCACTAAAACAATATTAAGAATACTAAACTTACATAACACCAAAGAGAACTCCTAGAAACCAACCTTTGAATGGATGGTGAAAGTGCAGGGATTCAGAGAGGAAATATTGCTATCCTATCTTTCAATTTTCCTATAGAAACCAACCATAACTAATGATAATTCTTCCCCCTTTTTTTTTAATTTTTTGATTTTTTGTTTTTTTTTGTCCTCCAATTCATCTTTTGCATTTTCTGCTTTCTTTCTTCTCTCTTCTTTCCTTTGCTTTTTTGTAAGTTTTTATTGAGAAGCCTATGGATTGTATCCTCAACTATGCAACTTCCTCCAAAGAGGAAATTGAAAGTTGAGCTATTGTGAAAAATGATTGCCCTGGGGACCATGTCCACCATTTATCCAGCGATGAACATCATATAACAACCTCCATTGCTTGCCATCTTAAACATTAATCTTAGATGTTGGTGATACAAGCAAGAAGTTCAAACTATATTGGCCCGTCTAAAAACAGTGAGTGCCCATAGCATGTAGCATGGCAACCCAGTTTGCTTTGAGGCATTTTATCAAACAAGTTGAGTGCCTCCAAGACAAAGCATAGAAACGCATAATCCATGGAATATTGGGATCCCAGAATTCAGCATTTCTAGCAAAACAGTCAACCAAGAACTTATATCCATACACAACAGTCCACCAATTACCATTTAAACTCAGTCCAAATTATCTCCAAAAAAACAAGGACAAAATCGCCCCCAAAAATGCAAGAAAAGAATCGGGAAGCATACTAGAACCTGGTATGCTCGGCCTTCAGTGTATGTATTTCCTACTCTCGGCACCAAGGCTTTGGCAAAAGTTGTTGAATTCCAGAATTGGGAGCTTCCATACCCTTTGGTCAATACCCTGTGCTCATTCACCAACTAGAGAAAATAGGGATGATATGAAATAAAGTGACTTGGAAATTTATTAACTATCTTGACCCATTCGGTTATAACCCTAAAATATTCCCCATGACCCGAATAAAGAAAATAGTCAGCCCACCCTCAATAGTTTGAAGACCTCAAAACAACAGAGCATGGAAAGAGAAGAACTGAAGACCTCAAAAACAGAGCATGGAAAGAGAAGAAACTAAAACTTATGTGCGTGGGGAATGAGATTGGCACCAAGACCTTTTGTACTTGGAATGTACCAACTTACTCATGTTAACATGGAACAGAAAGCAAGTGTCCATCTAGAGCTTCAAGTTGAGCTTCGATTGTTACTGTACATCTGCCTAATATGAGGTGCTCTCAATAGATACTTGGAGAACTAAAAGTAAGAATCACTCTATGGTTTCCGTTTGAACTTCAAGCATTAATATTTATGCCACCTTTTTTTAAACATTGGATACTACCAACTGAAGTTCCGTTTTTTACTTCACCTTTGCCTGAGAAAAGGATAGACAGATAAATTAATTCTTTGAAGAAGTATGCCAAAACAAAAGAGCTCAGGATTAAAGGATAAACAGAACCAATGATAGCTATCTATACTAATGCAAATCCTACAAAGCTAATACTACCTTATGTACCAGTAGGAAAGTGAGTAGTACTACATAATGACATCTAAACTAATACATATAAATGTAGTAACAAAATTTGGCTCAGAAATATGGAGTAGCCTCTTCTAGGATCTCTTGATATTCCTTCCATTCTGACAATGCCTTGTTTACCACTTCATTAGTTGGTTAACTAATCCCCTCAAATATCCAAAGATTACGTGTTTTCCATAACATCCAAAGAATGTATACAGAAAGAGTAATCCTATCATTATTGATGGAGTCTTTGCTCAATGCACTTAATGATTCTTACCAATGCCGGAAACATGATTGTTCTTGTCTCAAACCGTCCCAATGAACGAGAGAGAGTCTCCACACCATAGCTGCCCTATCACAAGTAAAAAGGGCGTGCTCAATGGTTTCCTCATGCATTCCACAACAACCACAAATGGCATCCTGCAAAATTTTGCGTTTACACAACTCTGTTTTGGTTGGCAAGATTCCTTGGCAGCAGCACCACAGGAAATGTTTCAATTTTCCTTTGACCTAAAGATTCCAAATTCTATGCCACATACGGTTAGCTATGGTCAAACCAGAGCTACTGGTAGCTACATTTACATTTAATTGAGCTCGATGCTGCTCCATAGCAACTTGATATGCAGAATGAACAGTGAAATTTCCTTTGCTGTCATGTTGCCAAATTATCTTATCTTGACCAGCCTCCTTGTTTAAAGGAATTCTAGAAATTGCCTCTACATTCTCCGGTTGGAAGAGTTGATCAATCAAGGTTTGATTCCATTCTGTCCCCTCCTCCCTCATTAGAATGAAGGAAAAATACACTTCTAAAAGAAAGTACAATTGTAAATTTTACGTTAATAATTGGAGGGTGATTACATTTGTAGAAAAAAGAAGAAAATATACAATAAAAAGCCAAACTAGTATCCTTTTTATTCATTTCATCAGTCTGAAAAGAGACCTCAGACTCTACATTCTTGTCTATGTATTCTTCATCACTGTTCGGGGTCTGCATATCTAGATCCTCATCCACTTCACATTCTTATAGCTTGTTAATTGCCATCGGGCAATCTCGAAATGCGAAGTGATCTAATAGGGTGAAGGATACCCCCACAATCTTTCACCACCCCTATATACTCTTGGTCAGTTATATTCAAAACTTCAAGGTCATACCTACGTAGATCCTCTAATTTCAAATCGGGGTATTTTTTCTTGAAGTTTAATAGCGGTCTAATGTTTCCCTATCTCCACTATTGCCTTACTGAAGTGAATGGCAAAGGTGCTGAAATTGTTGGTATGAAATAATTTTTGCACTAGTGACTTTCTAAATTCCACTTGGTTAATTCCCTTCAATTTTTGTACTTTAGCTTGAAGGGATTCTTTCCCTTGGCCTAGTTTCTCACTTTCAAATTGTAACCTTCTCTCAGCCTCGTCTTCCTTTTGTAGTGAGTAGCAACATAAGGCCTCAAATTCCTTCAATTAGATGACCTTGGTCTTATGTTTTGTTGCTTGTTGTTCAGGTGGTTGGCCATCGACATGTATTTAGTCAAATGTAATATGGCTTGTTATGAGTTCATAGTTAGTTGTTGCCTCAAGTAACCCCTAATAAAGAAGTAAGTTCAAAATAAATCTCTATCTTACCTAAGGGACCATTAAGGGAGTTGTTGTGTGTAGCTCCAAGATAGGCATGTCACCCATTGTCTCATGTAGCTCATCCATCTCTCGGACCTCTACCTTTGGTGAGTACTCTTCTGGGCAATGGAAGCATAATGTTCTCTAGGTGATGTTTACTTCGGTAGCCTTCTTTGTGACCTTGTCTTTGTCACCAGCCATTTGTATCTTTTTTCCTTTGGGGGCTGGCTACCCCATCAACAATCTTTTTTGGTGCCTTGCCTACTAGCTTTTGACCTCTTGATGTAAAGGTCCTTTTCTCGAGGTCGTTGTTGCTATATATATATTTTTTTGGCAGATGTTTTAGCCTCATTTTTGTTGAACCTTCTTATGTAGTGATCCTTTCTAGATGTCATTGCTACTATGTGTTTTCTATCAACACCACTATAAAACTTAAGCATTGTAGAAAAGATAATATGTGTGATTAGTAGCATCATATGAGATCAACCAAGTATACAAATAATAGATATGATAGTCCTACCCTTTGTCTTCTTCTTCTTCTTTTCCTCTTTGGCTAGTCTCGAGACTTAATGTTCGACCTAAACCACAGTTGAATGATGAGAATCAAATATTCATAAACTTAGATATGTGTTTTTCATGTTTTTGCATGGATTTCATTGAGATATGCCATGTTTATTAGAGAAATCACATTATATTTGTGATTCTCATCTTTTGTTTGTTTTGTAGCAAAAAGGGGATAAAAAACCAATTATCTTCCAGAGTTCATAATTTTTGATGCAGATGTCCAAAAGAGATTATTCAAGATGCTATGGAAAGACGAGAAAGAGAGCAAAAACTTTCATGAAGAAAGTTTTCCCAAATTCCGGAAGCAAATGGACCAAAACTGGACAAAATCAGAACAAGGCGCGAACCAAAGAGACGGAAACCAGACTCTTGGGACCGCCACAAGTGCCCATAGAAAGATGAACCAAGGGCAATCAAGGCCTTCCAAAACTTGAAATTTGCAAATCGCGTCCCTAATGTTTTGGAAGCTTCACAATTATTCCCCAACATCCCTACTTGTATAAATACCCCATTTTCTGCAGAAAACAAAGAGAGAGCAGATAGTTAGGGTTAGTTTTAGATAATTTGCATTTTTGTCCCCAACTCAAAAACGGGATTTCTCTTTGGCTCTTGAAGACTTCAATCTTTGGAGTTGTTTTGGCTTGCTAAGTGTTGGAATTTGTTGGATTTATCAATCTTTTGATTAAGGGAAGTATTTCTTACGAATTTCTTATGCTTTCAATGGTGAAATCTTCTTGTGATTGTTGGTTGCTTGAAGCCATGAGAGGCTAACTTGTCTTGGGTGATTCTTGGTGTTTGATGTATGGGTTAGGTTTATTTTGATTCCTTGTGGGTTGTAGAGTGATGGGCTTGCATTAATTGAAGTCTTTCTACTTGTATTTAATGAATTGACATGCATTGAATTGTGGCCACATTTAGTGTGTGTTCTTGGTGTTCGTGTGTGTTTTAGAATATACCTGAACTTAGACCAAAAGTAGGAAGAACTACCTAGCATTCTCTAGATTTAGGTGTTTGAGACAAGAAACGATTACCATACGAGCTTAATTGTGCACTAAAATTGTGTGGAAGCCATAGGTTTTAGTGTGCACAAGGTAGAAGTGAGACCGAAAGGAGATCTTCTATTCTTTAATTCCATTGAGACCGAAAGGAGATGTGGAGTGAAAAATAGGTGGTTTCTTAGATTAAACACTTGAACCAGGGAGTGTGAAGTGGTTGGCTAAAACATCTAGGGCTAGAATTGTGCATTAGAGTTGTGTGGAAGCCATAGGCGCTAATGTGCTCTAGGTGGGGATGAGACCGAAAGGAGATTTGGAGTGAACGGATATAGCCACTTAGTTAAGATGCCCTACACTCGGTTGCCCTTAGGAGTCAAAGTAGCTGACCCTTGATAAGATGCATAATTGCATATTTATTATGTCAATTTCCTTGTGTTTAAGTGATTAAAATGCTTATTTATATGAAGATTAAGTGTTTTTATTATTGATGGATAGTTTGGAGCTTTGTAGGAAAAATTTAACAAATAAAGCAAAATATTATTTTTCTTGGCAAAATTTAAGTTGTTTATGCATTATTTCAGTTTGTTTTGTCCAAAAGAGAATTTGAAAACCCATAGTAAGCATAGCCTGGTTTTCACATTCGCCATTCAACATTTTTTTTTTATTATTATTATTATTATTTGTTTATTTTATTTTATTATTATTTTTTTTTGGTTCTGTTATTTCAATGAAGTCATCATGCTCATTTCTCCATGACTACTGTACAAACATTCCATGCATTAAACATCTACCTCACAGGAAGCATACAGGTCCCATGGCAGAAAGCAAGCATTGAGACTGATATCATCAATTATAATGCTGGCCATGAAGCATTTCCAATTACTGAAAGAAGGATCAAAAGGAAGCTAGAATTCAAGCCCAGGGTGCAGAACACGAACCAAAGTCATGGAAGAAGAGTTCGCAAACAACCATGACAGTTTTAGTCCCTCAAATCTGTCCAAGGAAGTTTCCCATGTGAGTTATGAAGATGGAAACGGACAAAGGAAAAGAAAAGGAAGCAAATGAAAGAGGAAATAGAAAGCCAAGCCAAACAGCACACAAAAAGAAAAGCTGAATACATAAACAAGGAAGAAGCCAGCACATAAAAGGAAACAAAAGAAACAACCCAGCTGCAAAGGAAAAAGCCGCACATGAAAGCATAAGGAAATCAGCTGCCATTCTCTTCTTTTTATGAAGAAAGTGTCTCTAAAATGCATTCTCACATGGGCAAAAGAAAGGCAAAAGAAAAAAAAATAAAGAAGAAAGCCAAGCAGAAATTAAAGCAACAAGAAAACAATGAGAAGCACACTTGGCAAAGAAGAATGACATTTGGAAAGCAAAGTTTGGGCTGCTTTCTTTGCTGTAAAAGATGACAAGCACATGGAAGACAACAACACAACACCTTCGGCAGAGAAAAGAAAGAAAAGCAAAGCCTTGCCTATTAATGGGCAAAGCTTGGAACGGAAGAGAGATCCCATTTTCAGCCGAGCAGCATATTTCTTTTCCTTTCTTCCTTAGTTTAGGAGTAGTTTCCTTTCTTTCCTTAGAAATTTTTCAGTAGTTCTCTTTGGTTTTTCTTTAGAAATTTCAGTTGTACTTCATCTCGGATTTTTCTTCAACAAAATTTCAGTTGAAGCTCACGGGTTCAAAGAAGACTTCAAGCCTTCCTCGGTTTCTGCGCAAACTTCACAGCCTTCTTGGGTTTCTTCTTTCTTTCTCAAGCAATCTTTTCTTTGTTTTCTTGATTTTTTATTTTGTTCTTGTTGCTTCATTGGTTTGTGATAAAAACTCAGCTGCCAAGACTTGACTTGGGTGTAAAGCTAGCATAAACCGTTGTTTCCTTTGGAAGCTACGAGTAGCAAAACAAACCATGCGTAAATTTTTTCTCACATATTTTCTAATGCTTTTGTCTTCTTCTTGTTTTCTTTAGTTTATTTTAGTTATCAATTTTAGCTTTCTTTTATTGTTTTAGTTTTTAGTTTTATTTAGAAATTTTAGTAATTTAAGTTTTGTATTTTGTTATGAAATTTTGTTGCTAAGTATTATCATCTACGCTTTTGTTTGGATTTTTCTTTTATTTTTCTTTTCAATCATGTTTAAATTTTTGGTGATATTCTTTTATATTAATATGAACTAAATTCTTTTCTAGGGTTTAGATGTAGCCTAACTATGAAGTCTTAATATTTTTCTATTAATATAATTTGATTTAATTTTCTATGGTTGAGTATTTATCTTTGTGCTTAATGCTTCTAATTACTTGATCACTAATTAGATGATTTGTTAATCATAACGAATTGGAAGAGGAGTTATGTGTCAAGTTCATTGAGATAAATGCCATAAATTGCATGTAGGATAGGAATATACCTACATGGTTTGTGTAGTTGCTATATGAGAATCCATAAAAATTAATGACTTCATAATTGTTGTAATTCACATAGGAATATAGTGAATTAGCAATTAGGAGGATTTTTATTAGATCTCGGGAGGGACTAGTAAATAAATTAGGGAATCTCGACTATCAACCAGGAAATTAAATTAGATTATAGAAATAGATGAATATTAAGATGGAATAGTTATGGTGAAATCGAAAACCCTTGAGCTTTAGTCAATTTAATTCTTTACTTTGCTTTGCTTTGTTTTCAATTTATTTTTTATTCAAGTTTTAAATTTAGTTTAAATTTAGTTTATTCATAAAATATCTTTTTATCATTCAAATAAAGGTAGAATTAACTAAATTTCGGTAGTTGATAAACAATTAGTCCTTGTGGGAACGATAAATTTATATTCACTTTATATTACTTGTTAACGATCACGTGCACTTGCGTGTAAAATCGAGCAACAACCTTTTTGCATTTAACCCAAGGATCACCCTCCTTCCTAAATTGTTTGTTTCTCTCTTTATTTTAGTTGAGTTATTCAACTTAACAATTAGATTCTAGTATTCTCTTTTATGTGCATACTTTTATTCATGCTTCTTAGCTAAATATCACTCTTTACATCACTCTTTAACAAATAATTAATTGCACTTAAATTCGTGTTTTTTCCCCTTCCCTGTGGAAAATGATCCCTATGCTTTACTACAATTGATTAAGTGAGGTTTAGGTGTAAATTTGTGTGAGTTTGAGATATATTTTGACACACTTTTGCACACACCGATATCGCTCACCAAATTTTGGCGCCGTTGCTGGGGAAGGGCAACGGAACTAAGTTTTTAAGTGTTCTAATTGTTTGTTAGTTTTGTGTTTTTGTATATATTTAGAAAAGACCTGTTTGCGTTAATGTATATTTTCATTTTTAGCTTTCTTTTTGTGTAGGTACGTGATTCCTTATTTTGCGGTGCATGCCCCGCACTCGATCTCAAGGACGTGTGGAATTCACCATTGATTTGGAACTCGAGAATACCGTGAGAAGAGGAAGAAGAAGAGTGGAGCAGGAACCGAACACAATGGCTGAACAGGGACAACAACAAGGATGGTTGTTTGGGGAATTCTTTGAGCCGAGGTTTAACAACCGTGTAGGTGCTTGCCCGGTTGAAGCTGAGAGCTACCAAATTCCGCCCCAACTCATTAGTTTAATTCAGCAAGGAGCAATATTTCAAGGATTGGAGAATGAGGACCCCAACGCACACATCAAGGCGTTCCTCACCCTATGCAACACCTTTAAGCTGAATAATGTGCCTCAAGATGCCATCCGGCGTATCCTCTTCCCATTCTCTCTACGCAGTCACGCCATGTCATGGTATGATGCAGTTGATGGTGACCAAATTGCGACTTTTGAGGAGCTGTGCAAGAAGTTTATCACGAAATATTTCCCCCCTTCGAAGATGGACCGGTTGAGAATGGCTATCCACCAGTTTCGGCAGTTTGAAGGAGAAAGCTTCGGCGAAGCATGGGAAAGGTTTCAAGAAATGTTAAGAAAGTGCCCAAACCATAAGATGGAGGAGGGTTATGAATTGCAGCTATTCTATAATGGGCTGACCGTGGAATCAAGAAGTAATGTGAATGCTAGCGCCGGGGGTTCATTGAAGGATAAGTCAGTCCAAGGCGTACGAGATTTGTTCCAAAGGATAGCTGACAACGGTTGCTCATGGCCGAACACTAGAGAGTTGCCACCAAAGAGACAAGGGGGATTCTTAGAGATGGATGCCGGCACAAACATTGGTGCTCAATTGGCTGCACTCACCAACAAGATTAATTCATGGGAGGCGTGGATGAACGTGAAGCCGGTCTTAATGTGTGGATTTTGCCAAGGAGACCACCATGTGGATCAATGTGACTTGGTCAGGACTGAACCCGTCAACTTCATGAAGAATTTTGGGCAGCAAGGAAATTTCAACCAAAATTGGGGCAACAAGGGCAGCTATCAAGCAGGAAATCAAGGTTGGAACAACCAAGGAGGTGGTCAGAATTGGAACAATCAAAGCAATCAAAGTTGGGACAATTCGGGGCCATCGTTTTCTAACGCATCAAGGCAAACTCCAGGTTTTGGGAATCAAATGAATAATCTCACGGACAGAAAACCAAATTTTGAAGAAGTCATGATGAAGAAGCTTGAAGAAATCTAGCTTGATATGAAGAGTTCCACGAAGAGGACGGAGAAGATTTTAGAGGACCATTCAATGAGGTTGAACTTGCATGAGAACACAATGAAGAATATTGAGATGAAGCTGGGGCAGCGGGCTAATGACATTCACCGGAGACCCATGGGCGCGCTTCCAAGTGATACCGAAGTCAACCTCAAGGGTAAGGAGCAGTGCAATGCGGTAACCCTTAGAAGTGGAAGAAAATTGGCGTCAGAAGGAAGTGATGTTAAAGAGAATGAAACGGCCCATGAAGAAGTTGAGATGGAAAGGGCATTTTTAGAAGAAAATCAAGAAGGTGAAGTTACACCTAAGGGAGAGAAAAGCAATGGAGATTGGAACAAAGGAAGAAAAGGACCACCTAGCCCTTACAATTTTGAAGACATACCACCACCACCACCTCCATTTCCGCTTAGACCAAGGAAGAAAGTGGAAGGAAACAAGCATTTCGAGAGGTTCATTGAAATGATGAAGAAAATCCATGTGAACATATCCTTGGTAGACCTGCTCACCAACATTCCTAAATACTCCAAGTTTCTTAAGGAGTTGATTTCAAACAAGGAGAAGCTAGAAGATGAAGGGGTGATCGCCTTGAGTGAAAAGTGCAGTTGCATCATACGCAAAGATTTGCTTATTCCTAGGAAGATGAAGGATCCTGGAAGCTACACCATCCCATGTGACATAGGAGCAAGGCATTTCTCAAAAGCTTTGTGTGACTTAGGCTCGGGAGTGAGTCTAATGCCGCTCTCTATAGCTCAAAATATTGGCATGGGGGATGAAATGAAGGAGACCCAAATCACTCTTCAACTAGCGGATAAATCTATGGTGAAGCCTAGTGGTATTCTTGAAAACGTGTTGGTGAGGGTGGACAAGTTCATTTTTCCGGTGGACTTCATAGTGTTAGATATGGAGGAGGACGATGAGGTGCCCCTAATTTTTGGACGACCATTCCTAGCGACTGGAGATGCAATCATCAGGGCGAAGGACAAAACCATCACTTTCCGGGTCAATGAAGAAGAAGTTGTGTTTGATGTGAATTATGCCATGAAATACCCAAGGGGTAATCTAGACTGCTTTCGGGTAGATATGGTTGATGAATGTGTTGGTGAAACTTTGAAGGAGGAGTGGTGTCTTGAATCTCAAGCAATGGGGGCAATTATTCCCTCCAATGTTCCCCTTGAGTTTGATGAAGAGGATAAAAGAATAGATGGACAGCTTCGTGAGATGGTTGAGAATCGTTTTGTAGATGAGTCCATTTATGAAATAACAGGGGAAGAACTTGAAGTGGTTGAAGTCGACCAAGTGTTGCCAGTGGCCAGTGGTGAAGATAAGCTAAAACCGTCCGTCGATGAGCCGCCCAAGCTTGAGTTGAAGTCCTTACTCCCTCAGCTGGAATACGCATTCTTGGGGGAACATGAGACGTTGCCCGTGGAGATATCATCTTCTGTGGAACCTAAACAAGAAAGAAAGCTTTTAGAGTTGAGCATTTTCAAAGAGGCCATTGGGTGGACCATTGCGGAGAAGACCATGTTTACATTCCCGTTACAAAAGCAAGGAATAGGTTGAAATATGAGGCAATGCATTGAGTCGAGCCGGTGACGTTAAAACCAAGCGCTTCTTAGGAGGCAACCCAAGCGTATCCTTTTGTTTTTAGTTTAGTCCATTTTGTTTTGTTTTGTTTGGTTTTGTTTTATTGGTTAATTGAGTTTTATATGTTCTTGTGGATGTAAAGGTTGATGCATGTAGTTTGCCTTTAGGAAAGGTGTTATAGTTTTCAATTGCAGGGACAAAGGAGGAAATGTGTGAAAAAAAAAATTAAAAAAAATCAAATGTTGGCAGAAAGTTTTGACCGCCGCAGCGGTCAAGGCCGACGGGTTTATACCCGTCGGCCCCCCTCATTTCCCCCTCATTTGTTTCATTTCCTGCCTTTGTCCTTGAAATTTTCTCTCAAAACCTTTCATCCCCATTTTGCATTTTGCAATTTTCTTCAAGTCCAATCCATCCTAAGTATCAAAACACCACTCTAAACATAAAATCACCAAGTTCTCATCACCAAATCCATCCAAAAACTCAAGGTATACATTGTTGAACTTTTCAAGTTTCTTTAGAACGGTCATATTGAATTGTGTCAATTATGATTTTTATGGATGATATTTGATGAAACATTGTGTCATTGGGATTGTTGGAGCTGTTTGTCTAATGTTAAGACTAGGGTGCTTACTAATTTTGTGAAATTTCAAGCTTTTCACCTTGCTCATCATGTGTTTGACAATATGCCTCAATGAGTTGTTTTGGATGAGTTGTCAACTTTTTTGTATTCATTTGAAATCCTAGAAATTCATTGATGAACCTTAACATGATGTTGCATATAAAATTGAATTTTAAGTGAAAAAACTTGATGAGTTCTTGAAACCTAGCATAGTCATGTCACTAATTAACAATGATTTGTAATATGTGGCATATACTTTTGGGAGTTAATTGGGGCATTGTCTTTCTTGAGGTACAATCCAATGGCATCTAGGCGCACCTCCGATAAACGCAAACAATCCTCAGCGTCCACTTCTCGGCCCAAACCGTCGGAGCAACGTGTCAAGGCGGACGCCCTGCATGCCTTGCAAGGTCGCCCGATTGTTGCGGAGCGCGGCCTAACGGCGGAGCCACCACTGGACACCTATGTCCGGAGGCATGGTTGGCTTGTGTTTGTTGATGCACGCCGATCCTTGGGCGAAGGAGACAAAGAAGTTGTCCATAACTTCTATACGGAACTCTCGGTGGTGACCACAGCGTCTAACAAGGTCAAATATGATGGCGCCACCGTCAACTTCTCTCCAAAAACCATCAATGCATTGTTTGAGCTGCCTCCGGCTATCGACGATGAATACTCCCAGTTCATCCAGTCCGACTACGATAGTGCAGAGATTACACGAGAATTGACTGGAAGGGAGCAACACCTCCTCCCGAATTGGAAGTGCTTGAAACGGAACTCGCTCACACCGAAGGCCAAGCTATTGAATGCCTTCGTTTGTAGCAGACTAATGCCAACCATCATGAACTCGGAGGTGGCTCGGAAGCGAGCACTACTGATATATGCCATCAGTAGGGGCATGTCAGTTGATGTTGGCAAAGTGATAAATTCAGAGATCCATCTAGCCGTCGACGCGCCAAAAAAGAATCAATCCCTAGGCTTCCCGTCGCTCATTACACGATTATGCTTCACAACAGCACGGATCACCGGGAGCTTCAGCCGTGCAGATTGCATTCCCTTGAAGGCCGACCTCAAGTTAAAAGATTTCCAAAAAGGGGCGGGGTCTCAAGCAGAGACGTCTAGCCGGACAGCCATGCAAGCTGAGGAGGACAACGAAGAAGAAGATGGTGAAGAAAGTGATGACGAGGATAGATTAACTCGTCTGGAGAGAAGTGTGCAGGATCTTCAGAGCACAAATCAAAGGTTGGAGAGGCGCGTAGGCAATCTTCAAAGCACAATGCAGGACTTCCTACAATTCCAGGCAGCATTCATGACATACATGGCAAGTGGACAACAAGGCGAGCCACCAACTTTTCCTATGCCACCGCCGACATCTCCAAGCCAACCTTGAGTTCATGTGGGCTACAGGGAAGACGACTTCTTTCACTCCTTTGAACAACTCGTGATATTAAGAGTAGTTGATTTGACACTTGAGTTGAGATTGGAAGTGAAGTTTGTGAATATTTTCTTTTCTGTTTTATGTTATTGCATTTAGGTTTAAAGTTTATTTTTTCTGCATTTTGTTAATTTATTTTCTTTAATTTGTTTTGATGAATTATGCTTATCACACACTTGCACTCCCTAGTTTTAGTGCTTAATATGCAACATATCTTAAGTTTGGAGGAGGTGTGACTAAGCAATCATGCAACATGCTTTAAGTTATTTCACAATTTTGCAACCGAAAACATGTATTTCTTCTTTCCCACCCACCCCACCCTTCCTGCATGCATTCTTGACGCATTGAGGGCAATGCTCATCTTAATTTTGGGGGTGGAAGCTTAAAGCTTTTGATGTAACCTAAGTTTGGGGGTGTTTATAGGAAGAAAATACATGAGATTCCATGGGCGAAATTGGCTTAAATTGAGGCTTTCATTGAAATATTCAAGATGTTGCTTGTTTTGTTTTTGGGAACTTTTGAATGGTTGGCAAGTAATGGCTGAAATATGCACCACTTAAGAAACATTTTACCGACCAAATGCATGCGAGAAGTAACGAAATGAAAGCATTAGTCAATGAAGAAAAATGTTGGACTGAGTAGGCATGAAATGTGTTATGCATGTCTTTTGATTCTTTGTATTTTCAGGAAAGTTTTGCATGTTAAATGGTGTTGTCATAGTGCACGTTAATGAGGGGTGTTTGTGAGATGTAGTGTATTGATTATGACGCGGTTGCGAGTAAGTGTAGTGCTTCTAGTCCACTCTAAATTCACAGAATTTCACTTTATAAACTTGAAAGATGACTTAGGCTTGTCGTTTAGTCTTGCTTATGAGATTTACAGTTTTGTTGAATAATTGCCACTCCGCTATGAGAATGCTCTTAGGGGATGTCCCTTAAGTGAACTCGTATGAGTGGTAGAAGTATAAAAAGCCGAAAAACTCTTGGCATAAAAAAAAATTAAAAAAAAAATGTAAATGAGTGAGGAAGTACCCTAAGTATAATGTCATGATGGTTTCTTAAATGTGATGAAGATTGCCTAGATGGTAGCATGACAACTTAGGGGAAAGAGGGAATAAAGAGTCTTAAGGATTTCAAGGAAGTGAAATTTTTCTATGCAACTTTAGGGCGCACTAGTGGCATGATTTCGTGACTTCTACTCAGTTCTTGCATTGCATTGTTCATGAACATCTGCCTCCATCACACACACACACACATCATTTAATGTGTGAAGATTAGTACAGAAAAACAAGAAAGAAAAGGGTCATGCATTGCATTAGTACGTGCCAAAATTGTCTAACCCAGAGACATTAAGATGTTTTCATTTCTGAGAACTCTCAATATGCATTATTCGGTAGAATGGGGCGACGAGTGGATGCATAATTAAGCTAGTACTTGCCACTATCAAAGAAAAAAAGGTGCTAATCTGAATATGCATGTTCTCAATGAATACATTCCACATATTATTGCTATGCGTAGAAAATTGTTTGGGGACAAGCAATGGTTCAAGTTTAGGGGTATTTGATGAGAATCAAATATTCATAAACTTAGATATGTGTTTTTCATGTTTTTGCATAGATTTCATTGAGATATGCCATGTTTATTAGAGAAATCACATTATATTTGTGATTCTCATCTTTTGTTTGTTTTGTAGGAAAAGGGGATAAAAAACCAATTATCTTCCGGAGTTCATAATTTTTGATGCAGACGTCCAAAAGAGATGATTCAAGATGCTATGGAAAGATGAGAAAGAGAGCAAAAACTTTCATGAAGAAAGTTTTCCCAAATTCCGGAAGCAAATGGACCAAAACTGGACAAAATCAGAACAAGGCGCGAACCAAAGAGACGGAGACAAGAAACTTGGGACCGCCGCGGCGGTGCCCATAGAACAGTAGACCGCCGCAGCGGTCAACTGCGCTTCCAAAACTTGAAATTTGCAAATCGCGTCCCTAATGTTTTGGAAGCTTCACAATTATTCCCCAACGTCCCTACTTGTATAAATACCCCATTTTCTGCAGAAAACAAAGAGAGAGCATATAGTTAGGGTTAGTTTTAGATAATTTGCATTTTTGTCCCCAACTCAAAAACGGGATTTCTCTTTGGCTCTTGAAGACTTCAATCTTTGGAGTTGTTTTGGCTTGCTAAGTGTTGGAATTTGTTGGATTTATCAATCTTTTGATTAAGGGAAGTATTTCTTACGAATTTCTTATGCTTTCAATGGTGAAATCTTCTTGTGATTGTTGGTTGCTTGAAGCCATGAGAGGCTAACTTGTCTTGGGTGATTCTTGGTGTTTGATGTATGGGTTAGGTTTATTTTGATTCCTTGTGGGTTGTAGAGTGATGGGCTTGCATTAATTGAAGTCTTTCTACTTGTATTTAATGAATTGACATGCATTGAATTGTGGCCACATTTAGTGTGTGTTCTTGGTGTTCGTGTGTGTTTTAGAATATACCTGAACTTAGACCAAAAGTAGGAAGAACTACCTAGCATTCTCTAGATTTAGGTGTTTGAGACAAGAAACAATTACCATATGAGCTTAATTGTGCACTAAAATTGTGTGGAAGCCATAGGTTTTAGTGTGCATAAGGTAGAAATGAGACCGAAAGGAGATCTTCTATTCTTTAATTCCATTGAGACCGAAAGGAGATGTGGAGTGAAAAATAGGTGGTTTCTTAGATTAAACACTTGAACCAGGGAGTGTGAAGTGGTTGGCTAAAACATCTAGGGCTAGAGTTGTGCATTAGAGTTGTGTGGAAGCCATAGACGCTAATGTGCTCTAGGTGGGGATGAGACCGAAAGGAGATTCCTCATTCTATAATTCCGATGAGACCGAAAGGAGATTTGGAGTGAACGGATGTAGCCACTTAGTTAAGATGCCCTACACTCGGTTGCCCTTAGGAGTCAAAGTAGCCGACCCCTTTGCATTTAACCCAAGGATCACCCTCCTTCCTAAATTGTTTGTTTCTCTCTTTGTTTTAGTTGAGTTGTTCAACTTAACAATTAGATTCTAGTATTCTCTTTTATGTGCATACTTTTATTCATGCTTCTGAGCTAAATATCACTCTTTACATCACTCTTTAGCAAATAATTAATTGCACTTAAATTCGTGTTTTGTCCCCTTCCCTGTGGAAAATGATCCCTATGCTTTACTACAATTGATTAAGTGAGGTTTAGGTGTAAATTTGTGTGAGTTTGAGGTATATTTTGACACACTTTTGCACACAATTATTTTCTCTTAGAGCTCTATACTCTTGGCCTAGTCGACTATGTCTCTTTCGCTTTTTAAAAGTATCATTTGCCTCCCCATAATACCACTTCATCTCAATCTCACAAGGGCAATCTTGAAGAAAAAAGAATATTTGTTTCCAATCATAGTGGGTGGTAAGTTTTTCTATCTTACTTCCCAATCTTGAAAAAAAGGTGAAATATCCTAATGAGGTCAAAGACTTCTTCATACAATAAAAGTATTTAAAAAGGTCCATTGAATTTTGAATACACCCTTCTTGATACCACACTTTGAATCCTATTATCGTCCTTATTGAGTTTGGTGCCAATTGCGTTAGGGATATATGGTAATAAATAAGGATGTTGGATTAAGCAGCAGAGAAGGAACCGTAGACTTGCTTTTAATTGGTCTTCATAGATCACCCTGTACTCTATGGGACGTTGGTAGGCTCTCCACTCTGACCCCATGGCTTTTACCTCGTACTCCCTAGGTTTATGATTTTTTTCTTGAGGTTCCTAACCTTAAATTCTCCTAACACAAAGACTATGTTATCAGTGGTGATGTAATACTTTTTTGGGTAAGTCACTCGTGGCTTAGGGGTAGAGTTTCCATCTTACCCTCACTTCTAGTACTCTCTGCCAATTTTGGTGTTTCTTCCTCTACCTCAACCTCTATTCCAGATCTTTCTTTATCTAGCTTCCAAATCCTTTCTTCCTTTCTTTCTTCACTACTAATGTAACCTAGTGATAAATTCTCTCTCTCATTTTCTAACCCCTAACTAGAATACTAACCTGATTTCTTGCAAAACCTTGAGATAATGAATTAGAAATAGACATACTTGTTTAATTTTGTCATCATTGATTAACTATTGAATGTGAAGGATTGTCGCTTTGTGATATTTGCTGATTTTTAGCCTTCGTTTTGCTCTTCAACGATTCAAATGAATGGTGGAAAAAAGAATTCATATTAGAGTTGAAATGTGCATACGGATGGTTACTAGCCTTTTGGTTTAAAAGGTGCATGCTGCATCTTTTCAATTTTTCATTGAGTCGTGTGTTGTATTACAAAAAGAAGTGCTTTTCCTTGGGGTTAGTTGTGCTCATTAATTGCAAGGTTTCAGTCGATAGTGAATGCAACTTTTTTCATCATTTTTTTATCCTAGATCTTGGTTATTTTACTCTGTGTTTGTAGTGCCATTGGTGAAGCCTTGGCATGATTAGTCACGCTGAGACTTGGTGGGGGGGATAGGGTGTTTATGATGAATATTAGACCTCAACTCAGGAAGTGAGGCCCATAGGGGTAAGTCCAAGAAGGGTTCCGTGAATGATAAGTATGGGTAATTTCAAACTCCTTCTGGAGCACGTTTCTATAATCTCACATTTCAAATACAAACATATCATAATCGCACCAGATAAAAGGAAGAAAACACTAATTCTAACATCATGAGTTTTCAGTTACCTCACACCCATAAAAACTAATTTAAGTATTGGAGTGTTTTTCTTGGAAACAATTTTGGAATCTATTTTGCAGGGTTATTGCCAGTTAAGGAATCCTACAGCAATTCACCTCAGAGTGAGTTGCAGATATTTGCTTCATCAACTACCATTTCCAGTTGAAAGCAAACCAATTTTAAAGAATATGAAGCAAAGTTAGCACCACGCTAAGACTAGAAGGAAGGAGCTATAACGAAGGTCAAAAACCCAAAATAAGGTGTATATTGATAGCATGCAAAATATATGGGTCCAAAGTATTAAATTGCTATTAATTAGAGATGGCAATATGCTATGTGTTGGAAAACGAACTGAAAGTTGCAGTGCTGACGAGTTTTTTTGACTCCCACTACCTAATTTTCTTAAGAAATTCAACCAAGTTCAAAACGTAAATAAGGGGTTCCGGGCTCAAACAGTAAGTGCAAGGCACAAGAAAGGAAAAATAGTTTTGATAGGGACTAAAAATGGTTATGAATTTGTAATTTGCTCTTGATTTGGGCATGGCATATGTATGACAAGACTGTCGCTTACAAATTTTTGGCATTTTGTAGCACTTTATTGATCAATATTCGAGATCCAAAATCTTAGTCAAGTTTCATAAACAAATGTTCAAAATTATAAGATTCTTGTCAACAAAGTAATTTGTTTAAAATCTTGATGAGGTAAACAAAACTTGAGAAAATAAATGATGAAAACATGAAAATCCAAATCAAGCTTGCAACGAACACAAAAAAACATATCTCCCACAAACAAGTAATGAAATATATCATGTTGGACGTTTTTATTTTTTCACTATTTGATACCAAATATTTACTTACAAAGCTATTTACATTCTAAAGCAATCTTTTTGAAAGAAATCAAGTTATCTGCCTATGGTCAGGTGAAATACTAAGCTCCACCTTTGGTGTCTCTTCCGAAAAATTCCCTCCCGCAGTGGAGCTTATATTGCCATGAGAAGGATCCCCTTGTTCTGCTGAGTTATAATGCTCTGTGTCATTTGACAAGCTCGGACTTGTTGGAGGATTGGAAAATGGAGATTTTCGCAATCGAAATGCTGTTGGACTTTGGCGATAAATAGGACGTAGTGAAATTTCAATCCTCTCTCCATCATCAGCGGCTCCAACGTGAATCTCAGATTTCCGAAATGTATGGCTGCTTAGATCTTTATTGTCAAAGCCTCTAGCCAACTCTACAATTTTTGCCCACATGGAATAATCTGGATCCGTTACTATACCCCAATGTTCACGTAGGAACATTGTCAAATAAAATATGAAAGCAAAAGTAACCGCAACTCCAACTATTAAAAATAGTCCCCAGAAGCTCCCCATGTCTAAGCTGCTAGAAGAGAGTGATGTGCTAGAGTCTTGGCAACTGTTAGTTTTAAGTATCCATGCTTTCTCAATTTGAATCATTTTATCACCCTCACTAACATTTAGAACTGCCCTGGAAACATCAGTTACCAAAGGAGAACCTATTGGAAATACCTATCATGTCATGAAAATCCATAATCAGAGAGTAAGTAGAAATATAATATAGGAAAAAAATATTACGACGTCATTGAGTGGTAATACCCACAGCAAGTGAAGCACCAATTACATCTTGAATATATGCTGGACAAATTTAACATTTTATTTGAGCTTGTTAATAAATGATGGTGGTTATTAAACAGGAGGTTGTGCGCATTCACAAGTCACTGGGCTGAGTTCATGGAATTCCTAAAACATTTGCCTAATCTTTTTATGGACACCTCATTGATTAATAAACATCTAATGTTTTCTTGTACTTTCCCCCATCAAGCATTTGACAAGTGAAACAATTATATCCAGAGTTCAGTAGTTGACTCTGGACATGGAAGTTCGACCAACTTATTCTTACTACAAAAGCAGTGTAATAAAGTAAAGTTGATGAATCCTCCATGTTCACTCCCTGCAACATTCAAGCGGCAGCTGGGCACTACTTTACATCATAACCACCAAAAATTTGCTTAAAAAGTAGAGAAAACGAAGTGAGTAGTAAAACAGGAGACAGACGTGTACTTACATATCCGAAGCCATCTGTCCTATATGTTGGCTGAACCATGGTGTACTGTGAGCAATATGTTTCAAGGAATAGCTTCATGTAGGGGATCTCGTCAAAAGCAGCTGCAATGCCACCGTTTCCACTCCCCTTGGTGAAAAGTTGTTGTAGTTCCTCTAGAGAGTTGAACTCTAAAAGTCTAGACTTATCGAAACCCATCTGAATCAACATTTCGAAAACAAATGAACCACTTTGGTAACCTACATGTGCCTTGTACTTGATAAGTTCATTTGCGTTTGTGATGGTTGGTTGGAGTTGTTGTACTGTTAGCATTGATGTAAGACTAGCTGTGTAACTCTGGGTGAGTATAAGAACAACCAGGAACCAGATGATCAGCACGAACCTAGCCAGATTGCTTACTATCTTCTCCTCTACCAAAATGGAGTAAACAAAGAAAAATAAACACAAAAGAAAAGGATTCAGCGAGGAAAAGGCATATGTATCAACCATAACAAAGTACTCCAAAATTCTCAATATATAACTTTTATAAGAGCAACAAGAAGAGAAGGATGAGAAATTACTGTGTGCAAAAACCATGGTACAGAAGGCGAACCAAAAGATCATGCCAATTTGATGCAGTGGAGGTCCTCTAAATTCTTCATTTATTCTATGTTCAAGAACCCATATAAGAAGACCAACAACAACGAAAGAAAAGAAACTTGTCAACCAGAGATCCCAAGTTAGTGGCTTCAAAAATACCCATGCATTTTTGCTTTGGTTGTGTTGGAATGGAACAACCATTGATACCCCAGATTCAGTGTATGGCAAAGTAAAGTCCACATATTGGGATCTTTTTGCCACGATGGTTACGTCCCCCGCTACAGCATCGAAATTCTGTGGCATAAATTATAGGAAAAATGATTTAACTCCACTATTCATGAAATAAATGGGAGTACTGTGATGTTTTCCTTTCATTTAACAGAATGTCTTATCTAAAGTAGAGGAGCTGGAAGAATGATTGTTCTAACATACGTTCATTTGGACAGTTCATATGACTGCAATGATCCATCCATTAATGGTTTGAGATGAATTATACATTCAAAAGTGTATCAAAGGCAAATTTAGCAAAGGAGAACGCAGTCGTGTCACTAAGAAAATTTAGTAAAATTTTCGCTTTATTTATTACTCTTTGCATAATTGTTTATGTCTTCCTAGTTTTTGTGTTTGTGTTTGTGTGCGTGTGCGTGTGCGTGTGCGTGTGCGTGAGAGAGAGAGAGTACCCGTAAATAGACCTGCTCAACCAAGTCATTGTAAGTTCCAGCACTTTTGCCATCTGAAGTTTCGTACGGAATGTACTCATAAGGAACAGCATAAGGTAGGGATGACATTACTGCATCAAAAACGTCAATGCAGTATCCTGTGACTGTTGTTGTGTTATCAGGATTTCTTGTAACCTTTACAAATTCAGTGAAACCAGGTTTCACTGGTACACCTACCCTTAACTTCTTCCCACTTGTTGAAATCACCCATCCCTTAGGAGGAGTTACCGTGTCACCTGGCCATATGATCGTCAAGCTTGATTTGTTTATAGGCTTAATATTACCATCAGCAGAATTAAGATGCTTAAAAATCCCTTTTTCTGCTGTCCAGAACGCAACCTTTTTTGCACCATTAGCAATGATATTTACAATTTGATAAACCGGAGATTGAAGTTGTCCACCGACGAGATTGAAGTCTCCACTTAGACCCATAAATGAAGTGTTCAATAATGCTTTCAAAAGCATTGGACCATTTGTGGAGACTCCAACAGTATCGAGATCTGTTGAG
This sequence comes from Gynochthodes officinalis, assembly GCA_020080225.1. NCBI lineage: Eukaryota > Viridiplantae > Streptophyta > Magnoliopsida > Gentianales > Rubiaceae > Gynochthodes > Gynochthodes officinalis. Next base: position 13,401,629 of record CM034622.1, read on the forward strand.
TTCTCTGAAGCATTCAACCTTTGAAAACCAATGCTTGAAACTCCTGCTTTCTCTACTGCCATTGCGAGTGCCGTAGCTGAATCATATGCCCACAGGCCAAACACATTCAACTGAGGATTAAGAATGGATGGATTGTTTTGATGAAAGTTCAACCTCCATCTACTAGTGAAGCTCTGGAGCATTAAGGTTTCTGGAACATAAGGCCTGACACCTATTACTCCTTGCATTGAACCAAGGACTGAAGAATCAATTGAATTTAACTCATTTGTTATGGAATCAGTTATAATCCAAACATATTCTTCGCTCATCATTCCAAGCTGTTTCGCTTTAGAGAAAATCCTTGCGCCAAGAGCAGGCAACATATGAACAATGAAAACTCTCGTCTGCATAGTCATTAGTTTGTAAAGTTCTGCAATGATTGCATCATCAGTGGCCATGGGACGAATGACACTTCTATACGGAATGCGAGTGTTAATTTCATCCAAGGCATCAGTTAAGAAAGGTATAATCCCTTCTCCAAACTCATTATCAACATAGATAGGTACAACTTCTCTCCAACCAAATGTATTGACGATTGAACTCAATGCTTGAACTTGAGATGAGCTGTTTAGAGTAGCCCGAATGAAGTATGGACTTTGGATTGATGAAAGGGAAGGACTTGTTGCAGAAAATGAAATTATGGGCACATGAGCTTTCCCTCCAAGATCAGTTATGAAGTCTGCTTGCATTGATGAAACAGGCCCTAAGATAGCTTGCACTTCAACATTTTTCAGCAAGTCCAGAACTGCATTAGTTTGAGATAGGCAAATGAAATATGGACAAATAATCATCAAAAGAAAACCAAAACGAAATCCATTATAGTCCATGAAGAAGTCGAAAATAATGTGTAAACAGCAAAGTGAACAAGTGATGTAATTGCTGTTGTTGTTTTGTGTCCACATGCGTAGTACCATATATGATAACCTGCCGCCAAGTGCCAATGCACGAGAAACCCTGTGGTCTTATGCAAAAATTTTAACATGAAATAACACAATAATGGAACATTGAACCCAAATGTACACAATTTACTCTACATAAATATGATCAGAGTGGACGCAAACAGATGACTGCAGAATTTAGGAACATATTGAACAGCGGATAGAAATGAACATAAGCATATGTCCAGTGGGAAACAAATTTTATTCTTCACACGGCTTGAAAATGGAGCTTATTTGGTAGAGATTAGAATATGAGCAAAATACATAGATATAGGTTTGGGCTAGAATGGTCCGCTTTTCCATTAATTAGAAACGGAGAACCACCAATTCAAAGTATCCGTTCTATCCATTTTAAGCTCTTATTCTCACAAATATAGTGAAGCAACTTTTGTTTAAACTCAAGAAGTTTCTTGAAAAATTGGCTTCAGATATAAACTTTGAACAAATAAGAGACGCTCTTGTTATTCTTAACAAAATAGCCCAAGAAAATATCAAACATCCTATAGCGAGTTTCTTGTTAATCGTATATCTCTTTTCACTGACAGGTTTTCCTCTCATAGCAAAATTTTCTCCGATTACCCGTTAAATATATAGTAAAGAAGGGATACACATCTGCTTAATTGCAAACTACATGACAACTCATCTCATACTAAACTCAATAAACTAAAAGAATCTGAGCAATTAAGTACCATAAGATCTTGTAACCGTATCAATAGGAACTTGATGATTTAACGTATTGCTTAAATTCAATTGAAAAATAAATGCTAGAAATTAACTATCTAATATGACTAGAAATGAAAAATCAACCGAAAAATATATGCTTGTAAATGAGGAAAAAGAAAAAGAAAACAATTAATAAGAGAGGTGGAAAGCGGAAAAAGACTGAAAGAAAAAATTGGATTCTCATTTAAAAACAAGAAGTAAATACTCTAAATCCTACAATTTTGGTAACCACATGATATCTAGCACATAAAGAAGACCCTATTGAACTTATTTCATGCCCATATGACTGAACCAGAAAATGGAACATTCGTCGGCATAATGCTATGCAACTAAAACAGACTCACGTATGGCCAGTACACGCAGGCCTGTTCGATAAATTATTTGGTTAAGAGGTGATGAAACTCTATATAATACTTTAATCAATCTGATTCTGAATTACTTAATACTTACTACCAAACACACTCATAATTATCATAAATACTATTATCTAATTTATTTTTATTTTTTTGTTTCCTAATCTTTGGTCTATTTTTTTCAATTTTATTTTTCATGTTCAATGGATTAACTATTTCAACATTAAGTATTCAGTATTCAATTTTACCAAATTGGCCTTTCTTGCATATATCCTTATTATTTGTTGAAAATAAATTCGGCTGAAAAAAATTGAAAATTTTAAAGAAAATGGTTATGATAAAATTCTATTATATATATATATATATATAAAGAGAATATGATTTATTAGAATATTTCTTTAGACACCGAATCACATTAAGCCACTTAAGATTTTTTTAATATATTAATTTCATTAGTTGTCACCATATCTAATAATTCTAAAATCATGTGCTCTCAATCCCTTCTCCCATGTTTTAATACTTCTTCTTCTTTTTTTTCTTTTTTTTCTCTCTATATGGAACCTTCTCACCAACTTCTTTTCCTCCATATGGAACCTTTTTATTATTGAGAATTGGCAACTCCATATGAGAGCGACTTGACAATTCCATATTAGAACATATTGAAAGACTGTTGATTATTTTAGAAATTGCTCCATTGAGCATACACCAATGAAGTCCTGATTAACGCTATACTATATTCTAATTTTTGCAACCCAACGAAAAAAAAAAAAGAAAATTAATCAGTTAGAGAAAAAGATGAACACTTTAAAACTTGGAGTGGTTTGACGGAAAAGAGGCCTAAACCATATTTTGATAATTTTTAAAGTAAATATGAAATTAGAAACTCTATTTTTGGTGGTACTGTGGAAGACCTCTTGGTTGAAGGTCCAACAGAGCTCCAACTTCCAAGTGCTTGCGAGAAAAGTTCCTTACGGAGAAGAAGAAAATTGGGTTTCTATTAGAAAACGTTCCATATGGAGAAGAAGAAAATTGGATTTATATTAGAAAGTGTTTCTAAGTATGTGGTGAGGACTCCATGCAAAGAAGGGAAAAATTGAGTTTTTATTGGAAGTGTTTTTATGTGATGAGAACTAATGAAATTAATATGAAATTTTTTTAAAAAAATTAGACTGATCAATAAAAATTGGGTTGGTGACAAGAGTTTTGTTAGAATCATTCTAATAATGATCAATAAAAATTGGGTCTGTGTTTTAGCATCGTGTCATGAATTGCCATTCTTAATAAATAAATATATATATATATATATTTATTAAGAGTGGCAATTCATGACACGATGCTAAAACACGATACGAAATTAACACGTGTTTAGCAGGTATAAGCATATCTTTTTATGGGTTCGGTCAAATAAGATCGTACCCATATAATACGAAAAATAAATAGGTCTAGTCAAGTCAATACATTTAGCCTGTTTAACTTGTTTAAAATAATATAAAAAATTATCTAATAATAATTTTATAAAATTAAAATACATTATATAAGCTATACTTTTAGGTATTTTTAGTGTTTTAATCTTTCATAAATATATAATTTTCTTTTGAGCTGTGTTACCCATAAAATAAATAGATAATTAAACTTTTCTAAATTTCATATGTATATAGGTATTTTGTATTGTTTTCGTGTTGTGTCATGTTACCTGTAAAATAAATAGGTCGTATTCAAGTTATGTTACGTGACACTTATAATTAAATATGTCGTATTTATATTGGTGTAAAATATATAATACATATGTCTTAACACGACACACGAACCTGAAACACGACTTGATTGCCACCCTTATTTCACCTATTAAGAACTATACCACTTAAATTAAATTTCATGTCTTCAGTCATGCGACCTACCACCTGATTTAACTTACTATTCATTAGTTTAGTTTTGTTCACTCCCCTTTGTGTTGGAATCGATTTGTCTTCTATTATATTCTTTTATCTCAATTTCATAAAATTAGAGTACAATATAACACTTATTTAGTTATAACACTTTTCCTACATTTTCAAAAAAAATTGAATTCAAGTATGACTTTGATCTAATTATAGAAATCTTCATCCCCTAAGTTTAAGAGTTTGAAATTTTGTTTAATGGTATATTTTTGTTCTAATCTAATTAAACTTATCAAAATTAACTCCCTATTCATTTTTCTTTTTATCTTATTTGAATTCCTTTGAATTTTGAGATTTTTATTTCCTTTGACATATTTTTATAAACTTATGTTCTTAATTGACTTTTAATACGCACGGAGTCAGTTAGTTTATGGAAATTAATATTACTTTTAATATTTTTTTCAGAAGATTAAATATCTGGTGGATTGCACTCAAGAATAGCTTGTTGCTCTAGAATTGGAAGTTTTAGTTATTAGAAGGGATCATTGCTCATGACACAATTTTCTAATCATTGAATGATAATAATTCATTCTTTTTAACAGTTGTCGGGCTATGTTTGGATTGTGTAGTACTTAAAATGTTTTAAAATATATGAAAGGTTTGGTAAAAATTTTTTGTAAAAAAGGTATATTAGAGCAAAAATGAAAAAGTAGATTAAAAAGAAATTTTTTTGAAATAATGTGCGAAAAATTTTGGTGAGATTTTAAATTTTAAATTTAAATTTTGAAATAAAATAAAATATTATTTGAATTTTTTTTTAATAGAAAAAAGTCAACTTTTCTTATATGAGTATTAAAAGAAACACAGTAGCTTCCGCCTTCCGCGTATTTCCAGTTGGACGTATAACATCATCACAATTTTTTCCATGAAAGAATCAATTTTTTTTAAATACAAATATGAATGGCCAAAAGTCAAATGTTTTCCACTGTTATGTGGACATAACTTCCAAGACCCAATACTTTTTCCACTCAAACAATCTATTAAGCCCTCTCTGCCGTAAACTAAGAAAACGTCAAATCGTCAAAACTTTGAGTTTCTAGTTTCACATGTTTTACAGAGAGTGTTTGCCTACTATGTGATTCTTAATTAAATAAATACATTCCAGGAAAAAGATTTTTACCCTTTCTCGTTTCAATTCTTTGTCGTTTTATGAGAAACAAATTTTTGAAATGTGTGTTTCATCATTTTCATTCAAAATATTGGTAAAGTAAAAGTATATTTGAGATAAGTTACGTACTCAAGCCTGCATTTATTTTAATGTTTATATAAGAAAATTTAATTTTTTTCTCAAAAAACAAACATTCTAACAATTTTTTATTTTATTTCAATTAAACTTCATGTTTTAATTAAACTTCTTTTCAATGCCATGTTTCTCCTTTTCCTTCTTCCTTGAATATCTAATCCCTTTTACAGTTCGGTACAACACATGCATAACTCTAGGTGTTCTTTTGGCATTCAAGAGAGATCAAAACCAAAATTCATGTTGCAGTTAGCAAGGAGCAAATGAAACTTAGAGAAAGTATAAAATTAAAATTAAGACCGGAGAAAAGTAAAACCTCCAGCGAAAGAAAGTCGAGATGCAAAGATAATGTTTAGATGAAGAAGATAAAATACTATATACCTGCAGATGCAGCCACAACAACATCTTCCCTGGAGTCCCGTATGTTTAGGACAATTTTAGTCTTGTAGGAGCCATGGGAGGAATAGAAGTCGGAAAGGGCCATAGAAATGCAGCTCAACCCCATTTGCCCAATCGAACTATTCATGTCTAGGACCACTCCCACCTTTATGGGAATTGTTTTGTTGTTCTGGGCTGTGGTCAATTGTGCTGGGACCAAAATGAGGCCGAGGAAGAAAGTGAAGGAGAAGAGAAATGGATTGGAAGTGAAAAAGTTAGTAATCTTCTTCTCCATTTTCGCATTCTTTGAGATTTTTAATTGGTTTGATGGGTAGTGATATGTATTTATAGTTCAGGTTGATGGAAATAAAATATGTATTGGATCTCTTGTTACGTGTCATTGTACGTTACAAACTTTAATAAATTAATATAGATTATGTAATTTATACTAATTTTATATACTTTTAATAGTCATTCTCATTTTTGTTAATTTTAGGATAAATAGTATAATTTGTCCCTTAATTTGTGATTTTAGTTCAATCTGGTCACTTATATTCAAAAAGTTTCAATTTCATTTTTTAACTTACAATTTCAATTCTAATTAGTCCTTTTAATAGAATTAAGCAAAACGGGACTTAGTGCATCTGATCACATGACTTACATATACTTAGGACAAAGGGCAATGAAAGAACCAAAGTAAAAAAGTAAATTGTAAATAACCATTTTATACTTTTGCACTTTTGCAAAATGTTCCTAAAAGCTTTATTTTATATTTTATCACCACCAACTTTGTAATTTTCACAATATAAATGAATTTTTATTAGTTGTCAAAAATATATGAATAGATAAAATTAATCTTTAACGATTTAAATTGCAAAATGCTAAAATCGGAAGTGATTTAAAAAATTAAAATAAAATATTTATAAATTGTGCAAATAAGTGACTAAATGCATTAAATCTTGTTTAACTTGATTCTATTAGAAGGACTAATTAGAGCTGAATTTACAAGTTAATGGACAAAATTAAAACTTTTTGAATATGAGGAATGAAATAGAATTAATGTATCAAGTTGAAAGATGAATATGCCATTTATTCTTAATTTTAATATTAAGTTTTCTATTTTTTGCATTAACTGAATATTTTCATAAAATTTATAGTATTTTCTGATTTTTGTTGCACTAAAAATTAAAATAAATATAATTGAATAGCAAAAAAGTAAACCCTCAATATTAAAATCTATTATAAAGAAAACAAATATCAATGGTATAAACATCAGAAATTACAAAATTTCTTTCAAATTTATTATCGTGTGTAATATATATAACTGGAAATTTTTGTGATTAAAATATAATAGGTAAATATGGTGAATAGTGGTTCAACTTGGTTCTTAAATTTAATTTGATTCTCGATATTCAAAAAGTTCTAATGAAGTAGTGAAACTTGGTAATTGGACTCTATTTGGTTCCTTTGGCTAGAATCAACCAAACCAAAAGGTTCGTATCACAACATCACTTGAAAATTAGTAGATTTTTTACAGCATCATTATATTCAATTAGGACGTCTAAAATATTTTTTAATTTCATATAATTTGATGAAGAATTGGACCTCCCATTTTAGCCTAATTTTTGTGAAGTTATGAAATAAAATCAAATTACTAAATTCATGGATTTAATTAAAACTTTTTAAATAATAAAAATAAAATCAAATTTGAAGACGAAGTTAAGAGACTATTGGCATTATTTACTCAAATATAATTGTAGTTGACTAATAGTTGGTACACCTATACTCTGAATTGTATGCAACCAAAAAAAAAAAAAAAATTCCGATCAGCCAAGGACATATTAAATTAGTTTAGATTATTATATATAGAACATGTTAGATCAGTAAATGCAAAGGTTTGTTTGGTACCTCTGCAGAACAACATCATCTGGTTTGGACCACACTGCACCCGAAGAAAAGACTTCAGACACAGCAAGGTCCTTGTAAGATTTTTCAAAGTATCATCTGTAGAAGTAATTTTTCTTAAGTTCTAACATAGCTGTAATTGATGAGTATTTTCAATTAAAATGATATAATTATATTGAGATTGAACATCAATGGAACTATTTATTACTCTAATATTTAACAACTAAATAATCACTAAACAAGAGAGTTGTAGAGAAATTATTTTTTCAATTCAGTCTAGTCTGCTTAACAATTGATTGAAGAAGCCTAAGTGTGACTTTTGATAGCAAAGAATAAAAAATAACACTACAAATTATTAAAAATCTAAAGACTTAAAAAAAAAGGAAAAAATTAACTGCAAATGAATCAAGGGTATGTAGAACATCAAGTAGAACAATAAATTGTACCAAAACCTAACAGGTAAAGCAAGAGAATTGAGGGAAAATTTTTATTCAAATTCATCAAAAATCATCCGTCTAATTTACGTCAGAGTTTTAAATCGCGTTTACGAAGATTTCGTTTTGACCTAAGACAAAGTAGAATAAATTTTGCACTGAAAAGTGGAAACAAATACACAGGAAGTAAGAATGACTCAAATTTGGCGACTGCCTTGGACATTGCCAATTGGTTGGCCTCAAAGAAGTGATTGGATAGGAAACATCAAATTAATCAGACTCAGAAGCAATTCATTTGCACGAGTTTTTTTTTTTTTTTTCCCTTTGTATCATATATTTTATTACAAGTATACTATGTCTCTGGAATAAGGTTCTCACACTACAAATATGATACAAATATGTACATATATTATAGTCTCAGAGGAGAATGATACAAATACTAAGAATTAAGGAGGAAATGAAAGAAAAGCGATTCGAACCTTTTATCTCTGGTTCAGATAGTGCCAGAGATAGTGTTTTAATGTATGCCTGTTAGTCTCATTACACTATAAACAATGGTTCATTGCTCAAGTTGATCAAAAGCAAGACAATGCAAATAAGCTTCCAAGATCCATTTAATATATATGCTAGGACGCTTTTTCATTTGAAATAAATTTGCCAAAATCACAAATTGTGCTTAAATTTACCAATAAAATATTCCTATGAGAGTATACTATAAACTTTTAAGAGGATTACAACCTAAAAACCTGTGGAAATATTGGAAATAGATGGAGGACTAAAACTACCTTGATAGGGGTTAGATCCAATAAACAAACTTAAATCTATTGAATAAATCTTTTCTTCTGAAACTCTCTCTTAATAAAGTATAATTGTTACATACTACTTTTGTCCCAATAAAAAAAGTCGACATTTGATTTTTTATAACTTTTTCTTAAATTATAATGTACAACATATTTAATACACTATTCATTAATTTTTAATTTAGATTATACAATATTATTATTAGTAAAGGTCGTATAAAAATTTCACAATGAAAGTAAATTCTTTTTTTTTAGAGAAATACAAATTTTAAAACCAAACTTTTTCTTTAGAATGGAAGGAATATTTTTTCCCCCTTAACCTTCTAGATTATGTACATTCAATATCAGTAATTTTCTTTAGACATTGCGATCATATATTCTTTCAAAAAGATTATCAAAAATCAATAATAAATATGGGACGGACTAAAGTAATTGCTCGATAATTGTTTAATTTTGAAAAGGATGGACGGGGAAAAGAATAAGAAGATTGGGGCCTCCACGGCTCCACGTTCCGTTCAATCAATTGCAACCACCCGTATCAAGGGTTTGTCTTGAGTGTAATGTTCCAGCTCATGTATTTTCTAAGTTAGGCTTTTCCTTGGCTCTATTTCATTTGGTTCGTGCGTTGACTCAGTTTATTCTCACAGTAATTGCTAACATTAATTAAAAAAGTATTAAGCATGTATGAACACCGTTTTAAAACATATTTCGTGATTTAAAATTTTATTTTAATATTTTTTAAAATAATAATTATAAAATAAAAAAATTATTAAAATAAAAATAAATACTAAATAGTTCGTTGTTGCTTGTATTATCTAAGTAATGTCACGAGTAAAGATAAAATTATTCTTCATTATTTTTATTTTGTAATGAAGATGAATGAATGATTTTGTGTTTTTATGATTGTCACATCAGTCACTATACAAAATCACTATAATTTGTCACTATCTCTATCATTACTCTTTGTTAATTATCATTAATAAGACATTCTTTTAATCAAGAAAAAAATATTTTATACTTTTGATATTATCCACAACAGTTAAAATTAAATTTAAAAAATAATTTATAAATTAAATAGGATAATTTATTATTTACAAGAATAAAATATAAAAACATAATACATATATAAAATATTTTTTTTTTGTGGATCAGTCAAAACGCGCTTAATTATTTTTATTCACCACCGAGTGTCTTTGTCTAAAAGGAATGGGTCCATACCAATCGCATTCCGTACATTTAATGAAACGGAATTTTTGGCCCTACTTCTTTGATTCAAATTCTGGGCTGTATTGTCTCTGACCAAATCAAACATGTGATTCGCCAAAGCCTGTTTGATACCATACCATAAGTGCCCCAAATGCATCTTGTAGTCGTGGCGGCCGTCATCCTGGAATCTTTGACTATAAGGAAACTGTCGAAATTTCAGTTTCTCTGTGGAAATTCTATGTTCTGTCAAATTTAATAAATTAATGAAACTAGGACCACACTTGATTTAACTAAGTTGGTGACAATTACGCGATTTGAGGTGTATTTGACAATTTTTTTTTCCTTCTTTTTTTTTTGATTTTTATATTAGTATTAAAGATTAAACTAATATAAGAATTTAAGGGATAGCATAAAGAGTTTGAAAGCCTTTTATAAAATGCGAAAAGAAGGAGAAGAAAGATTTACATATAGGATAAAAAATAAAATTAATTTTTGAGAAATTGACAACTTTTACCATATTCATTTAATAGTCTACTTATCATCCGGTTGAAATCTTTTTTTCTTTTTTTTTTTCAGGGTTAGGGTGACCAAGGGAGGGATAGGCTGTAATGAAAAGCTTCTTTCCCACATAAATATCTAGATTGCTTGACTTTTACTTAAAATCCATACGCTGATGTTTATAGCTAGTCAAAGTTTGAATTTCATGAGAATAATTCTTCACTTATTATGTTAAATCTCACGATTTAAAATGAGTTTAAAACAATATTTTAAATCATATTTTTATATTTTTTAAAATAAAATTTTAATAACAATTTTTATTTTAAAAAACACCAAAACACATTATAAAATATAATTACCTTTACCGTTTAAAACGCAATTATAGATTATTGCCAACTGCGAAAAATGTGTGGGCTGCCAATCATAGTAATATCATTGTCTGCATTTTGACATAGGGCTCTAGAAGACCAAAAAATGGATTCGTCCATTTAAGTACGGGATACTGCTTCTTGATCTTTGAAAACAAAGGAAATGTAAAGTATAGCAATTAAATTGGGGCACAATTCATGTATTTTATTAGTAAATAATGATATTTTTGGTGAAGTGGTTTAATAAATAATGTGTTAAAAATGAAAAGACATAATTCCCCATTACTGTTTTAAATTTGTCAAAAGGTATAATAGGTAATTTACCCCCTTTAACATACAAGGTTAGTTGATATAAATCTTCCGTCTAGCTTTATACTATAAATAACACCACTATTTATTAATTTACTAGAAAATTAAAGTGAAATCATTCATTATGTGTATATCACTCTAATTTGTTATATGATGGAGGTTTATAATATCTCTTAGCACATAAAAGAATATCAACTCTCAAAAAATTAAAATAAAAGTAATGATACTTTTAATGACTAATTATAGCGACTAATGTGATAAGTATAAAAGGAAAAATATCTACATATCACTATCCTTAAAAAATATAAAATAATAAAAAATATATATTTTTTCATATTTATCACATCAATTATTATAAAAAATTATTATAAATATCATTACTTTTAACAACTTATTAGTATTATGTACTTTGTCAACAGTACATGTTGTTGTACTTTCTGACGCGTGGTCAGCTAGACACTCTTCCATTTCATATACTTTTTTTTTCACTTGAAAGTATCCCCACATTCACTGACAGGCGTGCTCCGAACTCCCCTCAATCAGTGTCCCGTATCACCAGTTTTTGGTAGGACCCAGATCTCACGGGGGGCTACGGTACCCACAAGACAGGCGTGTGACTAATCTTTCAAGGCCAGATGAAATCGCCCCAAATTCCATCCAGCAGCAGCAGTCAGGGGAGTCGATCCTACGTCTCCCACGAAGTGAACCTCGGTGGAAACCATTGAACCAAACCTCTGGGGGCCTTCCATTTCATATATGAAAGCCACAAGACATGCCAGGGAGGTCATGTCAGTAGAGAAGAGGATTCGGTCAACTGCGGAATAATTGATAAACAATGACTTTCCATGGAACTTTATTTTTTCTTTCAAAAATGATAATTATTTCATTGATATAAATAAATACATATACAAAGATTAACCAAGATAGGCTAAATGATCTTCTTGGTTTAATACAATAGCTATGGAGGAAAATACGATAACAGTGCAAAATTGCTATCCCATTCGTTTGCTATGCTAGGTAGCTAAGCAATAACAAGCTACATTGACAATTCTCTATACAAAGAACAACCTAAAATTTGCAAAAAGATTGTCCAAAAGATTGAGGTCTTTAGCTATAGCGAAAAAGCGACTTTAACAAAATTTCCATTGACTAAGATTTCACACGATCACCTATACCTCAATAGCAATCTGAACTAGTCCTACCAAATGGACATAAAATGATAAAAAGAGATTCCTAACTATGTGCACACATTAATTCAAATTAGGATTACTCCCGTTCCATTAGAAAAATTCCAGCAAACTGTATCTTCTACTAGCTTCTTCAGAGAGATTGCAACCAACATTCCAATCAACCAACATAGAGTACTACCAGCAAAAGTCATTCCCGCAAGGCTTCCAACCAAAACAAATAGAAAATAATCTCCAGCAGCTAGACAATGAATACTATTGAACAAGCAACCTATACCTACTCAAGCAACCCATAGCAGCTCAGTCAAAGAGAAAGCAGAAACATATAAAACAATGAACACAGTGATTTCCAACCAACTCAGACAAGAAAGTATATCCAGCAACAACAAAATGAATCCAACTAAAAAATTCCATTTGATGTCCTCCCAGCCCACACAGAAAAATTCTAACAAGCATGTTCCTGCCTTCCTCTTTGAATTCTAACAGTAATACCAGGTTTTGCAATATTTCATGGATCAAAACAAGTAACAGACCATGGGAAGCAACAAATCGAATTATTTGTATGTTCCTTTTTCTCCAAATTTTGAAATATACAACTACATGCCAAAGAAATACACACATTTCTTAATGAAAGAAAAAAGAATTACACCCCCAAAAAGCAAAATCAATCTAGCTTACTTAAATAGTACTAAGCACAAAGATAGGCATAAGCCATCCATTTGTTGTGACAAACCAATTATAGTGACAAAAACTAAACATATATAACAATATTATTAATATATTTTCCCTTTTTCTTCTTTTTCTTTTTCTTTTCTTCGTCGTCCTCTTTTTTTTCTCTCTTTTTTGTTGATTTTTTTTTTTTTTTTGCATAAAAAAGTGAAAGATATGGTTACTGCCTTTTATAGAACTCATAAACAAAGACAAAAACTACAACCAAGGAAACAAGAAAACCTGAACTACTAAAGACAGCTCAACTAGTCATGAAAGAGATATAATCCATGCTCCAATGACTCTCTCTAGCTATATCTAGGTCCATGACAGGGTGAGTAGAGTGATAGAAAGAGATATAATCCATGCTCCAATGACTCTCTCCAGCTATATCTAGGTCCATGACAGGGTGAGTAGAGTGATAGATATGGAACAAAGATTATATCCAAGGCCATGATAGGGTGAGTTGAGTGATAGATATGGAAGAAAGATAAAAATACATATATACAAGAATATACAAATATATACTCGTAAAAATGCAAGGTTGTAAGCTTAAAGATAGGCAAAGGCTATCCAACTGTAGAAACAAACCCAACCAGCTATGCAAAGAGGTAGAATATAATGCTAAAATTGACTTTCGCAAGCCTTCAAAAAAGAAACCAACAATTTCATAATCATATCCAAAGTCCAAGAATAGACAAATATATAATCTGTAGAAACAAAACTAGACTTATAACAAAAGTAGATAAATTATTAGTAGTATTTTTTTTCCTCTTTTGTTTTTTTTGTTTCTTTCTTCCCTTTTTTTTTTCTTCTTTGTTCCTCATTTCGTTTTCCGTATCATTCTGCCAAAACGTGATAATGATGTGATAATTGCACTAGCAAGTATGCTTCTTCTCAGCAAATACTAAGATAACCAGCAAGAATATTACAAAACTAAACTCATAAAACAAATCCAACCAGTCATACAAAGAGGTAGAATACCATGCTAATATGGACTGTCACAAGCCTTCAAGAAATAAACCACCAATTTCAGAGTCATATCGAAAGTCTAACATAGGATGCATAGTCAGATAGATCAGGAAGAAAGATAAAACACACTAGACAAGTATAGACAAGTATATAAACCGTAGAAACAAAAACTAGATTTATAACAAAGGTAGACAGAGTATTAGTAATATTGTTTTTCCATCTTTTTATTTCTTTTTTCTTTTTTCTTTTTTTTTTGGGTTCCTTCTCCTTTCATTTTCCTTATCCTTCTGAAAGAACATGATAATGATATGATAATTGGACCAGCAAGTTTGCTTCTTCATAGCAACTTCTAAGATAACAAGCATGCATACTACAAAAACTGGACTCATAAAAAAACAGTTCAACCAGCTATATCTGTGGGGACATACACCATCTTTAAAAAAGAGTCCAATACGAAAGTGTGACTTAACTTTCTATCATGCATTCGTTTGAAAGCAACTCACAAGCCATTAGGGAGTATTCTCACAGTCCGAGATCATATCTCAAGTCCATAGCCTAGAGAGAATTCTTATGGATCAGAAAGGAAGACAAAATAATCATACAATTATATACATATATAGAAAATATATATAATCAAAGACCAGCCATTGTTAAGCACAAAAAAACTAATAGAGGAACGAAACATGACAAATATAATCATGAGAAAAATTCTGATGAATTGAATTTTTTTTCCTTATCTTGAGAAAAAGTAAGTATCATCTGATTTATCCATGGGGCTGCAGACTCCACATCTGATCATCTTTTGCCAGAACCCCTTGATACTCCTGCCAGTCCAAAACAGCTTTGTCAACAACTTCCTGGGTTGATATTTGTGTGTTCTGAAAAGGCCACAAATTTTGAGTCTTCCACAACATCCACAAAAGGTACACTGAAAGTTGTACTCTATCATGGGCTGTTTTGTCCTTCTCTAACCTATTCAATTTTTCCCACCAACTCTGGAAACATGTACATTCTGCTTGCAAACCATCCCAGCACACAGGGGATATTCTCCATACAAGCTTGGCCCTTTCACAAAAGAAAAAAATGTGCTCCATTGTCTCCTCGTAGTCGCCACATAGGCCACACATGGGATCAATCACAATTCTTCTTTTGAACAGCTCCATTTTGGTTGGTAGAATGCCTTGGTAGCATCTCCATAAGAAATGCTTCAATTTTCCTTTTATCTGAAGCTGCCATAAATTCCCTCACATTTTTTTTTTTTTATAAAAATCCATCCTATGACTACTGGTAGGAAGGTTATTTATAGTTCTTTGTGTCTCCAGAGCATATTTATAGGCTGAATTGATAGTGAAGTGGGCCTTAGTAGTATGTTGCCAGATTAACTTATCCCTTTCTCCATCCTGGCTAATTTGGATTTTGAGAATTGCTTCTGCATCTTGAGGTTGAAACACGTTTCTGAGCAGAGCTAAATTCCATTGAGTACCATCCTCATTCATTAGTTATCGACACCAAGTTATTGACATGGTGATGGAAACCTAAGGGCCAAGACAACTCCACAACATGAAGCCAAAGCTTCATGTACAAGGCATCCCCAATTTGATCCATTGCAAGACATTGGAGGGCCTATGACTAGGTCAAGAATTAAGAGAATGCAAACTGCCTTAACATCTCTTGTAATTGAATTCATTGAAGCCGAAGCTAAGGCAGCAAGGAAGATGCCCGATTCTAGTTCGCCACAAGTCTTTCTACTTAGCATTGTGAATGATGGATCAAGTACTTCCAGTTTTGCTCCATGAATGCAATTTTATGACGATCCAATTCAAAAGAGGACAGCTTCAGCTCGGCCAAACATAAGAATGGAAGCAATCCATTCCACGCTTGGATTAAGCTTTACACAATATTAAGTTTTAGGCAATATTAAGTTTTAGTAATTGTTTCTTTAGGTAGTTAGTTTCATAAAAGGCAAGAAGTTCTAATCCTTCTAGAGAATGGATTTCTTCTTGGCCAAACCTTGTTAACATCTATAAATAAGGCCATTCGCCACACAAAGAAGACACAATTTTTATCAACACAAACTTGAGAGTTTTTTTTTCTTTTCTTTGAGTTCTAATTTCAGAACTTGTTTTTAGTCTTTGAGGATAACCTCTTAGGTTCATGTTTAAGCTATCTTGTTGAGTCTTTTTCCCTCAACAATTTGAGCGTGCTTTTTGGTTCCAAGGAAACAGTCCAACTCACAACCGGGTTTTGAATTGATCATTTGGGTGTCAAGTAGACAAAAGCAAGGTCATTCTTCAATCTTGGAGTTGGTGTCTTGCTAAAGAAAGAACTAGTTGAACCTATAGAATGATACTAGGACCTACACTCTGGTATTTATTTCGAATTTTATACTTTGATAAAGAATTCATATCAGTTTGGTATCAGAGCTGCCTTTGGGTTGCTCCTTTAATTGTTCATATCTTTTTGTGTTATTTGCTTTGTTTCCAACTTATTACTCTTGTGTGCTGTAAGTATCGTTCTGCCCCGTGAATTTTTTTATTTTCTCTTCTTATTTTCATGTTAAAAAACGACAAGAAAAATCTCCATCCGCTTGAACTACTATTTGAATTCTGCTCAGAAACTCGTCGCCTATTTTTTATATAAATTCCTGTGCTCAGTTTGTTAGAGTACATATTATCTGATTAAAAGAGACTTTGGTTTACTAATTGTTGCTGCCGAAAGTGAATTCTAAATTGAGGAATCAGCTGCTAAAAAATCCGTAAAATTGTCGCAACATAATTTTTTAAAGAAAACCCGTTTAGTTTCTGTTAAGAATTTTTGCAGAATTTTTGCACGTCATATGATCCATTTTTTGTCCAACTTTGTATTATATCTATTCCTATGAATAATACTTGATTAAGAAGGTTTGGATTTGTTGTCAAAATTGAGTTGCAAATTTTGAACCCATTGTTAAAACTTGTTGAACCCATTGCTGAAAATTCTGAAAACCGTTTCTGCCAAGATCATATGCTCCAGTTTTTGTCCAGTTTTGTGTTATATCTATTCTTGTGAATATTACTGGATTAAGAAGGCTTGGTTTGTTGAATTTTGGTGCCAAGATTGTGTTACAAGTTGTGGAATTGGCTGCTAGAGTTTTGGAAACTCATTTGTGAAAGAATCTTGCCAAAAACCCAAAGACAAATCCTGCTTGGAATTGGGATCGATCAAGAGCTGTAAGTTGCTGCAAAGTCTGATTTTGGTTTGATCTACTGAACAAAGAAATTTCATATTCACCAAGTCTACTTCATCACAAGCACATAAAGAATCACTTTGCATAATTATTTTCATCCCTTGAAACCTATTTCCCTTTTCTTTGAAAATTCAGCTTTATTTGTTTTTTTGTTCTAAGAACTTTGTTCTCGTTTCTTGTTTCTTTCTCGACCTCTAAATTTTGTCTTGCTTAATTTGAATTTAATTGCCTATTCTTTGAGATTCTTGAAGCTTGTTTGGGTTAGAACTTTTAGAAAAGTGAATTGAGTGTGAGTGAACCTACTCAACAACCCATCACTACAAAAAGAGAGTTTAGCCTTATATTGGTGAGAGATTCATATATTGGGCAATTGGCTAGAGGGAACTGAGGTAGGAAATTTTTATTACTAATATTGCTTGTGCAGAGATGGCTACAAACCAAAAGAACAAGAACAAGACATGAAAGAATACCTTAAGGGCCTGTTTGGTTGGCAAGGATTCTTGACTTGGAAAGTAATTTGTTTCCATAGTTTTAAATTCCTATGTTTGGTTAGTTTAGGAAAGTAATTTGATTACTTTCCCATGTTTGTTTTAGTTTTGAATTTTTTGGGAAAGTAATCAGATTTCTAAAAGTAGGGAAAATAAGTGCAACATTCCAGGATTCTGATTCCTTATTAAAAGTTGGTATTCTGATTTTTTTTTTAGAATTTTAGTTTAAATAAACATATTTTTCGTCTTTCAATATTATTTTGTCTTTTTTTTTCCTCTTTTGACTCTCACATATCTTTTTTAATTATTAGTCATGTAATCTTCTATTTTAATTATTATTATTATTTTAATTTTAATTTTTTTAAAAAAAAATTTACTTCAAAACTTTTTTCTATTCAAATTCATAATTTATTAAAAATTAAAAATACATAATTTTTTATTTTTTCTCATTAAATTTTTTGAAATTGTGGTTTGATTTCATCTTAAATGAGGTTTTTTTGGGTTTAAATATTATTATATATTACAATTGATAAAATTAAGAAATTTCAAATTATATTTTGATTAAAAGACTAAAAATAGTTGTCTCTATCATTAATCACTATTATATAAAAGGAAAAAGTTTGTCAGTCAGTTCAATGTAATTATTATAAATATTAAGGATTAAATTATCTTTTTACAGTCCCGTAATATTAATATTAATATAAATATTTAGTAATTAGAATATAGTTAAAGTTCTAAATCTTACAAACTTTTAAAAAGATTATCTATTTACTATGTATTCATTTTTACCAATTTGAAGATGGATAAAATTTATGATTCGTTTTAATAATTTAATTTTCGTTGGTATGTTTTTCATAATTAATTAATTATTTTACTATTTTCGTAGTAATTATAGAAGAATTTTGGCAGTAATATCTATAACTTTAATTAAATTACTATTACTCTTTTTTTCTTCTTTTATGACCTTATCTATTCCCCACCCCCACCCACCCTAATTTGACACTTTTTTTATTTTTTTTGTTTTCTGGCATTTTGAATTTTGGACACTATGAATTGTACTTTTATAGGGTCATTTTACATTTATTTATAAGAGTTTTAGTCTCTTGCTTTATAATTTTTTTAATTGTTTTATATTTTTATTTCTAGGGAATAATTATTCAATTTGTCTACTTATAGAATTTCAAAATATTATAATGAAATAAATATTATCAAATTATGATAAAAGTCAAACTTACAATTAGTTTTATGATTTATATGCAATCATGATTTAGAGTTTTACATTTTATACTATTTTTTAAATTATAATCATTATTTAGTAGTTTTATTTTAAAATACTTTCCTACTAAAGTCTATGAATTCATTATCTGTATTTTTATTTAACAAATATTATTTTATACTTTTATTAATTTTATTTATTATTCAACAAACATTTTTAAATCTTTGTTTTCACTAAACTTTTAACAATATGTATTTAACAAATTATTGGATATCCCATGCCTTGCATGGGAATCCTGCACTAGTATAAAATAAAAGAAATACTATGATAGATGTACATGCCAAATAAATCATATTTAAAATATATTTGTGACTCATTGTTACAGTAACTTTCCCATAAATATTTTTATTTTATCCAAACATAGGTAAGTATTTAGAATTCTCATAATTAAATTTCTAAGATTTAAATTCCTTAGAAAAGTATTCATTTTCCTTAGAATTAAGTTCCTAGAAATCATATTCCAATTTAACTTTACTTTCCCGCGAACCAAACGAGCCCTAAGGGTTTAGCTTCGGCTCTAGAATTAGTTCATAAGAGTATTGATCAAATGGAAATCACAATGGCTCAAGTTGCATCCGCAAAGGAAGCATCCAATCCAGCAAATGGGAAGAAGTTTACACCACAAACTTCTTCAAAGGTAAGTAACCCTAAACCTTCGTCCAGTTCAGGTAGTTCTAACACTATTTCTTCTATCCAATGTTTTAGGTGCTTAGGCTGAGGGCATGTGACTTCTCAATGTCCAAACTCTCAAACCATGACTATCTTAGATAATGGAACTTATAAAAGTGAGAGTGAGGAGGAGTCAAATGGGCTAGATGAAGACATGGCCGCAAGTGATGTTAATGAACATTGGGGGCATGAAGGGAATCAACCAACTGGAGAATGTTTTGTTACAATAAGAGCTTTGAGTGCACAACCTGAGGAGAACACCAAAGATCAAAGAACAAATATTTTCCAATCTAAATGTTTTATTAAAGATCAAATTTGTATATTGATGGAGGATCTTGTACTAACGTAGCTTCTACTTATCTTGTAGACAAATTGAAGCTCAAATGTTCCTTGCATCCGAAATCATACAAATTATAATGGATGAATCAAAGTGGATCACTCCATGTCACGAAGCAAACCTTGTTAAGTTTTCGAATTGGAAATTTTATTGACCATTTGTGATGTTGTTCCTATGCAGGATACTCACCTACTATTAGGACGACCTTGGGAGTATGATTGTAATACACGTCATTCTGGGAGGACTAATAAGTATCACCTTAATAATGATGGAAAAGCCCTCAGACTAGCACCATTGCTACCTTCAGAAATTAGTAAATTTCAGCAACAACAAAAAGTGAAGCAAATGGAGTGGATAAGAGAGCAAAATAAGATTGAAGAAGGTTCAAAATCTGCTCAACCCATGAGTAAATAATTTCCTTCAACTTCTAAAGTTAATGCTTCGGTTCTCATAAGTGAAACCAAAGGTATACAACCATCAATTGAAGATTTTAAAAGTAGCTTCTATGCTTGCATGAGGGATGTTGATAGAGCTTTAAATGCAAGTAAAGATTTTGTACTAATTCCTTTTCAAGAATCATTATTTACTAATGAAGAGCTACCAAGCGACTTGCCTTCGCAAGTCAAAGTTGTTTTGTAGGAATATGAAGATGTTTTTCTAGAAAATCTCCCTAAAAGACTACCACCTTTAAGGGGAATTGAGCATCAAATTGACTTCATTTCTAGTGCAATAATTCCCAGCCAGCCAGTCTACTGAGCCAACCCTGAAGAGACCAAAGAGCTCCAACGGCAAGTTGAGGAATTTCTAAATAAAGGTCATGTACGAGAGAATCTTAGTCCATTCGCAGTTCTAGTCATCCTTGTTCCAAAGAAGGAATGTACATGGAAAATGTGTACTGATTGTAAAGCTATTAATAAGATTAAAATTAAATATAGACATCCAATACCTCTCATTGATGAAATGTTTGAGGAGTTGCATGGTTCTAAAATTTATACTAAAATTGACCTTAAAAGTGGATATCATCAAATACGCATTAAAGATGGAGATGAAGGGAAAACTAGTTTTAGGACTAAGTTTGGCTTATATGAATGGTTAGTCATGCCTTTTGGATTAACTAATGCACCAAGCACATTCATGCGGCTCATGAATCATGTTCTTGGGTAGTTTATAGGCAAATTTGTTGTTGTGTATTTTGATGACATTCTCATTTATAGTAAGAACTTAGAAGAGCATGTGAAGCATATTAGATTTGTTCTAAGTGTATTATGTGAAAATTGGTTGTTTGCTAATATCAAGAAGTATAGCTTTTGTGTGGAAAGTGTTGTATTTCTTGGATTTGTTTTTAGTTTCAAACGTATACAGGTTGATCAAGCAAAAGTCGAGGCTATAACCTTTTGGCCGAGACCTACAACCATGCATGAGGTAAGATCTTTCCATGTTCTTGCTTCATTCTATAGGAGGTTTATTAAAGATTTTTCTTCAAAGGCTACCCCTCTTAATGATCTTGTCAAGAAAAATGTTCCACTCATGTGGGGTGAATGTTAAGAGCAAGCATTTACTCAATTGAAGAAAGATCTTACGACTACACTTGTTTGAGCTTTGCCTAATTTTAACAAAACCTTTGAGCTTGAATGTGATGCTTTAGGTACAGGTATTGGTGCAGTCTTGAAACAAGAGGGCCGACCATTAGCTTATTTTTTTGAAAAATTAAATGGGGCTACTCTCAATTACCCAACTTACGACAAAGAGCTTTATGCAGTCATTCATGCCTTAGAGACATGGTAGCATTACTTGCTATCCAAGGAATTTTTCATTCACACTGATCATGAGTCTCTAAAGTACCTGAATGGCAAAGGTAAGTTGAACAAAAGACATGCCAAGTGGAGTTCATTTCTCAAAACATTTCCCTATGTTATCAAGTATAAAAAAAGGTAAGGAGAATGTCGTCACCGATGCACTTTCACGAAGGTCTGTTCTCTTAAACTCTTTAGATACTAAAATTTTGGGATTTGAGTACATTAAAGATCTTTATTTTATTGATTCTGCTTTTTCTAGTATTTATGCAGCTACTGAACAAGGAGCCTTTAACAAATTTTATAGGCACAATGGGTTCTTGTTCTGTGAAAAGAGATTATGTGTGCTAAATTATTAACTTCGAGAACTAGTAGTTAGAGAATCACATTCTGGGGGTCTAATGGGTCATTTTGGTGTTTTAAAAACATATGAGATTTTAATTGAGCATTTCTATTGGCCTAACATGAAAAGAAATGTATAAAAGCTGTGTAGTTCATGCATTTAAAGTCGTATGGCTAAATCTACTTCTAACCCTCAGGGTTTATATACCCCTTTATCTGTTCCTTCTATTCCCTGGACTGATATTTGTATGGATTTCAATTTAGGGTTGCCAAGGTCACAAAGGGGTAAGGATTTCATTTTTGTTGTCGTAGACATATTTTCTAAGATGGCTTATTTTATACCTTGCAGGAAATCGGATGATGCAAAACATGTAACTGACTCATTCTTTGAAGAAGTAATTCGGCTCCATGAATCATTGTTTCCAATCGTGATGCCAAATTCTTGAGCTACATTTGGAAAACTTTATGGGGAAAGTTGAGCACAAAATTATTATTCTCCACCACTAGACATCCACAAACCAATGGGTAGATAGAGGTAACAAATCGTACTCTTGGTACTTTGTTGCGTGCATTAATAAAAAAGAATCTTAAAATTGGGAAGCATGCATACCGATTGCTGAATTTGCTTATAATAGAACTATCCATTCTACTACCGATTATTCCCCGTTTGAGGTTGTTTGTGATTTTAATCCACTAACCCCTCTTGACTTAGTGCCACTGCCAAGCAATAAGCAAGAAAATCTTGATGGTGCAGTAAAGGCTAAGTTTGTTCAAGATTTGCATGAGAAGGTACGCCTTCAAATCCTCAAGAAGAACGAACATTACGCTTAAGTTGCTAATAGATGGAGAAAGCAAGTAATCTTTCAACCCGAGGATTGGGTGTGGATACACATGCTCAAAGAAATGTTTTTAGCTCAACAGAGAACTAAGTTTCATCATCGAGGAGATGGTCCTTTCCAAGTTATTGCTCGTGTGGGAGAGAATGCATACAAACTTGACCTTCCAAGTGAATATGGAGTTAGTGCTACATTTAATGTCTCTGACTTTTCATTGTTTGAGTTTGATGACGAGTTTATCGACTCAAGGGTGAGTCCTTTCAAAGAAGGAAGGACTGATGGAAACCTAAGGGCTGAGACAACTCCACAACATGAAGCCAAAGTTTCATGTACAAGGCATCCCTAATTTCATCCATTGCAAGACGTTGGAGGGCCTATGACTAAGTCAAGAACGAAGAGAAGCAAGCTACCTTAACATCTTTTGTAATTGAATTCATTGAAGCCAAAGCTAAGGCAGTATGGAAGATGTCTGATTCTAGTTGGCCAAAGTCATTCTACTTGGCATTGTGAATGATGGATCAAGTACTTCTAGCTTTGCTCCATGAATGCAATTTCATGGCAATCCAATTCAAAGGAGGACAGCTCCAGCTCAACCGAGCACAAGCCAGCTCGGCCAAACACAAGAATGGAAGCAATCCATTCCACGCTTGGATTAAGCTTTAAGCAATATTAAGTTTTAATAATTGTTTCTTTAGGTAGTTAGTTTCATAAGAGGCAAGAAGTTCTAATCCTTCTAGAGAATGGATTCTCTTTGGCCAAACCTTGTTAATATCTATAAATAAGGCCATTGGCCCCACAAAAAAGACACAATATTTATCAATAGAAACTTGAGAGCTTTTTCTTTTCTTTGAGTTCTAATTTCAGAACTTTCTTTGAGTCTTTGAGGATAGCCTTTTAGGTTCATGTTTAAGCTATCGCGTGGATTCTCTTTCTCTCAACAATTTGAGCGTGCTTCTTGGTTCCAAGGAAATAGCCAACTCACAACCGGGTTTTGGATTGATCCTTCGGGTGTCAAGTAGACAAAAGCAAGGTCCTTCTTTAATCTTAGAGTTGATGTCTTGCTAAAGAAAAAAACTAGTTCAACCTAGAGGACGATACTAGGATCTACACTCTAGTATTTGTTTCGAATTTTATACTACGGTTAAGAATTCGTATCACATAGCATTTGTCTCTTTTGGGAAGGGCTTGAAGTTCGCTCTGTGAGAAAGACATGGAGACTCCCAAACTCTTACTGATTTTCCATCACCTACTTGATATCTCAACCCTATTTCTAGAATATACCTAGCACCCATCCAGCATCTCCATAGCTAGGATGCATTTTGTTGCACAACTGCTTTAAGCAACTTTCCTTTTGGAAAATATTTGGCCTTCATCACTCTGCTCATCAGTAAGCTTGGGTTCTGGATTAATCTTCACGGTTGCTTGGCTAACAAGGTGTCATTAAACAGAGGAATATCTTGAAAGCCAAGTCCACCCATGTTTTTTGGAGCCGTTAGTTTGGACCAAGCTTACTAGTGAATTTTGAAGCCATTTCGTCTGTTCATTCCCCACCAAAAGTTAGATGTTTCCCTGCTCAATTCTTTGCATAATCCAATTGGTAATTTAAAGCAAGAAATAACATAAACAGGGAGCGAATTAAGCACTTCTTTGATAAGAGTCTTCTTACTTGCCTGGCTCAAGAATTGTGTGTTCCAGCTTCCAATTCTTCTTCTAGCTAATTCTAGCACATAAGTAAAAACTTCTTTTTTTGAGTTGTCAATACCCAATGGTAACCCCAAATATCTTGCACAATTTTGCTCCGTGATACCAGCTAACGTGTGAATGATTGTAGCTTTAGAGATTCCTTCAGTATCCTACTAAAAAAAAAGAAGATTTAGCTAAATTAACTAGCTGCCCTGATGCTGCACAATAGTCCTCCATGATCATTTTAACTCTTTGAGCTTGTTCCACTGTGGCTTTGCATAAAAGTAAGAAGTCATCTGCCAAAAAAAAAAGATGAGTTAGCAAAGGGCTTTTCCTACACAATCTCATTCCTGTGTATTTTCCTTCTCGCATTGCCTCTCTAATTAAAGCTGAAAAGACCTCGGACACAATGATGAACAGATAGGGAGATATTGGATCACCTTGCCTAATACCTCTTGTTGGTTTCACATAGCCACTCACTTCACCATTGATATTGAAAGAAAAAGACGAGGAACTAATACATGTCATGATCCAATCTATGAACTCCCTAGCAAATCCCATTTGATTTAATACTTGAGTTAAGAATCCCCATTCAATCCAATGAAAAGCTTTAGCCATGTCTAATTTTAAAGCCATAAAGCCCCTTTTTGTGGTCTTAGAACTATTAAGATAGTGTATGCATTCATGTGTAATGACAACATTATCAGTTATTTGCTTTCATTATATTCATTATCAGAAATGAATGCAGCTTGACTTTCATGTATACAACAATGGAGGCAATTTTTCAATCTTTCAGCCAAAATTTTGAAAATGATTTTGTAAACCACATTGCATAAAATTATTGGCCGATAATGAGAAATTTGTGTTGGGATTTTTATTTTGGGAATGAGGGTAATAAGTGTATGGTTAACACTTTTAAGCATTTTGGTATGCACAAAAAAACTTTAACAGCAAAGCTTATATCTTTCTGAATTATATTCCAATAATTTTGAAAGAAAATAGGAGACATACCATAAGGCCCTGGGCTTTGTTAGGATGCATTCCAAATAGGGCGTTCCTGATCTTAGCGTCTCCAATCGGTCGGGTCAATCATTGATTCATTACATTTGAGATTGTATTTGGAATGCCTCTCAGGTATTGCTGCCCAGTTTAGGGAGAGAATGTAGTAAATAGTTGTGAGTAGAAGTCCGATACTTCCTCATTGATATCCTCGGGATTATCACATATCTCTCCTGTTGCCTTTACCAACCTCCCAATCGAATTCAACCTTCTCCGTTGGACAATATAAGCATGAAAAAATCTCATGTTTTTATCTCCCTCTTTAAGCCATTGGATACAGGATTTTTGGTGCCAATACAACTCTTTTGCCTATAAGCGATATGCAACTCCTCTTTCAAAACCTTCCATGTCTTCTAATCCCTTACTCCCCCTGCTTGGCTCAACTGTTCTATTTGTCCTTTTAGATCCTTTATCCTTCTGATTGAATGAGTTTGTGCATTATTATTCCATTTTAGCAGTGCTTCTCTATAGCTTCAAATACAACCACTCACTTGGTACATTGGAGTTCCAAAATGTACCATTGTCGATGCATTCTGAATTACTTCTACTGCTCCCTCATGTTGAATCTATTTTCTATCAAAATAGAATATTTTCTTTTGCCTTTGAGTACCCGGTTGTATAGATAATAACAATTGAGAATGATCAGACGACTGTTTTTCGATATGTCGGACTGCCGCATTAGGAAATTTGAGCAACCAAGTTGCCGACCCAAAAAATCTGTCGAGCCTCTCTTTCACAAACCCTTCCTGCTCCCTATTATTAGCCCACGTAAGTTTTCTACCAGTGCAGACTAAATCTTCCATGCCCATGTTTTACATAAAACTCCTGAAAATAGTGAAATTAGCATCTGGCCTTGTTTGACCCCTTCCCTTTTCTTCAATTTCAATCAAATTATGAAAGTCGCCACCCATAAACCAAACACCATCCCATTTTCTCTTTGCTTGCTCGAGATATTCCCACTGTTTTTTTGTCAAAACGTCAATGATTCCATTAAATGTGCAACAGTTAACTCATACAAACAATGTTTAAACATCGGACTCTTCTTAACCTACATAGAGGCTAAGACAAACGGAACCTCTCACAACCCAACCTTTATCACAAAAAGCACACCAAAAATCTAAAAGCTAGAAAACCATATCACACAAGGCAACCTACTCGAAGACTTCCAGCAGTGCACACCCAAAATACTAACCCAAAAAAGCAACGCCTAGACACTAAGTCCACCATATAATTGTCGTGCTTCCATCCATTTCTGGATTGCCCTATGAACCACCACCATCTCATCCCACCACTCCCCTTTAAAAACCACGCATTCCCCTGTTTCCATATCATTCACATAAGATAGACTATAACTTGAGTCCTCTCCAACCAACACTCAGCAGTCTGATCGTCACAAACAAAATACCACTAGTCCTTAAAATGTTTACCTTGTTGTCCAAAATGATCTCACTAAACTAGAGCCAACTTCCAGACTAGTTGAACCCTGGAATAATGGAACAGAAGATGCTCGAGATCATCCTCTATAACTCTACACAATGAACAAATCGGATCCACATCCATTTTCTTTTATAGCAATCGCCTCTGAAAAGGCAAAATATCATGCCAGCAGCGCCAGACAAAGTGACGCAATTGCCCTTTAAGTTGCAATTGCCAAGTTGTATGCCACATTTGTCTCAACCTAGTCGTAGAACTAGTAGAAGTAGCTCTTTGATCCTTAGCTTGGCGGCTCTTCTACAACTGCTTATACCCTGTCTTGACAGTATAATCCTCATAAGGACCGAACTGCCAACTCATCCTATCTCCAGTAACATACGCCCCAAGTCTAAGAACACTCTTTGCCTCCATCCAACCCTTCCACAGCTAAGAAGCATTGCCCTTATGATCTGACAACAACACACCATCATTACGAAAATATTCCCACTATTGACTTCTGAGTTTTTTGGCAGTGCTAGCATACACAAAGATTGCCCAAAATTTCTCTTGTTCTCCTTATTTCTAAATTTGTAATTCAAAACAAAAATCTGAAGATATAAGTTGACACATATTAATTTTATCTCTCCAAAAAACTAGAAGGCCACCACTTTTTCCATTTGAGTCCACATTTCTCCGTCTGTTTTTTGTGCGCAGATTTTTACATACCATTTGAAAAAATGGAGCATTTTTTTTAGTCTCACATTCAAAAACTATATCCAGGAGGGGGATTCTTACAATTTCCTTGAGCTAGGAAATTGTAGAGGACCCTCCTAGACCTCTACAATTCCACACACAAGCTTTCATTGATCCCCTTGGGGCCATTTAAGGCTAGCTTTCTCCACCTTCAAATCTCTAATTTTGACTCCTTGGTTCCTTTGTTTCTTGTAGCCTTTCGTGCCGCCCTTCACCACTTCTTTAGAGACCTCTTCATCTCTAAGTGTCCATTTTCTCTTTTCTCCTGCACTACTCTAATGCGGCATAGAGCTTTGAGTTATTGGTTTTTGTTGTCCTCTGGTGACGATAGTTCTACTCCATTTCTTAGGCTGCCCTCCTTTTGATGGACCCTTCAATTCAAATACTTTATGTTCAAAGACCGAAATTGATTCATCCATATGACTTGGCATACTCTCAGCAATGATTGGAACATTAACAACGTGCTAAACGTTCGCTTGCAATCCACTGTTTCCAGTCCTTGGCCTTGTGTCATCAGCATGTGCGTATTTGCTGCAGAACCTCCTTCATGCTTCTCAATATTAGGAAAACTATGAGCCTCTTTACTTCTATGCCCAGTCTCGTCTAATTCCATACCATCAGTAGCCTTGCAAGGATCAACATCTGAATGAAGTCGAATGAACCCCTCTACCTTTTTTAGTTGTCCCCCCCCTCCCGTTTGTGGCTGATTACCTAGCCCACCCACTTTCTTGGAAGTAGGGGTTATGATATTTGCTGGAAATGTATTTCCCAGAAGGCCTTTTGAACTAATTTCCTTTTCACCACCAAAACTGCTGACTCCTTTAGTTGTTTCGGCCCTGACAATCTCCATACTGACCCTCAGTTAGTTTATTTGTCTTGCAGTCATCCTATCGTATCCAACATGACCTTTCCAGATGACCAATTGTTCCGCAGTAATGACAAAAATTTAGAAGCTACTCATATTTAAAAATAACCCAACAATACTGATCATTAAGCTTGAACTGCGCACCTCTCAATAATGGCTAGTTCAGATTAACTGCAACGTACAGTTTGAGGCATTTTCCTTGTTTACTGCCCGTTTTTGGTATCACAATATCCCAAACCTTCTAGAACAAATGTCCTAGCTTCAGCCCTATTTCTTTTGATAACCAATGACTTGGGATATTCCAATTTTGGACCCACATATCTACTGTATTGAAAGCTTTAGTTTTAATGCTCAATTTAGGGGACCATTCTTTGAGTATCAAGTATTGCTACTTGAAGGACCAAAGTTTGCCTTTTAGCACCCTGCTTTGATCCTTCAGGTTGTTGAATACAAATTGGAAATGATTGGGACCAAGCTCTATGACAGAAAATGGTCATTTTGTCAACCAAATTTTTTCCAATGTAAGCTTTAAACCCATGTAACTAACGTTCTTCTCACCATATATTTTCCCCACTAAACTTCTTTCGCATTTTTCCTTAGCATCACATGTAGCTCTTGTATCTCAATCCTTGACCCCTCCTCCTTTGATAATTTACATTACCTAAGCCTCTCTACTAAATCCTCCGCCATGAGTCTTTGGGGCGTTTCCACAAACAGTTGGTGTGTTGGGTAACAGAAGCGATTATCTTTGTAAAAAGAAAATTGGAGAATAGGGAAAAGAAACAGAGTGTACACTAGAGATTCAGTAATGAGGGTGAGTTGCAACACCACATGAATTTTAGAAAAATTGGAAGCTTTAGGTTTGAAGGAAACCGAATGTCAATGTCGACACAGAATATTCCAAATGCTCAACGGTGAAACCTAGCTATAATGTTAGCTATGTATTGTTCACAGGGTAGGCAAGCATTAGTTGAGCAAGGTTTGAAGATGATGGAAGAAGAAACAAGCACAAACTAGACCTAGAGGACTACAGTTCTTTTAGAAAGAGAAACGAAAGGCTCTGTTCGGGGGAAAGAGAGCACTTGGTCTAATTACATTTACCCCTTGAAGTTGTCTAATTACAAATAGAACCCTATAATTTACAAATATTACCATCACAATCGTCCCAGCACTAAATAATAAAGGATGATTTTCCACGTGTTGGCTTCATTTTATTTTGGGTTAATTACATTTATCCCCTGAATTTTCACAATTTGCAAATATTACCATCACTCTTGATTTAATAGACAATAGATTCAACTGATGAAATAAGTAAAAAGACAAAAGAACTAGTTAAAAATTATAATATTTACATGTTGAGATTAGTGCTAATTACAAAATGGACCTTCATAATTTAAAAATTAAATGTAGTAAAATTTAATCTTCTTTTTTGATCCTTTCAAATGGAAGACTTTAATTGATTTTGAACACTTTTCAAAACCAATTTTGTGATTAGATATTAACTGGTGATCAACTACTATCAAATCCTTTATATTGCTATTATTTTTTTTTTTTTGTTATTATACACACATACACACACTTTATATGAATATTAACTTTAAACCACATGTCCACATTATTGTGTTTCATAATTTGCCTTTTCTTTTGGCTTGTTAATATTGTGTTTGGCACATGATTCAATACTACACTATTTGTTGTTTATAATTTATTCGATTAATTTATTCAAATAATTGTATTATTAATTTTTAAGTTTTGTGTAATTTTATAGATGAGAATGCTTTGTCTATACCTCAAATTTTACTCTATAATAGCTAAAATATACTCCATTCATCTTGAAAAAAGAGTCTTCTTCCTAAAATTTTTACTTTTTTTCAAAAAATCTACATTTAAATTTAATTCATAAAGGATGCTTATACATAATAACTATCCTATGAACAAAAATTAATAAGTAAGACTAAAAATAAAAAATTATACACATAATAGTACATTTAGTGTATTATACTCTATAAAAAAAAAGTTGTACCTATCTACAAGTAGATTACTTTCATAGGATGAATGGTATAATTTAATAGCTATAAACTAGGAATTATAAAGTTTTCATTTGAATGGAAAAAAAAATAGCATTTCTTCATTGTGGATTTTATAGTTTATAGTCATATACTCTATTTTTTATTGCAAAAAAAAAATTTAAATAATATATCATGATAAAAAAATATGAAAAAGATAACAGTAAAAGTAAAAGAAAAATTAATAAAATGACAATTTAATATCTACAAGGGTGATTTGGTAATTTAAATATAGCACAAGGAGAGTAGATGTAATTTAAAACTTATGTTATGAGGGCATTTTGGGATATTTATAACAATATTTTTTTGCTAACATGAGCACATTTCTAGTAGCTTCTCATCGTAGGACGATATATGTTATACTTTCTAATTGTCAAAAGAATAATGGTCATATTCACAAATTATGTAATTTGATTAATAATTAGACTAAACCTCAGGGGTAAATGTAATTGACACTTTTATTTTTATACTACTAAGTACAAATAAGTTTTCGCGTGGTTCATTTCTTGCAAGTTTGCCTCAAATAATAGTATGTAAGTATTCAAGCTAGCTAGGTCAGGCTTGTAAGATTTAATGAGTTAAAGGAAATTAAACTTTCAAGTTGGTCAAGATAAATAGCTCCACAGGTTTTTATTCTATTGAAACTGGGGAATATGAAAGGTTACTATTTGGTTAATTAAATTTGGATTGGTTTGTAATTCTAGCGTATAAGAAGGATTCTTCTTCTTTAACATTCATCTTCTGCAAATAAGATATAAAGTATGTAACTAATAAATTAGATGTTGTCATTGATATGTAAAAATAAAAAAATAAAAAGAGAAAGAGAAAGGAAAGAAAAAACAAGAGAGGAGAAAAGATATGAAACTTTAAGATAATCATTAGCATGGTAGTTCGAGTTGTAGAAAAAACGGATAAAGTTGTACCATATTTGTGACATGTTGAAAAATCTATTAATTAATCATGTCAATTGTTGACAAGTAATGTCATTCGCTCAACTTTAATGTTACCAATTTTATCAATTGTGTTCTTTATTATATTATGTTTTCACCAATTGTATTATATGGCTAGTTTCAAGTACATTAATTGGTTTTCAGTCACGGCGAAAACGTGCTGACAGTCATGTTGAAAAACATTTAGGTGATCATAAAAAGAAACTTCTATGTTTAGATAAGGTCCAAAATTTAATTGAGTTAGATAATTTCTAAGCAAGGACGAGCATATACAAAATTTGCCATCAAAAGGATGTGTAGAAAGTCAGAATGCACTATAGCTTTTCTTCTGTTGCAGTTACACTTATTTTTAGTCCTGGTTTATTTTAACACACAACATTATAGAGTTTTTCTAATTCCTCTGCAAATTAAAATTTATGTAGTTGAAATATCCTCTTCCTCTATTTTGTGTATGTCACTTACTAATAAATTTAACATTGTTGATGTTTTGCAACAAATTAAAGATGTTGTGACTAAGGAAAGGAAAGTAAAGTCTACTATGAACTTAACTATCCCAATATCCTACAAGAAACTAAAGTTGTTGTGACTACAACGAGGAAGGCTAAACAAGCTAAGAAAAATTATATTTGGTTTGGTACTACTTCTTCTACTCAAATGCGAATAAGGCCCGTAATATCTATGATATTCTACTCCTTTTGAAACTATGGACTTCTATCCTGAGCAACTAAATACAGGTCTACAAGTCAAACAAAATAGCATAACTTCTTTTGTTTAGGCTTTAATAGTATAGTTTGTGTTAGGAGCGCTGCACTTATTATGCATAAAAAAACTAAAGTTCATTTTGCCATGTTATGAATGAGTAAGTAACTTATGTAAATTCACGGTTAGGATTCACATTGATTGATTGTTAGAAAATATGCACTTCATGATTAATTCCTATTGCATGGAATATTAAAACAAGTGCACTTTAAATGTAGTGTGTGCTTTTAATTTCCATTAGATGACGTAGAACTTCAATGCCAAGAAATTAAATACATTCAATCCAATATTTATTTTGCTAGTAGAGAAAAATCAAACTACAAATATAGGCCACTTAAAGAAGAAAATAACGATAACTACTTTTCAAATATTTCTCTACAATATAGATAAATCTTTTCATAACTTTTTTCTTACATTAAAGTGTCACATGTGTACTAGTGATATGTTGCATCCAATGACTGGTAATAAATGAAATCTGTTTTAATAGGCTAGTAATTGTGGTTGATTTCTCATTCGCGCTTATTATGTGTATGTATAGACTTCAAATACATACAACTCTTGTCAATGTTTTTTGTATTCAAAGTTTGTCTACTTCTAGAGTTTTCTAATTTGCCATGCAGCATTTCTAAGGGGTATATCAACTCTTTCACAAAGAAAGGTGTGTATTCATACAATCTTTTATCCTCATATGGCTTAGTAATAGTTTAATACTCCACTAATCTATAAATTTAACACTATATTTTCAAATTTCACTAATTATTATATTGCTCATAATTAGCAAATGAACAAACCAGAAAATCCATTCAATAGGTGAGAATCCATAGAAGTAAACAATAGCACAAGTTTCTCACTATACTCACATTCAATGAACCTCATCCATGTCGTGATAGTGAAGAAACAATCATGCATATGTGAACTACAATCAATTTATAATAAATTCCTACAAAGGCATCCTAACTTTATCAACTACTTAGGATATCCAAAGTTACTCTTATCAAGTGCAATCCAAAATTGGCTACAAATTATTCTCACTATTGATGGTGAAGCATTGTAGTAAAGAAGTATCATTATAACATTTCCATTCATATTCTGATACTAAGTGTAAATCTTAAAGCAATTTTAAGTATGTTTTCACATGTCATTTAGTACAACCACATAAAGATGAAAATCATTAGCTATGGTGCTTTGTAATTAAGTCCAATGATATTCAAAAATAGGTGCTAATTTTCTATACCATAGATCAACCTCCTTTTATAGTGATTAACATACAATGGTCTCTTGTTTACAAAAAATACTGGTAGTTTTCTACCTTGATAATAATTTCAAAGGAGGTCAAGAGATTACCATGTATCAAAGAGTAGTAGATTGGAATTTAACAATTAGAGCTCAATGCTTTGATGTTGCATAGGAATATTTTTGTATTAACAACTTTATTAAAAGAAAAGTTATTATAATATTTTGCATATATAAACACTTTCATTATGATATCATCCTATTTGAGGAGTCCAAAAGAGAAATATTGCTACCTTGTATAGTTCTACGAACACTACCAAATTATAATTTATTGCCATGAAAAAAGTAATACTTAGGCTTCTAAAGACATTAAAGCATTGCAACTTTACTTCAAATCTAACATCCATCCTTTTGTTTTGTGCATCCTATTGTTGTGTTCAAATGATTGAATAACTAGAAGCAATTTACTTATGACACTTAGTTGATATTCATAAAAAATATCTAATGAATTATGAGTTCAATACATCTTGTTTAGTAGAAAGACAGATCTTCCTTGCTAATTATCAGTCAATCACTTATTCACAAATTTCGTGTAGGGCTAATGATTTTCATTTCCCATCTCATGGAAAACCCTTTTCGCTCTACTTAGCCTTATGTCCCTCTAAGGGTGTTTTAGTGATCGGTTATATAGAAAATGGACGATCTTATTTGGTAAAATACCTAGTGACAAACTCCTATGTTACTTTTATTATGGTATTTTTGAACAAATTTTTGGATAACAAGCCTAAGGGTTTTCTTATTGATGATATGAATATTGATGCTAGTGACAACATCGATTGTGACCTTCATGTGGAGCTGGAGTTGATAGGTCTGATGAATGCACTAACTATGGATATGACGTTGGAAATAGACTGATTTTATATCGCCATTCAATTTGAATTAGCAAAAGTAATGTCACCTTACATAATATGGATTTCAAATATTCATGATATGGACGTGAATGAGTCGAATTAGTTATTAGTCGGTCTATTAGTGAACCATCTCTCTAGGGATTGTGAAAGATGTTCCATTAGAAATATTCTTGTTATTACTTTGACTCATATTCCCCAAAAAG
This sequence comes from Gynochthodes officinalis, assembly GCA_020080225.1. NCBI lineage: Eukaryota > Viridiplantae > Streptophyta > Magnoliopsida > Gentianales > Rubiaceae > Gynochthodes > Gynochthodes officinalis. The sequence continues at coordinate 13,436,486 of CM034622.1, forward strand.
TAGATCTTGCTCTAATAGCTCCGAATAAATTAAATACATGCATTAAGATATGAAGGCTTATTATTCCACAACAATGGAAGCAATTTTTCACTTTTTCATATATTAGGGGGTTTCACTTGGAAATGAAAATGTTCCATACTAATGGAGTTGAGTCCATAACCATGGGTTCCAATGTATGAGATCTTGTAGCACTTATCGATGAGGCCTTATCCATTAGTATTACACAGAAAAATTAATTATAGACACTAAAAAAATTAGATCCACTATTTAGACAACTTGGGAGTTGCGATCCCAGGTAAGATTAGTTTAGGATTATGGGATTCTTTTCTGTCAAATAGGAAAGACTGTAGCACAAAATGTACTTATTAGTAATGGCCCCATAGATTCTTTATCTTTCTATATGAAGAAGAAATCATGTAATGAAAGGGATTCTTATTTTTCCAAATGGTACTTTGAACTTGGAACGAGCATGAAGAAATTAACAATACTTCTTTATTTTTCAAATTGTTTTGCTAGATTAGTTGCGCAAGATCTTTGGTCTCTACTCAGACTTGATAAAAAAATGGGATCACTTCTTATGGATTCGTTGAGAATGATTTGGATCTATATCTTGACCTATTAGAAGTAGAAGGCACTTTGGTGGGATCTCCATGGACAGAAAAAGATTGTAGTCAATTTGATAATAATCGAGTAACATTGCTTCTTCCGCTTGAACCGAGGAGTCCCTTAGATATGATGTAGATCGAATCTTGTTCTATCTTTGATAAGAGATTTCTCTATGAAAAATACGAATTGGAGTTTGAAGAGGTGGAGGAAGAAGGTGCCCTTGACACATAATAGATAGAGGAGGGTTTATTTAATTACATAGTTTGGGCTTCTAGACTAAGACGCCCTTGGACCTTTTTATTTGATTGTATCGAAAGCCCCAAAGAATTGGGATTTCCCTATTGGTTAAAGCCATTTTGGCGCAAGTGGATAATTTATGATTAAGAGAATGAGCTTCAAGAGAATGATTCAGAGTTCTTATAGAATGGAACTGTGTAGTACTAGACACGAGATAGATCTCCCAAAGAACAAGGTCTTTTTTGAATAAGCCAATTCATTTGGGACCCAACAGATCCACTATTTTTCCTATTCAAATATTGAGAATTATTTGCAGATGAAGAGATGTCAAAGAGGTTTCTTACTTTCCAAATAGATAGATCCCCTTACATCTATATATAAACACTAGTTTATCATGAATATGCAAGAAAAGCACTTTGAATTGTTGATTAATTATCAGAGATAGCTTAGAATCAGTAGTTCATTATCTAATGGATCTTTCCATTCTAATACTCTATCCGAGAGTTATCAGTATTTAGCAAATCTATTCTTATCTAATGGAACACTATTGGATCAAATGACAAAGACATTGTTAATAAAAAGATGGCTTTACCCAAATAAAATGAGAATTATTGGATTCATGTAATGGGATATAGATTTTCATCCCTTAGTCGGAAAGATATGTGGCTATGAAAGGTGGATTAAGTGGAACATATTTGATTGGGCGGTAGAGTTGTGGAAACACTTCTTTCTTCTATATTTTGGACCTTAGCTCGATGGAATAATATGTTACTATTGAAACATGGAAGAATTGAAATTGTAGATCAAACACTATGTATGGATGGTATGAACTGCCAAAACAAGAATTCTTGAACAATGAACACCAGTTCATGTATTCATAATCAAGAAGTACTAGATTATTTTCTCTTTTAGATAAACGCTGAAAGAAGAATGAAGGCTTGAATGTAACAGGCATCTATTATTGAATTCACCTGACCAAGTAGTACCCATTTTGGGAATGTCTAATGCGAAAGTCACTGAATAGGTAAGTCACCAATTTTTGAACTATGTGATGTACCTTTTCTGTTGGATTACGAGTGGATATTTTACCAGAGGTTTTGAATCTATCCTTTCTATTGAAGCATATACTCAGGGGGTGGTGCCAGGTGGACGGTTTTAAAGTAGACTCCTCATTCATTAGATAAAGAAGATCACTAAGATTTTGTGATCCGCTACCAAACTTAATCCAATTCCTAGAGTTCGGGTTAGAATCAGTATATCAATACTGATTCCAATCCGAGCTCTCTTATGGAAATGTTCATTGAATGAGCATTCTTAATATTATGCCTTGAAGAGCACTCGAACCTCCATGCTCTTTAACATGAGATTTTGAGTCTCATGTGTCTACCATTTCACCATCAAGGCATGAATCGTATTCCATGAATATGATATTTATCTAGTGTGATGTATGGAATATATGATAAAGGTGGAGTATTTTTATTGATCTGTTACATCATATAAGCTCGAATTGGACATCCAATTACTTTGATTTGAATTATCTAGAGAATGCCTAATATATATAAAAAAGATAGAAAATCAAACCTATTTTCGATTCAATAGGAGAGATACGTAAAAAGCTGTCCGATTAAGCCTATTCATAATCTTAAATAGAATAAAACGATGTAGGAATCCATATGTAAATAGAGTATCTATTTAAAAATATATTCGAATGACCCCTTCTCATAATGATAATGTATAGAACCCTATTCTTGCTTGGTCCGATATGTAATAAACTTATAATCATAGAATCGACTCGATCATCTAATTATAATTTATGTTTTTAACTCTAGCCCATTCCTATTTTGGGTTGCATAGGTCTACTAATTTTTTTTATTTCAATTAATAAGAGCGATTTTAAACTAAAAAATAGACCCTAGAAGCTAAAAAAAGGTATGTTGAACAATTACAATAATCAGGTTCATTGATATTCTTATGGTTAATGAATGATATTTGAATTATTTATCATCCATTCATTCATTATTTAATAATAATTCAATGGCTACTAAATTTTTTTACAACCACTTTTCACCTACATATAAGTTCAAAATGGTAAGATCTGATTAAACGCAACACAATATGTCTTACTATGTATTCATTGCTCGAAGTCATTTGACAAGAATACATTGAATACATATTTTTCTTCCTACATTGCCAATTCCTAAGTATGTAGATCACATCATGCATGAAGAACACACATAATTATACATATTACGAAGGGGAAAAACATATTACATAGGATTAGAAAGGTATAATTTTGTCTATAACTGAAATGCGTTTGTAGAGAATCATGACATTCAATTGGTAAAATATTAATCTTCTGGCCTTGATCATAGAAGTCCTACACTATGATGATTTTCAATCAATTTGGCATCAAAGGCAGTATCATGGTATTACAAATTCATATTAGAAATTCAACCTTTGATGTGCAGCTCATGGTTATAAAGAGCCAGCAATACACAACAAGCAAACATGACTCAAGACTTAACTTGCGAAATCACTAGAACCACTGGAATTTTGGACTGATAGATTAAGCGTCGCCACAAATTAGGGTTCAGCTAGATTGATAAGATTCAAATATGCCACAAACTGGTCAAATTTGATAAGCTTGTTGTTTTTTGAAAGAACAAAGAGATTGATTCACTCAAACTCTCAAGGACGTAATGTCACAAAATTCTTCGACTTGTCTATTGATTTTCATGGCCAAATGGCCTTTAAATAGAATACAAAAATATCTTAAAATGGTAACAACTAAAAATCCTAATCCTACTTAATTGTGTAGGGTGGCCAAGCTCCTTCAATTAATTAAAGGGCAGCCTTAAAATAAAAAAGAAACAAAAACCCTAATGCCAATTGGACTTAGAGGTTTGGCATTTTAAGACTTTCTTCAAGTTTACAAAATTTGGCAATTAAAATTAAGACATAATTTCGGCCATAATTACTTAAAAATAATGCTTCAAAATTCAACCATAATTACCTAAATTAAGACTTTCAAGAATTAAAATAAAACTACAAAAATTAATTAAATAACTTGGTTTATTATCGTACTAGAATTCGACCAAAGCAAAGCTAGTGTTTCTTCAAATTGGATTTGCAATAAATTAATGATGTGCAAGTCTTGGCCGCATGCTTGACAGGCTTGAATGTTATGTATTAAACCACTTAAGGTTTCTTGAACTCGTTTAGACCATACTATCGTCATCAGCCCATAATATGTCTGAGCATATCAAATGCTTGGCGAGTAGATTGAACAGCTCTTCGGTTCCCATCATGTAGGTAGAATAGCTCTTGGATTCCCATCATTCCTCTTTCCTCGAAAGGATTCATCATCGAATCTTCAACAACACCCTTGGAATGAAATCAACATACTCTGACCACCTTAGGGAGTAGAAGGAATAGTTTGGCTAGGGAAAATAATGTCTTTGCTTTGTAGCTCTTCTTGAGCTTCTCTTGCAATAGCATTTTACCGCAAATCTTTGAAGGCTCCAAATTTGTATTAGAGTGCGGTAAAGTGGTCTTTCTCCAAACACAAAGTCAAGGTATGGAAGATTTTCATATTTGGCATGCATATTTATGGTTAAAACAGTCAAAACATTATCAACCGGCTCAGACTCTTGGTTTTGATAACCCTCACTCATTGTATTTACCCTATTTGAACCATTAGGCTTTTCTGCCTCCTCAACCTTTTTCTTTTCATTGCTAATTTGGAGTTGATCATCATAAACTTGTACATAGTAGATGTTCTCCCTTTACTCATCATTTTCCATGACTGGAGCACTAAGTGATCTCATGGTCACTATCTCACTGATGATCTTTCATCACTTACCACTGATTGCATAGATTTCTGTTGGATTATACACTAAAGACCAATCATGTGATTATTATTTGGGCATATATATGTATTGTTATAATTTATGGCAATTTATTATTATATTTAAATTCATATATACGTATTATGAATAAATATAATAATGTCCTTAGAATTTAATTATTCTAAAATAATTCCTAGTCAAGTATTATCATTAAAAGGACAATGATAATTCATTAAAACTAGCATGTGTAGTGACTAATTAATTGTGTCATGATATGAGATATCAAGTCAACACATGGGTATATTTTAGAGAACTATGTACTGGATCGACTCGCCATGAGAAATGCTACATGGATTATTATATAAAGTGTCATAAGCATTTCTCATAGTGATGATGGTGCAAGTAATCGTTAGAGTGAGGTCACCAGAGATTCCAACATGAGAAGTTGTATATTTCGATGCTACTAAAGGTTACCCGTAACAGGGTGAACTATAAAAGTGGCAATTAGATATGTAATGAATCATGTAGTGGGATGTTTAGTGATCAAGATAGGATTTGCCCATCCTATATAATTGGAGTGATATCTTTGGGCCCCTTGATTGAGTGAGACCACAAAATGCATGACCGCACTCAACATGAGTCGATATGTGATGTTGAACTCATTTGTTTAGATGTGTCTACTCGAGAATCAAGAAATGTAAAGATTAAACTATACGAGCGTGACATGCTCCATAGCTCGTGTTTAATCAAGATATCTAGGGCAAAAGGATTAAATTACATGGTAATATTTATCACAAGAAAAGTAATGCCGAATTACTAACATTCTTATAACTTGTGTAGCATTGATGTGTTGCCAGACACCGCTCAATGCTTACGGCATAAAATAGATTTTATGTCATTACCAATGTTATAAGAACCTATTGGGTTGCACACTTAGATCATATCCAAAAGAAGTTTAAAATTTATGTGATGAATTTTGGTTAATTTAAGAATCCTATTGTGAATAGGACTCTATTAGGTTTCCGGTTTAAATCGGTATTTGGTTTTGGTTTCTAAATGGTTTTGGTTTTGTGTTAATAAATCTGAAACAATTTTGGATTTATTAATTCCTGTGATAGCCAAAAATTTGAGAGAAAAATGAGAATGGGATTCTTGTTTTGGCAGCTATCCAAATTTGGAAAGCTGAAATTTAGAAAGTTCCAAAAATAGATTAGAACTTGGAGTTCAAGTAAAACTCTGTAGAAGAAGTTTTACCCTAATCTATTTTCTATATATCTGGACTTATAATTTTCAACAGACATAACACACAAAAAGGTAAACTAGATGTGAGCAACAAAGTTGCACATTTTCTTGCTGCATAAAACAACCCGAAGAAAATTTTTCTTGAGAAGAAAAATTCTGCAGCAAGACAAAAACTTCAAAACCGAACCATAGTTTCTGGTTTCAACAAAATCTTTTTGGCCCTTTTTCTTGAGAAGAAATAGCAGCCAAATTTACAAGAACACAAGCTTCTTTTCAGCTGTTCTTTGGAAGAAAAGCAGCCACTTCTTCTGTGTTAAAGAAACAAGAAAAACCAAAGCTTGGAGAAGTTTCAAACCAGAAAACCGAAAGTAGAATTCTTGGCTAGCACCTTTGAATTTTGTTGCTTCTCTTCTTGGGTTAATTGTGTGAAAATTAACCTAAAACTTGGAGATGATTGTGTGGATACTATAGAGCTAAAGCTCCACTGGGTTTTCCTGTGATTTGACGAGCAAAGTCTGCACAAGAAAGTTCAACTACTACTAGTAAAGGTAAAACTCTTCATGACCGGTTTAAAATCACTTCGTAAGGAACCTTGGAAGAAATTCTACTGGGTTCCATATTTGATTTCCTAAAGTGGTATCAAAACCACTTACGAAGGCTCAAATTGTGAAAACATGTTTATTTTCTTAAATTGTTTATGAATAAGCATGCTGAAAATTTGGATTATGTGAAGTTGTTCATTAAACATATATGATATGTTTGTGTTTATTACCTTAATTTTGGGTATGTTTTAATGTGTTATTACTGGATTTGAATAACATAAGATATACACACACACACACACACTCACATATATACATATATATATATATATATATATATATATATGAATATGCATGGAAGAACCAAAATTTAGCTTTTTTGAAATTTTAGTTAGGTTCGGATTTCTCAAGTTTTTCTTGGGTTTCGGTTTTGATAAATTTATTAAAACTGAAAATGATATGTGTTGAATCATATTCAGGCCAAATTATGTATGTGATGTATAAGATTGGCTTCGTATTTTTCAAGAAAAATTTTATCAAGTCTAGGTTACTAGTTTTATGCTAGTTTCGGTTTTTCAGAAAAACCCTGTTTCGTTTTTTGCCATTTTTGGGGGCCAATTTGGTTTTAATTTAAATTTTGAGGCTGAAATTAATATGTGATATATATATAATATTAAAGCCAAAATTGTATTCGTGATATCTAATAGTTCCAATTGAAAGTTTCAGATTTGCTGAAATTTTGGAAGGCTTAAATTTATAAATTTTGAATGGTTCAATTTTTTGAATTCTTTTGGCCGAATTGCACATAATTTTGAATTTGTTTGTGACTGACCAAAATTTAATATATATGATATCTTAAGTTGAGGCCTAAAATATAGATGATATATTATTCATAAATTGTTCATGATCATGTTTGGCAGGAAAAGGAACACATATGATCTGTTTCATGTTTGGCTAAATTAAACACAGCTTTGAAGTTTGTATATGTCCGAAATTGATATATGTATATATTATGGTCAAAAATATATGAGATATATTTTTCACAAATTTCTAATGAGCAAGTAAGACCAAAATATATTTGTGAAATATAATTTTGGAATTTTGATGTAACAACCGAAAATTTGTTTTGGATGTATACATGAGTTCGGCTTCAAGTTTGACCAAAAAAATATATATGATATATTTTTCAAAAATTAATCATGATTAAGAGTTAGCCAAATGGAATATGTGATATTTCATGATGTGGCTGGAAAAATATATATGATATATTTTTCATAAATTTCTCATGATCAAGGAATGGCTGAAAAATTGTAACTTGACCTTAACCTTCCATGCGTAGCATATTATTCGAAACCCTAAAATTTGATTTAATAACAATTTTCATAAATTAATTAGATTAATATGTTTAAGTGTTAAATATGAATGACAATTATTTGTGACATGCACATAATGTGATATTTAAGCTTGGTGCATAGTTACAGCCATAGCCCAATGCGATTGGATATTTAATTTTGTATTGGTTTTGACTAAATATGACTTACATGTCATGCCTTGCTCTATTTTATGGTTGTAAATTCTCTTCTCATCTAACTCCCCTCGAATGTAGCTCGAAATTTCTCTAAAGATGTAATAATTAGATTAGAGATAAGGCTAGACTAGAAATCAAGGAGGCAAAGAGTTTGTGACCATACAAGAGCGACCAATGAGGCACTTGGAGAAGATGCCAATACCCTTAGGTTGACCTTTTGGGTCTCTCATCGGCTAATCTTAGTGAGACGTGACAGAATAATAGTAATATCCGACTGCTAATCATTGGGTTTGACTTAACTAGGTGGACTCAATAAGATTGAGACCTAGAGGCATAGAGTTGGGTTTGGGCTTATTAGATAAGCTAGAACAAAGAGTTGTTCACCCAACTATGCAAGAGTTGTATGGGATACAATTGACAAAGTGTTGTTTACCTAAATAGTCGAGTTTTGGGCAATTAGCCAAAGCTAACTCAAAATTAGGTCAAATATGGATCTTGGTCCACTAGAAAGTTAATTAGATTAAACTTTCCAAGTTAATATTGAGGTTATTAATTTGAGCAAAATAGTGGGAGTAACATTTAATAAAATTTCATATTAAATGTATGCATTTATGATACTATTTTGCATATTTCTATTGTAGATAACCACGGCATTAAACACTAACACTAATACACTATCACTACAATCTATTATTGAGAAGGACAAGTTGAATGGGACAAACTTCCTGAATGGTACAAGAACTTGAGGATAGTCTTCTAGCAAGAGAAAAGCGATATGTCCTAGATGAACCCTTACCCGAGGAACCTAAAGAAAAGGTAACTAAGGAATGGAACTGCTTCTATTACGGTGAGATCGAACATTGGAAGAGATAATACAAAGTTTACCTAGAGGATCTTAAGAAGAAGTGGAAGGAAACTTCCACTTCAAGTATTCACGTTACAAAAGTTAATTTATCTACTTTCTCATCATGGATATTAGATACCAGATGTGGTTCATACATTTGTGTAAATGTGCACGAACTAAAAGAAGGACTTTAACTAAGGGCGAAGTTGACCTACGAGTGGGAAATAGAGCAAGGGTTACTACATTGGCTGTAGGGACTTATGTCTTGAATTTGCCCTTAGAGCTTCTATTAGAACTAGATAATTGTTATTACATGCCTTTCGTTACAAAGAATATTATTTCCATTTCTTGTTTAGACAAGATTGTATATTTATTTATAATAAAGGACAATTATTGTTTCTTTTATGGTAGTGCACAAATGGCTAATGACCTTTATGTTCTAAATCTTGACATGCCTATCTATAATGTAAATACCAAAAGGATTAAATTACATAATTTTAATCCAACTTATCTTTGGCATTGTCTTCTAGGCCACATAAACGAGAATCGCAATTCCAAACTCCATAAGGATGAACTTTTGGACTCATTTGATTTTGAATCATATGAGAACATGTGGATCATGTTAATTGGGTAAGATGACTAAAGCCCTTTTCACGAAACATAGTGAAAAGGCAAGTGATTTGTTGGAACTAATGCATAGTGATGTATGTGGACCATTAAATACACAGGCTGAGGTGGTTTTTAATACTTCATTAAATTTACTGATGACTTCAGTAGATATGGCTGTGTGTATCTTGTGAGACACAAGTCGGAAACATTTGAAAAGTTCAAAGAATTCAAGAATGAAGTACAAAACCAACTTGGCAAGAGTATTAAAGTACTTTGATTTGATTGAGGAGGTGAATACTTAAGCCAAGAGTTTGATGACGATATAAAGGAGTGCAAGATAGTCTCACAGCTCACTCTTCTCGGAACACCAAAGTAGAATGGTGTATTCAAGATGAGAAATCGAACTTTGTTAGACATGGTTCGATCTATGATGAGTCATGAAAATCTTTAAAATTCCTTATGGGGACATGCTTTATTAACAACCGCTTTCAAACTAAATTGAGTTCCATCTAAATCAGTTCAAAAGACACCATATGAGATATGGATTGGGAAGCATCCTATTGTGTCTTTTATGAAGGTTTGGGGATGTGAGGCTTACGTTAAACGTCAAGTCTCCGACAAACTTGGATCCAAATATGATAAATGTAATTTAGTGGGGTATCCAAAAGAAATAGAAGGATACTATTTCTATAATCCCAATGAGAACAAAGTGTTTGTCGCTCGCACTGATTTTTTCTAGAAAAGGAGTTTATCTCTAGAAAATCAAATGGGAGACAAATAGAACTTGAAGAAGTTTGAGAGACACAAAATAGAGCTAAACTTGATGAGATGGAAGTTCAGCAAACTCCACAAAAAGTTGTGGAACAAATACCTGCTCAAGAGACACAAGCCCCGCGTAGGTCTGCTAGAATTCATTATGAGCCGCAGAGATATGGATTTCTGGTGATTGAAAGAAGTGACGTCTTGATAATCGATCAAGATTAGACTATGGCCTATCAAGAGGCTATAACGGGGCTAGACTCTAAGAAATGGCTTGAAGCCTAGAGATTTGAAATGAAATCCATGTATACCAACCAAGTATAGACTTTGGTTGATCCACCTTAAGGGGTAAAACCCATAGGATGCAAATGGGTTTTCAAGAAAAAAAACGACATGAATAGTGAAGTAAACACTTTTAAGGGGCGAATGGTCGTAAATGTTTCAAACAAATTCATGGTATAGACTATGATGAAACCTTTTCGCCAGTTGCTATAATTAAATCCATCAAGATCTTGCTTGCAATAGCAGCATTCCATGATTATAAAATCTAGCAAATGGACGTCAAAACTGCTTTCCTTAATGGAAATTTTTTTGGACGATGTGTACATGACACAACCTGAGGGTTTTTTCAATCCATGGAATGCTGGTATGGTGTGTGAGCTACAACTATCCATTTATGGATTGAAGTAAGTTCTTGAAGTTGGAATCTTTGATTTGATAATGCTATCAAATAGCTTGGTTTCATTAAGAACGAAGATGAGCCTTGTGTCTACAAGAAGGTTAGTGGGAGCACTATTATCGTCCTGGTATTATATGTGGATGACATACTGCTTATTGGGAATGACATTCATTCTTTACAATCTGTAAAGACTTGGTGGGGAAGTTGCTTTTCAATGAAAGACTTAAGTGAAGCAACCTATATATTAGGTGTCAAGGTTTCTAAAGATAGATTAAAGAGATTGATTTGTCTAAGTTAAAGTACACACATAGATAAAGTGCTAAAGCAGGTTAGCATGTAAGAATCTAAGAAAGGATTCTTGCCTATAGGGTTTGGAACTACTCTCTCGAAAGAACAGTGTCCTTTGATACAAGAAGAGAGACAACAGCATGATTAAAGTTTCATATGTGTCAGGTATTAGATATATCATGTATACCATGCTATGTACTTATCCCGATATCTTGTATGTTTTGAACATAATGAGTAGATATCAACTAGATCCCAGTGAACATAACTGGATCACTGTCAAAAATATCCTTAAGTACTTGAGAAGGACTAAGGATAGATTCTTGATATATGGAGGTAAGAAAGAGCTCAATGTAATTGGTTACACCAATGCAAGCTTGCAAACCGACAAGGATGATTATCGATCTCAGTCAAATTATGTGTTTTGCCTAAATGGTAGTGATGTGAGCTGAAAAGTTCAAAGCAAGGTATAGTAGCCAATTCTACAATAGAGTCAGAGCATATCACTACATTAGACGTAGCAAGAGAGGTCGTTTGGATCAAAAGTTCATAACCAAACTTGGGGTTGTACCTAGCATTGCCAATCCAATTTAGCTCTATTGTGGCGACAATGGAGTCACTGCACAGATTAGGAAACCCAGATCTCACCAACAATCCAAACATATATTACAACGCTTCCATCTGATATGAGAGATCATTGAAAGAGAAGATGTGAAGATATGCAAAATACCAACCGATGATAACATCACTGACCTATTGACAAAGCCTCTAACACAGCGGAGACATGATCGTCATACTAGATCATTAGTCATTAGTGATATGACTGATTGGTCTTAGTACAAGTGGGAGTTTGTTAGATTATGCCCTAAACACCAATCATGTAATGATTGTTTAGGCATATATATATATCATACTATTTATAATTTATGGAAATTTATTATTATGTTTAAATTCATATTTGCATATTATGAATAAATATAATAATGTCCCTATAATTTAATTAATCTAAAATAATCCCTAGTCAATTATTATCATTAAAAGGATAATGACAATGCATTAAGACTAGCATGTGCAGTGACTGATGAAATGTGTCATGATATAAGATATCAAATCAACACATGGGTACATGTTAGATAACTATGTACATGATTGACTCACTATGAGACATGCTACATGGATTATTATATGAAATGTTATAAGCATTTCTCATAGTGATGATGGTGTAAGTAATCCTTAGATTTGAGGTTACCAGAGATCCCAACATGAGAATTTGTATGTCTTGATGCTACTAAACGTTACCCGTAGCAGGGTGAACTATAAAAGTGGTAATTGGATATGTAATGAATCATGTAGTGGGATGTTGAGTGATCAAAATAGGATTTGCCACTTCTATATAATAAGAGTGATATCTTTAGGCCCCTTGATTGAGTGAGACCATAAAATGCATGGTCATGCTTAACATGAGTCGGTATGTAATATTGAGTTCATTTGCTTAGATATGTCTAATCGGGAATAAAGAAATGTAAAGATTGAACTATATGAGTTTTACACGCTCCATGGCTCGTGTTCAATCAAGATATCTAGGGAAAAAGGATTAAATTACATGGTAACATTTATCACAAGAAAAGAAATGTCGAATTACTAACATTCTTATAACTTGGGTGGCATTGATGTGTGCTAGCTACCACTCAATGCTTATGGCATAAAATAGATTTTATGTCATTGCCAATGTTATAAGAATCTATTGAGTCGTACACTTAGATCATATCCAAAAGAAGTATAAAATTCATGTGATGAATTTTGGTTAATTTAAGAATCCTATTGCGAATAGGACTCTATTAGGTTTGCGGTTTAAATCAGTATTTGGTTTTAGTTTCTAAATGGTTTTGGTTGTGTGTTAATAAATCCAAAATAGTTTTGGATTTACTAATTCATGTGATAGCCAAATATTAGAGAGCAAAATGAGAATGGGATTCTTGTTTTGGTAGCTATCAAAATTTGGAAAGCTGAAATTTAGAAGTTCCAAAAATAGATTAGAACTTGAAGTTAACTCTTTAGAAGAAGTTTTACCCTAATCTATTTTCTATATATTTGTACTTATAATTTTCAGCAGCCATAACACAAAAAATGGTAACCTAGACATGAGCAACAAAGCTGCACATTTTCTTGCGGTATAAAACAACCCAAAGCATATTTCTCTTGAGAAGAAAAATTCTGCAGCAAGACCAAAAACTCCAAAACCGAACCATAGTTTCTGGTTTCAACAAAATCTTTTTGTCCCTTTTTCTTGAGAAGAAATAGCAGCCGAATTCGCAAGAACACAAGAAAATTTTCAGCTGTTATTTGGAAGAAAAGCAGTTGCTTCTTTTGTGTTAAAGAAACAAGAAAATCTGAAGCTTGGAGAAGCTTCAAACCAGAAAACCGAAAGTAGAATTCTTGGCTAGCACCTTTAGATTTTGCTGCTTTTCTTCTTGGGTTAATTTTGTGAAAATTTACCCGGAACTTGAAGACAATTGTGTGGATACCATAGAGGCAAAGCTCCGCTGGGTTTTGCTGTGATTCCACAAGCAAAATCTTCACAAGAAAGTTCAACCGCTACCGGTAAATGTAAAACTCTTCACGATCGGTTTGAAATCACTTCGTAAGGATCCTTGGAGGGAATAAAAAATTTTAAAATTCTACTGCATGCCTATGTGATTTCCTACAATTTTAAGGTAGTAAGTGCTTCTCCCCTACCTTGGAAGGCTGGAATCTCTATTTTTATACTTCCCAAATTTTCCGTTTTTGTACTTCCCAAAATTTTGTCAATTATATCAACTTGATTTCGACCCCTATGGGAAATAGAAGCCACATCAGACTTTTTCTCTACTGTCAAAACTTGAGGGACTTTTCTTCCTAGACTTTGACCTCCTTGACAATGACTCAGTGATGGACTTCATGCCTTCACGGAAAGTGTTTACCAATTGTTTCAACTTATCGTCATTAGATTGAAACCTTAATTGCAAAGCCTCAAGTTGATCACCCAAATTGGAATATCTTTGACTCATGTGTTCCGCCCAATATATGAGAGTCTTTTGGTCGATTGGAGCTATGCCTTCTTTTCACATTTTTCCTAGAAAAAGGTTAGTACAAACAAAAGTAAAAATAATACTATGGGAAAATTTGTAGTAAGGGTGTATATGAGTATGCTCTTGATTATTATTATTTTTTTTGGTCCCACCCCTCACTCAAACAATCTCTTTCTAAGTTCCTACTTGGAACAACACACTTTACCAACCCTTTAGGAATATTCGGCCAAATATTAGCCCAAATAAGAATGTATGAATTTAGGAACTAAGACTCAAATTAGGAAATTACAAAAATCTGAAATCAACTTGGAATTGGATGCATATATGGAAACTAAATAAATCCAACTACAAAGCGAACTTGAATAAGGAAACTATAAAATAGGAAACTAGAGAAATCTGAGTATGGAATCGAAAGAAAAGCAAATATGTAATAAAAAAGGAAAAAAAATATGAAATCTAAAAGGAAACAAATAGGAAAGATTACTAAAGGAATGTAACTGTAAGAGGAAGACAACTACAACTAGGAAACAATTCTTGCAAGTAAAATAAATTAGGAAACAATGCTTGCAGCATTTTTTTTGTAAACATTTTTGGTCAGGAAGGGGTACAAAGGTGTAGGATTTTTCAGCCAACAACAATTGCCAAAAGGGACAAGAATTTCGGCTCATGCTACTGCCCAAGGACAAAATTCCAGTCAAGAATTTCTGCCAAGAGACACCAAATTTCAGTCAAAATTTCAGCCACAAAAGTCCAGATTTTCGGTTGCCGAAAAGTCACAATTCTTCAAGCAACTAAAACAATTTCAACAAGGATTTTTGGCCAAGAGGAACCAAACTCCAGTAAAGATCTTTTCGGCCAAGCAAGTGTAGAATTTTGGTCAAAAATTTTGGCCAAGCACAATTCGGTTAGGATTCAAGAACCAGCAGCATGGTTAACAAAAATTAAAGACAACTTCCAAGGATGCAGTGTGGTTTGTGCATAATTTTTTTCACAATTATTGAGCACTAAAATGCCTCTTTAATCAAGGATTTAGTGAAAAAAAATTACAAAAGTGGCAGTATTGCAACAAGAATTCAAGAATAGAGAAAAAAAATCAAGACTGGTACATGGGTTTTGAAGGAAGATTTTTTGGTCACACTTCTTGAAACAATTTCGGCAACAATAATTCAAGGAACAAGGATTGAAGAAAAAGAATTCAAGAATTCAAGAAACAAGAATTATTCTCTTCTTCTTTCTTTTTTTATTTCTTCCTTTCTGGTTTTGTTGTTCTTTTCTCTTCTTTTTTTTTTTTGGTTCTTTCTTCTTTCTTTTTTTCCCACCAGAAAAAGAAAAATTCACAGAAAAAATATCAACAAAAAGTAGAAGAATTCACAAAAAATAATACAAAGATTATGGATGGACAATTCAAGAGTTCGGATTTTTCGGGATAGACAATTCAAGGAGTTTGGATTTTTTTTCCTTCAAAATACAGTAGGCAGCGAAATTTTTTTTTTCACAAAATAAACGAAAAACCAAAATTATCTACACAAAAAGTGGGTAATATGAAAAGGTTTAACCGAATCTCGAAAACTAGGGTTAAACAACTAATTGACTACTACAAGAAAAATGGATTTTTGGCTACACGGAAAACAATTATAAACATAATGTTGAACAAAATTTTGAAGTTACCCAGAGGTTTGATACCAAACTGATGTAAACCTCACGGCCATAAAGAGTTAACAATACACAACAAGCGAACATGACCCAAGACTTAACTTGCGAAATCACTAGAACTGATGGAATTTGGACCAATGGATGAAGCGTCGCCACAACTTAGGGTTCTAATAGATTGATAAGACTCAAAGGCACCACAAACTAGTCAAGTTTAATAAGCTCGTTGTTCTTTGAAAGAACAAAGAAATTGAGTCATTCAAACTTTCAAGGACATAATGTCATAAAATAATTCTCAACTTCCCTCTTTTGATTCTCATGGCCGAATGACTTTTAAATAGAATACAAGAATGTCTTAAAAAGGTAACCAAAAATCCTAATCCTACTCTAATTGTGTAAGACAGCCAAGCTCCTTTAATTAATTAACGGGCATCCTCAAAATAAGAAGGAAACAAAAACCCTAATGTCAATTGGACTTAGAGGTTTGGCCCTTTAAGGCTTCCTTCAAGTTTACAAAATTTTGCAATTAAAATTAAGACATAATTTTGGCTAGAATTACCTAAAAATAATGCTGCAAAATTTTCCATGATTACCTAATTTTGGCCCTTCAGGAATTAAAATAAAACTAAAAAAATAAATAAATTAATTAACTTGGCTTATTATCACACTAGAATTTGCCCATTGCAAAACTAGTGTTTTTCAAATTGGACTTGTAGTAACTTAATGATCTGCAAGTCTTGGCTGCATGCTTGATGGGCTTGAATGTCACGGATTAAACCACTTAAGGTTTTTTGAACTTGTTTAGCTCTAACTCTCATCATAGGCCCCGTAATATGCCTTAATGGATCAAATGCTTAGCGAGTTGGCTTCTTGGCTTCTTGGTTCCCATCATTCCTCCTCTCCTCAAAAGGATTTGTCCTTGAATCAAACTCATCACCTACATCAAATGAGGAAAGATCATTCACTTCGAACATGGCACTAACTTGATACTCACTAGGCAAATCCAATTTATAGGCATTGTCGTTGATGCGTTCAATCACTTGGAAAGGTCCATCTCTTCTAGGATGAAACTTAGTGTGCCGTTGTAGAGGAAATTGTTCTTTGTGCATATGTACCCAGACCCAATCACCAGACTCAAAGATAACGTGCTTGCAACATTTGTTGGCTTGAGTGGTATATTGGAGCATCTTCTTCTCTATCTGTTGGTGGACATTTTCAAGCAACTTTTTCACCATGCCAGACTTCAGTGAGATACCACTCTGGAAGAGCTAGAATTCTAACCTTGTGTCAGGACCTATGGGCGAATGGACAGTTTCAGGTAGATAGTTTCTATGGGGAGTAGGCCTCTCAAAAGGTAATGGAGGCTTCCAAAGGTTTCCTTGGGCCAGACAGAGATTGGCCATCGAGTGCAAAGGCAGAATGACGCTTGACCGCGAGACCCACCCATCGAGCAAAGACGAAAGTCGGCCTTATTGATCTAACGATGCCAGGTGGAAGGGTCGTCGCTCAACGAATAAAAGTTACTCTAGGGATAACAGGCTGATCTTCCCCAAGAGCTCACATCGATGGGAAGGTTTGACACCTCGATGTCAGCTCTTCGTCACTTGGGGCTATAATATGTTCTAAGGGTTGGGCTGTTCACCCATTAAAGTGGTATGTGAGCTAGGTTCAAAACATCATGAGATAGTTTAGTCCATATTTGGTGTGGGCATTAGAGTATTGAGAGGACATTTCTCTAGTACGAGAGGACCGGGAATGATGCACCTCTAGTGTACCAGTTATTGTGCCCACGGTAAACTTGGGTAGCCAAGTGCAAAGCAGATAACGGCTAAAAGCATCTAAGTAGTAAGCCCACCCCAAGATGAGTGCTCTCCTATTTTGACTTTCCTAGAGCCTTCGATAGCATAGTCGAGATAGCGACGGGTTCTCTGCCCCTACGGGGATGGAGCGACAGAAGTTTTGAGAATTCAAGAGAAGGTCACGGCAAGACGAGCCATTTATAATTACGATAGGTGTCAAGTGAAAGTGCAATGATGTATGCAACTGAGGCATCCTAACAGACAGGTAGACTTGGACCTTGTTCCTACATGACTTGATCAATTTGATTAGGCACTCACCATCTGTTTTCATTGCTCATTGTTCAAATCCTTGACAACATGAAAAAACATTGTTCAAACTCTTGTTTGATTTTGACAACATGAAAAAACCAAAAGCTCTACCCTTTTGATCCCTTAGATAGAGAGAGAGAGAGAGAGAGAGAGAGAGAGAGAGAGAGGGGGAGGGGAACTTTTGGTGTCCCCTCCAGCCAAGAATTGGGACCTCATAATCACTAGCCAATATACTTTTCTCTCATGACTTTCTTCATTCATGGTTCGATATTCTTCTCACTATCAATACTTGAATAGTCAAATGGCAATGATGTCAAATCCAGCGGAGTTAAGAGATTAAAACCATAAACCACTTCAAAAGGTGAATAGTTAGTAGCAAAGTGTACCGTTCGGTTATAAGCAAATTTAACATGAGATAGACACTCTTCCTAACTTTTCAAGTTCCTTTGAATAATAGAATGCAACAATTGTGACAATGTCCTATTGACCACCTCTGTTTCGCCATTGGTTTGTGGATGACTAGTGAAAACAGTAACTTTGTACCTAGCTTACCCCATAAGGTCTTTCAAAAATAGCTTAGAGATTTAAAGTCCCGATCAGACACGATGCTTTGCGGTACTCCATGCAATCTGATGACTTCATGGAAGAACAGGTCAGTAACATGTTTGGCATCATCCATATTTCTACAAGCAACAAAATAAGCCATTTTAGAAAATTGATCAACCACAACGAAGATGGAATCCATACCTCACACGGATCTCGGTAGCCCTAACACAAAATCCATTAAGATGTTGACCCAGGGCTACTTAGGAATATGCAAAAGAGTGTACATGCCATGCGATTGGGCTTTAGACTTGGCTTGTCTGCAAGTAATGCACTTGTCACAAAACCTTTCTACATCTCTTTTCATATGAGGCTAGAAGAAGCGTTCAACTAACACATCTAAGGTCTTTCTAACCCCAAAGTGTCCCATTAATCTCCCACTATGTGCCTCATATACTAGTAGTTCACGCAAAGAACTATTAGACACACAAAGTCGATTTTCTCTCATTAAAACCTTCATGCCTATAGAACTTGCCAAATGCGGCTTCTTCATAGGCTGCATAGATTGTACCAAAGTCAAGATCAGTAGCATATAAATGTTTAATATGTTCAAATCCTAATAACTTGGTATGTAAAGAGGAAAGTAGGGTATACCGATAAGATAGTGCATCAGCCACAACATTTTCCTTACCTTGTTTCTATTTGAGCACATAAGGAAATGTTTTAATAAATTCGACCCACCTGACATGTCTCATATTCAACTTACCTTGTCCCTTTAAATGTTTAATATATTTTTGGTCGGTATGAATGATAAACTCCTTAGGCCAAAGATAGTGTTTTCATATTTGTAGAGTTCAGACTACTACGTAGAATTCCTTGTCATACGTAAAGTATCTCAATGTAGCATCATTTAGCTTCTCATTAAAGTAAGCAAGAGGTTGGCCTTTTTGCATCAATTCCTACACCTGAAGCATCACATTCAATTTCAAAATTTTTAATAAATTCAGATAAGGCTAATAACGGTGCTGAGCTTAGCTCTTGCTTAAGCAAATTGAATGCTCGATCTTTCTTTTCTCTCCATTGAAAACCTATAGACTTATCAATTTCAGTTAGAGGAGCAACCTAAGTGCTAAAAGTTTTAACAAACCTTGTATAAAAGCTTACTAAACCATGAAAGCTATGTACATCAAAAACATTGGAAGGGGTTGGCCATTCACGTATAGCCTTAACCTTCTCATCATCAACCCTTTGTTGGATTATGTCCTAAGGACCAATCATGTGATGATGGGTTAGGCATATATTCTATCATTACGCTTTTAATTTATGGCAATTTATTGTTATTATGTTTAATTCTATATCTGCGTGTTATGAATAAATATAATAATGTCCCAAATATTTAATTATTCTAAAATTATTCCTAGTCAAGTATTATCATTAATGGGACAATAATAATGCATTAAAACTAGTATGTGTAGTGACTGATGACATGTGTCATGATATGAGATATCAAGTCAACACATGGGTACATATTAGAGAACTATGTATTGGATCGACCCGCCATGAGAAATCCTACGTGTCCTACCCGAATTATTATATGAAGTGTCATAAGTATATCTCATAGTGATAATGATATATGTGATCCTTAGACTTGAGGTCATTAGAGATCCCAACATGAGGAGTTGCATGTTTTGATACTACCAAATGTTATCCGTAACAAGGTAAACTATAAAAGTAATAATTGGATATGCAATGAATCATGTAGTGAGATGTTGAGTGATAAAGATATGATTTGCCCCTCTTATATAACGGGAGTGATATCTTCGGGCCCCTTGATTAAGTGAGACCAGAAAATGCATGGTTATGCGCAAATGAGTCGATATGTGATATTGGGCTCATTTGTTTAGATGAGTATACTTGGGAATCAAGAAACACAAAGATTAAACTATGTGAGCAGGACACGTTCCATAGCTCCTGTTCAATTAAGATATCTAGGAAAAAATGATTGAATTACATGGTAACATTTATCACACGATAAATAATGTCGAATTGCTAACATTCTCATAACTTGGGTAGCTTTGATGTGTTGCTAGACACTGTTCATTTCTTATGGCATAAAATAGATTTTATGTCACAACCAATGACACGAGAACCTATTGGGTCTTACACTTAGATCGTATCGAAAAGGAGTGTAAAATTCATATGATGAATTTTGATTAATCTCAAGAAACCTAATGTGAATAGAACTCTATAGGATTTTCTAGTTTAAGACGGTATTCAAATTAAAGACTAAAAGGGTTTGGATTTTAGTATTAATGAATCCGAAATAGTTTTGGATTTATTAATTAATTAAAATCTAAATTTGGAAGTCCAATTTCGATTGGGATTCTTGTATTTGGCAGCAAATAGATTTATAGAATCTATAAATCCCAAACAGATTAGAATTTGGTATGAGGTTTTACCCTAATCTACATCTATATATATTGGGATTTTGTGCATCCACCAAAAATGCATGAGACACAAGAAAAACCCAGAAAAAAGAATCCCATCTTATTCTTGAAGAAAAGAAATTCTTTGCTCATTCTTTTGAAGAAAACAAGAAAGAAAAACCGAAGCTTAGAGAATCTAAATTCTTGAGAAACCGAAAGTAGAATTTTGAAGCTAGCAGTTCAGGATTTTGTTGCTCATTTTTCTATTTATTTGTGTGACAATAACTAGAAGTTTGAAATGATCATGTGGATACTGTAGAGGAAAGGCTAAATTGGTTTTGTTGGTGATTCGACAAACAACGATTTTCGCAAAACAACTCTACCGGTTCTACCAATACCAACAAGGTACAAGTTTTAAACTCCGGTATGATTTCACTTCATATGGATCCTTGGAGGAAACCAAAAATTTCAAATTTTGCTGCGTGATGCCCTTGGTTTCCTACAATGGTATTAGAGCCACTTACGAAGACTCAAATCGGTTTTTTATGTGAAAGCATGTTTATTTGATTAAATTTTTTATGAACTAACATGCTGAAATTAGATTATATGAATATGTTCCTTAAATCTGAATTTAGAATTAAACATATATGATATATTTATGTTTATCAAATCAATTTAGG
Source organism: Gynochthodes officinalis (assembly GCA_020080225.1). Lineage (NCBI taxonomy): Eukaryota > Viridiplantae > Streptophyta > Magnoliopsida > Gentianales > Rubiaceae > Gynochthodes > Gynochthodes officinalis. The sequence continues at coordinate 13,458,140 of CM034622.1, forward strand.
GTTTTCTTTAATGATTTATTGTTTGATTTGAATATATATATATATGCATGAAACCCAAGCTTCGGATTTTCTGAATTTTACTGAGCTTCGGGTTTTTACAATTTTGGCCAGTTACATAATTTTAATTTTTTTAATTATTTTTCTGTGTTGAGGGCTGAAACGTGTGTATGTTAGATCACATGAGGCCAAAATATATATTTGTGAAATATAATGTTTCGGAATTTTGATGATTTAACCGAAAATTAGTTTTGAACATATTCATGTGTTTCGGATTTTGTGTGTTGGCCGAATTGATATATTTGATGTATCAAGTTGAATCCTAAAATATATATGATATATTATTAAAAAATTCCTCATGATTAAGGGTTGGCCAAATCGAGATATGTGATATTTCATGTTGCACCCGAAACATGGTTTTGAACATAATATATGTGTTTGGTTTCTTGTGTTTGGCCGAATTGTACAAGTGTTTGTTTCTTGTGTTTGGCCAAACTGTACTGGTGCTTGGCTTTGCGTTTGGTCAAAACTAGATATATATGATATATCAAGTTGTGGTAGAAAATATATAAGATATATTTTTCACAAAATTGCTCATGATCAATGTATGGCCGAAAATTGTAATTTGACTTGAACCTTCCATGAGTAGCATATTATTCAAAACCATAAATTTTTATTTAATAATAATTTTCATAAATTAATTAGATTAATAAGTTTAAATGTTAAATATGAATGATAATTAATATGTGACATGCACATTATGTGATGTTTGAATATGGTGCATACTTATAGCCCTTAGCGCAATGTGATTGGATGTGCTTCGTATTGGTTGAAACTAAATATGACTTTTGAGTCATGCTGATATGAATCCAACAAGCATTGAAGAGACTTCGAACCCGAAGCATGATGACAAGGGCTAAAACAAAGAAAATGAAGGAAGCCTTGAATGGACTCATCCAAACGGCCCAAAAGGATGGGGAGAAGACCAAGATTGACAAGGCTTTACTACTAAGTGTAATTGGGTCTTGTTAATGGGTTTGGCTTTACTACTATTTTCCTTAGAACTACTTAGGATCATTGGGTTTAGTTTTAATTATATGGTAAATTGAGTCATGTAGCCCAAAGAGTCATGTAGCCCATTTGGCCCTAAAAGAAACCCTAGCTTGTGCAACCCTAATTTGTAAACCCTAGCTTGTATCCATATAGTGGCCGTCGGCCATCTTGAAGGGCAGATTTGATGAAATGAAAATTTGGTTCTTGACATTACAAGCTTGAGAGAATTGCTCTCTAGTTTCTGTAATTACTTGCAAATTACACAAATTCGGAATTTGTGTGTTTGTTGTTCTTGATTTCCTAGATTTGTTCCCTAGGAAATTCGGATTCCATCCATTCATTTGATTCCAAGGTTTCTTGATACGGGTTATCAAGGGGTTGAGGACCTATTCCATCTTCAAGGAACATACCAACTCCAAAGGAAGAATTTTGATTGGGTAGATCCAAGGGAATTTCACGCCGATTGGTATCGAGCGATCTTGGTTCCCAAGCTGTTCATATCTTTTCTTTTACCGTACAAAAAAAAAATTCATCATCATTGGTATGTTCTTTATCTCCTCAATCTTTTTGTTGTTCTGAATATCATCATCATTGGTATGTTCTTGTATTGATGAAGCAAATTCTGTTTTTGTATTGATGTGTTGGTTTCGGCTTGCTTCCAAAATATTAGACAAAACCGTACCTTTGCTTTCTTGATGAATCCATACCTTGCGGCTGAAATTGTTGTTTATGCCTTACTGAAATAAAAAAAAAATTGCTGTGCTGATCCAATTGTTGTTTATACCTTGCTGAAATTGAAGAAAAAAAAAAGGATAGATAAAAAAAAAAAAAAAGAAGGAGAAGAAGAAATTGCTGGGCAAAAATCGAGTTCCTTGTTGGAACTTGAGTAGAAAACTTGAGGCAGACAGTAGGTGGTCTTAGCGTCATTTTTTTGACCCCCAAAGTCCCAACGGACAGCCTTTGGCCGTCTGCTTGTAGATCTCTCCGAGAGCTTCGATTTGAGTACTTACGGAGCAAAATCCGATATCGGAGTAGAAAGTTATGACCTTTTGAAGTTACCATGCCAAAAATCCTTTTCTGATTTCGGAAAAACAGATTTTTCCTTTCAAGCCTCTCAAATTCAGATTGTACTTTGGATTGTTTCCAGTTTGTGATTAGCCTTCTACTTATCCAAATACATCCCTTCTACCATATTTTGAACCCAGAAAAGTCCTTGACCAATTCCAGAATTTGGAAGGGCTGAAACCGACCACCAATATGCAAGCTGCTTTGTCTAAATTTCTTTTCTTCAAGTGTCTTGAATTGTGATCCGAAAATTCTGAAATTATTGTGATCCAAAAATTCTGAAATTTTGTGTGTTTCACTGATTTTTCGTGTAGATTCTGATTTTGCAATCAGTTTGTCCGAATTCCTTGCCAAAAAAATTCGAATTCTTGTGTTTTTGGTACTGTTTTCATTGTATTCCTTAAATTCATTCTAATCTCATTGTCCACTTACATTACCTTGTTGTAAATTCCTTTGTGTAATATTGAGTTGTGGTCCGAAAATTCTGAAATTTTGTGTGTCTCACTGATTTTTCGTGTAGATTCTGTTTTTGCATTCAGTTTGTCCAAATTCCTTACCAAAAAAATTGAATTCTTGTATTTTTGGTACTGTTTTCATTGACTACTGTTTTCATTGGTTCCTTAGAATTCATTCTAATCTCATTGTCCAGCTGCATTAACTTGTTGTAAATTCCTTTGTGTAACATTGTTTGAGTAAGAATAGAAACGAAAGAGCAAATTGAGTGGTGTGAATCCGTCCCTTCACTTATACAAGCCCGAGAGTACTCAAACACTTGGTGAGTGAATTTGGGGAATTGGGAAGGGAAGTGAGGACTTATAAACTGTTTTATTTCCTTTGCTAACCTTTGCAGCTATAATGGAGAGGCAACCACCACCACCACCACCGGGTTCTAAGGAATCCTATGAGGAGATGTTAGCAAAATTTTACACTTTGGTTTCAGGTTTGCAACAGGATATCAAGGAGCTCAAAGCTGAGAGAGCCGAATCCTCTCGATCTACAAAGACCACATATGGCAATGATAACGATGATGAAGCCTTCGAGGCATTTCAGGGAAGTCAATACCGTACTCCTAGAATTGATTCCAATTTAGGATGTATTAAAATGAAAATTCCTCAATTCTTTGGTAAGCAAGATCCTGAAGCTTTCTTTGAATGGTCTGATAAAATTGAAAGTATTTTTACAGTGCACAACTATTCGGAGGAAAAGAAGGTCAAGCTAGCTGTGGTTGAGTTCTTTGGTTATGCCCGAATCGTGGACTAAAATTCAGCGAGAAAGGAGGCGTGATGATGAAGGGCACATTCGTACTTGGGATGAATTAAAGAAGCTCATGAAAAAGCGATTTGTTCCACACCAATACTACAGGAGATGTTCAACAAGTTACAAAAATCACCCAAGGAAATAGGATCAGAGAGGATTATTACCTAGAGTTGGACACTTCGATGCTTCGAGTCAACATTCAAGAAGACAGTGAAGCTACCATGGCTCGATTTCTAGGAGGACTAAGGAGGGATATTGCCCACATTGTTGAGATGCAGGAGTATGAAGATCTCAATGAAATGTATCACAAGGCAATGAAAGCCGAGAGGCAGCTTAAGGAGAGGGGTGTCCGGACCGTTTCAACCCCACAGACTTCAAATTCAAACACTTTGAAGTCTACATGGCCTAAGAAGGATTTAAGCACCGACTTCAAGACCGCAACTTCTAGTACCTCAAACACTACTCCAACCGTGGTTCCAAACACTCAGAAATCAAGTGAGGTGAGAAAACCAACCAGGGAGGTTACGTGCTTCAAGTGCCAAGGCAAGGGACACTATGCACGAGAGTGCCCTAATGCTCGAATTTTGGTTGTCAGAGATGATGGCATGATCGAAAGTGAGAGTGAACATGAAAGTGACCATGATAATATGCCAGCTCTTGTAGAAAATGGTGAATCTGATGAAGATGTTTTTGGCCCTGATGAAGGACCATCTTTGGTGATTATGAGATCTTTAAATGTTCAGATTAAAGAGGAGGACGATGTTCAACGCCAGAATATCTTCCACACTAAATGCACCATCAATGAGAAGGTATGTATACTTGTTATTGATGATGGCGATTGTACTAACATTGCTTCAACCTTGCTTGTAGATAACCGAGATTGCCCACACGCGTCGGCATCCAAATCCATACCGGTTGCAATGGTTCAATGAGACTGAGAAGTGAGAGTCACAAAAGCAGTCTTAGTGAATTTTTCACCAACAAATACAAAGATGAAGCCTTGTGTGATGTGGCTCCTATGCAAGCTGGTCACCTATTGCTTGGTAGACCTTGGCAATTTGACAGGGATGCTTCCCACAGTGGACGAAGTAATAGGTACACTTTCTTTGTTCATGGTAGAAAAACTACTTTACTGCCTTTGTCGCCTACTCAAGTTTTTGAATCTCAATTGCATTTAAAAGGCGAATTTGAACAAATGATGAAATTGAATTCTGCACTACCCGTGAGAAAAGAAGGAAAATTTGAGAATTCTACGCCTAAGAAAATTGAGTTAAATGAAGTAGAACATATTGAGAGGAAGAAAGTGAGTCAAGTAAATAAGAAGCAACCGAATTTTTATGCAAATGTCCGACATGTTGATAGTTGTCTGCATACTAATCGTGTTTTGTTTCTTCTTGTTTGTTGTGAATCTAATGTTCTATTTAGTGCTGACTTGCCATCCAACCTACCGGTTGAGATTTCTAACATATTGCAGGAATTCCAAGATGTATTTCCTGACGAGTTGCCCGCCGGATTGCAGTCCAAAAGAGGAATTGAACATCCAATTGATTTCATACCGGGCACAAACATACCAAACATGCGCAAGGCTGACTATGTCCAGAAGTTACATGAGCAGGTTCGGCTGAATATTGAGAAGATGAATGAATCCTATGCTCGAAATGCAAACAAGGGTCAAAAGAAAGTCACTTTTGAACCAGGAGATTGGGTGTGGGTTCATATGCGCAAGGAAAGGTTTCCAGTACAAAGATCGACAAAATTGCATCCACGTGGAGATGGACCTTTCCAAGTTGTCGCGAAAATCAATGACAACGCTTACAAGATCGACCTTCCTGGTAAGTACAATGTAAGTACTACATTCAATGTTGCTGATTTGTCTTCTTTTGACATTACAGATTATGATGATCTGGATTCGAGGACGAATCCTCTCGAAGAAGGGGGGACTGATATGAATCCAACAAGCATTGAAGAGACTTCGAACCCGAAGCATGATGACAAGGGCTAAAACAAAGAAAATGAAGGAAGCCTTGAATGGACTCATCCAAACGGCCCAAAAGGATGGGGAGAAGACCAAGATTGACAAGGCTTTACTACTAAGTGTAATTGGGTCTTGTTAATGGGTTTGGCTTTACTACTATTTTCCTTAGAACTACTTAGGATCATTGGGTTTAGTTTTAATTATATGGTAAATTGAGTCATGTAGCCCATTTGGCCCTAAAAGAAACCCTAGCTTGTGCAACCCTAATTTGTAAACCCTAGCTTGTATCCATATAGTGGCCGTCGGCCATCTTGAAGGGCAGATTTGATGAAATGAAAATTTGGTTCTTGACATTACAAGTTTGAGAGAATTGCTCTCTAGTTTCTGTAATTACTTGCAAATTACACAAATTCGGAATTTGTGTGTTTGTTGTTCTTGATTTCCTAGATTTGTTCCCTAGGAAATTCGGATTCCATCCATTCATTTGATTCCAAGGTTTCTTGATACGGGTTATCAAGGGGTTGAGGACCTATTCCATCTTCAAGGAACATACCAACTCCAAGGGAAGAATTTTCAGTTGGGTAGATCCAAGGGAATTTCACGCCACATGCCTTACTATATTTTCTGGTTGTACATTCTTTTCTCATTTAACTCCCCTCGAATGTAACTCGAGATTTCTCAAAACTTCCAATAGTTATATATGAAATAGGATTAGACTAGGAATCAAGGAGGCAAGGAGTTCGTGACCATACAAGAATGACCGAGGCAATTAGAGAAGATGCTGTTAACCTTAGGTTGACCTTATGGTTCTTTGATTGGGTTGTGAGAACCAATGTAGTTTGGCCTATAACTATGTCACGTTTTAAGTTTATTGTTGATGTATGAGATGCATGCTATGTATGCCTATTGGTTGATTACATAATAAGATCATGAAAGTAATAATTAGTTTGTAAATCGTATGATTAATTGGACTAATAATTACCTTAACCAATGCGAATAAAATGGTGAGATTCTATCAAATCTTTCAAACAAATATTAAGTCTAAGATGTCTTCCAATGCCTAACACTCGTCAAGGCTTCAATTGATCATGTGTAGGTTTTGCCAAAACAAAGTGCCATGATCCATCTTGGAGAGACGCGACAAGATAATAGTAATATCTGATTACCAATCATTGGGTTTCACTTAATTAGGTAGACTCAATAAGATTGAGATCTAAAGGCATAGAGTTGGACCTTGGCTTATTAGATAAAGCTGGAACATGAGTTGTTCACCCAACTATCCAAGAGTTGTATGAGATACAATTGACAAGTGTTGTCTACCTAAATAGTTGAGTTTTGGGTGATTAGCCAAAGCTAACTTAAAATTAGGTCCAATATGGATCTTGGCCCACTAGAAAGATATTAGATTAATCTTTCCAAATTAATATTGAAGGTTATTAATTTGAGCAAAATAGTGGGGCAACATTTAATAAAAGACCATATTAAATGTTTGCATTCATGATACTTATTTTGCATATTTTTGTTGTAGAGAAATATGGCATCAAACACTACCACTAATACATTATCACTGAGATCTGTCTTTGAGAATGAAAAGTTGAATGGTATGAACTTCCTATAGGAAACCAAATACAACACGTAGTGTAAATTTAAAAATTTTGGTTTCCTCCAATGATCCTTATGAAGTGAAATCAAACCGATTGTGAGGAATTTTACTTTTATCGGTAGTAGTAAAACCTTTTTTGTGAAAATTGTTGATCATTGAACATTGAACTACCAGCAAAACTGGAACAGCCTTGCCTCTATGGTATCCACACGGTCGTCTCCAAATCTCAAGTTAATTGTCACACAATTAACCAAAGAAAGAAGCAGCAAAAATTCGTGAGTACTAGCAGCAAAGTTTCTATTTTCGGTTTTTTAAGGATTCAATCTTCTCAAGCTTTAGTTTTCTCCTTGTTTCTTTGACAAAGAAGCAGCTGCTATTTTTCTCTAAAGAATAGCTAAAGTGTTTATTGTGCTTTGGAAAGGATGACTGCCGTTTCTTGACAAGAAAGTGCCAAAAAAGATTTTTCTGAACACAACAAGAAGGATCATTTTTGGGGTTCTCTTCTTTCTGCAAAATTTTTCTTCTCCAAGAAAAACTAATTTCCTGCTTTTGATGTAGCAAGAAGAATGTGATTTGGCTGCTCACGTTGGGGTTGTGAGGCTGCTAAAATTATAAGTCCAAATATATAGAAATAGATTAAGGTAAAACTTTTTCTAAAGAGTTTTATTTGAACCAGAATTTCAGTAGCTATCAAAAACAAAACCATTCAAATTTAGAAATTCTCTAATTTTGGTTTTCTTGCTTAATTAATAAATCCAAAACTATTTGAATTTATTAATAATAAAACCTAAATCATTTAGTCACAAATCCAAATACCGGCTTAAACCTAAAAACCTTCCAAAGTCTTATTCGCAATAGGACTCTTAAATTAACAAAAAATTTATCACATAAATTTTACACTTCTTTTAGATACGATCTAAGTGTGTGACCCAATAGATTCTTATAACATTGGTAATGACATAAAATCTATTTTATGCCATAGGCATTGAGTGGTGTCTAGCAACACATCAATGCTACCCAAGTTATAAGAATGTTAGTAATTCAACATTACTTTTCTTGTGATAAATGTTACCATGTAATTCAATTCTTTTCCCCTATATATCTTAATTGAACATGAGCCATAGAGTGTGTCACACTCACAAAGTTCAATCTTTGCGTTTCTTGATTCCCAAGTAGACACATCTAAGTAAATGAGCTCGATATCACATATCGACTCATTTGAGTAAAGCCATGCATTTTATGGTCTCACTTGATCAAGGGGTCAAAGATATTACGCCCATTACTCAGGAGGGGCAAATCCTATCGTGATCATTCAACATCTCACAACATGATTTATTGCACATCCAATTGCTACTTTTATAGTTCACATTTCTACCGATAACGTTTAGTAGCATCAAAACATACAACTCCTCATGTTGAGATATTTGATGATCTCAAGTCTAAGGATCACTAACACCATCATCACTATGAGATATGCTTATGAAACTTCATATAATAACCCATGTAGCATTTCTCATGGCGGGTCGACATAATTCTCTAACATGTACCTAAATAGCCGAGTTTTGGGTGATTAGCCAAACTTAACTCAAAATTGGGTCAAATATGGATCTTGGCCCACTAGAAAGATATTAGATTAATCTTTCCAAATTGATATTGAGAGTTATTAATTTGAGCAAAATAGTGGGAGTAACGTTTAATAAAAGACCATATTAAATGTTTGCATTCATGATACCTATTTTGCATATTTCTGTTGTAGATAACCATGGCATCAAACACTAACACTGCGATCTATCATTGAGAAGGACAAGTTAGATGGGACAAACTTCCTGGATTGGTACAGGAACTTGAGGATAGTCCTCAAGCATGAGAAAAAGTTGTATGTTCTAGAGGAACCCTTACCTGAGGGGCCTAAAGGAAAATTAATTAAGGAAGGGAACTGCTTCCATTGCAGTGAGACTGGACATTGGAAGAGAAATTGTAAGCTTTACCTAAAGGATCTAAAGAAGAAGAAGAAGTAAAATGAGACTTCCATTTTAGGTATCCATGTTATAGAAGTTAATTTATCTACTTCTTCATCATGGATATTAGATATCGGATGTGGTTCACGCATTTGTGTAAATGTGCAAGAGCTGAAAAGAAGTAGGATTTTAGCTAAAGGCGAAGTTGTCCTACGAGTAAGAAATGGAATAAGGGTTGCTGCATTAGCTGTAGGGACTAATGTCTTGAACTTGCCCTCAAGGCTTCTTTAGAACTAGATAATTGTTATTACGTGCCTTCCATTACTAAGAATATTATTTCAATTTCTTGTTTAGAAAATATTGGATATTCATTTATAATAAAACACAATTGTTGCTCCTTCTATTTAAATAAAATCTTTTATGGTAGTACACAAATGGCTTATGGCTTTTACGTTTTAAATCATGGCATGCCTATCTATAACGTAAATACCAAAATGATTAAATTAGATAATTTTAATCCAACTTATCTTTGGCATTGTCATCTGTATCACATAAATGAGAACCGCGTTTCCAAACTCCATAAAAATGGACTGTTAGACTCATTCGATTTTGAATCATATGAGATATGTGAATCATGTTTATTGAGCAAGATGACTAAAGCCCCTTTCACAAAACATATTGAAATGGCAAGTGATTTATTGGACCTAATACATAGTAATGTATGTGGACCATTAAATACACAAGTTAGAGGTGGTTTTCAATACTTCATCACATTTACTGATGACTACAGTAGATACAGCTTTGTGTATCTTATGAGACACAAGTCTGAATCGTTTGAAAAGTTCAAATAGTTCAAAAATAAAGTACAAAACCAACTTGGCAAAAGTATCAAAGAACTTCGATCTAATATAGGAGGTGAATGCTTTAGTCAGGAATTTGATGACTGTCTAAAGGAGTGTGGGATAGTTTCACAACTCAATCCTAGAACACCATAATGGAATGGTATATCCAAGAGGAGAAATTGAACTTTATTAGACATGGTTCGATCCATGATGAGTCATGTAGATCTTCCAAATTCCTTCTGGGGACATGCTTTACTTTCAGCCGTTTTCACACTAAATCGTGTTCCATCTAAACAGTTCAAAAGACACCATATCATATATGGACTAGGAAACGGCCTAGTGTGTCTTTTATGAATATATGGGGATGTGAGTCTTACGTTAAACATCAAGTCTCTGATAAATTTGGACCCAAATATGATAAGTACAATTTTATGGGGTATCCTAAAGAAAACAAAAGGATACTACTTCTATAATCCCAACGAGAAAAAAATATTTGTTGCTTAGACTGGTGTCTTTCTAGAGAATGAGTTCATTTCTAGAAAATCTAGTGGGAGACAAATAGAACTTCAAGAAATTCAAGAACCACAAAATATCGCTGAACTTGAAGAGATGGAAATTGAGAAAACACCACAAACTATTGTGGAATAAGTACCTACTCATGAGATACAAGCCCCACATAGGTCCACTAGGATTCATCGTAAGCCACAGAGATATGGATTTCTGGTGACTCAGGATGGTGATATCTTGCTCATGGATCAAGATGAGCCTCTGACCTATCAAGAAACAATATCGAGGCTAGACTTTGAGAAATGGCTTGAGGCCATGAGATCTGAGATAGAATCCGTGTATTCAAACCAAGTATGGACTCTGGTTGACCCATCTAAAGGGGTAAAATCCATAGGGTGCAAATGGGTCTTCAAGAAAAAGACCAACATGGATGGTAAAGTACATACCTTTAAGGAACGATTGGTTGCTAAAGGTTTCAAACAAGTTCATGGTATAGACTATGATGAAACCTTTTCGCCAGTTGCCATGCTTAAATCTATCAGGATCTTGCATGCAATAGCTGCATTTCATGATTATGAAATCTGGCAAATGGATGTCAAAACTATTTTCCTTAATGGAAATATTTTGGAGGATGTGTACATGATACAACTTGAAGGTTTTGTCGATCCACAAAATGTTGGAAAAGTTTGTAGGCTACAACGATCCATTTATGGGTTGAAGCAAGCTTCTCAAAGTTGGAATCTATAATTCGATGATACAATCAAACAGTTTGGTTTCATCAAAAATGAAGATAAACCTTGTGTCTACAAGAAGGTTAGTGGGAACACTGTTGTCTTCCTAGTATTATATGTAGATGACATACTACTTATTGGGAATGACATTCCTTTTTTACAATCTGTACAGACCTGGTTAGGAAGTTGCTTTTCTATGAAAAAATTAGGTGAAGCAACCTATATATTAGGTGTCAATATCTATGGAGATAGATCAAAGAAATTGATTGCCCTAAGTCAAAATATATACATAGATAAAGTGCTAAAATGGTTTAGCATACAAGAATCTAAGAAATGGCTCTTGCCTATAGGACATGAAATTAGTCTCTCAAATGAACATTGTGCTTTGATAGAAGAACTGAGACAACGCATGAGTAAGATTCCATATGCTTTGAGCATGATGAGTAGATATCAAGTCAATCTCGGTGAGCATCACTGGATCGCCATAAAAAATATCCTTAAGTGCTTGAGAAGAGCTAAGGATAGATTCTTAATATATGGAGGTGAGAAAGAGCTTAATGTAATTGGTTACACCGATGCAAGCTTCCAAACCGACAATTATGACTATCGATCGTAGTCAAGTTTTGTGTTTTGCCAAAATGGTGGTGTTGTGAGCTAGAAAAATTCAAAGCAGGCAACAATAGTTGATTCTACGACAGAGGGTGAGAATATTGTTGCTTCTGGCGCAGCAAAAGAGGCCGTTTGGATAAAAAAGTTCATAACTGAACTTGGGTTGTACCTAGCATTGCCGATCCAATTGAGCTTTATTGTGACAACAACGGAGCCATTACACAGGCTAAGGAACTCAGAAATTTTTAGATTATGCCCTAAGGACCAATTATATAATGATGGTTTAGGCATATATTGTATCATAATGCCTTTTATTTATGTTAATTTATTATTATGTTTTTATTCTATATCTTCGTTTTATGAATAAATATAATAATGCCCCAAGAGTTTAATTATTCTAAAATTATCCCTAATCAAGTGTTATCATTAAAGGGACAATGATAATGAATTAAGACTAATATGTGTAGTGACTGATAAAATGTATCATGATATGAGATATCAAGTCAACAAATAGGTATATGTTAGAGAACTATGTATTGGATCAACCCACCATAAGAAATGCTACGTGAATTATTATATAAAGTGCTATAAGCATATCTCATAGAGATGATGATGTATGTGATCCTTAGATTTGAGGTCATCAGAGATCCCAACATGAGGAGTTGCATGTTTTGATATTACCCAAACGTTACCCGTAACAGGGTGAACTATAAAAGTAGTAATTGGATATGCAATGACGCATGTAGTGGGATGTTGAGTGATAGGATTTGCTCCTTCTATATAATGGGAGTGATATCTTTGGGTCCCTTAATTAAGTGAGACCATAAAATGCATGGTCATGCTCAAATGAGTCAATATGTAATATCAGGCTCATTTGTTTAGATGTTTACTCGAAATCAAGAAACGCAAACATTGAATCATGCGAGCATGACACATTCTATGGCTTGTTTTCAATCAAGGTATCTAGGGCAAAAGGATTGAATTACATGGTAACATCTATCACACGATAAGTAATGTCGAGTTACTAAAATTCTCATAACTTGGGTAGCTTTGATGTTTTGCTAGACACCGCTCACTATTTATGGTATAAAATAGATTTTATGTCATGGCCAACGTTATAAAAACCTATTGGGTCACACACTTGGATCGTATTCAAAATGAGTGTAAAATTCATATGATGAATTTTGATTAATCTCAAAAATCCTAAGGTGAATAGGACTCTATAAGATTTTCTAGTTTAAAACGGTATTCGGATTAAAGACTAAAAAGGTTTGGATATTAGTATTAATGAATCCGAAACAATTTTGGATTTATTAATTAATTAAAATCTGAGTTTAGAAGTCCAATTTCGAATGGGATTCTTGTATTTGGCAGCAAATAGACTTATAGAATCTATAAATCCCAAACAGATTAGAAGTTGGTATGAGGTTTTACCCTAATCTACATCTATATATATAATGGGATTTTGTTTAGCCACCAAAAACATGTGATACACAAGAAAAACCTGAAATTTTCTTTTTCTTTTGAAGAAAAAATAGCCACCATATCTTGAAGAAAATCAAGAAGAAAAACCCAAAGTCTAGAGAACAAAGTTCTTGTGAAAAACCAAACACAATCTTTGAAGCTAGCACTTCAGATTTTTTGTACTTCTTTTTCTATTTATTTGTGTGACAATAACTAGAAACTTGGATCGATCGTGTGGATACCATAGAGACAAAGCTAACATTGTTAACATGTTTTCACCAGGGTATGCTAACATTGTTATTACAAAGGTTGTACATTGGCTAAAAGATTTATCCCATGGATTCAAACCTACCACTCATGTTTTCTTTATGGATGGCATTGTATTGGATGGCTTGCAGATTGTACAAGTGCCAGTAACGGTTGGACAAGGGATATGAATCAAATGGAAACCCCCTCTCCATGGACAATTAAAGTTGAATACGGATGGCTCTAGTGTGAATGGTCAAGCTTTCGATGAAGGGGTCCTTAGAGACTCATGCAGCTCCGTTATCCTTGCTTAATAAATTTTGAGGCTAGCACTAACAATTAGGCAAAGGCTAATGCTATCCTATTTGGTCTTAAATTGTGCTAGGAAAAAGGGATAGACTTACTCTGTGTCGAGTCGGACTCGAATATTATAATTCAAGGTTTAAATAAGGGCCACAAAATGCCATGGACTGTCACCCCTTGTATCTACCACATCTGACAAACTAGCAACACTACTACGTTTATCCATACATATCGGGAAGGGAATAGAGTGGTTGATTTTTTAGCAACATATGCTCATAGTCATGAGAATGCGCAGATTTTTGACAGGGTAGGGTCCTTGCCAAGGGAATGCCAGAATATTTGTTACGATGATATACATGGGTTGATCACTTTTAGGGGATGGTAAATGATTTTACTATTACGTTGTCTATATGTGTGGTACTTATGGTTATTGCTATATACTTGTTGTGTTGGTCTCTTTGTTTTTTGGCTGTTTGATAAATAGGACTTGCTCTGTTTACAGAGGAGATGATACCGATTTTTTTGCAAAATTTTGTATTGTTTATGGGTTCTGCCTATACGCTACCTATTTGTATAAATCGCAGTATCCTAGTTAGTCTTTTTTATGTTATGCTACTTACTCTCTATGTGGTTAGGCTATACCTTGCCATTATTTTGTACTACTACTGTTACTATTAATAAAATGCCACTAGTGGATGAGTTTGTTCACTAGTGAGCCGTACTATTGTTTGCAATGCATTATCAAAAAAAAATAAAAATAAAGGCAAAGCTGAATTGGTTTTGCTTCTAATTCGACAAAGAACAATCTTCGCAAAACAACTCTACTGGTTCTATCGATACTAACAAGGTACTAGGCTAAACTCCGATTTGATTAGACTTCGTATGGATCTTAGAGGAAACCAAAATTTTAAATTCCGCTGCATGATATACTTGGTTTCCTACATTTATAGAAGGTTCATCAAGGATTTTTCAAAAATTGCACAACCAATGTCAAGATTGCTGCAACAAGATGGTCCATTTGAATTTTAAGAAAATTGTCGATTGGTTTTTAACAAGTTGAAGGTGTTGCTCACTTCTGCACCAATTATACAGCCACCCAATTGGAATTTACCCTTTGAATTCATGTGTGATGTGAGTCAATATGCTATAGGGGCTGTTCTAGGTCAAAGAGATGGAAAGAGCAGCCATGTGATCTATTATGCATCAAAGACTTTGAACCCTACGTAATGCAGTTACTCCACCATTGAAAATAAGCTTCAGGCCATTGTCTTTGCTTTTGACAATTTTAGGTCTTATTTATTAGGATATAAAGTTATTGCTTACTCTGACTATGCAACTCTTAAATATCTCTTGTCAAATAAGGAATCCAAACCAAGACTCAACCACTAGATTTTGCTACTACAAGAGTTTGATAAAGAGATCAAGATCGCAAAGGAGTAGACAATTCTATAGATGATCATTTAAGCAGATTGGTGCGTGAATAGGAGCCATTACCAATTTTTGAGGTATTTCCTGATGAACAATTATTTCAGCTATGAGGTAATGAACTTTGGTGTGCGGATATTGTGAATTTCATTGTCACAGGTAAATTGCCGAATGATATAAGTAGGGCTAAAAGGGACAAACTTAAAATTGGCTCTAAGTATTATATATGGGATGATCCTTATTTATAGAAAATAGGTTTGGTCCAAATCATTTGTAGATGTGTGCCTAATGATTAGATTTGTTCCATACTTGTTTATTGTCATAGTCATGCATGTGGTGGACATTTTGGCCCCCAAAAAGATTGCCAGGAAAAATTCTTCATAGTAGTTTTTATTGGCAAACTTTTTTTAAAGATGCTTACCATTTTTGCAAGAGTTGTGAAAGATGTCAAAGGGTGGGTAATTTATTGCATAGAAATGAAATGCCCCAAACTCCTATTTTGTTTTGTGAAATTTTTGATGTATGGTGTATGGACTTCATGAGACCTTTTCCTAACTCTTTTGGTTTTTGCTATATTTTGTTGGTTGTGGATTATGCATCAAAGTGGCTAGAAGCAAAAGCTACCCAAACAAATGACTCTAAGGTGGTTGTAGGCTTTCTCAAGTCTAACATCTTTAGTAGGTTTGGGATTCCTCCAGCAATAATCAGTGATCAAGGGACACACTTTTTTAATTGCACTATTGAAGCCTTGATGTGCAAATATGACGTTCAACATCGGGTTGCCATAGCCTAGCATTCACAAGCAAACAAACAAGCTAAAGTCACCAATCTAGAAATCAAGAACATTCTGGAGAAAACAGTTAAACCACACCGTAAAGATTGGAGTGTTCATTTGAAAGATGCACTCGGGGCCTATCGTATAGTATAAAAAACCCTCATTGGCATGTCACCATATCAGTTAGTATATGGTAAGTTTTGCCATTTACCAGTTGAAATTGAACATCATGCTTTTTGGATAGTTAAACAATGCAATTTGGATGCCAATGAGGCTGGAGCTAAATGAAAGTTACAAATCCAAGAGTTAGAAGAGATTCGTTTGGAGGCCTATGACAATGTAAGGATCTATAAGGAGCGCACAAAATAGCTCCATGATAAGCCTTTGCAACATAAAGAGTTTTACATGGGCCAAAACGTACTACTAATTCATTCAAAGTTGAAGTTTGTGCCAGGTAAGCCAAAATCAAGATGGTTCGGATCTTATGTGGTAACCAATGTTTATCCTCATAGTGTTTTTGATATTGCAAATTTAGAGAGTAACAAAACTATCAAAGTTATTGGACATAAGTTAAGGTCTTTTCTTGACAATTTTGAAGTCTTTAATGAAGAGGAGGTCAATTTGGTCCACCCAAATTACAAAAAATGAATCCAAGGCATTGTCTAGCCAAAGACACTAAAGAAAGGCGCTTATTGGGAGGTAAGCCATTTCATTTTCTTTTTCCTTCTTTCTTTTTATAGATATGTGGTAGCTAACAAAATTTATTTTTGTTCATAGCAAAAGACCTCATTTCCTTAGGCGTGACCATGTTCTAAAAGTAATTATCTTCTCCTAAATGAATATGTTTTTCTAGAAGACTTTTGTTCATTAGGCATGCCCACGGTTTAAATAACATAGTCTTCTGTTATTTGCTTTAAGTCACCTTGACTTTGTTTTCTAGAAGACTTCACTTCCTTAGGCATGTCCACGCCTTAATGATTAAGTATTCTATTTTTTTTCAATTTATTTCATTTGAAAAAAAAAGGGAAATCAAATTAGGTGTTCTATTTCTATTTTAATCACTAGGGTTTTGGCACTGCCCCTCTTATTTTCCCTTTTACCCTTTTCATTCTGTCTTGTATCCGTGCTTTGCCCCTACCATCCCCAATCAATGCCGCATTTCCACCGCCGCCATCTTTTCCCTTCATATGAGTTTTCTACCGCCGGACCCCTCTCTCTCTTCGACAACAATATCTTATGCTCCCAAGCAGTCCATCGCTAGATAACGCTACTCCGTCTCCACCTAGACTAATGTCCATTCTGACTCTATCCAATGGTCTTGCTTGTCGCATTAGGCAGTGAATGAAGAAAGGCAAAGCTATGTTGCTGCTTTCTGATGAGAGCCTTCAGGGCCATTTGAAGTTTTCAACTAAGGCTCACCAACAGCGTTATGCTCTAATTTGCAAAAAAAAAAAAAAAAAAAAAAGATTCTTCCAAGGATGTATATTCATTACCCCACTTTAGAAACTTTGGGTTTAAAAGCTGAATTTGATTCTATGATTGACAATATTGGTTTGCAACCATTTGTTTCTATTAAGGCGTTGAGTTGACTTGTGAACTTTATTCTACTTTCACATTTAATAGGCTGTCCACTTTCACTTTAGATAGTCTTAAAGTTGTCCAATTTCGATTGGTTGGAAAATAATTTAAAATGTCTATTACTGAGCTCAATCTTGCTTTAGGATTTATCTCTTCTGAATATGCACAAACTTTTGAATATAAGACATCTAGTGTTGATTTTGATACTGATTTTGAGCCTTATTCTTTGTGGCAGGAAATGTCTATAGATAAGAGTACTTATGATCCTAGCCAATCAAAGGATCTTTATCTTCATAAACTAGTTTGGAGGTATTTGCATAATTTTTTAGCTTATACTTATTCTGGTATGAAGGATAGTTCAGTTACACTGAGTAAAACTAAATTTTTATTCATATGGGCCATGATACACAATGTTAAGGTCAATTTATTGTGTTGGCTTGCCACTCATTTCCATGCGATTCTTTGGAAATAACGTGTTTTGATTTTGGGATCTTTAATTACTCACTTGGCTGTGAATTTGAATCTACTTGATTTTGGATCATACTGAGCTGCATGCTGCATGTGAGTTAGAGTCGTTAGATTGGAAGAGTCTCATCGATATGGATCTTGTTGAGCCCCTTAGCAGTAACTATCGTTTTCTTCCTCCTAGCCCACACTTGTTTCTTTGGCAGCATAAAAAAAAGCGTCAACGTGTTCACAAGGAGTCTCCTCCAACTAGAGATGACACTAGCTCGTCCTCAATGCCGATAGCCCCACCATATCATAGTCAAGATTTTCTGCATAACCTTACTCAGTGAATTTGGTGCATCGAGGCCAACCTTACTACTTTCTTCACTCATGTAGGCTTTACCCCACCTTGCTCACCCACACCATAGCTCAGGTTTTCTACCGCAGTTCAAGGAAGTGTCTTGTTCTCTTTTTTTATTTTTCTTTTCTTGTCTGCATGTGCTTATCTTTCATACATTGAGGAAAATGTATAATTTAGGTTGGGGGAGAGAGGGGGGGGGGGGGAGGGGAGGGGAAGGTGTCTTGTGCTTCAATGGTTATTTCTAATTTTTCATGTAAAAAAAAAACTTGCAAAAAGTCCTTCCAAGTGTGCTCGACATTTTGATATCGTCTTTGAAATTCTTCACTTTTTTATATTCATTTAGAATAAGTTTGAGTTGTATGCATTAGTGATTTGGGTTGGAATGAATGAACGAGGTGAGTATGATTAGCTTTTGTTTTGGAAATTTTGACACATCTTGTTGATTCTAATGGTTGAATTCAATGAGAATGTGCAACATTTAATATGTTTAAACACTTGTGAGCATTTGAACTAAGAGCATTTTCCTTTTCTTGCTATTATTTTCTTTGTTAAGTGTTGTCAAATATAGTATGTTTATTCTAGAACTTACTTTGTTATGCATGTCGAGATCGCATTGTGGATTCATGATTTGAAATGATAAGGGCACCTTGGTTAGCCACTTTATACTTTCTAAAAAGCCTACCCCCATTACACATACCTCTATTAGCCAATTTTGAGCTTTAGTCCTTTTTTTTTTTTTTGGTTATAACACCTCATTGATTAGCCTTAAACCTTTGTCTTTGTTTACCATTGTTGAAACCTTTGTCAAGAGTATGTGGGAATGAATTGCATAATGAACATCTTATTGAATAAAAAAAAAAGAAAAAGAAGGAAAAGAAAAGGAAAAGTATGAGAAAGAAAGAAAAAATAGAAAAAATTATCCCTTTGTGAATATGAAGATTGGACAAGTTTAGTGTTCTCTATTGTATACAAAAGGTCCAATTGTGTTATGAAATTGCAAGAAGGGGATAAAGTTGCTTGGAATAAAGAAAGTTGTTCTAATGTGCTACAAATGTTACTTTCGAGCCATGCAAGGAAGTTTGTCCATATCTTGATTTGTGGTATCCAAATTTTCCTTCTCTTTTTTTTTCCCCAACATTTACCTAAGCCCCATTACAATCCTTGTAAAGACCCTTTGATTTTTGTATGGTTCATGTTTATTTAGTGGTGGAGAAGTGATATTAAGCAAGCCTATGGTAATGGCGTGCTATGTTTGCTTTGAGTGCTAAATGAATGCCTAAACACTTTGAGTGATTAGAGTGCAACCTATGAGAGGGTATCAAATTTGTTGCATTTGATTTCGATGGAACCATTGAAATTGATGATATGCATATGTTTTGTCTAGAAGCATGCTATGAATACTTGTTCTTGGAATTGCTATTCTGACTTGGATCCTTAATGTGTAAAGACTTCGAGTTATTTGCGGATGAGTTGAAAGAGGGGAAAAAATGGAGAGGAAGATATTGGATATATAGATTTAGTGCAGGTTTGATAACAAGCATGGTTTAGGTGTGGGGGATTTGGTAGAACTTAATTTGTATATATTTATTATTATTATTTTCCCTTATATTTGGTTGATTTCAGGATGAAATTAATTGATTTAGTTATGTGTTGTGTTCGAAAGTAGAGGTTTGAAGAAAAGAGGGTTCAAAAGCAGGATTTTGTGGAGAATTCAACCAAAGGACATTCCAGTATTAGATGTGGGCACGTTAGTGGATTAAAAGTTCAACTAAAAGACTTTAATTGTTTTCCGTGGGAACGCCTAAAGCACTGACAGGCTAAATGAAATTTTTATCAAGAAGGGGAGTTTTTTGGGCAACTAAAAGGTAATTAAAGAAAGAGAATATTGTAACAAATATTTTAGAAAACAAATCTTTTTTTTTATTTAGGAGTAATTTTCCTATTCTTGTTATATTTTCCCTTTTCGAATAGAATTTAGTTTTTAATAACTTTTTAAAATTAGTATACTTACAAAACTTTTAGGAAACAACTTTTGTTATGGAAAGAGAACCCTAAAGGTGCCTAAGGAGGAATTTGCAACTACATCCACACATCATCTTCTCTTCATAGCCTTTCATTCTTTTTTTCTCCTTTTTATTTTTTTTTTACCATCTATCATGTATAGAAACTAACTATTCTAGTTGAACGATAATTGAAGGCTGGTTCTACAACAACTATGAGACTTATTGTTTTTAATGTTCTTATAAATTCATAGGTATTTGTTTATTTCCTGCAATTTATTATTTATGATTGCGTTGTTTAATTGGATAATTGGCACCATTATTTGATTGACAATATAATCTACTACTAACTAGGACATCGAGGTTTGATTTTTTTAGTGAAGTAGCAATCAGCATGATTATTACTTGGTAAGTGATTCAATTGTGTCAAAGGATAAACAATCTACTTGAAACAAGAATAATGTGAGTTTGTTGGTTAGAATTGGTTTTCTCTAATTCTTAATGTTATGGGTAAATTGAATTTTGTGGTGGTACCTAAATTATTTAATGACAAGAGAAGTGATTAATGAAAGTTTCTTAATTGCTGACAAAGTAAGGAAAAATTGGTTGTTTGGTGGTACTAAGTAACTATAATTAGTTTATTTGTGAATTTATGAGATTAACCTTATGTCGATAACCAATTGAATGAACCAGTTTTAAAAATAATTCCTTTGACCAGAGTTTGTTAATTACTGAATTTTACCACTTCAAATTCTGCATTAAGTACTACATTTAGTTTTAATTTGTTATTTTTCATTTTTAATTTTTAGTATTGTCTTAAAACAACCCCTAATTATTCTATTGAAAGATAAATCCATCATTCCCTGAGAAGACAACCATACACCTGCTATACTACAAAAGTTTTGAGAGTTGGAATTTAGTTTTGGTGATTTAACAACTTGTCATTATCCTTTAACCAACACAATTCTTATGTTTAAAAGTTGAAATGAGGTTTTATTTTACAAATTCTCATAATAGATTCTAGTTAGTGTTCTACATATAAATCACTATTTTATATATAATGTTTTACGCATGTATTTATGCTAGCCATGTGGTTGGTATATTATGTATGAAATTTTCTCCATAAGAAATAGAGAAGTTTGGCTTTACCTCTAGCTATGGGAGTAGGTCACATGATTGACAATGTAAATCTTTGTGTCTATTGTTCTCATTATTTTTATTTCTTTTGGAGTATTAGATACAACTCAGGGTTTGTTTCTAAAATATTATATTAGACCATTGTTCTAATTCAAATCTACTAGCCATCATGTAGGTAAAAGAAAACCTTCGTTGAAAAGATTGTCAAGAGTGTTGATTTTGATATGTAATAGCTCAAGATTGAAGCCATTCTTATTTAGAATGGATGTGAGCTACACTTGATAGAGTGAAGAAAATGACATTAGAAATATCAACGCTAGAATTTTCAGATCTAGATAAAAGATTGGATTGGACATTATATTAAATCTCTCTAATAACATATCGAAAGAAGTTGCCAATAAGAGGTTGGCCAAAAGTATGTGAAACAAGCTAAATGGCATGGGCATGAAGAATACCGTGGAGAATCAGCTTTATTTGAAGCAAAACCTGTACATGTTAAGAATGATAAAAGATGCATCGATACGCTTATATCTTGATAAATTCGATTCTATTACTATGGATTTGGAGAATGTGGATGTTAAAATTAAGGATAAGGATCAAGTCATATTATTATTATGTTCCTTCATACAGTTCTTTGACTACTTTTAGGATACTATAATGTATAAGAAAGAATCTATCTTATGTGATAATATAAACCCTGCATTAAATTTAAACAAATTGATGGTGATATCACAAGATAGACTAGAAAAAGTCAGGCAAATAGATATTTGTATCCATATAAGTTCTGATCCCCAACTCATACTTGATTCAATTACATTTTATTGTAATTTAAAGCATATCTCAAATTAATTTGACTTTACCGTTTTCTATTCCCCAAGTAACTCTCATCAACTAGCACTAGAACTTTTAGGAGTAAGTGGAGTAAGTCATCAAATTGAAATTAGTTAGAGCTAAAATCATAAGATACTCCTTATATGATATGAGTTATAGATTCACGGGCTTTCTCTTTTAGCCACTCGGCTATTATCTCACAATAATAGGAATCATTGAAGAATGGGATCAAGAATCATTACTCTTTTGACATAAGAAAGGGACTTTTTGAAACTCTTTCTTGTGTTAAAAACTACTCGCAAGACGAATACTCTCTCCTAGCATTATACGTTTCCAACATTTATCTGTTTTATATAATCAATTATTTCTATCTAATATCTAATCCAATTGGATTTGATTTTGAGGATCTGAGAATAGTGACTTAAAAAATAATAGATTCAGAAGAAAGTGTAAATCTAGACATATAAATAAAATTTGTAATTTTTGTAAGGAAAAAAAGATACATTAATACTGACTACTATAAATTGAAAATAAGGAGAAAAATAAAATTGAACAAAGTAACAGCAACACTGTTGCAGCTAGTGTATTTGTATAAGAGAATAGGGAATCCTCTTTGTGACTACAGATAAGAGTCTCAACTCTAATAACAAGTTAATTCAGGTTATTCTTAACACATAAATCCCTATAGGTATTGTTTGCCCACTTATACACAATGGGATGGTAGAATTATCTTAATGAGTAATAATGCTACTTCTAAAGTCATTGGTACAAGATAATTCAAATCAAAATGTATGATGCTATTATAAGAACACTCGTTAATATTAGACATGTTCCTGATTTTAAAACTATCTTATCTCTTTGGGCGTCTTTAGTTCTAAAAGGTGCAAATACTCCATTGAAAGTTGAGTTTTGAAAGTTTTTAAAGGTGCTCTTATACTTGTGAAAGCTTGCAAATCTATTAGTTTTTAAATTTTACAAGTATCTATTGTCATAGGTATTATAATAATCTTTGTAACTTCAAATGTTGACATTATCAGATTAGGTATATGCAATTAGAACACATGGGTGAAAAAAGTTTAATGTTCTTAAGTGAGAGAGGCTTATTTTGTGGTCAAAGTACTAGTAAAATGGATCTTTAAAAACACTGTATTTTTGAAAAATAGAAAAGAATTATAGTCATTATAATCTTTGGAGGCCTTTTCATGTTCCTTCTAAAGGTGGTGCCAAGTATACATTAACTTTTATTGATGATTATTCAATAAAAGTTTGGGTATATTTCTTGAAATACAAAATTGATATTCTCTAACCTTTAAGCAATGAAAAGATTTGATTGAAAAATAGACAAAAAAGCAACTGTGAATAGATGATGACTTTGAATTTTGGAAAAGTAAATTTAATGAATTTTGTAAAAATGAAGGAATTGCTCAATATAAAATTATTAGACGACTTCACAACAAAATCAAGTGGCTAAATGTATGAACCAGTTACTTTTGGGAAAAAAAACTTTGTAATCAAATGGTGAGTTGACATTTGATTTTCACGCAAAAACTATGGTATGACAATGTCAGTCATACTCTATGTGCTCCTTTTAATTTGAAGACTCCACAGAAAAGTTTGGTCTGGTACTCTTGCTAATTACTGTAGTTTAATAATTTTTGGATATCTAGCTTGTTTGCATGTAAATGAGAGAAAAATAGAGCTTAAGAAATGTATTTTCCTCGGTTACGCTTTTGAGGTGAACCGATATAGATTATGGTGTCTTGATCCGAAATAACCGAAATTTGTAATTAGTAAAAATGTTACATTTGATGAATCCTCTATATTATATTCCAAAAAAGAATCTTGTAATACTTATAATTTATAAAATGAGGATATTACAAAAAAGCAAGTGAAGTTAGACAATAGTAATTAATTTTGGTCCTTCTCGGAGTTTTTTTTACACGTTAGACAGATCTAGTTGATAAACCAAATACTAATTCTATTGATGATGAACTAGTAGAGGAAGAATATTCCACCGACAGAGACCTTCCAACATGAGGTATTCAACTATTACAAAGGTATGCAAATTTAATTGCATATGGCATAGGAAATAGGTGGAGACAGAGAACCTTTTACTCATATAAAAGCTATTGTAAATGTTGATTTAGATAATGGGTATAGCTATAAATGAAAAAATAGAATCTTTCCATAAGAATGGTACTTGTGGTGCTTGTGACACCTTGGAAATGTAAGAAAATTGTTGGCTATAAATAGGCCTTTGAAAGGAAACAAGGTGTTTCAGGCATTGAAAATATAAGGTTTAAAACACAATTGGCTGCAAAGAGTTACAATTAGCTATAAAGTGTTGATTTTAATGATATGTTCACGCATATTGTGAAACATAGCTTTATCTATTCCTTTATCGCTTCCATTGATTGTCATTTTTTATTTGAAATTAGAACAACGAAAATGTCAAGATAGCTTTCCTACTTGGTAAATTAGATAAATAGAGTTATATGCAACAACTTGATGGTTTTGAAGTTGAAGGTAAGAAAGATTAGGTCTACTTATTGAATAAATCTTCTTAAAAATTAAAACAGTTTCTAAGACAAAGGTATAAAAGAGTTGATTCCTTCTATATTCTGTCATGGTTTCTACAAGAGCATTTATAATAGTGTTATCTATTTCCTAAAGCTAGGAATTGATTCATTCATTTATTTATTGATTTATGCTTATGACAAGCTTATTGTAGCCAAGAATTTTGCAAGAAATAAATTATATTGAAAATCTTGTTAAATAGTGAATTTGAATTGAAAGATTTGAGAACAGCTAAGAAGATTTATTCATCTTGATACTTCACAAGATAATAGTGTTCTTAGCAAATATATAGCCAATCCTAGAAAAGAACACTGGTAGTTTGTGAAATGGATTCTCAAATACATAAATGGTAGCTTAAACAATTGTTTCAAATTTTGTAGAATTAGTATTGCTTTTTTTGGTTTCGTAGATTCATAGTTGCAAGTGATGTTAACAGATTTAGAATATCTTACAAGTTATGGATTTTGTATTGAAAATTGTACCATTAGTTGGAAAGCGAGTTTATAACAAGTTGTGGTTTTCTCTACTATTGAAACAGAATATATAGCCGTCGTTGATGTTACTAAAACGCCTTTATGGTTGTAAGATTTACTTAGTAAAATCATATATATATATATATGACATTAGGTTACTATCATTTAATGTGATAGTCAAAATGCTATTTATTTGACCAAATGTATGATGAGCAACGAAAAGCATATTGATAAGAAACATCACTTTATTTATGACACTACTGTAGAGAAAAAGATACTTATTCAAAAAATCAATGCCAAGGGCAATCCTATTGATATATTTACAAAGGTTCTTCCAGTGTACAAGTATTATTGAAGATTTCCAAAACTTTGGAAAAAGTAAAATTGAGTTGATAAGGTGCAATTCAAGCGAGACAACCCTTCATTTATTTTGAGTTGTAACCTTTCAAGTTCAACACACAACCACTATACAAGGTCTAGTTGTTGTCTTTTCTTTGTTGCAGAAAATAAGTCTCCAACTGCATTATCATTGTTCTTAGTGGGTTAGAATACTAAATGCATAGTATATTCAACTGAATTTCATCTTATCTTAAAGGGAATTTGTCCTAGAATCATTGCACATTACAGTGGACAAATTTATCTTAAAGGAAAGTGAATCTAATTCGCAATTTGAGCCATCTTTAAAGTTATATATCTTTTTCTTTTGTTTTCTTTGTCATGTACACCAACAGGTTCAAGTAGTGCTTGGACTTGATTGCTGTTTGTATTAGTAATTTGACCTGTTGGGACCTTGCGAGAATAGGTAGAGTAAGTAACTAATTTTTTGAGATCAAACAAAGGTAGAGATACGTTGTTGATGTCTTGGTCCCTTATCAGGAAGCATTAATGTGTGGGCTAGTAAGCATGCACTTATTTCATGTTTGATTTGCTGAAATTCATGTCATCGCTAGCCAAATCATGTGCTAAATAACGGCCATAAGCGTGTGAAAACTCAAATGTGAAATAAGTTTCACTTGGCTGTGGAATTTGGTTCAAATGCGGCCTACAAATAAAGATGATTTTAGGGATGAAGAAGACCTCTTTTGAATACTAATCCTTACTCAATTCCTCAAGTTGAGAGTGCATGTTCATTACCCAACATAATTTTTATATGTAGAAGTGTAAGTGAGGTTTTATTCTATGCATCCTCACTATACATTTTGATTAGTGTTGTACATACAAGTGACTACCATATCCTAATAAAAGAATCCACTTTTAAAAACTTTTTTAGTTCCAAGAAAAGAGATCATTTTTTGTGTGAAATTTTTGTATTACCTTTATTAATAATGATAATGTATAATCCAAATTAAAAAGTAAGGATAAAAATATAAAATTATACATTTAATTAAATATTAAGTGAATTGCACGTTGTAATTTGAAAAAAGTTATACCAAATCAAAAGTGACTCTTTTTTAGGAACGAAATAAGTATTTTTTTTTTGTAATTCTTAGATACGTTTTTATGCTAGTATCTCAAGTATAAAATTATCTTCAAGAGAAATAGATAAGTTTGGCGCTTTGCCTCTTATTATGGACGTATGTTGCCAAACTATATATTTTTATTTTTGTATTTTCATTATTTTCCTTAGGCTATTAAATACAACCCAAGGTTTCTTTCTTAAAATAAAATTATTACACTTAAATATTTTTTCATAATATCATTTATAAAAGAAAATTTTCTATAATTTCAATAAATTGTTCTAATCAACGATGTTTTGAATCAAAATTAAGACAAAGTTTGAGAGAGAGACAGAGTAAATCACACTAATGATTCTTTAGCTTTATTACATTTGTTTCTCTATTTTTTTTGGTCTCGAAACACCTAGTGGAGAAAAATGTGTCAATCTAACCACATTTCTATCCAAGTGGTGAACTCTATACATTGCATATAGCATATTAAAAACCATAGGACCCAAATGACCACCTTATTGAGTTCAATGCCATGTATAGTGTTCCAACTCCATTTACACTTTGTAGTTGCTAAAATTTCTGAGTTGTTATACCACTTCAACGATAATAGCTACTATAAACTTTTATCCCACACTGTAAGATCGATTATGTGGATTATATATTGCCATTGTATTCTAATCAAACACATATTTTCATTTGAGTTTAAATATATCATATCGTTTTAAATAATTTTTTTCCAAGACTTTTATCAAACACATATTTTCATTTAAATGTGTTTTCATTTAAGTTTAAATATATCATATCGTTTTAAATAATTTTTTTCCAAGACTTTTATCAAACACATATTTTGATTTAAGTTTAAATATATCATATCGTTTTAAATAATTTTTTTCCAAGACTTTTATGTTTTTTCGTTCCCTTTTAATTTAAGTTAATAATTATCTATTTTTTATACACTGTATTGGTGCATCGAAAGGTCTCCTACACATATGTTTAAATCACTTTAAGCATGTTTATCTAATTTTCTTATTTACTGAGTTTACTCCCACTTTCTAATGTATTCATTACTTATTTTATATAATCTAGTGTATCTACATATTCATCAGTTGTTATGCCACTCAGAATAAAAAAAATTCAGAAAAAATTTTTAGTTGCGTAGGGAGATAGATTGATGAGAAAAAAGGGAGAAAAATTTACTAGCACAAGCATATAGATATATAGATATATAGATATATATATATATATATATATATATATATATATATATATATATATAGATATATATATATATAGTCTATAAACAAGATCTGAGGGAAGAAAAAATAAGAGAAGAAAAGAAAACCACAAACAGAAAGCAGATGAAGAAGAAGGAAATCCAGAAACTAGTATATTTAGTAAGCATTATGGTGACCACGATCAAGTAGAAGACAAGATGGATTGCACAATAAAAATTCCAAAGAAATCCTTTTTAATGGTAATCACTAGTTAGTTGTAGCATAAAATATCTATTTTTGTAGAGGCACATTTTCAAAAATTGATTGAGATCCACAAAAGTGATGCAGCCCACAAAAACCTCAAGAAAATCTAAGTTTAGAGTTTCCATCATCTTTTTCAAACTCCAACAAGCATCCAGTCAAGATTTGTAGCTTTTTTGGGAGTAGCAATTTGTAAAAGAAAATTTTTTAGTAAGTGATAGATTAAAAGATCCCTCAAGTCTACTATCACTAATTTGTAAGCATCTTCCAGAGCTTTGTACCCACCAAAATCAAAAGGAGAGGCAATACAATGTCAAAGCAGCAAGCATCAAGTTGGTCCACCATGGAAGATAAGACGTAGATTTGGGTGCAAAAATGAATCAATTCAGAGCTCTATTATACATATTGTGTAAGACACCACTTCTATGCTTTCTTGGTAAGTTCTCCTTTTGCCTACGTGAACTCAAAAGTGCAGGAACGTTAATTTGATGACAGACGCTCATGCACCAGTAACAAACATTTAAAAATTTTCTAAATTCGGGTTTCAAATTGACCAAAATCTGACTTTGAATCTTAACTTCATTAATGGCAATTTTATGATATTTTTGGGTATTTCTAATAATATCAAGTCTTATTCCTATTTTAACATTTATCATTTCAGGAGTTTGAGCCTTGCTTAACAAAGGGCTAAAGAAACTTTCTAATTATTGATAAACTTCATCATCAAGAGAGAAACAGTTCGGATCACCATTTATAACCCCTAAATATTTGCTCAGTGATAAAGGGGGTAGGGGTGCAGAGATAGCCAGGAGGCTTGTCTCTACGGCAGCCACCCTTGAAAGAATGCGTAATAGTTCACTGATTGAATGCTCTTATGCCAAAAATGAACGAGGATAAGTGATCTGCCGAAATTATGGGATGTAATAGCACTGAAATACTAAATTATGGTGATGGCCAAGTCATGTGAAGAAGAAACTACATAGAACGCACCCTTTATTTTTAAAACATAATTCTATCTTTTTTAAACCCTATTTTATAATTAAGGAGAAATTCAATATTTAAATATTACTAAAATTTTTAATAGAAACACTAACTGGTATTTGGGTATTATTATTGTGTCATTTGTTTTTTTTTTTTTCATTTGATACATCCAATTCGATTCTACCATCCCAAAAAATCTAATATACAAAATAAATAAATGGAACCATGCTATCAGAATAATAGATAGGACTGTAGTTTCTCCGTGTGTGTTATTAAATTTTTAATAAAATTCACATTTGACATTCTCCTCTATTCAGATTTTCAATATATTATTCAAATAACATTTACATTTTCAATATCCGTAATTTTTTAAAATTCTCTACAAATATTTAATTATTATTCATTCTTTAATTTAACATAAAATAATTATATTTTTCAAATAATAAATTACAATTTTATTTTTTTGAATAAAAAAATAATGCTATATTGTTTCAATAGTAACACACCCCCGTGCATTAGGCTAGTTAATTAGAGAATTATGGAAACTCAGTTAGCTACGTTGGTGGCTATGAATAACACAACTCAACCTATGTTCGAGGGAGTCTTTTGATTTTTTTTTTAAATTAGTGATTCACTGATTACTAAATTAAGAATCTAAGAAAAGTGCGGGCTATTACACAGGGGCGGGGTTTACCCAATACACACCTTTGATAGCTACTGCGGGTTCCTTAGTCAACAAAAGAATCTAAGAAAAGATAATAATGAATTGAAAATCCTTTACCAATTATCAATTACATATATATGAGGAAAATAATATCCATTTCCTCACATTTATTGATGTATATTGATTCTATAATTGTAATTACACAACGTAAATTATCGAAGTAATTTTATTTTTTATCATCAGTAATTTTCTCCCAATTTAATTGTTTCATAAGTTATTTGAATTTATCTTTCAATTACTCAGAACTACTAAGAAGATAACAAGTTACTTGTATGATTATTTTCTTGTTCAATTATCTTTTCAAATTTTTAATTTACAAATTTCTAAAGTCTCAATTATTTATCTTATATGTCAATTACAAAAAAAAAAAGAAAATTTTTACTTATTTAATGTTTATATTTTAAGTCACCATTCGTCATGCATTGTGCTCCCCACTTCTCTTTGCATTCAGAAAAAAAAAAAGAAAAAAGAAAAGGAATAGAACTCTTTTTTATGCCATCATATGATAATTCTTCTTTTTTTTTTAATCTATATGTTAACATGTTCAAAGATGGGATGTTTCAAGAATTTGGATTAGGAAAATATTTGGATAAAATTCATTTATATTCCATAGTACTATAACATTTTTTTCTTTTAATTTTCTAATTGTTTTGAAGTGAGATTTTTTAAGATTTTGAATTAGCATTTATTATCATGCAAAGTTGAATAAAAATAGGCTCACCAATTCTTATCATCTCTATTATCTTCATTCAATTTTTAAGTCATTCCAATTTTTTTCATGAGTGTGGTGGTTTTTTTTCCTTTTTTTTTTTATCTTTCCAACAATGGGGTTTAGGGCAATGGTGGAGTGTGGTGTTTAATGTATAGAATTTCTTAATTTTGTTTTGGACTTTGTGTTTTTCTTTTTTAATTAAGTTATCACTGTATGAATTTGTGGCAAAAATGTTTTAGGAGTTAGTGATTACATTTAGCGAAAATTGAAAAGATTGAATATGAGGTATCAAGTTGATTCTTTTTGGGAAATTTACAAAAATAGCACCTTTGACCGTTGACTTTACAAAAATAACACCCTCCTTTTTTTCTTTATGGTTATAACACTTCAAGGCTGTAAAAGACCACAATACCCCTCAAAGCTTCACCTCATCTTCTTCTTTTTTTTCTCTGAACCCATTTCATTGATTCATCAAAACTTGTTCTTACACCCCATTGTTTGCACACATCACTGTTCGTACACCCTGTTAGACTATCATCTTCAAGCAAGAAAGCCGCAATCGTAGAGAAGAAATTGCATAAGAAATTACAAAGTTGAAATTTGCACTTTTACAGTATTTGAACTGGGTTTGTGAATTTAAAGAAGCGAATAGTCGAGCTCTAGGTCGAATTCTAGGTCGAGCACAAGGTTAGGTCAATATTGCTAGGTCAACTTTTAGGTCGAGCACTAAATTTGGTCGAGTTTTAGGTCGAACATGTCAAATTTAGGTCGAGCTCGACCTAATACTCGACCTAAAACTCGACCTACTATAAGGTCGAGTTAAATTTTAAAAAAAAAAGAAAAAAATTGATTTTTTTTTAAAAAAACAAGTTTTAGGGTTAAGCTCGACCTAATGCTCGACCTAATACTCGACTTAAATTTTTTTTTAAAAAAAAAAATTTTTTTTTGAAAAAAAAATTTGGTCGAGCATAAGGTCGAGCATATGGTCGAGCTTGACCCTAAAACTTGTTTTTTTTAAAAAAAAAAGAAAAAATTTGATTTTTTTTTTAAAAAAAAACAAGTTTTAGGGTCAAGCTCGACTCCATGCTCGACCCTATGCTCGACCAAATTTTTTTAAAAAAAAAAATTAATTTAACTCTAAAACTTGTTTAGGTCGAGTATTAGGTCGAGCATTAAGTCGAACTTAACCCTAAAACTTGTTTTTTTAAAAAAAAAATCAATTTTTTCTTTTTTTTTTTAAAATTTAACTCGACCTAGTAGTAGGTCGAGTTTTAGGTCGAGTATTAGGTCGAACTCGACCTAAATTTAACATATTCGACCTAAAACTCGACCAAATTTAGTGCTCGACCTAAAAGTTGACCTAGCAATATTGACCTAACCTTGTGCTCGACCTAAAACTCGACCTAGAGCTCGACCATTCGTTTTTTTAAATTCACAAACCCAGTTCAACTACTGCAAATTTCAACTAACATCAAATTTATGCGATTTCTTCTCTACGATTGCGGCCTTTTTGCTTGGAGATGATAGTCCAATAAGGTGTACGAACAATGAAGTGTGCAAACAACGGGGTGTGAGAACAAATTTTGTTGAATCCATCAAATGGGTTTTGAGAACAAAGAAGAAGAAGATGGAGTGAAGTCTGCCGAGGGGTGTTGTAGTCTTTTTTTGTGTGAAAGTGCTATAACAGAGAACAAAAAAAGGAGGGTGTTATTTTTGTAAAGTCAACGGTCAAAGGTGTTATATTTGTAAATTTCCCATTCTTTTTTCTATTTATTTCTATGATATTTATTTTTAGTGGATTATGACTTAAATAATTAGATATAAACGGCTTCTTCATGATGCAAGCGTTCTTTAGATATATATATATATATATATATATATATGAACACACACACATGAACTAGAGTGATATTTAGTTCCATATTTGTTTTATTCGTTGTGAATGACCAAATGATATTGAATTCAGTTTTCTTTCTGAATGCAACAAATACTCTAGAGATGACCCCGTGAACCCTTTCAATGCAATTTTGATGTTAAGAAATTTTTTATTGATGTTGACAATTTATTTTTATTCTTTAAGTACTTATTGTTTAATTTGATAACATTTTACTACATCGACTAATAGTTTTATTACATACATGTATTATTTAGTATTTATTATTAAAATTATTTTATTTTTTATTTTAGAAATAAAAAAATAACTTCATAATTGAAATAATAATCTCAAATATATATATATTTTTTTATTTTAGAACCAAACAAATAACTTCATGATTGAAGTAATAATTTTCTATTCATTTGAATGAGATAAAGATTGGTTGGAAAAGAATGTTGATATAATGTGAGAAAAGAAGTTTTATGTCTATAATAAAGAATAATGTTAAGTCAAAGGACTTGACAATTTTATATGATTGTTCAAAACAAATGATCAAATGTGAACTCAATCCAATCCGATCCATGTGTGAATTGTGATATGAAACCAATCTGAACAACTTAGATCAAGCCAAATTTCGGATCAAGTTGGTTTTGATCCGATTTGATTAGAAACTCTCTCTTTCTTTTCTTTTTATACATAATATTAGCTTGAAATTAATATTTTTACGTAAAAAATTGTCATTTTTTAAGTCCAGGTTATAAATAATTTTCATTTAAATAATTTAATTGTGTATTTTAATGAAAATTAATTTGTGTATTTTCATGTAAATATTTTAATTTCATTTGTCACAAAATTGACTAACTTTAATTAAAAATTATTTTAATTATCAAAAAGTACATTCATTCCAATGTTATAACTAGTGTTAGCTATTTTTGGAGAAAAAAGAGTTATAACTTTTATTTTTCTTTCATTTGGATCAAATTGGATTAATCCGGATCAATTCGAGATGCAAAATTGATCCGATTCGATCTGAAATTTCAATCAAATTGGATCAGCCAGATTGATCCGATCTGTAGATCAAGATTATTTCCCCTACAATTTTGTATCTTATTTGGCTTGAATCATTCCATAGTTGCCTAATAATGAAATAATTATTATGCCTAACAAATTTCTCGTATGGAGGTAGAAATAGAAAAATGTTTTTTCTAGGCATAATTTTGGAAACTTAATGTTTGTTGTTAGGTGGAGCTAAACAGTTATTTATGAGGTATTTTCTACTAATGTAGCTTAAATCTCACAATGTATTCTTTTAAAATGTTAGTTGTCACTACAAGAAAAAATGACCTTTAATGACCAATCGATTTTGATCACTGAAAGTACAATTGTCCTCACTAAAAGTTTTTAGTGACGACAAATGGGGTGGTCACCCCCTGGTCACTAATGCTCCGACACTAAAAGTATTTAGTGACCACTTGGTAAAAATGTAGTCACTAAAAGGTCAATTTAATAACCGCATGCAAAATGATCACCAATTAGTGAGGACAATTTTGGTCACTGAAAGGTTTGTTTTGTCGTCACTAAGTGTTCCCACTGGTCACTAAAAGTTGATCAGTCAACGTCAATTAGTGACGACATGGTGACCACAATTTGTCGTCACTAAATGCTATAAAGTCAACGAATTTGGTGACGACAAAAAATGGTCACAAAATACTGTTTAGGTCACGTGACATAAATGGTGACCAAAAAAAGTAGTCACTAAATGTTCTAATTAGAAATGAATTATAGCGACTTTTGGTGACGAGAATTTGTCGCCACTGAATAAGTCCACAATTTGTGACAAAAAAATTGTCTGTCAGCAAAGAAGTGAATCCATGAACGCAATAGTGATGACATTTGGTGACAATAATTGTTGTCAATAAAAGTAATTTTATCCACTATTTTAGAGACGAAATTTTGTTATAAGAAAATTGTAAAATTACAAAAGAAATTGGTGATGACATATATTTTGATGAGTCATTTGCTGTCAAGAAATTTATGAAGAAAAATAAATTAGTGTCAACTTTTGTGACAATGTTCTTGGTGAAATAGCATTACTCACGATTACTAATAATTCAAAACATGTGACATTCATAAACATATATCGAAATAAATACCGCTACTACTCCAATAACAAATAAAAGTAGAAAAATCAAATAGCGATAACTATTTTGATGACGTTCTTGGTGAAGTAGAATTAGTTACTATGACTCAAAATCCAAAACATCCAACATTCATAAACATCTAAGATTAATAAACATCCATAAAAGTAAATACCACAACTACACTAACAGCAAAAAAAAATGAGTGTAGCACAAATGTGAAAAGTAATTCATTCAACTACATAGAAATGTAAGACTAAAACATTATACAAGAGACAATATCATCCAAAAAATGGTAGTTAATCAACAAGATATCCATCCTACATCTTGTAGGAAAAATGAATGAAAAGCTTTAGAGCTATCTAATAGATACATCCCATTTCTAGCAAGAAAACTCCAAAACAGCTAGAGTAACATTCCAAAAACAGCCCTAAAATCCAAAAAAGGTAAAGCCACATTTACAAAAAGCACCTTCAAAATATTGGTGCCAAGCAACAATTGTTAATGTTTCATACATAAAGCTACCATAACAGTGTTCCATAAATACAAAAGGGTCACATAATATAATGAACAAAAAGGATTACCAAATACCATTAGCAAAGTGTGAAGAGCACTGTCCATTGTGTACATGCCAAGCCTAAAGAAGATTGATTCACTAAAAACATAAAACAAAAAATCAATTTCTTTGAAGAAAGCCATAAAAGTTGGTTTGGTTACAAGGATAGTTCAGTTATCTAATATGCATATAGAGAAGTTTTGTATATATATATAGAGAGAGAGAGAGTGAGTGAGTGAGTGATCCAGGATTAGGCATCCACATGAAATTCAGTACCATAACTTTCTAACCATATAGCCACTCACATATATGCTGCAACTGAAGAAATGTTAAAAATTATTCAAGCTTCATACTTGAATTACACTGTCTCATTTTCCTCAAAATTCTTAGAGCTTTAGCTGCAGCAATCAATGGAAATTCAGTCCCCCAAGCTATCCATTTATCTAAGGCACCATATACAGCCTCTTTTTCATTTGGAAGTCCAGAAATCTGCAAAGTGAAAGATTTTCCTTAAACAACACCATGCGATGAGAAAGCCAAGTAATCCAATAAAGCCACTGTATATGTGAGGAAATTATCTAATTGAAACACCATCAAAAGCATTCATCATTTAGTTGTCAACACTAGATAATG